>FR989983.1:21222374-22429748 GCA_905404265.1 Fabriciana adippe | reverse complement strand
AGATAGATTTATTATAAATGTCAAAATATTTATAAATATAAAATAAAGAATCAAAATAGATTTTATATAATTTTCTGAATCCGCCCCTGTAAGTCTTGTTCCGTCCGTCCCATGAAACAATTTAATATCATAATCTGATACCGCCTATGAGCTACAAAACAATGGATGGTGTATATAAAGGTTACTTATGGATATGGCATTATGGATATTTTATTGTACTAACTTTAGCTTTGGTTTTCGCACATGTTATTTTACGTTTACCTACTCCTAAAATATGTACAAAGTTTGTACACGTCCAAACTCTTTGTTGTTTCTTTATAGCAGGTGTAGAAGATTCGAGATGCTTCTTTTTTTTCATCTTTGGTAAATCTCATTTATATATTTTAAGTCACGGGAACAGATTAAAAGTAATTCAAACCGAATTTAATGACTTCTGCCTTTATTAAAATTTTTATTTTAAGGTGAAGTCTAAATAAATATTTGTAAAATTAATATCCTGTAAGTGAAAAATCTCGCATCTGGCACACATTAATACCGTAATAAATAAATTAATTAAAATTAAACAATCACAAATTAAATTTTAAGCTTTATTGATAACTAGCGGCTCACACTCGCTTCGCTCGGGTTCACCTCTAGAAAAACAAAATCTAATCTATCCCACGGGAACCTTACATTTTTCCGGGATGAAAAGTAGCCTTTGTTATTCTGATGTATGAGCTATATTATAGTAAAGTTTCATTAAAATCCATTCAGTAGTTTTTGCGTGAAAGAGTAACAAACATCTATAGATCTATACATCCAGACATCCATACATCCTCACAAACTTTCGCATTTATAATATTACTAGGCTGTAGGATTAATCTGCGGCTGATGTATTTCTTTATAGCCGGAAAGCCGGATACACCACGACCTTCACCGATCTGTTAACCAGATGAAACATATTTCTTATAAAGTTTCAATAATAGATAAATACGCCTAAAATATTTAAAAAAAAAAAAACAAGTTAAATTCTCTCAGACATGTAGGCTTCCTCGCGATACTTTCCTTCACCGTAAGACATGTAATAAACATACCTATTGGAAATTAATAAAAATAACATAAATATAGATAATATATTTGTTTTATAGATTAACAACGCCAAGACTCAAACCCACGACCCCAATAGTTTAAACATGAATTTGAAAATACAACCTGCTTCTACTACCTTTGGGGCCATACACAATAAACAAACTTTTTTAATACCAAACTCAATAACCATAGAGCAATATTGTCGTCAAAGAGCCAAACAAATTAAAGCCTTACAATGGGAACGCTAAACAACAGGTATACTGTGACTCTTTGTGCATCGCATAAAATTAATATATAACCACTAGGGACTTACCCTTACTTTGCTCGAGTGCGCTATTTATATTTATAATATTATATACAGCCAGCATCACTTATTGGCAAATATTATTAATAATGTATCTGTGAACTTCTTGTAATTCATAAAAAAATCGTCTAACCTAACAGATTTAATGTAAAGATTAAAATTAAATTAATAAAGATTAAGATTGAAATTCGAAAATGAATCACAATAAAAAAAAATAGGTATAACTTTGAATACAGTTTAAATTTTATTACAAAAGCTTATTTCTTTAATATTGACGTATAAATTAAACTTACAAGTATTTCCATACAAAATTAATATCAAGTGCTGGTACAAAGGCAGAGGGTAAGTCAGCAAGTGTACGAAATCGGGGGTTCCGCAATCGCATGATGCGCTTTTTACTGCGCTCCCCTTATTCCGTAGGGCTTGCACAAATTCGAAAACATCTAATAAAAATTATTACATTTTCTATATTCCAAGCAAATATATGTTTAACTATGTTTTTAACTGTTTCATTAGAATAAATAAAGCCAAGGCGTTAGGCGTATATACGTATATATATATATACGTAGTCATTCGATTGGGGATGACTACTTGTGTATTCAATGGAACGGAATGAAACGTGGATGAAATCGGTCGGAAAAATATTATTAGACGATATCCTGGCCTTTATAATTACAAAACAGATTTGTCATAAAACACTACTTAGGTTCGAATAATTAGGATAGGTGAGATACTAAAAATAACGCATATTAGGCATATTACAATCATACTCGTATATTTATAGAATATCATTTAAGGAAAGAATATAATATTATATATCATTTGTCAGACAATAATAACGGTTACCATGGCAACAAACGTACGTATATTTTTTCGTAACGCACTCACCAGCTTACCCCCCGAGCCAAGTGTGCGTAAAGAAGTTTTATTTAAAAAATAAAAACAATATTTAATGAAGTTATTAATTATTATATAGAATGTACGAGAATATGACCAAGTGACAGCCCTAAGCATCCTCTGTCTGTGCGTAGTGATTAAAATTCCTCGATTTAATATCAGTCTCATATATAAAGTGCGCTAATCGTTACGCTGACATCTATTCGGTACGCATTTTATTGTTATTTTATATAACTGGCTCTTAATAAATGATTTGTTTTTGCCCGTCGTTTCGACGTGGGATACGTCGTTATGTCTGGGTAACATTAAATATTTTTATAGTATATAATGTTACCCAAATATAATACTCATATGTCGAATAATTTGAACAATTCCTAAATAATTCTACTTAGAGATAATTATTTATTTATGTACCACTAAAAAAGAATATATCGTCGTCTGAGTGCTTATTTGTCCAAACGATCAATGTAGGTACTAAAAGAGATTTATTTCAGAATTATTGACTTTAAAATGTCAATTCTTTTTGTATTGAATATACCCACTTTAAAAAAGTCGAAAAAATGTATCCTATCAAAAATATAAATGTGAAAATGGGAGCCAAGTTCAATATTAAAAATATGCGTTGTTGTCAACTTCACCGAGAAAAGAATTAAGAACTAAATGGGTGCCAAGTTCTGTAGATACCTAATCCTGAAATTTATTCATAAGAACGTACGATCAAGACTTGGCTAGTTTTTACCAGTAAAGTAAGTATTTAGAAGAATGAGACATGTTAACAAAACAGTAACTTGCGTATAGCATAAAGAAGATATAAGTGATTAGCCGAATATAAAGTAACAGGTGTCTTGATTTTATCTACGAGTATATATGTATGTAAATCTTAGAAATGAAGCGTTGTTTTAAAATAAATGAAAAAACTCGGTACTGTAAAGTACAACAAGTATTGGTGGTTTAAACAAATAAGCACTGAGGTCTGAGGCGACCATGTATATAAACAAAAGTCAGATATGTTTAAAAAGAATAACCTTCTAACAACCCTTGACTAACAATAAAGAAATAAATAAATAAATAAACATATTACTTACAAACAAAAAAACCGTACACTTAAGAATGGGATTCTATCTCATTCTTGGCACTATCATTGATTCGTTCTCGTAGTTCTATTTTCTTCGAATATACCTGTTTATACTATACAGATAAATAAAATTGAAGTGTCTGTTTTGATGTCAAAATAATAGCTTTTTACTAAACACTCGTACATATAAAAGTACTAGGGGCTCACCCTTGCTTGGCTCGGGTTCGCCTTTAGGAAAACAAAAACAAATCTATCCCACGGGAACTGTACATTTTTCCGGTATAAGGTATCAGCATGCCAAATTTTACTAAATTAGGTGCATAAGTTGTTGTGTACTAAGCTGTATAAGTTACTATAGTTTTTACCTATCCCACGGGAACTCTTTAGTTTTCCGGTGATGAAAAGTATCTAAAATGTTGACCAAGGATATAATGTACCACGATGCAAAATTTCGTTTAAAACGGTCCAACAGTTTCGGAGATTAGCAAGTACAAACAGACAAACAGACAGAGAAACAAAAAAAATGAAAGAAAACCTGGATTTGTTCTATTTCTTTTCTTACATCCCTCTGACTCGGTTTTTAGCATTTTCTTTATATGTACAGACATTTGACCTCTACAGTTTTATTACGAGTGTATGTATAGATATACAGTACTTATAAAAAAAATACTACTTTCATTTTTTTGTCTGTCTGTTTGTTTCGGCTAATCTTCGAAACGGCTGATTTTGAAGGGACATTCACTGGCAGATAGCTGATGTTATGGGACTTTTGTTTAAGAAAAAGAATTAGAGTTCTGCGCAAATAAATTAAAACCCATACAATTGTGAACAAAATCCGCGGAGGAAGGACCCGAGCGAAGCGAGTTTGAGTCGCGAGTCTATAAATAAACCTAGATAAAGAGTAGCACAACTCCAAATAATCCAAATTCGAGTCATTACTATTATAGGAATCTGCGTTAAAAACTACATGAACTCCATGTGATTTTGTCATGATTACCAATTTAACACAAAAAAATAAAACTATTTTGAAATTGTTGCTGTTTAATATATAGGTATAGTTGGTTAGTTGGTGTTCCAAATAAATATTCGCAAATGTTTGATATTGAGTTCGTTACAAGTGATACTGCTATTTGATGACAAGCCATTGATCAAAAAATATCTTCGTAAAATTATATACAAAAACACATATATATTATTTTTAACTGACTTCAAAAAAGGAGGAGGTTCTCAATTCGTCGGATCCTTTTTTTTATGTATGTTCACCGATTACTCGAAGACGCCTGAACCGATTTGGAAAATTCTTTTTTTGTTTCAAAGGGTATTCTTCCCCGGTGGTCCCATTTAAATTTTATCGAAATCGATCAAGCTGTTTTTAAATAAAAGGCTTAATCGAATATGTTTTTAAAAATCTATTTCTTCTTACAAATTACCTGCTTATTACGTCTACACTAAAAATGAAAAATAAAAACTTAAAAAAAAAATAAAAACCGAGTTCCAGGCACTGAAAAGTAAAAAATAACTAAACAGGGGTTTTCATTTAGGATAGATACCTAATCAGATATTTTCGAAGTCGGTGTGCTTTGATTTGTATCGGCTGGCACCGACTTCGAAAATATCTGATTAGGTATCTATCCTAAATGAAAACCCCTGTTTAATTATTTTTTACTTTTCAGTGCCTGGAAGTCGGTTTTTATTTTATTTTTTAAGTTTTTATTAATATATCAAATAGAAAAAGAGTAAACCGTTTTTTTCTATTCCTGAAAAAAGAGAAATTTTGAGTTGCGCTACTCTTTATCTAGGTATGCGATATATTTTGTAATAATAACAGTCTTTCTATTCTAATCCAAATAAAAAAATAGAGGAATTATTACAACTCTTAATGTTTTTTTGACTTCCGTCGGAAGTTATCAAACCGTATCCGTCTAGAGTAAAACGAATATTATAACTATAAGTAATCAAATACTTACTTTAAAACTAAGACGATCGGAATAAAACCTAAGCCTGTGGTAGGTACTGGCCTATGAACTATTACCATACAGAAATAACATCGATCAGCTGCACCGTCGGTATACCATATCAAACTTTTTAAACTTGAGATGAGTCGGTGGAATTAACTCCTATGATCCTGGGTTCGGCCTCAGCCTCAGTTGCGAAGTTGGCAGTGTTTAACCCTTGTGCTTAGAGCACGTAAAGCCGTCGGTCCTGCGCCTCACCAGTCACCGGTCGTGTTGTATTATCGTCCCACAGGAGTATGAGATTGAGAGGAATAAAGAGTGCACAAGTGTTTGCGCGTACACTTGTGCACAATAATACCTCTTGCACAGTTACAGTTAGTAATAGGTACAGCTAGTCTTAGTTAAATTGATCGCCGTAGCCATCGATCAGGATAACATCATTTTTGTATCTATAAAACACAAACTTATATTCTCAGACACGGTTTTTCTTATGGGAAAATACGGGCTTACACATTTAACTACACGTTTGGTTCAATTTGTAGTGACCCTTCATTTATGTGTGCATTCCTTTGTGTGATGAGCACGAATGTTTGTAGTCCAGTCATGGATGTTTATATTTATAATATCTATATATTCAAAGTAATGTATGTGTAGTGTATCAACTATCTGGTATCCATAACACAGGCCTCGTAGCTTACCATGGAACTAGATGGTGCTGTGTGTTAATGTCCCAATATATTTATTATTATTATTTATTACATGCGGTTTTCACCAATGGAAAGAAGGATGGGAAGGTTATAGACGTATTATGAAATTAACCTTCCCATATGTTGTTATGGTGTCACTCGCATGATTTTTAGCTGTAATTGAACCTGGTAGAAAGTGCTGTTATCGAGATCCAAAATATTTTTTTTTTATTTTTCAAACAGACGAGGTCTGTGGCCGGACAATGCCTAACGGGACCGCTAGTAATTTAATATTATAGCAATTTTGAATTGTGACTTTAAATATTCAGGAAATAATTATTTATTTTACATTAAATAAATATATTGACATCTGCAGGTCAAAATTTGGTCTAAATAAATATCTTCTGATGACGGAAACTGATCCCATAACATTTATCTTAATAGACGATGATCACAGCCACTGTACCGTAACGGTCGGTTAAATATTATTTCAATATATAAAGGCCCTTTATATGAGCAACATGTACTCGCATATTATACCTACCTACTTGTATACTCGCTTCGTAATAGCGGTAATATTAGCTCATAGCTCACTATCTCATTATGTGGCATACCTACTGAATCATGGCATAGAGGAATGTGTGGAGTGGGTATTACAAAATGCTATTAAATTCTTTTGTTTTAAGCTAATATTTTAGAATATATTTTGCAACTGCAATAATGATATAGTTATACTAGCTGACCCGGCAAACGTTGTTTTGCCATATAAATAATTTCCTATTACTAAAATGGCTATTAAAAAATAAGGGTTGATCGTAGAAGGGTGAAAATTGAGGATTGTATGTATTTTTGTATGTTGTATCATAAAAAAATAGAAATTAAAAATTTTGTCTAAAAAATAAAAAATAAAATTTAGGGGTGGACTACCCCTAACATTTAGGGGGATGAAAAATAGATGTTGGCCGATTCTCATAGATACCGGATAAGCACAAAAAATTTCATCAAAATCGGTCAAGCCGTTTCGGAGGAGTATGGCAACGAAAACTGTGACACGAGAATTTTATATATTAGAGATAGTACTCGTATTACTTATGTTCACAGAAGTACAACATTCATATTTAATTATTTAAATATCTTTTATTATTTTTGTTTTAAATACATAAACTATGTCAAATTCAATGAAATAGTTTTAAAAATGGTGTATGGTTATTGTATTCTAAAATATCAATAAGCCGTAACTAAAATAATTTCAATAATATTTAATTTAAAATATTTTACTACACAAGCCTCTCTATGCATTTCTTTATCTTCCAAGCTCGCCAAGTACCCTCATAACGCCGCCCAATAAACCTGATTCCTTTGTACACGACAATTTGTCATCTATTATACCCGTCCCTGTCCCGGCTGAAAACATGTTGTTCAAGTGCCGACACGCGCCGAAAAAAACAATTAAATATTTTATCTGTGCTAATGTCATTGATGTTTGATTTTGAAGGGTGATGGCGCGCTTTTTATACTTATTTGCAATTTTTATTACAAGTGATTTTTATTTGAACATGTAATTTAGTGATCTTGAAGATTAATGTTTTTAAATGACTGTAAATTTGTTTTCGTCTAATATTTTTGTTAGCCTGTTTGATTTCGTGTTTTATTATTTACTAGTGACTCACCCTCGCTTCGCTCGGGTTCGTCCCTAGGTTGCTTCCCTAAACAAAGTTAATTAATTAGTTTGGTTTTAATTTTTTTTGTGGGACCCAATTTTTTTCTAAAATAAAAGTAGCCTAAGTTCCTTCTTATTACATCAGCTGCTAGTGAAAATCCCGTCAAAATCGGTTTAGCCATTTTAGAGATTAGACGGAACAAACAGACACATAGGCAGCCGATAGGCAGACAGACAAAAATTTTAAAAATTGTTTTTTTTTTTCTTATAAGTAGGTACCGCACATACTTTCATATGCATTTAGTAAAAAGCTGTTATTTTGACATTACAAACAGACACTTCAATTTTATTTATCTGTATAAACACGAGGCAAAACCCAAGCAAAACCAGGTGAAATATCTAGCATGTTTAATCGGTATTTCCTACTATTAATATTGAATGCCATTAAGCTTTGTTTGATTCAGAACAACATAATAATTAATCACAGGCAAATGGCCGCCGCGTTTATATACCGAAATTCAGCGGAACAGTAAATGAAAACATGGAGAGAATAATTCAGATGAGGTATTTTATGGTCCCCCTCTACTTCTTTTATACTCTTTTCTTCTTTCTTCTTCTTTTCTTCTTCGCTTTTTACCTATATTAGGGTACGTATTTACTACTTATATAATCTACGCGTATAATGAAGTTGTTACTGATCGCTGTCTATACACTGAAGAAATAAAAAAACTATTATTGAGGGTTTTTATTAACACAGCAGAACCCGAATAATGATTTTTAAATATTTTGTCGGTTTGTCTGCGCGTTCGTGCGCGCTAATCTTAGAAACGGCTACACCAATTTTTGCCGAGTTACTTATTCTACTTACTAATTTATTAGTCTATTCGTTCTTCCTTATAATTTAATAATGTCCTCCTGACCGTTTCCGGCCACGGCGGCCAATCTCATTGAGACTAGCCAACTGCGCAGGAGATATTATAGTGCACAAGTGTACGCGCAGACACAAGTGCACTCCCTATTCCTGTCACTCTCATACTCCGGTGGGACGACTACTCGACACGACCGGTGAGAGTTAAGGCGCAGGACCGACGGCTTTACGTGCTCTCCGAGGCACGGGGGTGAAACACCGCCAACTTCCCAACTCCGGGCTGCTACTGAGGCTTACTAGATAGAAAGACTCAATAACTAAACTTGGCCCGACCCAGAACTCGAACCCAGGACCTCCGGATGTGCAGCCGTACATGCTTAGCCACTACACCACCGAGGCAGTTGACACATTTTATATTATATAGTTGAAACAGATAAAGAAGAAGTACAATCGGCGGCCTTATCGCTAGAGAGCGATCTATTCTAGGCATCCTTTCAGTAGGGAGAAAGAAAAAAAGAGAGAAGGAAGGATATATTTTTACCTATATTATTTTATTTTAAAACATCCATGACAAATCGTCTCAGCCCAAACACGTCCACTGCTGGACATAGGCCTCCTCCAAACATAGGCCTCCCCCAAGCATAGGGAGGGATAAATATTTATTTTGAGGCCATGACAAATATTCAGTTTAATTACTTAATTATTACTACCATCTACATAACGTGTCAGCACTTCATTGCCGATATTTTATTTAATCAACATTTATTTTATTTTATTATGCAATATTTTATTGTTATTAGATTAACTAATATACTTATATTTATATCCATTTTATAATCACTAATTAAATAAATAAATTAAAAAAAACTGTATAAAGAAAAACAAAAAAAGTAACCGCTTGCTTCCTACATCATGTATTTAGTTGCAACAAATCATATTTTTGCGTGTAAAGAGCCGCGGAATGCAATAATCACCCGCCGCCAGAACATCTAGTGTTGCAATGTATATAGATATTGGCTGTTTTTTTTATTTATAGCGTACTAGTTACTGCCTGCGTTTTCATCCTGATTCTTTTATTACTTTATGTATTTACTTTATTGAGCTTTTTATTACAAACTTACAAGAACGTACCTGAACGACTGACTACTGAGCTTTGCTCGACGTAGGCATTTGTTCAGTATTTTCTTATTTATCAAAACATTTCAATAACAAGTTTCAAGTTGTATTCAGCCCTTTTTAATATCCCACTGGTGGGCACGGGCCTCCCTTCAATACGAGAGGGGTCAGGCCATAGTCCACCACTCTAGCCAAGTGCGGGTTGGCGAACTTCATATGTCTTTCGAAAACTTGCTAGGTTTTCTCAGACATGCAGATATCCTCACGATGTTTTCCTTCACCGTAAAGCAAATTATCATTTTAGAAATGATTCACACATAAAAATATCAGAGGTGCGAGACCTGGTATTTGAATCCGCTTCTCGGTTTCCCAAGCGAGCGCGTTACCACTGTTCTACCACTGCTGGTTTCAGGTTTCAAGCTAACTTTTACTAACTCAAAAATAATATAAACAAACAATTGAACCAGAAAATTTCTAATACATATTTTTTTATAATTCACCGGCATTCTGAAGTTTGATAACTGGCAACACTGTGGTATGCTTTGTGGGGTATTATTGAATGTTTTTATTATTACCGGCTACATCAAAGAGCGTTTATGAAATATTCGCGTTTGATGTCGAACAATAACTATGCCCAAAATTAAATTAGGGAAAGGTTCGTGAAAACTTTTTCATAATTTCAATGTACAGGTTAGGTGTTTTATTTCTCTGTGCTTGCTTTTATTCGTGTCGCTGATTTTGATTAAATAAAAGATAACTAGGAAGAATAAATATCGTAAGTCTTTGCCAGTGGGTGAAATTTGACTATAATCATAATTGAAAATTTGAGGAAAACATATATGAATAGAATTTACCTATCTATACATATAATAATACTAGCGACTCACCCTCGCTTCGCTCGGATTCCTCCCTGCTTACGTTTTAATGTTTAGTACAGATTTCTCAGAGACGAGATATTTTCCCGCAGTAAAAAATATCCTATATGTTGACCCGGATAACCAGCTATCATGATACCAAATTTCATCAAAATCCCTCCAGTGGTTTTTCCGTGATGCGGTAACAGTCAGACAGACGGACAAAAATTCTAAAAACTATAGATTCGACCTCTGTATCGATAATAATGTCTATTTCAATAAGATTTTCCAAAAAATATTTAAGGTACAGATTTGGCTTAGTTACAATTTTATTATATGTATAGATTGTAACTGAGTTGAATCTGTACATTAAATATTTTTGGGAAAATCTTATCGAAATAGTCATTATTATCGATGCAGAGGCCGAATCTATAGTTTTTAGAATTTTTGTCTCACTCTCGGTCTGGGAACGCATCACGAGAAAACTACTAAACAGATTGTGTTGGAATTTGGTATGATGATAGCTGGTTATCCGCGTCAACATATAGGATAATTTTTACTGCGGGAAAATCTATACTAAACCTTAAAACGTATAAGTAGTATACTTAATTTTAAATGAGAATCAATAAATTAACATAATACTTTCTTAGCGAACTTACCTACGCGAAAATTTAATATTTTATCTATCAAACAATTTTTTGGATACTTTTAGATTCCCGACAAACTGAAGGGACTTATTGTATAACACTAACGAACCGTCCTTACTTTGGTCGCCCTTTAAATTTTAAGTAGTTTTTATAGACCCTTCTCAGCATATATTTGAAGTACTCGTATACATTCAAAAACAATGTTATATTGGGATTAAAAGTAACCTATAGCTTTAAATAATAATAATATACAATACAATCTCACAAACTTCACATCTTTATAATATTAGTAACACATTAGATTGTTAGCGACTACTTTTCTTAGGGTACCTGAAGGATCAAACTGGGTTTGGAATCCTATTGCTAGGCCTACACTATTTATTTAATAGATTCTGTAAAGCGTTGTCAAGCGCTCTAACAAGAAGCCTATTAAAATTATATTTTAAGTGACAATTTACATTAGCACCTTTCTCTTCGTCGGGACTCGAACTCAAGACCTCCATCGGTCGTATATTCTAACCACTAGACTATCGAGGTATTTTTTTTAATATATCAAGTTATGTACAATTACTGTCATATAGGAATCAAAATAAAAGTTCTATTAAGCACGTGCACAGTTAATAATGTAGCGATAATGTGATGTTACAATAACAAATGTCCCCTCCCCTTTGCATGGTATAAATATCTGTCTCCTCTGGTGCAGGGGTGGATCTAGCGGTCTTTAATTTAATGTATTTACGTATATTTATACTAAAAAGTTGATCAGTCTGTTTATCTGTACGATTTGATCCAGTTTTATTAACAAACTAGCGACTTACCCTCGCTTCACTTGGGTTCGTCGCTATGTATACTACTGTCGCTATATATAGTATATACTATTTTTCATACAAAAATACTAAAATCGCGATTAAAAAATGGGGGGTTGGGGTAGGAGGGTGAAAAATACTTTACGATCTATTCTCATACCTAACAAATATACAAAGAAAAATAATTAAAATCGGTCGAGCCGTTTTGGAGGAGTGCGACCACAAACACCGTGACACAAGATTTATATATTAGAGAAGGGATAACTAAATTTATACAGGTAAATAAAATTAAAGTGTCTATTTGTTATTTCAAAATAACAGCTTTATACTAAATACATATGGAATTATATACGGTACTTATAAAAAAAACACATTTTTTAAAATTTTTGTCTGCCTGTCTGTTTGTTCCGGATAATATCCGAAACGGCTGGACCAATTTTAACGGGACTTTCACTAGCAGATAGCTTATATTATAAGGAGTAACTTAGGCTACTTTTATTTTAGAAATATGATTAGGGTTTCGCTCAAAAAAATTAAAACGTACCTAGGGACGAACCCGAGCGAAGCGAGGGTAAGTCGCTAGTACAGAATAAATAGTGACTATTCTTTATCAGCCGAAGTTAGTTCCGCAACTTGTCGATCGGAAATTTACGAACCGCCAATAGATACTTCATTATTTACATTTTATTAATATACTAGCGTCCCTAGGTACGTTTTGACGCTTAATATGAAATAGTTTTATATCCCTTACTTGAGAAATGATTCATTCCCCACACAAACATCCACCCCCTTTTACACCCCCTTAAGGGATAATTTCCGGGATTAAAACTTTTCTATTTCCAGGGTTTCAAACTATCTCCATATCAAATTTTATCTAAATCGGTTCAGCGGATTAAGCGTGAAAAGGTAACAGACAGACAAACAGACAGAGTTACTTTCGCATTTATAATATTAGTATAGATAAGAAAAAAAAGTAAAATTGAAACCTTCCCAGTCCGTCCCTGTGTCATAGGAATGCGAAGTATTTAAATTAATCCGGAAGGGACCGCTTTGTACCATTCGATTCCGACGCGAACCAAAACTTGGTGATTGTGTCGCCATTCAAATATTACTTTCATATATATATATATATATATATATATATATATATATATATATATATATATATATATAATTAAAAAAAAAATTAAACACTGCTGGTAGATACTTTATATTTACTATGTCGTACAATAATCTGTTTGTTTGTCTGTTCGTCAAATTTTAAAACTGACTAAGTTTAATTGGCTGTACCTTTTAAAATGGAATTTTTAATAAATTCTTTTCCTACACGATCCCAGAAAACGTTCAAAAAACTTCCATTGCCAAATTCAAAATTGTTATAGAACGTGTTAAGGGTTATTATACAATACTTTTATAAAGTTAGCATGCCTTGAGAATGTTGTGATCCAGACTATTGAAATTCTAAAATTAGAATTACTGTAATTTATAATTTTGTTTATATTATTAAACCATAAAAAATAATTTTAGTATCGCTCAGTTTCTTTCCCCAGTTCTTCTCAAAACTAGGGCTTTTCTTTACAGTCTGTCAAAATTTTACGTAATAACGTAAATTTTACGTAATAAGTATTTAAGGGTGATTGAACATTTTTGAATTTGGTTGGAGTAGAATTTAATAAATTATATAAGAAGCAAAAAAAAATGAAGTACCTACCTCCTCCACCCTCCTTACACGAAATATGTTCTCGATCAACTTAAAAAAAAATTGATACTTTTTTTGGTGCATACCTTTTTTATCAATGTTACCTACCTTTTAATTTAAAAACTAGCTGACTTAGTTAAATTTGTTTACATAATACTTTCTTAGACCTTGTCTCTCCCGTGACCATGATTGCTGTAAAGCAATCGAAACGTTGGGAACCAAAAAGAAAAATAAATCCGCGAAATAATCCGAAAAGATAGTTTTACTTAAATTTGTTTAATTTAATTCAGGATGAATTTTGTAATAGTTCACAGATGGCGCCTTTACTTTTTATGCGTTGTATATCAATACCTCGTAAAAACTAAAAGCGCCATCTGTGATCACGCACTACAAACCCATTATGTAATTATTTTTTTCAATATAATCAGTAAATTTAGGGAATTTTATTTTAAAACCGCATTAATTTAGTTTCCTTTCACTTAAATAGAATATATTTTAAAATCATAATATACAGTTTTGGAATCTAATTTTAATCTTTTATTGTAATTTCTATACAACTTTAATAAATTGGTGTGTACAACGCCATATATTAATTAATATTTATTTGAAAAAAAAATTCTTTTTTCTAACACAACTCCTAGTAACAATATATGAACCAATCTCCCTCGTGTCTTCTCCATTCTACGTGACACTGGCGAAGTAATCTGTGCTCAAGTTGCACGCTTTGAAGCCATTAACGAGAGAATTGAACTGAATTAAACAATAATGAATATCAGCTTCATTTTCCATGTTACGTATGTATGTCTTTAGTATGAGAGAAATTTATTTAAATCTCAAATATGTTTAATGTAATAAAGCGAAAATGATTTTATTTATTGTTCATTTTTTTTTTGCCATATATTTTGCCATCATATTTCTTTGTGCCATAATGCATAGGGTCTATAGAAATATTCGAAAAATGAAATTAAAAAAAAAAACTATTCGAATCCAAAGCATTTTTTAAACATCATTTAAAAAAAAATACTTTACGTATATATGTACCTATGTATAAAGGAATAAGGGATAAGAAATAAAAAAGAATTTCCAATAAATAAGCATTTATTACGTAAGTACAATTCATAACAGATACTCAATACAAAAATGGCCTCACTCATATTTTAAATAAAGTACAAGTTACTAAAAAATACTACAAGCTTCAAAATAAATAATTTCATATATATATATATATATATATATATATATATATATATATATATATACAGGGTGGAACAAATCGATGGGACATGGAAGAAATGTACCTTAAATATTGAAGTTATCCAGATTTACTCAAAGGAAACATTTCTTTATTTTTAAAAATAATAATAACTGCGTTTAATTTTTTTTTAAAACAGCTTACCTGAACCGGGAATCGAACAAAATAAAAATGTAAAAAAGGACACCGTCACTATTTTATAGAATTAATCGATAGGGTCTATGGTAAGGATAAAATCTCTGAAACAAACATTGCGTCTTAGAATTAAAGAAAACGATGAAATCTTACAAATTATACATATCGACTCTAACATCGTGGAACAAAAGCATAGGACATGGAAGAAAAGTGTCCTAAACACTGAAAATATCAAGTTTAACATTATTTTATTCTTAAGAAACGAGAGAATGAGATGAATATACAGTATCAGGAGTAGGATCATTGTAAGGTTTAGTCTTTTATAATAGTTTTATCAAGTTTAAAAGTTATTTTACATTTTATTTGACATAAATATACATTACATATTATTCAGTAATTAATTTTATTATTTTTCCCTTCTTGTGTAATGTATTCTATCTCATTCTCTCACCGGCTTAATCCTACATATTTATGTGTTTGTCTCTTTCTAGTGTTACATTACCGTTTCATCGAGTTTCAAATCACGACGATTCTAAAGAATTTTTACTTAAAAAAATATACAAAGTAAGGCCACTTTTGTATTGACAGCTTAAAACCACATTCCAACACCACGACTTTAGCGTGTAATCTAAAGTGGCGTGTTTCTGCGACTTAATTAAAAACGTTTAAGATTACAATGAGAAGGCTAAACAAATTTTGATAAAAATTTAAGGAATTTAGAGCTTTATAAGGCATTATTATAGACCTATTATTATTTTGAGGGTATTATTAAAGACCTAACACTATTTAACATGTAATTTGTTGCTATTCATATATTTGAAAATGATTTTTAAATAATATGAGAGTATAACATAAATAAATATAAAAATAAATTAAATGAAAAAAGCACTTATTATTTAATATTATAGTACTTATGTTTAATATTAGACACGTATAGGACAAATAACAATATTTACAATCCATAAATAATACTTATAAGTATTTTTTTTAAATATTAATATTTAAGTTGCCATTTTGAAAATTAATGCTATATTATAGTAATATGAGAAAAAATATCTACACCTAAGAGGATGCAATATACAAGAATGTGAATTTCAAATATTCGATTCTAAACAATTTACGAGTAAACATTAAAAATATCGAAAATTCGAAAATTTCCGCATATCATTCGTGAACTTCTAATACCTCCTAACTAGTATTTTTGCACTAAACTTGTATTTTAATGCCACATTACCATCGATCAAAAAAGTACTAGATACACAATCCCATGCAAAAGTTCTCTTAAAACTGTCACCAATTGTGTTTACGTAATTATTCTAGATGAAATAGATATACAACAATGTAAATTAAACCTTAAATGCAATGCTTAGAGTTGTTTTCACAAAATAAAAGCGCCCTCAAATGTTCAAACGAGCGCTCATTCGTTGAGGATATTTTTTGTTGCTGATTGTGTATCTAGTACTTTTTTGATCGATACAAATTACGATTAAAATAAAAAAAAAAAAACAACATCATACTAATTGAAAAAAAAGACATAAATACCAACCAACTAATTATTTCTTTTACCGAATTCCTCCACGTTTTTTTTAAATTATTAAATTAGTTTTATATTCTTTCTGTAAATAGAGGATAGAAGCAGAGGAAGATAGAAGATCTCAGAAGTTAGACGATATTTCAACTAAAAATTATCATTAAATAATTACTATTTAAATTTTCTTTACAATTAGTTATGTTAATCCCAAAATGCACTAAGTATCGAATATTCAAAATCGATTTTATAATCGTTCGAATTCACATTCTCTATTCACATCATTTTTTTTATTTTAAACCAATACATTATTAGTTAAAGCATAAAAAAATTAAGCCTTTTAATAAATAAAAAAAAAAACAAAAATGTTTTTTCGATGTGAAACATCTATTAGCGCCTCGGCAGTAAAACCGACTCGTCTACCGCGACGCCTCCCTCCATTGTAAAGCACTCTCTATTGAAAATACTTACATATTTTCTATTCTTTTATATTTATAAATATGTATATAAATATTCTGTAATTATTATTATAAGAAAAATAAATTTATTTTACTAACGAAACTCCATTTTTCTTTATTTTACTCCATATTTATAGGTTTTTATTAATTAATTATCAATTCTAATATTAACGTAGATGTTTCACATCTGCCGTGCGTCCCGTGACGGACGACTTTTTTTAAATTAAATCTATGTGGTACATAAATAATACTATAATATACAAATATCATTCCTTTCTCTTACTCACTATTGCTATATTTTTCTCTCAAAAGGAAAGAAAAAGAGAGAGAGAGAGAGAGAGAGATATTTCTACAATTGCTATTTTTATAGTTTAATAAATAATAAGTTTTAAATGTTAAAAGGGGCCAATGCAAAAGTGACCTAAGCTATACTTTTGAAATTATGCTTTATTAGCTGTTTTAATAAAATTAAGCCTTATATTACTAGCGACGTGGCCTTGCATCGCTCGGGTTCGTTCCTAAGCTAATGGTTTTGGAACAAATAAAAGACAAACATCCAAAGAAAAATTCTTTTTCTTACGCCTGAAACCTTCGTAGGCGTATAAAAAATAAGCCACCAGAGTTTCATCATATTCTGATTAATGGTTTTGGAACGCATAGAGGACAAACATACGGACATTCATTTTATTTATATAAAAGATACGGATACATAAACATACATAGATATACTTTATTGTACACCAAAATAAATACCCAAAAGAAGAAATAAGCAAATAGGTAATTATAGGCTATTTTAATCTCAAATAAAAAAAATAATTTAGCCTAGAGCTTGAGCGCAAATTAGGCTCCAATAAAAAAAAAACTTATCATAATGTCTTTATATAAATTAAAAATTAAATACTAAATTTAAAATCAATATCGAACACAAAAACTTAAAAAAAAAGGCTACAAAACGGTAACCCATCCAAATAAATCTCACTGGGGACGTTGCTTACCTATATACCAAATATAACATTTCTCATCCTACCTTCATATATGTACGTTCATTCATGACTAATCACCATGAAAAATAACCACAAACTAGCCATCTCTCTATCTCATTCTATCTCTATCTCACTCTATCTCTATAACTCCCCCTATCTCCGTCTCGCTCGCACACCACTCTCAGGCGGCACACACAGTATGATCGAGCGGCTTCAAGTCGAGTTGGACGTCGTCAGATTGTAAATCCGCCACAATTTCTCGCAATCTGTCGAAAACAAAAGAAAAAGAGCATGACAGATTAGATAGAATTAGATAAATAATAAATATCTATAATTATATATCGAATTTTTTTCGCGAATTTATTTAGATTTTTGGTTCCCGAAGTTCCGAATGCTTTATAGCGCACATGGTCACGGAAGAGACTAAGGTGTTAGATGTCTCAACGGTTTTATTTAAATGTTACAGACAGGCTACCCACAAATAACAAAATAAATAATGAATGAAAGTATTTTCAGAATCGGCTCAGTAGTTTTAGAGATTAGACCTACATACAAACTTACACACTTTACCTCTTTATTATATCAGTGTAGATGTAGAAAGCTTACCTGGCGAGTTGCGAGGGCGTCACGTAGATCGTGTCTTCTTGTGTGGACTCGGATGCTGGGTACTTGATCGTACCGATATCTAATGCCTTGGATGTTAAAGCCTGAAATAATATTTATTATTAATTTTTGTTATATTATTAATTTTAGTACAGTAACAATTAAGTGTACATTTGTTTTGTATATTTTGTATATAATCTATTCTAATATTATAAGGGAAAAAAAACTGTTTTATTTTGTTTGTTTGTAACGAAAAGGCTCCGAAACTACTGAACCGATTTAGATGAAATTTGGTAAGAAAATATTTTGAGACCCTGGGAAGAACATAGAATAGTTTTTATCCCGGAAATTATCCCTTAAGAGGGTAAAAGTTTGTATGGGGAAGCAACCTGAGTCGTTAGTTAAGTATATTTGTAATTTTCTTTATTGTAGTTATTCACAGTGAGTACTTACTGCCGTCAGTTCGGGCGCGGGGAACTCTGTGAAGTCGGCCTCCACGCACCGCCAGGGACGGTGGAGGGACACGAGGTTCCGCACTTCTGCTTGGAGATTAAATAATTTCTCCTGAAATTAAAAAAAAATTAAATAGTTATTAGAAATTAAAAAAAAAAGTGTGTGTGTGCAATTCACAACATGTCAATGTATTCTATCTCATTCTCTCACAGGCTTAATCCTATATATTTATGTGTTTGTCTCTTTCTAGTGTTGCATGTTCATTTCATCGAGTTTCAAATCGCAACGATTCTAAAAAAGTTTCAATTCAAAAATATAGTTTTTTAGTAAGTTAAGGTTACGCATGATGGAAGGGGTTATTGAGGTGTAGGTATAAGTATGCACTAATTTTTTTTTATTTAGTAGCTATTGATGAGCTTTAGTATTATAAAAAAAAGGCAGTCACGAGGACTGCCGACAGAAGTGAAAACTTAAAACTATAAACAAACCGTTCTTATTTTTGGATATTCAAATTAATTGTTTGATCTTAAATTGAAATTTGTAAATTAAAACTGTTTACGTTTATCTGGTTTCGACATCTATCGGCACTCTGAGTGTCAGCGTCAACACGTCACGTGACCATGTCGATGACGACTTACATGAATTTACTCCCCATACAAACAAACCCGCCTATACAAGTTTTCACTTCAATAAAAAAAATTGGAAACAGTTTTTGGAAGAACATAAGATAGTTTTAATTCCGGAAATCATCCCTTAAGGGGGTGAAAGTGTGGATGAAAGTTTGTATGGGGAAACAACCTAGGGACGAGCCCGAACGAAGCGGCGATAAATTAATTAACGCGTACCAAATCACGAGTATCGGCTATACAAACAAGTAAATATATTACCTCTAATCTCCTCCTGATCTCTTTCTGTTTCTCCTTATGCTGTTCCAAAGCCTTGGCATATTTGCTCAAGTCTTCAGGAAACTTGACCAATCCCGACTTGGCGACGAATAACGTCCATTCCTGGAATCAAAACGTTATCAATATTTATATTTCACTACTAACGGCTCACCCTCGCTTCGCTCGGGTTTGCCTCTAGTAAAACAAAAACAAGTCTATCCCTCGGGAACCCTATATTTTTCCGGGAAAAAAGGAGCCTATGTGTTATTCCAGACTATCATCTATCTCTGAGCCAAATTTCATCCAAATCCGTTCAGCCGTCCTGGCGTGAAAGAGTAACAAACGTCCATACTCACAAACTTTTACATTTATAATATTTATACAGATGAATTCTATTTGACCTGATTATATTAATTGATCTATGTAATATATAAATATCTCGTGTCACGGTGTTTGTGGTCGCACTCCTCCGAAACGGCTCGACCGATTTTAATGAAACTTTATTTTGTATTTTTGGTAGGTATGAGAATAGATCGTGAAGTTATTTTTCATCCTCCTACCCCCACCCACCTTTTTTTAATCGTAAGTTTAGTATTTTTGTATGACCAATATCCAAATAATTTAAAATTATTTGAATATATAGCGACAAACCCGAACGAAGCAAGGATGAGTCGATGTATAACCTAAAGCAAGAGTTTTTTTGTAGATTGAACGCGGACGGAACTGCGGACTCTACTAGTTATCTATAACTAGAGACTCACCCTCGCTTCGCTTCGGGTTCGTCTCTAGACAAAAACAACTATCTCACGAGAACCGTACATTTTTCCGGGATGATATATCCCTAAAGCCTAAAGCCTTCCTCGATAAATGGACTATCCAACACAAAAAGAATTTTTCAATTCCATCCAGTAGTTCCTGAGATTATCGCGTTCAACCAAACAAACAAACAAACAAACATACTCTTCAGCTTTATAATATTAGTATGGATTTTACTATATACATATAATAAAATTCTAACAGAGTCGAATTTGTACAATAAATATTATTTGGAAAATCTTATTGAAATGGACATTATTATCGATACAAAGGCCGAATCTTATAGTTTTTAGATTTTTTGTCTGTCTGTTTTGATGTAATTCGGTATGATGATAGCTGGTTATCCGGGTCAATATATAGGATACTTTTTATTGCGGTAAAAACTAGTGTATATATATATATATATATATATATATATATATATATATATATATATATATAAGTCAATGTATGTATGTATATATATATGTATGTATGTATGTATGTGTACGTGTCACTCACAGTCTGCAGCTGCACGAGCTGTTGCTCGAGCGCGGCGGCGGCGCGGCGGCGCAGCGCGGCGGCGGGCGCGGCGGGGTGGTGCAGGGGGCGGAGCGCCCGCAGCGCCGCGCGGGACGCCTTCGCGCACGCCGATATGCGCGCCTCGCGCTCGCGCTCCACCGTCCTGGTTGGTTATTGGTTCAGTATTTCAGTGAGGCATTTTTGGAGATAGGACTAATGTATACTGATATAGTAAAGTTAATAGCTTAGTAGACGTAGAATGGAAAGTCGTAATAACTTATTAGATAGCAAAAAAAAAAAACAATTAATTTTTATTTATTTTTTTTATTTTTGTGGTCGCTTGGTTTGGTCCTGTGACTTTCTTTATTGGTTTAGTATTCGGTAGGATTTAAAAAAAGAGATAGACGTGATAATTTATGGATGGATGGATAACTTTTATTAGAAGATGGACAAATGAATGCTTTAAAATAAAAAAAAAATGTTTTTCGGACATTTTAAAGTTATTATTACCTTAGAAAGGAGAGAGAGAAAGAGAGAGAGATACTTACCAACTAAGTATTTTCAGTTGATGCTGTAGAGCCTCATTAACCTCTCCAGCAGCGATGCCCGGAGTAACCTTCACAGGTGTTTCTTCTAAAAACCCAAAAAATACATTTAATTTTTGTATTTCATTTTTTTAAGGAAAAAATGGACAGATTAAATAATAATGTAATTTAATAATATAAAAGAAATAAATAAAATATTTATTGTACCTAATTTGATTATTTTACATATTATTTATCGAATGAATATTTTTTTATCTGTAATTTAAATATTTAATCTGTCCAATTTCAACTGAAATCTATCAACACAAATAATAATTTAAAAATATTATATACTATTTATTAAGCATTGCTTTGAAAAAGTATTAAAAAAATATTTTTCATTAGGAATAGTCAATTAAAGATTTCAGTTAAAATATTTTTAGTTCTACCACCTTTTAGTCATAAATTAGTCATTTTCTTATGAATGACATTAACATATGCCTTTTTTAAATTATTTTTATATTGTTTTTTTTTTTATATCAACTATGTTTAATATTTAAATTATAATACACGCAAAAATAACATCTATATAAAAAATATTTTCATAAAATGATTTTTATTAAAATTACTAATTACTATTTATGATTTCTAAGGATTTTATTAATTCACATATAATAAATATTAATTAGTATTCAAATAAGTTGATCTGAACTAAATAAAATTCGCTTCTAAAGGGCATGCTGTCCTTATCTTAATATCTTACATAGAAAGAGAAGGAATACCTTAATTTTCACTTGTGTGACATATTTCAAGGTCAAATATTTTAGCACAGTTCGGCCATCTTTAGTGTTAATTACATAATTCTTTAAGCTTTAAAAACTTTACGAACCATTCTATCTATATGTATCTTATATGGGAGAAAAAATGTCCACCTGTAAGCGGTAAATAACAGTTCAAAAACCCACCAGAACGGCGCTAGCGTAGCAAGAGGATTTAGCAGTTGTAGATGGAATGAAGGCAGTGGTAACGCGCTCACATGGGAAACCGAGTGAAGCGGGTTCAAATCCCGTGTGTCGCACCTCTGATATTTTCATGTGCGAATCATTTCTAACATGATTACCACTTGTCTTATGGTGAAGGAAACCTGCATGTCTGAGAAAACCTAGCAAGTTTTCGAAAGACATGTGAAGTCCGCCAACCCGCACTTGGCCAGCGTGGTGGACTATGGCCTGATTCCCCTCGTATTGAAGGGAGGCCCGTGCTCAGCAGTGGGACATAAAAAAGGGCTGAATACATAGATATACTTTATAAAGCACGAATACTTTTTTTTCGTATTGAAACTATTTACGTAGTCCAAAATAATTTAATAAATATAACCGAAAAAACTGTGGTGATATAAACGTAGAGAGTGTTTTATTTTTTGTGAACTTTTAATAATACTTTTGGCGCTTTCTTCAAAATGTACCCACTTGCTACTGTGGCGCCACCGTAATTTAACGCATTTCGACGGACACTTCTTCATCACAGAGATAATTCTCCTTGCCTCTACCCTCCATATTTTTAATATACAAACAAAAAATGACTGCCAATACACTTCAACCTATACGAATACTAATTAACGTTAATAAAAATGTATTAAGAAACATATTTACATGTACGTACAGTACGTCTGTTTGTATATATAGAAGAAACTACATCATCAACTGCTATATTAACTTTATATATATTTATATCAATTTAAAACGAAATAACTAATTTTTAGTAACTTAAAATCTGTTATTTATAATTTGCACATTTAATATATTTATTTATATACTGAAAAAACTTATAAGCGTAATACATTAAATCAATGCAAGCATTTTTTTCAGTAGCAGCCGTTAGAGCATAGTGAAAATACAGATTGCACAATCATGCAAATTCACAGAACACAGATAAAAAATTCAAAAAAAAAGCTCAATTGGTTATTTAAAAAGCTTAACATTTTATAATTTATAAAATATTGTTCTTTTTTGGAGTATATTTAATTTCTTATATATTAGAATATTTTGCCGCAAATCAAAATAAGTCACAAGCATGCTAAACCAAAAACGATGCAATATTGACAAAACGTCAATCTTACGCGATGTGTCTTTGGGTGCCGGCGTTGGGGTCACCACCGCTAAAACATCAAATTGGGACTATATGTATTATTAATTATAACCTAATTTCGATTATAAAATGAAAAAAAAAATGGAAAATATTCTTCAGTTTTCTAAGAAAAATTATAAAACACAATAATCAAAGCCAATGTTGTTGTTCGAAAAGTCAAGTTATTGAATTTAAAAAAAAATGAAAAAAAAAAACTACAGATTTCATTAAAAAAAAAAAAACAATGCACTCGTAAGAGCTAACTTATAAAAGCTTATTAGGTTCTTCATCATTATAATGGATATATCCAGCGTCAAAACAAACTTAACTATAATTGTCACTTGCACGAATAATTGGACAAAAAAAATAAACAATTTGAGATGTTTAGCCAACGTCAAACAGCACAATTTGACTTTTGGTAAACACATTTAAATAAAATTCTGGGACGCTTTGAGAACATTAACAAGAGAATTGAATTGAAATAAAATTCTAGTACGTTTCGAAGCGAAGAAAATTGAATTGAATTTGAAATTCTGATTTTGTTAAATGTCCCTATATTATATGTAATATAAAATGAATTTCTATAATACACAGATAATATTTCCTTGAAAAACACGAAATATTAAAAAAAAACTACAGAACTATTCATACTATTTTCTAGAAAATTCGCAAAATATATTCAAATGGAATCAAACTTCTAATAAACATATTGAATCAGTAATCGTTTTTTTTATTTTAATTACCATCTATATATGGCATAACTTATTATTTGCTTAATTTTTTTTATATGGTACCATTATGTCGATGTAATTGATGGCAAAAGACTACAAAGCATGTTTTATAAAGAATAAAAATAATTATTTATTCTATGTAATAAGAGTAAAATTGAAAAAAAAAACGAGTAGTTTGAAATTAAAATTTCTCGCAAAATAAGGTTGTTTAAAGCTACAGGCGAAAAAATGTTATTTTGTTAAATGAAATAACGTGTAAGAATATTATTTTATCTGTTTTTATTATAGTGCTATATTACTTAATAACTTTTTAATTTTTTTTTTTATTTCTAAACTAAAAAAGTTTATTTATTTATTTATAAGAAGTATTTATTTAAATTTTAATAAAATACCGAAAAAAATATTTTCTAAACTGACAAAAAATTGTTATTATATATATTTTTTTAATTAAAATTGATATTACAAAAAATACTTGAAAAATTCTATACGATTCAGTTTATTTAAATTTTGCAAAGTTAATTACACTTTTTAAAATTAAAAAAGCAATATAGCACCATAGATATTATTTTTTTTAATAAAAAATGAATGATCATATATATCATGCGGTTAGACACAGTATACACGTATCTTACGTGAGTAGTCGCGAGCCACCGGCGACGCCAGCGCTGTACAGACACACACGAAAATATTACCAAAAATATTGGAAAAAAAAAGTTTTCTTCTTTTTTTAATACAAGTCCCTGTAATACTTCCTTAGATTTACGCGGATATTTGACATTTTAAATAAAACTATCTTTTCAAAGAGAGATCAATCTTCAGTGACCAAAACAATCAAAATAAATCCACGAAAAAATTAAAAAGATAGTTTCATTTACAAGACCCTGTTTTTACTTTTTTAGAGTATTTTGTAGAGTATATATATATATATGAAAATTCCTACATATAATATCTATTTAAATGTTGATTTCTACGTAAAACTTACACATATTTTTGTATAAATAACCTTTCATATGATATACACATACATACATACATTAAAACCCGCTATATACCTTATGGGGTATTCGGAAAGAATAACCAAGCTCTCCATTCTCTACGCATTTTAACTTTTTCCAATGACATTCACCTAAGACTAACCTCTTAGACAAATAGAAATCTATTCTACATTAGAAATCGCTAATAGAAAACTAAAAAATATATGAGAATGACATATCTTGACCACGTGACATAACAATCAAATACGTCATATCCATACATTTTCTAGTTTTCTATTCGCTAATCGCTATCGCTATAGCGATCATAAAATGTTATCTTTCTAAGTGACATTTTTTTTTAACATTACACTAACACACAGCACCATCTAGTTCCATGGTAAGCTACGAGGCTTGTGTTATGGATACCAGATAATTGATACACTACACATATGTAACTATAATATATATATATATATATATATATATATATATATATATATACCTTTATGTACATATACATAAAAGCGACATAGCCTTTATTCACTCATTGATTATATACATATCGTAGGTATTCTCTAAGAGAGGACTTTGTCACCACTTTAGGGGTTGACTTTCTCACTATTTTAGGGGTTGAATTTTCTACTCAAGCCCTAAAGTGGTGAAAAAGGGTTGTAAATTTATATAAAAATGTAACGTACTGTTAACTTACATTTTAATTTAATTTTGCTCACCAATGTTAACCAATCTATATACAAATAAATATAATCGAAGTGTCTGTGTGTAATGTCAAAATAACAGCTTTTTACTGAATGCATATGAAAGTATATTATACGGTACTTATAAGAATAAAAAAACAAATGTTTTTGTCAGTCTGTCTGTTTGTTCCGGCTAATCTCCGAAACGGCTGCACCGATTTTGACGAGACTTTCACTGGCAGATAGCTGATGTTATAAGGAGTGACTTAAGCTACTTACGTATTGTTAATATATGTTCTGTTAGCGACATAAGTAACAAATCTATATATGTATATATAAAAACCGATGTGTATATGTATGTTCCCTATAGACACCAAAACGGCTGGAGCGATTTTGATGAAATTTTCAAGCAAACTTCAGATTAGCCTAACGGGTGATCTTGTGAAGTTTGATAACGATCCGTATGATAAATAAATAATCAAATCCGTTATTTTTAAAGTTACACTGACCCAAACTGGAAATCATACTTCTGAATAAACATGACGAATGTTTAGAGTTTCTAAGATCTTTTTTCTTTTTCTTATACTTTCTACTTTTTCTTCTAATTATGTGTTTCTTATTTGTGGAAACTTATTTGGTAAATGTGTGTATTTTTTATTATAAATTGTATGTTCTATAATACTGTTTGTTTCAATATAATAAATAAAAATAAAATAAATAAATAAATCTTTTACCCGATTAATTAATAGCAGATAAAAATATAATAAAATGATCTCACCATGGTGTGTTCCTCGCTTAGCATATAGCTTAAGTTTCTCCCGCAGCGCGCCTCGCTCGTTTTCTAGTGAATCTATATCTTGCTGGAGATGATCCATTGTTTCTTCGAATTCCTTCTCTTTGCTGAAATTTATTTAAACCATACAGTCTTCAATACTTTCTTAGATTTTCGTAAACTTATTTAAAAAAAAAAAAAAAAAAAAAAAAAAAAACATTTTTTCACGATTTTTCTTAGATTTACATACAGTTATTTTAAAAAAAAAACTATTATTTCGCGGTTTAACTTAGATTTACATACACTTATTTATATATATTTTTTCACTTAGACTTAGATTTTTTATTTGGAACTTTACAAATGAATCTCAAACCTCCTTGACCATGTTTGCAGTAAAGAATATGGATTTTTTAATAATCAAATAAAAAAAGGAATACTAAATAAAGAAGATTTTTTTAAACACACCTCTATCCATATCCATTGCATGGATTTTTGTACTGTGATAGTATTATGTTGTCTGTGTGTCTGTAATATTCTCTTTTTTCATATTTTTTAACCGTTTTCCAAGTAGAAGGAGATTCTCAATTCGTCGGAATCTTTTTTTTTTTTACTTTTTTGTTGTGTTTATTTATCACATATATATGATAAATGCGAAAGTTTGTATGGATGGATGTTTGTTGCTCAATCACGCCAGAACGGCTGAACGGATCCGGATAAAATTTAGCACTGAGATAGTTTATAGTCTGGAATAGCACACAAGCTACTTTTTATCCCGGAAAAATATACGGTTAACGTGTGATATATTTGTTTTAATTTCTCACAGAACAAGGGATCGACTATCTATTCCATACTAAGTTAAAACATACCTAGGGACGAACCTGAGCGAAGCGAGGGCGAGACGCTAGTATAAATATTTATTTGAATGTTTCAAATTTTGAATGGACAGCAAATTTAAGTTGATATTTTAGCTTTAAATACGTAGTTGTATTTTTAATGTTTTCTGTGTCTGTACCTAAAGAAATAAAATAAATAAATCTCACCGTTTGAGTTGATTTTGGGCGTCATCAAGTCGTCGTTGCAGCTGCTGGGCGCGCACCTCCGCATCGCGAGCCGCCGACACCAGCTTACGCTCGCCCAGCTCACGTCGTATCTGCATCTCCGATAGCTCTTCTTGTTTGGCCTGAAAATGTATGTATTTTTTTATTTATTTATTTATATATATTGTATGGGAAAAGTTTTTGGCGATTCCTGTCATTTCTAGTACTCATACCTTAAATGGATCCATAGAGTCTTTTGATCCCTACATGAAATAGGATCGATTGACATAAAAAATTTTTTTTTCATATTTTTGCATTTTTTTGACCAACTGTATATTTTTTCCAAAATCTGTGAATGCAGTTCAGAATATCTTAAAAAGTTATGGATGGTCTCCTAGGAACGTTTTCCTGTAACTATAACAGTTAGGGTACCTGCCCTTACTGTCCCGTCTCAAAAATCCACCCTGTATATATATGACGACGTTTAAAAATATCTAACGATTTTATGTATGTATGAGCGGACTGAGCATGTCTACAGACAACTTGCTATATTCTCTCAGACAGGTCTCTCTCGAACAGTCTGTCTATCTGTCTGTGACCGCATCACGAGAAAACCAGTGAACAGATTTTAATGAAATTTGGTATGATGATAGCTGGTTATCCGGGTCAACATATAGGATACTTTTTACTGCAGGAAAATATCTCGTCTCTGAGAAATCTATACTAAACGTTAAAACGTAACTAGGGACGTATCCTCACTCGTCGTTCGTCCGATTTGTCCGTCCGTCGTCGGTTCGTCCGTAGTAATCTATATAATTATTGTATCTCACCTTAAGAGCCTTTCTCAGTTCCTTTATATCCGCTTCCTTATTTTCCAACCTGATTGTTAACGTCTTCGTTTCTTCCAGCTGTTTCTTCACAAGTTGCGCTCGTAAAACTATTGGTGGTATTGGCTGGAAAAAATAAATTAATTAAACAAACAAAAATTGACGACACGTTTGGCTCGCTATATAATACCTCCTTCGCAGATGGCTAGTCTCAATGAGACTGGCCGCTGTGGACGAAGTCGGTCATTACTATTAATAACTATTGAGACATCAAAACCATTTTGACCTTAGTCTCTCCTGTAACCAGGGCTCAGAAACCCTTTCAATTATTAAACCGGTTTTGGTCATTGACCCCAAACGAAAAGACTTTTCGGTTTAAGGTTTCTGTTACGTTTTTAATCCGGGAGAACAGTTTTTGACGAATTGAACTTCCATGAACAAAATTAACCACTTAAAATGAGTTTTTGTGGGTTTACATTTGGCGCGTCTTTGCTAACGGTAAATGGCTTGGTTGAAGAATGCATGCATGTTTCTTACTTATGAATGAATTAACCGATTTATTTCGGTATGAAAACGAAATTCCAACCTTTCTATAAGAATAACCGTTAACCGTTATTATTTCGGTTTACTCAACCGTTCGTTTTCATTAACCGGTTAAAGAACGAGCGGTGAATTAACCATTAAATTACCGAAATGAACCGTTTTTTTTTAAACCGGTTCCGAGCTCTGCCTGTAACCATGTTTGCTGTAAAACATTCGAAACATCATCGATAACAAAAAAATAAAAATAATACTCGAAAAAGTCAAAAAGCTGGTTTTGTTCAAGAAACAAACCTTCTCCGAAGCGACGTTAGTGAGGGACATGACGTCATACTCCTTGTCCTGCGTGAAGGCGGCGAGCTTGTCCACATCCGCCGACACTGTCGCTAGAGCGTGTTTAATCGTCTTCACGGCACCGTGATCGTCCTGGAAGGGAGGATAATATCATATTAGTGAATATTTATAATTTATATTTTATATAAATAAGAATAAGAATATTTAAATAGGTAAGAAGAGTATATTGGACGTTTAAAAAAATATTAAGGTTGTTTTTTTGTTTTGTTTGAGTTTATTTCGTTTTAGTTTTTCCTTTTTGTTATTAATTACATCAGTAGTATGTTAATTTTGTTATCCATACTAGTATATAAACGCGAAAGTAACTTTGTCTGTCTGTCTGTCTGTCTGTCTGTTGTTACCTTTCACGCATAATCGGCTGAACCGATTTTGATGAAATTTGGTATGGAAATAGTTTGAGACGCTGGGAAGGACATGGGACTATTTTGACCCCGGAAATCACCCCTTAAGAGGTTGAGAAGGGGGGTCAAACTTTATATGGGGAAGCAATCATTTCACAAGTAAGGGATATAAAACTCATCATACCTGTCTCTAGTACAATATGGTGCATGTTGAGACACCTTCAAATGTTAAACATTTTTTTTTTGTTTTGTGTTGAGTTTTTAGATAAGATATTTTGATGTTTTAATAACTGTATGTCCTGTAAATAAATAAATGAATATTTCGAGGGAATTTCCTTATCGTAGTTACTCGACACACTCGGCGATTGAGAGCGAGTGGGATGTTGCGACCGTCGCGACACTTTACTGTTTTTTGAGAGCACTCCCGGCCTCGTGTGACGAATAGTTAGGCTCATTTCTCTTCGCATTTCAAGATCAAAGCGGAGTACGGCAGTGAGATTCGTATGAATTGCTTTTCTACATCAAGATCTTATTGATACATAAGTTTCGATGTAGGCTACCATTAGGGGGGCGGTTTTACTAATCCGGCTATACGACATAGGATATTTTTTATCCTGAAAATAATCCTCCAGGGGGGTGAAAATGGGGATGAAAGTTTGTATGGGGAATCAACCTAGGCACGAACCCGAGCGAAGAGAAAGTGAGTCAGTAAGTATAATGATAATTATCGTTTCGAACCCTGCCAAAAATGTTATACACCAACCTGTTGATAAGCCCTATCGATAGCAGCGTTCCATACGTTGGCGAGGGCCGAGTGCGGCAGCGGAGCCCCCTCGCCGCGCTCGCCGGCCGTGGCCGCGCAGGCCGCCGCCGCGCGCGCCGCCAGCGCCGTGGCGCGCGCCGCGCGGTACAGCGCGCTCGCCGTGTCCCCGCGGAGACGCTCCACCAGCTGTTGATAAACATGATGACGACAAGTTTATCTCAGTTTGTAGTGTCAGTTAAACGGTTAATTTCGAACGGAATTTAAGTAAATAAAAAATTCTAAATCTAATAATTAATCTAAATCTAAATTATAAATGTACAAGCTGTGGTCTCTTATAAGTGAAGGAGCGCACATATTGTAAGTTTTATTTATTTTTATATTCTTAAACGATGTAAATTGTGTATCTTTTGTTGGAGGTCCTTAACAAAATAAAAATTAAAAAAAAATCACTCCCTGATTATATTTTCAAAGATGATCCCTCACTCACAACATTTAAATTTAGAATTAAACAGCACTATTTATCAAATCAGATATAAACTATAATATATAAGTATGTAGGTATATGTAAGTACATATGTTTGTATGTATGTATGTATATAAATATATTTATTTTTGTATAATTATAATATTTAGTTGTATTTTAATATTAAGTTTATATCATTTAATGCTGTACTGTATCTACACCGTTCGAAATTAACTTATTTTCTCACTTTTGAAGGGCTTCTAGAAGAAATCTCTTAAAGAAATAAGTTATCCTTTGTCAACATTCTGTTACTTTATTTTGTTTAACATATATTTTATGGTACATAAATAAATAAATTAAATAAATTCATCAAAAACCGTTGTCCGGGTTTTAGACGAATGACAAAATTATCTATACACAAGTGTATAGATAACTATACACATACGTACACATATTAATGACAAACCCATCTATACACCCTAGTGCATGGTGTGTGTGTGTAGCGCACACGTACTCACACACAAACATATACCGATATTTGACGTTTAGCTCAGTTTGTAGTGACCCTACTTGCTGTGTCAGCCGTCGCGGGTTCGAGTCCCGCTAGGGGCGTTCATTTGTGTGATGAGCACGATTTATACTCCAATCATGGGTATTTATATTTATAATGTGTGTCAACTATCTGATATCCACAACTCAAGCCTCGTAGCTTACCATTGAACTAGATGGTGATGTGTGTTAATGTCCTCAAAAAAAAAAATGTATAAAAAACACATTTTACTTTAGAAAAAAACTAATAAATGTATTTTATCTACATACAAATGTATCTGAAGAATAAAACTTTGTTTTTAAAATAGAAGACAATACTCTATTGTAAAGTACAACAAGTATTGGTAGTTTGAACGAATAAGTCCTCGTAATATAATATATATATATATACATATCCTTCGAGTAGCTTAAGTCACCTTCAATCCTATTGTTTAATATTATAAATACAAAAGTTTGGATGGATGTTTGTTACTCAATCACGTCAGAACGGCAGAACGGATCTAAATAAAATTTGGCACAGAGATAGATTATAATCTGGAATAGCACATAGGTTACTTTTTATCCCGAAACAATGTACGGTTCCCGTGGGATAATTTGTTTTTGTCTAACGAAGAGATGAGTCTCTAGTAATCAATATATTATAGTTGCTTTTACCTCCGGTTCCACTTACAAAAATATTGCATTAAATAATGAATCCGACAATGACCTGCAAGTCTATGGGCAGCGCGTGCAGCTGCGCGCCGGGCGGCAGGCGGCGGCGGACGCTCTTCAGCTGCTGCTGGAGGGCGGAACAGCTGTTCTGTATCGCTTCATGGAGCTGACCCAACTCTTGTTGCTGATCTGATGGCTGGAGAGTATAATAAAAAAAATACACATGAAAACAAGAAATAAAAAGGTTATGTGCGTATATTCGTAATTAAGTTGCAATGAAGATTAAAAAAAATCGTCAGGGATTTTTGATTGGAGGGATACTTCCTCCAAAAACGGCCAAAAAGGTGACTACTGGATGCCTCCGTTCTACGAGATCCGATTTCGATGGTTCTTTTTAGAGTTCCATACCCAAAGGGTAAAACGGGACGTTATTACTAAGACTCCGCTGTACGTCTGTCTGTCTGTCACCAGGCTGTATCTCATGGACCGTGTTATTAGACAGTTGAAATTTTCACAGATGTATTTCTGTTGCCGCTATAACGACAAACACTAAAAAAACAAAATAAAAAAAATATTTAAGTGGAACTCCCATACAAGACATGATTTTTTGCCGTTTTTAACAAACCCTTCGTACGCGAGTCCGACGCACTTGGCCGGTTTTATTTTATATGAAACGTAACTTTAAGTTGGCCTCATAAAAATTTGGTGAAGATTTGGTGAAGATTTATTTATTTATTTATTAGATTCACCAGTGGCAATTTAAATATTACAATATATTATTATATTCGAGTACAATAGTTTAATAGCTAATTGCATTACCTTTTAAAGGTGAATACCACATGCACCTTCATAAAGTTCACTACACAATATCATCGATTTTGTAACAATTTCACTTAATTATGATATTTAACGTATAAAATGTCTGAATCCATTACTCAAATGACTACAAGTTATTGTTCATTAGGCACATTTTATACGTTTTCAATTTTTTAAGATATAAACTAAACAGAGCAACATGGAACACGTCTATCTCCACGGATGACAGATTATGAAGATAAGCAAGAAAGACGATCACCAGTAAGACGTGATTGAGCGCCTGCGCGTCGACGTCGAGCGCGCGCGCGAGCGCGTCGAGCGCGGCGCATGCGTGCAGCACCACGGCGCGCGAGCTGCCCGCGCCCTCCACCGTGCTCATGTTGAGGGCCGACCACATCGCCGACAGGTAGCTCCATGTACGCTCCATACCTGTTGTTGTCCACCAAATCAAATCAAAATAACATAAAATACTTTTTTATTTACACGAATATTTGTCATCTTAAACGAATCAAAAAAAAAATTTGCGGAATTTTTTTTTGCAGTTTTTTACTACAGCAAACATATTTTTAACGTTTTGATAAATGTGTATGTTAAAGTTGAATAGAAAATTACTATATTCGTCAATTCTTGAATGTTTTCAAAGATGATCGCTCAACAAGAATTTAAATTAATTATTCATTTTAAAAATCAGTGGGCCACCTCAAAGTGTTGAGTAAAAAAATTTTTTTTTTTCAAAAAAATCTTTTTTTATATGCTACAAATTCTACCGCCAAGCTAAGAAAAAAAAATTTTTTTTTCGCTCCCCCTAATGTATATTCTCTCAGGACGGCCAAGTATAAGTTGGCAAACTTCACATGTCTTTTGAAAACTTACTAGTTTATGAAGGAACTTACGAAGTAACGCTTCGCTTAGCGTCGCGTTCGCTTCGCTCTTACTAGTTGTAACATCGTTCTACCCACAATATTATATAAAAAATGATATTATTTGACTAAATATATAAATTTCGTATTAATCTTATCACCTAATGAACTCATATTTGATGTTTATGTACCTATACCATATTTTTTGTTTTGTATAAAGTTTGTTCACGATGTAAATAATATTCAACTAGTAATTTTCTCATTAAGCGAATATTGTTCTTTTAAGAAATAAATAAAGCACCTTTAAATCGAAACCATCACTGATAAGACTCCACGTCCACACAAAAACCAGCCATCTTTAGCACTGTATCCCTCACGAGGAGCACTCACCGTCCAGCGAGCAGTTCTCGTCCAGCTCGTTGGTCTTGAGCAGGTGCGCGGCGGCGTCCAGCGCGCGCTCCTGCGGCTCGGCGTCCGGCAGCGCGGCCGCCGCGCGCAGCAGCTGCTCCGGCGTGCAGCGCTCCAGCGCGCCGCTCCACATGCACACCATGCACTGCACACATTAACACACGACTCACACCATATCTATATAGGTCTCCTAGTACGGCAACAGAGGCTACCATATCTTTTGATTCGACATAACCTAATTTAAACTGAGCCTAAAAACTAAGATTATTCTGTATAATAATAATAATATATGCATATTTGTTTTTGTATGTAATATTGTTTACTGTTTTATGTGTTTTTTTTGTTCAATAAATTATTATTATTATATGGTAAGCTTATTTATATAATACGTCTATAACCTTCCCATCCTTCTTTCTATTGATCAAAACCGCATGTAATAAATAATAATAATAAATATGTTGGGACATTAACACACAGCAACATATAGTTCCATGGTAAGCTACGGGGCTTGTGTTATGGATACCAGATAGTTGATACACTACACGTATGTAACTTTAAATACATACATATTATAAATATAAACAGTCACTACAAACTGAGCCAAACATCAAATATCAGTATATGTTTGTGTATGAGTGGTTGTGCGCTACACATGCACACCATGCACTAGGGTGTGTAGATGGGTTTGTCATTAATATATATACGTGTGTATATAGTTATCTATACACTTATGTGTAGATAATTTTGTCATACGCCTAAAGCCCGAACAACGGTTTTTGATGAATTTTAGATTCCGTTCGAAATTAACCGTTTAAAATGAATTTTTTTGCGTTTAAATTTGGCGAATCTTTTCTAATGGTGAATGACTCAGTATAAGGATACATGTACGTTTCTTACTTATGAATAAATTAATCGCTTTATTTCCGTATCAAAACCTAAGTCTGAACTTTCTCTAAGAAGAACCGTTAACCATTATTCCGGTTTAATAAAACATTTGTTTTCATTAACTGGTTAATAAACGGCAGATGAAATAACCATTATATTACCGAAATTAACCGTTTTTTAACCGAACCTTGCTTTATATATGTATAGGTCTATGTATGTATGTGTATCTGTACCTGTATCATCTGCAGCTGGAACTCCAGCTGGCATCGGAAGCTGTACTGCACGGCGGTGTGGGAGCGCATCACGGACTCCTTGTCCCACACGTTCACTGCTGGGAACCTGATAAACACGTGGGATATATATAATAAAAAAAAAGTATTTATTGCCATAAAAAAAAAATCAGTAAAAAAGTAAACAATCAGTCACATTATACGTATTGGGTAATTGACACAATTAACCATTAATTCCAAGTCACGACTTCTACTTTATTGAAAACTAGCAGTACCCGCGGCTTCGCTCTCGATCAAGCTACGAAAAATACGAAATTTCATGCAAATATGTCCAAGGAATAAAAAGTTTCATAAAATCTTTTATCCCCTATTTCACCCCCTTGGGGGTTGAATTTTGAAAAATCCTTCCTTAGTGGATGCCTTCGTCATATGAGGAATACGTATGCGAAATTTCAATTTGCTAGCCTTAAGGGTTTAGCCTGTGCGTTGATACATCAATCAATCACTTTTGCCTTTTATATATATAGAAGATAGATTGATTAATTTTCAATTACACACATAATAATCTATACAGATAAATAAAATTGATGTGTCTGTTTGTAATGTTAAAATGACAGCTTTTTAGTAAGTACATATGAAATTATATACAGTACTCATAAGAAAAAAAAAAACACAATTTTTAAAATTTCCGTCTGTCTGTTCGTTTGCTAATCTCCGAAACGGGTAGGTCGGCAAATCCGTAGTTCACAAATAAAAATAGACATCTTAAGTAAAAGTTATTTGATATTATTCAATAGTTTAGTCAATGGAGTTGACAAATAAGTGATGTCATAACAAATATATTATGTTGTGTGATAAAAGTCTATTTGAAAAAATATATAAAAACAAGCGACTCACCCTCGCTTCGCTATGGTTCGTCCCTATATATATTTGGACGTAGTTATGCAAAATAGATCCAACCACAAAAACTTACTGTTGAGGAAATATGAGTTTTAGTAAAATTGGTATATCAAAATAACAAGACTGTAGTTTTCTTTTGAAATTCCTCTTAAACATTGGGTATTTTATCTACTTTCTGTGTATAAGTTGATATGTAGGTGCCATTTATGACAGTGACTCAAAAAAACTGTTTTCGTGGGCTGGATCCATCTTGTATAACCACATCCATTTATATTTATGATTATTGCTCCGCTCCCTTGGGTAGTAGCATGATGATATATAGCCTATAGCCTTCCTCAATAAACGGGCTATCTAATGCAAAGAGAATTTTTCAAATCGGATTAGTAGTTCCTGAGTTTAGCGCGGTCAAACAAACAAACGAACGAACAACCAACCAAACAAACTCTGCCTCTTTATAATATGAGTATGGATTATACTATTAGCTTAATAGACTAATAACAGAACTTACTTTTCACGAATTTGACCCAATATAATTTCAGCCTTCTTATTCAAGCGCTCCAACAGAAGAATGAACCTGATGGCGTCGTGGTCACCTGAAATAAAAAATAAATAAATAAATAATATTCTTACACATGACATTGTTTTCATTAGTATAGCTTGTCTACAAGATATGACATAATTAAGTGTACGTCACGATAAAATCAATTTTCTGTCACACCATAATCGATTTCACGTCACGACATTTTTTTCAGATTTTCGTCAGATGTTTTAATTCTTTTATTTTCGCTTATAATTATTTTCATTTCATTTTTTTTATCACTCACCATTGGCCTGCATGAAGTGGTCGGGCAGACACGCGGCGAGCATGTCCGCGCGCGCACGCGCCTGCGCCAGCTCCAGCGCGCGCAGCTGCAGGTCGATGGAGCGCGTGGAGGCGCGCGACTGCTGCACCAGCGACCCCAGCTCTGGTGGCGGCCGCGGCTCCGCACCCGCCTCCTGCTCCGGCGGGGGGGAGCCCGCTGTGGGGGGGAGGGGGGACACTTTACATCGACATTGTATTCAGTATAATTTAACGTCGCACAGCTGGGGATAGGCCTCCCTTCAATGCGAAGTGATCAGGCCATAGTCCACCACACTGGCCAAGTGCAGGCGGACTGAGCATGTCTGCAGACAGCTTGCTAGGTTCTCTCAGACATACAGGTTTTACCGTAAGGCAAGTGGTGATCATGTTAGAAATGATTCGCACATAAAAATATCACAAGCGCGAGACCCAGGATTTGAACCCGCCTCACTCGGTTTCTCAAGCGAGCGCGTTACCACTAGGCTACCACTGCCTTACCTACATCTTCATATAATATTACAAATATTATTATTCCCATTGAACAAAATAGTACTAGATACACAATCCCATGCAAAAGTTCTCTTAAAACTGTCACCAATTATGTTTAGGTAATTGTTCTAGTTGAAATAAATATACAATAAATAAATAAATAAATAAATAAATACAACAATGTAAATTGGACCTTAAATGCAATTCCTAAAGTTGTTTTCAAAAAAAAACAAATTAAAAGCGCGCTCAAATGTTCAAATGAGCGCTCATTCGGTGAGGACATTTTTTATCGCTGATTGTGTATCTAGTACTTTTTTGATCGATGATTATTCCACCCCTTTGTAGTGGAATATTATGTTTAAACCTATCTATTTAGAAAGAAATCATAAACAACGGTTCAGATTTCGCATAAATGTCATATAACGTAGACACAACGAATATACTGTTTGTGTACTTCTTCGGTCAAAATAAATCTTTATTTATAACACAACTAGCAGTACCCAGTACAGATATAAACACCAGTTTTACAATAATGTATGGAAATCTGTCTGATTTGTTGACATTTATGATTACTGCTCCGCTTCCTTGGGTAGTGGCATGATGGTATATAGTTTATAGCCTTCCTCAATAAACGTGCTTTCTAATGGAAAATGAATTTTTCAAATCAGATTTGCAATTCTTGAGCTTAGCGCGCTCAAACAAACAAACAAACAAACAAACTCTGTCTTTTTATAATATTAGTATAGATAGTCTTATCTTTTTGTTTTTTTTTTTTCTATTTGTTTTTTAATTACACACTACCCCAACCAATATATCTATTAATTCAGCCCTTTAAATCCCACTGGGGATGGACCTAACCTCAACACAAGAAGGGTCAGGCATACCACCACGCTACCTAAAGTGAGGGTGGACATTATGTCTTTATAAAACTTACTAAGTCCTCTCAGACATGCAAGTTTCAGAAAAAAAAAAACAAAAACTCGAATCCGACCAACCCGGGACTCGAACCCAGGACCTCCCATATGTAGCCGTGCATGTTAAACACTAGACCACCGATACAGTTATATGTATGGTCAGTCATCAATACCTTGTTTAGACTCCAACTGAGCCCTGATCTCATTGTACTGCTCGGTCATGCGCTGGACCAGCTCTCTGAACTTGACAATTGTCAAATCCCTGTCCATTATCGTTTCTAGCGCAGCTTCCCTCTCTCGAATCGCCTACAAAATTTAATTATATATTAGTATATTAACTACATGTCATTTAAAATTATTATATATTAAACAGCGACTCACCCTCGCTTCCCCCTTTTAGATAAAAACAAATCTATCCCACGGGATAATATATAGCCTATAGCCTTCCTCAGTTTACGGGCCATCTAATGCAAAAATAATTTTTCAAATCGGATTAGTACTTCCTGAGATTAGCGCGTTCAACGAAATAAACAAACAAACAAACAAGCTCTTCAGCTTTATAATATTAGTATAGATTTTGTGAGTAGAAACTCCAAATTCCATCAGTTCCCTCGATTCCACTGTAACTACATACCTCTCTCGTAGCAGCATGAGCCATCTCCAACTCCTCGCGCAGATCCATCTCCAACTCTCGGTTAGACTCGACCAGCTGTTCATGGACCTCTTGCAGCGCTTCCAACTCCTGGACATCTTGTTTTAGCTGTTCTACCTGAAAATAACGATTATTACGCATACAGACAGATACACAAATATGATCAATTTTTATTTTATTCACCTTTTGGAGAGATTTTTATTTCTGATATCTATCTTTATATATATATATATATATACACATTCGTATTCATTGAATTTGAGTACTTTCACTTTATTTGAATATGACGAAAAAGAAAATTGTACATAATACGTATTTTCAAATAAAAAAAAAATTCAATCATATTTTTTTTTTAAATAAATAATGCAACTTTTGCATTTATTCCTATTTCTTAACACTGAGATAAATATATGTATATTTTAAATAAAACTATCTTTTCGGATTATTTCGCGGATTTATTTTGATTTTTGGTTCCCGACGTTTCGAATGCTTTACAGCAATCATGGTCACGGGAGAGACTAAGGTATTAGACATCTCAAAAGCGTTATATACTTGTTACAGACAGTGCCTACCCACAAATTTACAAAAATGATTTTGAAAATTCTAAAATGGCACCAGAGTACCTTACAATATTTGTTGATTTTAATTCTAAACATATTAAAAATATTAAAAAAGTTTAATAAGTATTATAATTAAATATTATTTGTTTAATTTTAGCTGTTATTATTATAAATATTACAATATTTTAAAAATTTTTAAGAATTAATAATGTAATATTATTTAGTGTTGCTATTACTATAATATGTCTAACCACAAAGAAAATCAAAATATTAATTATTTATTAAATACTAATTATTTATTAAAGTATTATTATTGTTTTATATGTAATTTAGAAAATTATTTTTTTTTTAATTTAGATTTCTAATGTAATTTTAAGATAGAATATTAAGCAACACTATCTTCACAGATAAAATATATATTAATCTGAATCATTGTTATAGCGATCCACACAGTATGAACTAACTACATCTACATGTCTGTTATCTTTGTTTTAAATAAATCCGCGAAATAATCCGAAAAGATAGTTTTATTTAAAATGTCAAATATTCGCGTAAATCTAAGAAAGTATTATATGTATATTTTTTTTAATTTCTATATAGTGAACGAAACATAAGCCACATATCTTAATAAAAAAATATAATTTAATATGCTAAATTAAAAAAAAACCTGAACAGTTTATGTACGTTAATTACTTACTTGGTCCTCTAAACCCATTTTCTTTTCAGCTAATTGTTCCACCATTTCTTCTGCACCGAGAGCCGCATCCACCTAAAAAGATCACTCAATAAATAAAAAAAAATATATAGAAATAAATGAATAGCAAAAAAACAATTACAAATACGCTTTTTTAATATAAATAAATATAAATTATATAAATATGTTGGTATGTTAACACGTAGCGCCATCTAGTTCCATGGTAAGCTACGAGGCTTGTGTTATGGATACCAGATAGTTGATACACTGCACATATATAACTTTAAATACATACATATTATAGATATAAAAACTCATGACTGGAATACAAACATTCGTGCTCATCACACAAATGAATGCCCCCAGCGGGACTCGAACCCGCGACCGCTGACACAGCAAGTAGGTACACTACAAACTGAGCCAAACATATCGTCTATACTTTAATAATTGAAATATATATAATTTCATGTCTAAACTGTTAAGTTCGAGAAACGTTCAGGAGTTGCTACGTCTGGAGCCAAACCTAGATAGAAAATCAGCTCTTAATCATCATAAAAAAATGTCATCGGAACTGAACCAACATGTAAAATTTCAACTTGTAGGTTAAAAGGAAGTAACTGACCCATACAATGAAACCAATTAACAAACATTGCGAGTTAATTACATTTTACATTACATAGTAAGCGATTGTAGAATAAAAAAAAAAGTTTTTCTTTTAATTTTCTTCCATACAAAACTTGTCAAAAAAAATAATTATTATCCAATTTGGTGCAGTCGATCGGAAGTTATGTGCGTACATACATTTCGGTCATTCATTTTTATCTATACAGACTAGCGACCAAGTGAAGCAATGGCGCTTCACTCGGGTGCGACCTAGATACGTTTTAATTAGATGAATATAGTTATTGTGAGCGTACATTCCGGGAGATAGACATTAGATATTATAGGAAATAGACACATGCTATCGCAGAATTAAAAAAATAAAGAAAATAATATTTATTACAATATATAAGAAAACTAAAAATTTAAAATGATAAAGATTAAAAATGATATGTAACCTGTTCTCTGAGGTCAGCCACTTGCGCTTCCAATTCTTCCACTCTCGCCGAAAGCTTCTCTTTGGTGCGACTTAATTCAGCTATTTCTGATCTATATTGCTCAAGATCCTGGAAAAAATAAATAAAACAAAAACACATTTAAATTTGAAAAGTAAAATAAAGAATTTCTTTTTTATTGCATTAAAAAGTACAGACAGTAAAAAAATTACGAATTCTAATATTAACCAAAAAAAAATTGAAAACAAAACATGAATTTATAACATCTACTAACTTTAACTTAGCTTGCAAATGTACATGTATATTTCAAACATTGTTAACTGAAACTCGAAAAAAAAAATCATTAATCAAGTCAAGAGAAACAAAAATATCCAATTTTAATTTTAAAAAAAAGTAGATCCGGCATAATTGACAACACCCTAACCAAAACAAAAAAAAAAACAAAACGTCAACTGTCACTCCCTCACAAACATCACATCACCTTTTGCATCTTCTGCATGGCGTGCTTATCGTGCGCCGAGAGGTCCCTGAGCCTGACCAGTGTGTCCCTCAGCCTGACATTCTGCTGCTGCAGCTGTCGCACCTCGTAGCCCGTCGCGCCCTCGCCCGCTGCGTACGGGTGCTCTGGTCAGACACGCCGCTTTGTACACATGCGAGTTGGGACACGTTACGTGTCACGCTACTGTCACTGTCACTTTACTGTCACTGTCACACTTGTCAGTGTCAAGTTTGTATGAGTGTTTTTGTTACTCTTTCTCGATGAAACTGCTGGACCGTTTTAGATGACTACACAGATAGACTATGACGCGGAGTATCCCTTAGGTAAGTCGTTAGTTTTATATGAATGTCAGTCAAGTCAATTAGTGACACTAGAGACTAGATTTCTCCTCAGAAGATATTGTAAAGCACAATGTGTGTGCACTCTTTTCTGGATAGAAGATTCTCCAGATTTTTTTCTTTTCTGGATAGAAGATTAGAGAGGATTCTCTAATAATAAAATAGTCCAGTTGAATTGCAATCTAATACGGACGAGGAAAAAACTGAGATTTTACTATACAGTATACCCTATAAAATTATTGAATCAATGAAGTGTCACACTACAGTATACAGAGTTTCAAATACAGTCAATACATTGTCATATAACGGAGTCAAATTGTCAGTCAATAAATTCTAATACAACACTATAGTGTTCAGTCAATAAAATGTCACACTGCCGTATATTTAACTGCCAGTCAAGAATATGTCACTAAAGACTTGTAAGATCAGTCAAGTTAAAAGTCAAAGTCCAGAGGCATGACACGAACACAAACACAAAACAGGCGTAAATTAAAATATACAAAACTTCACACATTCACTGTAAAATTAAAATGGAAATGAGATATTAATCCAAAACCTTTGTTTTATTTTAATAAAACGTTTTCGTATTTGTAAAAACATATTTTACATAGTAGTCAGTAACATTTCTTTTTATGTTTTTATTTTTGAGAAAGGTTTTACTTATTTCAAATATGGAACATGAAAAAAAATTGAAAAAACCAAAGCAATGAGCAAAGTAATGCTATGTTCAATGGAAAGATCTTAAATAAATAAAAGGATCAATCGAATGTGTGAAGCGAATGATTTAAAAACACAAAATCACAAAAAATAATATATACTTATATACGTACATGCATAAGTTGATTGTTTATTTCTATAAATAAACAAATAATTATTTAAATATTCCATAATAACACAAATTTTCCTAAAAAGTTTATAAAAATAAATATGAAAAAAAAATGTGCATGTATAGACATTTGGTGATAGAAACATACATACATATATAATATATATTTTATAATACTATACATATACAGTATTAAACACAATAAATATAGAGCGGCCGTGTCTGGAAATAAGTTTAATGGACAAAACATTGTATCTGACAATTTAAAAACAATATTCCAAACCGATTTTAAATTCCTTCATCGTAAATATTGCAAAAAGTTATCATGACATATTCGTCTTTTATCTTTTAGCTTTAGAATAAAATCCAGGCATATGTACTCTTAGGCTTGTTTTTTATTATTATATATATAATTAATATGTTCGAACCTTAGAAAATGTGAACTACCAACATGTAGGGTAGTTGACACCATCAATACATAGTATAAAACAAAGTCGCTTCCCGCTGTCCTTCTGTCCCTATATATGCTTAGATCTTTAAAACTACGCAACGGATTTTGATGCGGTTTTTTTTAATAGATAGAGTGATTCAAGAGGAATGTTTATATGTATAATACATCCATAATATAGTAGAGAAACACTGATAATTTTAAAGGTTTCTAATGTAGTGTCGTAAACAAACACATTTTTTTGCGCTTACATGGCAACATGCAAACGCTGGCTGAACCCTACGAGATAGATCAAAATAATGTACTACAGTATTGTACACCTTAAAAAGGTCCACAAAAAATCCGCGATGGCATATGTCTATCTCTTAAGCATAACATACTATATCCATTTTACTATATCCAAGCTAGGGACGAACCCGAGCGAAACGAGGGTGAGTCGCTAGTTAACCAATAATAACAAAAAAAAAAAACATTTCCAAAAAACACTATTTAACTCCGAAAACTATTAATTTTTACTGCAAAATCAGACTTTAAGTTGCTTTGAAACCATACAATGGATTAGGCAAATACCATACCATAACCATACAAATCTATGGGAAAATTTCGACACGTCATAAAAAATATATCAAAGAGGTGTCAACAACCATATTAAAGAGTATAACACATAATAATTGCTTTCAACCAGTGTATACTCACGTATATTGCCACCAGCTTCCATCTCAGCCCTCATCAGTTGCAAGTCCAACATGGCTTCCTCCAACTTATCTCGACATTGCTCGAGTTCAAGCTGCAACGCCTCAGCTCTCTCTTCCGCCATTTCCTTGTCGAGGGCGGCCATTTCTGTCGCCTCTTGCAATTCAGCTGTTTCGTCATTGTGCTGTTCTAAAGCTTCTTGGGCTTCGCGTAGCTATAAATAAGAATTAACTTAAATCGGCGAAAATATTCGAAAGGATACTTTTATTATACGCTAGCGACTTATGCTCGCTAGTTCCATAAAAACCGGCCAAGTGCGAGTCGGACTCGCGTACGAAGGGTTCCGTACCATTATCTATAAAAACGGCAAAAAATATCATGTCTGTTGTATGGGAGCCCCCCCTTAAATATTTGTTTTATTTTAATTATTTATTTTTAATGTGAATATATAACTAAATATTCTGTGAATATTTCAGACGTCTACCTGTTGCCGTTATCAATATCGAGCAAAAAAAAATCACGATTATTGTATGAGAGCTCTCTTAAATATTTATTTTATTCTGTTTTTTAGTATTTGTTGTTATAGCGGCAACAGTAATACATCACCTGTAAAAATTTCAAGTGTCTAACTACCACGGTTCATGAGATACAGCCTGGTGGCAGACGGACAGACAGACAGACGAACAGCAGTCTTACTAATAGGGTCCCGTTTTCCCCTTTGGGTACGGAACCCTAAAAAAGAAAAAATGTATTGAAAATGTTATAATTTCTATTATACACAATACAAAAAGAAAAAATTGCACCAACTAAATTTACATACGAGTAAAATCCTACCTCCTGTTTAGCTCTCTGCAAGTCTCTCTGCAATTGGGCCTGTGACTCCATGATTTTAGACTTGAATTCATTAGCCTGGTCCAATTGGAGCCTGACCCTCTCGAACTCTCTCAGTTTCTCCCGATCCTCAGCACGACGGACCTTTAGGGTTTCTAATTTCTCTTTGAGATCTTCTACTTCAGTCTTTAGGGCTATAATCTAAAAAAGTTGTATTAGAATATGTTTAGTAAGTAATACAAATTGCTTTAGTGTAATATTAGTTGAAAAAAAAAAAATGTTGTTTTTAATATTATACATACATAAAGTGAGCAAATTATATTTACGAATTAAATATATTTTTATAAAAAAGAATTAACACGTTCATTTTCTTGTCCAGTTTTAAGAAACACATGCACGATTATCGTCACTATTTTTAATTCACTAATTTTTTAAGTTGCAGCCCTTATGTGTATGTACGAAGATACATTTGCAGACAATAAATATGTTAGATTAAGTATTGGTCATTTTAAAAATACCTTTTAAAAACCTTTACCTATTAAAAAATAACTGTTTCTTACAGACGTTAAAAACCTGCATTACAATTTTCAAGCCCGTGGTAACTTTCTCAAGGATTTACTGATGTTGAATTTATGTGTAAAAATGGACTTTTCAAAGAAACGAAACTTAGAAACGTAGATAGTAAAATTTATAATTAGAAATACCTGTATAGGTTGTGTAAATCTGAACCACTACACAAGAACGGATCACTTAAACAAGTTATTTTTTGCAAAAAAAAAAATACATACTCTACATTTTCATAGCTTACAAACACACATATACATAAAAACAAAAAAATATACGTCATCCAATAAACCAGTTCAATCAATATATCCACAAACAAGACACACAATTAAAAATACAATTATTTGTCTTTTCCGTAAATACGTTAGTTTTTCACATCGCCATTACAGTATAAACATTATCAAACCACAAAAGGTTATTCAGTCATTTATACTTCCTTGTCACGTGATAGGTAACAACTAACAAGCTTCTATTACAATCTATGCTCGAGGTGAATAAGTCAAAAATAAAAAAAAACTATTATTAACCGACTTCAAAAAGAAGGAGGTTCTCAATTCCATTGGTATTTTTTTTACATATGTATACCAATTACGCTGAGATTTATGATCCGATTTACGTGATTCTTCTTTAGTTTGATGCGGAATAGTTGCCATTTGGTCCCGTAAAAATTAAACATAGTTTGGCCCAGTAGTTTTCATTTTGTTTGATTTGACGAGCCCAATACGTTGAAATCGAATTTTAGAGCCAGAATTTTTAGTGTGCCAGCTGACACAAATCAAAGCACACCGACTTCGAAAATATCTGATTAGGTATCTATAGTAAATGAAAACTACCAATCAGTTATTTTTTACGTTTTAGTGCATTTTTTGAAGTCCGTTTATATTTTTTTTCTTAAAAAGTTTTTAATAATTACCACGTATAGTTAAGTTAGGGAAGAAATTAAAGAGTTTCTGTTTTTATTGAAGTTTTCTAGCTTGTTAGCAGCCAATAATAATAAGTAAAATTGTGTCGATGTTAAAAAAAAAACGATTTTTATTTAGAAACAATAAGGAATTTCTTTTAATTTTTCACTAAAATGTTTAAATTATTAAGCAAATAAGAATTCTTTGCAGTAAATTAAAAAAAAATACTCAAAAAACCCAACATTATTGTTGAGCAAAATGCTTTTTTTTTTTTTGATGGCAAAACGGTTGGTACTATTCAAAGTCTAAACATTTACACAGCTAACTCTTACCTCCTGTTGCGCTTGCATGTTGGCTAACTTGTCCTCAACAGCAGTTGATACTGGTTGAGGAGACGTTAGACTCTGACCTGGCGTGTACTGAGGAGTAAGGGTCTCTACGAAACCCGTCTGTGGAATAAACATGTTATTTTCTTAATAAAAATACTAAATTCATTCACTGAAGAACAAACCACTGGTTTAAAAAAACATGAAATTTTCGACAAAAATTCCTTATATAATAATGATGAGCACTGAGGCAATTTTTTTTTATATTCACCTCCTAAGAAATTTAAATAGAAGATGAAAGCATATTGTAAGGAAGTTTGAATAAAAAGATGTGTATAATATAAAATTACTGAAATATACAAAGACTAGCGACCCTCGCTTCGCTCGGGTTAGTCCCTAGGTTGATTCCCCATACAAACTTTCATCCCCATTTTCATTTATGGGAATATTTCCGGGATAAAAACTATCCTATGTATGTCCTTTCGAGGGTCTCAAACTATCTTCTTACCAAATTTTATCTAAATCGGTTCAGTAGTTCCAGAGATTACTTCCTACAAACAAACTTACAAACTTTATCTCTTTATAATATGAGTATGATAAAGTTTTTTTATTTAGCATAGGATTCTTTCCTAGAAGTTACAAACTCTACTTGCTCGGAAAGAACCCCAGTTCTAAGAAGAACTATAGGGAAGCAACAAGCGAAAATTCCAAGCCATTTGGGAAATAAAACCTCATGATTGAAAACTCTCAAGAAGCTCAAGACATAAGAATTAATACATAAATAAAAACTTCCATCCAACTCAATCAGTTAATGGTAGGAACAGATCGAAGAGAAACTGGCAACGACCATACGTTTTCTATCTTACTGCTTCGAGCTGGTGGCCATTTTAAAAACAATTGAGTTGCTGAACCAGACGGACAAAATACCCAACCTTTAAATTAAAAGATTTTTTGAAATCATCATGTTACATTACCTCAACGAAGGATGCCCTCTTGCTAGTGAGGTCTGGCGAGGTCGCTCTCTCAGTAGTAGGTGACACGTACGACGTGAGAGACTGGCGACTGCTTGCCAGGGACGTCCTGGAACTGTCCAGAACCAGAATTACAAAATAACACAATACACTTCACACCTTTAATATTTTGACTGTTTTCAGTACGAACAATTTCTCGTGTTTTTTTTTTTTGCAAATTAAGTTATTTCATGCTACAGATAATAAAAATAGGATTATTCTTTGAAGTAAGCCAACGAAATTCAATTATAGTAGATATACATATATACAATTAAGTGTAACATTTTATAACACAGGGGTTTAGGCAAGACATCTTTCTACAATCGTTAAAGAAAAAATAGAAAAAAATATATGTTTTTATGGCATAGCAATTGCATTTGTCACTTTAACAAAATTCGTAAAATTTCTATTCGACGAATGTAGACTGACATCTTGTCCAAACCCCATTAGCAGAAGACATTTCTAAATGGTACAAGCTTACAAAAATTCTCCAGAAAACATTTTGTACTTAATTATGCCGTGCCAAAGAGTTGAAGAAACATATCATTTGAACTGTGTTCTATTTGGAAGTATGATATAACATAGATTTTAGAAGTACAATTTAGCGAATCGTTAGTAAATAAAAATTAAGAACAGCATTATTAACGTATTATAATATTTAATTGCAAGCCTTTATTTCATTTTGAAGTTTAAATTGCGATCATTTTCTATCAATACAAGCTTCCTCCTAACAACATAATCTAAAATACAACGAGAGTAAGCATATCATAAACCAAAAGAGCATAATAATATTTACATCAAACACTTATCAAAAAAGAAAAAATAGGAAAAGCTATAAACAATAAAAATACATTTTATTACTGTAAAAATAAACAGATTCAGAATTTATAAAGAGAAAAAATACTTTAATCTACAAGATATTCTGCAACATTCTATATCTCCTCGTGCTATACGTGCAATATCTCTCGATTTGGGCAAAGTTGACTTGATGTTTTAAATAATGTATTTTCCCTTAATTAACTTTCACTCTAAAACATACTTGCTATCTTTATTTATTTTACTTTCTAATTTTTTTTTTCTATATTTCTGAGGACCTGAAGTAACCCAAGTGGACATCTCGAGGCTTGAAGAAAGCCCAAGTAGACGTTTAAACGACCTAGATTAGATACATCTGGCGAAAAATAGAAAGCAAGGCTAAGAGAGAGCGCGAGGGAGAATATATATATATTTCTGAGGAGGTAATAAACTACAAATCCAAGATTACTAAAAAACTTACTATCCTGAATCTGCCCATACAAATATATTTAATTTAAAAAAAAATACAAAAACTATCTACTTCTAAAACGCAGTATAAAAAATTACATACAAATAATCATACACATTGATTTATTGAAAAATGAAAGAAAGAACAATTGAATAGGCTATTTGACTTTTAAAATAACCATTGAAATATTTAAAATAACCATTGAAACAAAGGATTTTGATAAAAACATCTATTTATATAGATAGATGTAAGTAATATAAAAATATTTGATTTTGTCGATAAAATTAACAAAAAAGCAAGTCCAGATTTTTTGATCTTATTACTTATTTCCCTGCTAGCAAAATGAAAAATCAAATATTCTTTTTGCTTCCTTCATGGTTTAAATAATGTATAAATTCATTTATATTGTTTATGACACAGTATGGGATGTCCAGATAGACAGTGCGACGATCTGTGCCACGCGGCTAGTACAGACTGGATGCACAAAGATCAAGATCGCTCTCAATGTCTCAGGGAGACCCTGAGAGATACCTATGTCTAACAGTAGACTGAAAATTGCTTATGATAATAACATTGTTTTCAATTATTTTTTAAGTCAAATAGCTTTAATATATTATAAAAAGAAAATATTCAAAGAATGAATGAAAATAAATCCATACATTGCGATTTTGATGTTATGCACTAAAGATCAACCTATAACAGAAATAATCCGTTTTAATACAATACTTTTTTTTTTCAAATCGTATAAAGCTGGCTTTATAAATAATTATACTTTAGTATACTTTATAATTGACATATTGATCAATTTTGCATAACGAAATAAATTACACTATGGTTTTTTCAAGCACCTTACATACAATTTACATACAATTAGAAAAAAAAATACAACATTTCGAACTAACAATCGTGCTCTATATACAGTGCATTAAATTGATTTATTGTTTTACCTCGACATCGACAATGTGCCGGCTTTCGTCTGCGCGGGCGACGCCTTCCGCCGTACCCTTTTTCAATACGGAATACCCAATATGTTAGACACGAATTATTATTTATAAAACATATAGGCATATCAAATTTATTTATAAATTAAAAGAAGGATTATATAAAAAATAAATAATAACATACTACATATACATACATATGTCACAAAAAATGTGATTAATTAATTTATTATCTATAGTAAGTTGTAAGTCACGTCAAATCAATTTATTGTCATGTCACATTGTCAAAAATTACAGAGTGAAATCGTGATGTCATTTGTCACAATTTTAATACTCCACACTTTTTAGTTAAACATAAATAAATATTTTAATTTGTTTTCCATACATAAATATTTAAAAATAAAAAAATCTAATAAAATAAATACTAATAAACTATAATCCTTCCTTTGAAAGAAAAAAAAACATATTATTAAATAATAATTAATAAAATATATAAATTGCAAATACTATATTATATTAATAATACCTCTTTTAATTTCTTTAACACAATTACACTAAAAAATAACAATTAAAACATTTAAAAAATAAAAAGTAACATTAACTCTATTGTCATAACTTTGTTACTGCCAGTCACTTTCTAGTTTCGTGAATGCAGTGAAGTGTAAAACAAATATGGACTAATAAGCCTTACCCTTTAAAGTAAAGCGTTATATCACAATAATATTAAGTAATACATAAGACGTATTTAAAAATAAGCAATTAATTATTATTATTTGATACCTTTTTTTTTAAACTTAACATTTTTTTTTTTATTTACATTTCATTTTTAAAGTACTCGATGAGCAAAACGTAATCATATTTATAATGATAACCTTGTATAAAAAAAGACATTTAAAGAATAAATAATCTTTACGAACATTTGCAATGCAATAGCACAAGTGATAATTGTTTATAGCCTATTTTTGTTAGAATTCAAATCACATCACTTAAAGTACAAATAAAAACAAAAAATATAAAAAAATATATTATTAAATTTAAAAAATTGAGTATATTAGCATTTGTTACACATTAATGTCATACACAAGCATAATGTGTGCAAAGCTTAAGCGAGTGCAAGTCTACAGTATCTAATACTTACGTAGTCGGTCTAGACCTCTGGGCCACTGTTATACTAGCGAGAAAGAAACACACTCTATCAGTTAGAAAATCTAAATGGTTGACTTAATAAAAAAAATCGAAAATACTCTTGTAATAAAAATAAATTAATAACAAATTTACTTTAAATAAAACTATCCTTTCGGGTTTTTTCGCGGATTTATTTTGATTTTTGGTTCCCGATGTTTTGAATGCTTTACAGCACACGTGATCACAGGAGAGACTAAAGTTTTAGACCTATTTTTACCTATTACTCAATTGATTTCTTTGCTGCTAGCCCTAAGGCCTTTACAGCGTCACCGGGGAGGGGAGGGGAAAGGGGAGGAGGTGGAAGGAGGAGGGAGGAGGGGGAGGAGGAGGGGGGAGGGGAGCTATTGCGCTGATCTAAGAGCTTACTTGGCGGCTCGGAGATAGGGTTTTTGGGCGTCTCAAAGATCATTATATAGTTGTGACAATCACTGCCTACCCACAAAATAACAAAATGAATTAAAAAATACAAAAATTGCCATTTTTTGCCAAAGTATTTTACAATATTGCCATGATCGCTGTAAGTATTCGAAACGTCGAGAACAAAAATCGAAATAAGTCCGCAAAAAAAATCCGATAAGATAGTTTTATTTAAAATGTCAAATATTTGCATACAATCTAAGACTATAGACTACAAATAGTTCTTTTTGTAATTTTCAAGATATTATGAATGAAAATTATAGGCATTATAAAAAATATTTTCGATTTTTTGGGGTAATAATGACACACTCTAATGTAAGTTTAATTATGTTATTTTATTAAAATGTTTGTTGTTAAAATAAGGATTGACTCGAAATCTACATATTTGTATTTAAGTAAAAAATAAAAAACTATATGACGTATGACAGTCTACAATCTATTGTTATAGGTTTGTTACAATTAAATACTTTTTAGTATCTAAAGTCAAATGGGATGAATTTTAAAATAACTAATCATTAAAATGGCTTATTAATAACCTACACAATAAAAATGTCATTAAAATAAATTATAAATTATTGCTATTATTTAATTTATATTTTCTCACAAGTTTGTCAATCTTATCTTATTACTATATAAAAGTGAAAGTTTGGATGGACGGATGTTTGTTACTCAATGACATATACAAATGTATGTGTATACTCAATATGAATATGCTAGAATGGCTGAACGGATCTGAATGAAATTTGGCACAATGATAGATTATAATGTGGAATAGCACATAGACTACTTTTTATCCCGGAAACATGTACGGTTCCCGTGGGATGTTGATTTGTTTTTATTTTTCACTAGGGATGAACCCAAGCAAAATGAGGGTGAGCCACTAGTATGCTATATATTTTGTTTTTTTTTTTTTCAACATTTTGACTAATGCCATTAATTATAAATTCACCTTTGATACTAAGAAATTAAGCTAAAAAGAAAATAATAAATATTTCTTCAAAAAGGCAACATTTTATAAAACTTATGCCATCATAAATTTTTATATACTATATATAAATTGTATTGTTAAAACTATTTATGAATCTTATTTGATTATAAAATATTTTAATATGCAAGAAAAGTAATAGCTATTCTTAAGTGATAATAAAACAAACCAACTGTTTGTATCTGTAGAAACCTATGATTAAAAATAAAATCTCTTCATGATAATGATGGCAACACAGCCCCTAGCATTAATTGTTTTTGCAATAGCCATACTTCTTACTAATAGTATATTTTAATACTTGCTTTGAGTAGTGTATGTATATAGTGTACCGTTTGGTTACTTTGCTTGTATTGCCAGTGTCCAGGCATGGTTTAGCCAGCTTTTGATGCCGACTTAGAAATTAATTCCAATTTTAACATTATGAAATTATCAATAATTTATTGAATTTCAACATAAAATATTACTTAAATCTATTTTAATTAAGACTTGATATATAAAACATATATGATATGCTCTATTATAATAACAACTAACTTCATACTGTAGCCTAATCTTCTTAAATTTAATTGTATCTGTTGCATTGTTCAATCACCCTCATCATTTTTTACTAAAGTGCCAAAAGAAATATATCTTCAAAAATAAGTATTCTTTATTACATAAATATTTGAGATATATTAATTAAAAGGTACCTGCTAAGACGTCTATTGGATGCAGGTTTAGATTCCTCGATAGATGTTGTCATAGAAGTCTCCATTGGATTGTCCTCAGAATCAAGAAGCTGGATTTGAGATTGACGAACAAATACTCCATAGTTTTCATCACACTGAAATATATAACATTATTTTAAAGAATAGCTGTTTTAAGTTAAAATAATCAATACTGAACAAAAAATTAGATATATAGTTGTTATTGATAGCAATCTTCATTTAGAAAAAATCATATTTTATTTATTCTACAACTCTTAAAATAAATGGCAATAGAGGAATGAGAAACTATATACTGACCCGAAAATAAGCATGTCCTCGAACTGTGCCATTATTTTTTCCTTTTGGTTCATCTAAAATGATACCTATCCATTTGCCCGTCGCAAACGTCGGATACCCGACGTAAGCGATCGAACCTTTTACCTCTTTACCAACCACCATAACACGCTGCCCCAGCGTGAGGTGTTTATCCGACATCTTCAATACTTATTTTATCTAAAATATAGAGAAATATAGTACTTATAAATCGTTAAATTGTCTTCAAACTAAAAGTAATCATGAATATTTTTAACAATACCTTATATGTAAAGTTAAGATGTTTTTTCTTGCAAATAGCTGCAATTAAGTATTTTATTACAACAATTGCTTGTTTTCTTACATAACAGATATTTAAGAAGTTATATGTGCATATATTAAAGAAAATAAGTGCATTGAAAATAATTTCTCTGCAACGAACAATTGACAAATTGAAACAGATACGTCAAATTTAAATGTCAATGTCAAGATATGAAATCATCGAAACGTTTGGATATTCCTATAAGCTTAAAGCCTTGACATGAGAAAACATATTCAAAAAATATCACTTCCACCCAGGTAAAAATGAATAAACCAATTAAATATTTTTTATTTATAATAAAATTAATACAATTTTTCTGGACGTAATAATTAAAACTAATTCAGAATAGATATGCATCGGTCATGAATGTATCTAAAAAAAATTACTGGGCATTAAAATATTTCATTTTTAAAACGCGAGAAAAAAAATTATAACTGTAATATCAGTCGTGTCCAAAATAGTTTCAAGAAAAATCCAAGCACAGCCAATAAATAGCAATAGGTATTTAACCGACATTAAAAAAAACTGAGAGCATTCCATACGTATATTTTATTCCATGCAATCATTTCAAGAATATTTCCAGGAACATTCTCAATCATCACAGGATAATGTTCTATATTATGAAATAATAATATCTAATATTCCTTTCTATAAACTTGGTTTTAAAATATGTTAAAGATTCTAAATAAAGAAAGTATTATGTTATTATGTATTTAAGAAAGTATTATGTTAAAGACATAAGCTTTAAAATAAATTACAATCAAGTTTGTACAAAAAACAATAACACAAACAAATAAACATAATATTGTTAAGTAATCATATTATGTACTTGCAAAAATATTAATGTTTAGAAAGTACTGCATACTTTGCAAGTTGCATTTAACGCAGTCGGGGTTTATTTTTTTAAATATTCTTTTTAACGTAAAGGTCATGTTATTGGTTAAGAATCTAAAATAATTTTATAATTAATTATTCCCTAATGGAATTTTTCTTTAAATTCATATGGGATCCTTGAGATATATAATACCACCTTATATTTATTGTTTCAAAAACATTTATAAAAATAATACATAATGTGGGAAAATAGCATAGAATATACATACATACACACAACAAAACAAAAATTCTAATTTAAGCCTTATTACATAGCGTTACTGAGAACAGTTTTTATTAATTAGTATTTACTATTAGGAATACAAAGCTAACGTTGCAATAATTGCAATATGGAAGTACCTATGTCTCACGTACTATGTGTTTGTATATGCCTCACGTACAGCGTTAGTTCAAGAGAACAGCTGAAGTCGCAAATAAAGGTGTGCTTTATGAATACAGGTACTAGCATTTTTTCGCGGCTGCACCTGTCCTGTGTCTTTTAATTTTATAGTATTAAATAAATAGGTTATAAAACACAAAAATGATTTTAAAGCTTTTAAACAAACAAAGAAACCAACAAACGAACAAAGAAACAAACAAACAACTATAATTTAAAACTAACTAGTAATTTTTATTTCAATTAATAAATTGTTTAAAAAATCAGTATTTCACCGCCTTAGTGTTTATTTGTTCAAACCACCAACCAATACTTATTGTACTTTAAAGTAGAGCCATTAAAGGGTGAAGTGGTCGTTTGGACAAATAAGTACTGAGACGATAATTTTCCGAACTTCTCATCCTCCTCTTTGAAGTCGGTCTATAATAATATGTTCTGTCACTTTCGGAGGATCAACTTGTTTTGATACGTGTATACTTATATCTATACATATAATAAAATTACTATATTAGTGTAGATATAGATAGATTATTGCTCCGCTCCCTTGGGTGCAATAAGGTTCCTCAATAATGCAAAAAATGTTCAAATCGGGTTAGCGTAACAAATTTAAATATTTATATGTCAGTTAGCTTAACTGTCAGTTAGCTTAAGTGTCAGTTACCTTAACTGTCGTTTAGCTTAACTGTCGATTACCTTAACTGTCGGTTAACTTAACGGTCAGTTAGCTTAACTGTCGGTTAGCTTAACTGTCGGTTAGCTTAACTATCAGTTAACTTAACTGTTTGTTTGTGTACCACAAAAAGAACCGAAAATCATTCCAAATAAGATCCATGCATATATGTAGATCTACACATAATTGGGGGGTACTGCCGTGCCCCTCGATATATGTATATACATATGTACAAATTGTCGTGAGAAAAGATAATTATTTACGAACTGCCGTTTCTATAAATATATTAATGTCTAGGTCACCTAAGATTTAGATCTTGGCCTGTGATAAAGCTAACATCGAATACTAAAGCTAAATAATGAATTTAGGCCCAATTTATTAAATAGTTTGTGTAATGTACTAAGGGACATTTAGTACATTTTAATGAGGGAAAATGGATTTTGGTGATTTTTTTTTTGTTTTTATACGTATTGATATTATAAAATTAATGTGAAAGTTTGTGAGTATGTATGGATGTTTGTTACTCTGTCACGCCAAAACGGTTGAATGGATCTGGATGAAGGTAAGCACAGAGATGGAATAACACATAGGCTACTTTTTATCCCGGAAAAATGTACGGTTCCCGTGGGATGGGTTGTTTTTGTTTTCCTTGAGGTGAACCCGAGCGAAGTGAGGGTGAGCTGCTAGTACATATATAAATAATACCCGCGTTATAATTTTTGTAAGTCTTACAGTATTTAACTAAATTATGAAACGTAGGTACGTGACGTAAGTACAAAGTCGCTGGTAATAGCTAGGAATGTCTAGATATATTTTGTTGTACGTTACTGTAATCTAATGCATTTACAGTTGAAAGTCTTAAAATTAGAAACAGCTATAAACAACAAAGTTGTAACAAGTTCCTAAAACTTAAAACAATCGGGCAATTTGATCCAAACATTCATTTTAAAGCTACCAATGGTCACTCTATAATATTTTCCTACTATATAATATTACTAGCAACTCACCCTCGCTCCGCTCGGGTTCGTCCCTAGTTACGTTTTAACAGTTATCTCAGAGATGAGATATTTTCACGCGGTAAAAAGTATCCTATATGTTGACCCAGATAACCAGCTATCATCATACCAAATTTCATCAAGATCTGTCCAGTGGTTTTCCCGTGATGCGGTAACTGACAGACAGACAGACAGACAAAAATTCTAAAAACTATAGATTTGGCTTCTGTATCGATAATAAAGTCTATTTCAATAAGATTTTCCAAAAATGCTTAATGTACAGATTCGGCTTAGTTACAATTTTATTATATGTATAGATAAACGCTAGTTTGTAAGGATGTATGTATGTTTGTAACTTTTTGACGCAAAAACTACTCAACAGATTTTGATGAAACTTCACAGTAATATAGCTGACATATCAGAGTCACACAAAAGCTACAATTTATAAAGATATAGCAATAGTTTAAAGTATTAAGTGTATTTCGTCTAAAACGCTACTTTTCATAGGCGAGAGTCAGGCGTAGGCGGGTCGATTTCAAAAGTAGCTAAAAATGTTGTTTTGGCCAATAATTTCGTAATACTTGTAGTATAGTAATTGTTTTTTTCCAAATATTATAGCTTGTGTTAACCTTTTTACTTTCCATAACATAAAAATATTGGATAATGTGCCATTTAAAAAAAAAATAGAATTGAAATATTGATGTCCTTATATTAGCACTACTCACTTTCCGGCAATGTTGACATAAAATGAAATAAAAATTGAATTACTCGTAGAAATTGTATTAATTTAATATTTGGTATCAAGTGAGTGTTCAACATTTTTAAAACCGAAGTCATTTTTTACCTAATTAAAGCAGAACATTAATTTCTGAATGTTTTAAATGTATGATAGTGAGTTTCTTTCATTAATGTAACGTAATTTAACATTGTTCTAAAAGTACTACCGTAAACCCCCCGCCTCCGCATCAAGCGCGACATAACGGCGTAACTTCAGTTACAGCTTGGCGTTTAGACAGGGCGGTCTTGTGCTTCGTCATTTTTGTAAGAAATCTATGTCAATACCAGTTTCAGCACCGAAGACAAAATTCGTTTCATTAGTCTTACAATTACAATAGCAAAAGGTAATGTAACTAATTCTTTATAACACCGTGTATTGATTAGGTAACAGGAGCACCTAAATTTCCAATTTATTTAATAACCGTTAAAAAAATTCTAGAACGTGTATTTATCAAATTTCTCCCTAATTTCATTAGAGTCACTCTCATTAGTGTCAACTTTTAAAGTACCACTAATGACACTGAATTTACACTAATGAAATATTTTTATGAATAATGTTACTTATGCAATAGGGTCGTTGTCTTTATCTTTTTTTTTAGTTTATTTCGTCTTAAGCAATAATAAATAGACAAAAGTTTTTTTATTATTAGATAAATGCCTTATTGTATTTGTTATTATATTTTCGTCATGTAAGCAATTTATTTACGATGCAAAGAATTTATTACGATAGAATATTTCATGCAAATAATTATTTTAGGAAATTATGCCGAAAGAGAAGAAAAGGGCTAGTGAAGATGAGAAAGAAAGAAGAAGATTAGCAAGGAGAGAAAGATACAAACAAATTAAAAATGATCCAGAAAAATATGCTATTGAAAGAGCTAAAAAAAAAGCAGCTTACCTCAAACAGAAACAGACAAAAAAAATCAAAAGTATTAAAGAAATGTCGCCAAGACAGCAGAAAATACAAAGAAAAAAATGGAGGGATAATTCCAAACGTTACCAAGAGAAAAAAAATACTCAGAAGAAAATACAGGAAGTGATTATTTCACAAGAGAAAACCGTAAACACTATCATTGATAACAAAAGCGATCCATTACATGTATCTAATATAAAAGTAGAATATAAAAAGAAAAATGACAAAGTATTGTTTGCGAAAATTAAAAATTTAAAACGAAAACACGCGGAAGAGAAGAAAGAAATGTTAGGTATTATAAAAAGATATCAGTACAGGTGCAGATGTTTGATGAAAAAAATTAAATCTATGCAACTGAATCGAGAAGAAGCAAACAGCGACAAAAAAGAAGCAAATGAGGCTAGTGAAGCTAAGTACAAAATGAAAACTGTACATCGTAGAAAAAATTCTGATTTCCGAAAAGAGTTTCTTCACTGGCGATTAAAGAAGAGTATTTTAGAAGGAGGTAAAAATATTCAAACATTAGTAGAGCAATTTTATGAAGACGATATCAATAGCCGCATAGCCGCTGGAAAGAAACAATGTATTAAGAAACATGGCATAAAGAAACAAAAGCGATATTTATTGGACTCTATTAAGAACCTACATAAAAAATTTCTGGAAGAACATACAAATATACGAATAAGTTATGTTACTTTCTCACGGCTTCGTCCATTTTGGGTTTACCTTCCTAGAGATGACAGAGATACTTGTGGTTGTACAGCTCATACAAACATGGATCTATTAATCTCGGCTTTGAAAAAGAAAAGGATTGTTGACATTACTAACTTTCAAACTATGTTGGACGCACTATGCTGCGACAAGTATAACCTTAAGTGTGTTTCTCGTAAATGCGACAATTGTAAAGATAAAGTCATACCATATAAAGAATTTTGTAACTTGCAGCAAATAGATTATAATGAATGGAATAGAGAGAAAAAGAAAGTAGGTCAAAAAGAAATAATGATCATAAAGAAAATCAGAAGAACAACTACCCCAAAGGATTTGATACTCAAACTAGAGCAGTCTCTACCTAAATTTTTCACTCATACGGCAAACATTATTAATCAATATCAAATTGTAACACAATTAAAGAAGTCATTAAATGATTACGAAGTTTTAGTACACATGGATTTTTCGGAAAATTATAATTTTAAATTTGCTGAAGAAGTGCAGAGTTTTCACTTTGGTGGTAGCCGGGGCCAAGTTTCTTTACATACGGTGGTAATATATCTAAAGCAAGGAAGGGAAATTATTAACTATTCTCTTTGCACAGTAAGCGAATGCACTCGGCATGATTCGTCGGCAGTATGGGCACATTTAGAGAAGACATTGCACTATGTATTTGAAAAATCTTCTAAAGTTACTACTGTGCATATTTTAACGGATGGTCCTAGTAGCCAATATCGTAACAAGTATATATTTTACATTATGACTCAGCTGCAAAATGTTTTTACATCGTTAAAATTAGTTTCTTGGAATTACCAGGAAGCCGGACATGGCAAAGGTGCCCCAGATGGTATTGGCGCCGTAGTTAAGAGGACAGCTGACTATCAAGTAAAATGCGGGCGTGATGTTGGGGATTTTTCATCATTTGTTGATATTGTGCGAAAAAATTTAAATAGTGTCGAGATAAGGATAGTACAGGAACATGAAATTAGAGAAAAAGAAATCTGCCTGCCTAAAAACATTGCTCCGTTCAAAGGCACTATGTCAGTCCACCAGGTTCTTTGGAGTTCTGAATCAGAGTTTCTCGAGTTTAGGAAATTAAGCTGTTACGAGTGTGTTAACAAAATCTGTGAACACGATAAACACATGCAGTTACATAAAATTTACAAAAGCGCAGTAGAGTCCACAGTAGGAAATGTTAAAATTATTCCTGAAAATAAAAAAATTAAAGTGTTGAGCGACATCACTTTTAAGTACACGGATGAGCACAATAAACTCACAACTTCTCAAGTTCTCAAGGAGCAAGTAACTATTACGCCTCTTGCTAAAGCTAAAGATACTTGGGAAAATCAATCCTTTATGCTAACTGGAAGAGATGAAATGGAATTTAGATCGGCAAATCAACATCAAAAACAATTTCTTTTCTTTATTAATGAACAAAATCCAACAGAATTTGATTAAGTCAAGGTTATTAGAATAAGCAAGAATAAAAATAAGATTAATATGATGATTCAAGAGGATGAAAAAAATAAACACAATTGTAGACGATTACGAAAAGAAAGAATAATGAAAAATCTAGAAATTCAATGAATCTAGAATCAATGACTGAATAAATTGATAGAAAATTACTTATAATAAGACTTGATTAAAATTAGAGTAATATTAAAATAGTTATAGGTATAGTATATTTGTGTGATTATGAAACTGTTTATTTTATTGATTATTATATTCTATTATTTGTCCTAATTCCAAAGAATTAGAAACTCAAAGTTACTTTCGGAAGACTGAAGTATTATTTTAGATTTTTTTATTATGATTGTTATTGTTACAACATTAAATTAATTTAATTAATATGATTTAATTTATTTTTTTCCTATTTTTAATTAATTATAAATGAAAAAGTGCGTACCCTAATTTAATAAAAAATAGTTTCCTCGACACTTATCATTAGTGGATGCGTAATATCATTGGAGTTTGCGAAAATTTCATTAGTGTCATACTGTACTCATTTGTGTTGCAAAGATTTTCATTTTTCTATAGTTTCCTTTGGTGAATCATTGATATTTTATAAAATATATATAACTTTAAATCCATAAAATCATATAACACCACTAATGATACATAAAACGGTTGTTTACGAAAATATAAAAAAAAATGCCATTTTAATTCAAGTTGTGAAATCGACCCAGGCGCCTCTAAAAAAGGGCAAGGGTGATACCGGCCCACTCAATGATGCCCCGATATTATAAGGAGTAACTTTGACCACTTTTATTTTACAAAAAGAATTAGGGTTCCGCTCAAAAAAACCGAATGAAGCAAGGGTAAGTCGCTAGTTTATAATATTAGTAAGGATATTCCAGTACTGCAGTACACTTCACAGCTCGCGTGCATTGCGTGTTGCATTGAATCAAAGCCAGCGTAAATTACGACGAAATTGCTGTGACTAAGGAAAATTCATTTTGGAATGGCAATTTCGATTTTTTTATACTTTACTAGTTTTCAGTTAGATTTATGCATCTATACAAATAAATAAAATTGAAGTGTCTGTTTGTAATGTCAAAATAACAGCTTTTTACCAAATGCATATGAAAATATTTACAGTACCTATAAAAAATCAATATTTTAATTTTTTTTATCTTTCTTTTAGTAATTACGAGAGAAAATAAAATCGGATATAGGTCAAACATAACCCTCCTTCACTACAGTCGGGTAAAAAGTAGCTAATATGTCATTCTTCAGCCCACCAACTATTGCCATACAAAATTACTTTAAGAAAATGTGCTATTTAACAAATTTTACAATTATATCTACGCATCTCTTTACGCAATACTTAAAACGGACTGAATTTAATATTAATGGAATCTGGAATCTCCTTGTATACAACAACAATAATAAAATAAAAGCTTTTCAGTTCACTCATCCCTGTTGAAAAACTCCAATAGGATCCCATCAAATTGTTGTTTGTAACCAATATATTTGTTGGTTTCTATGTGACTTTTGTCGCTTTTGATGGGATCCTATTGGAGTTTTTCAACAGGGATGGCCAACACGTGGAAACACACGTGGTCATGGGAGACATTGTATTTGCTACAAAGTATGAAGCAATCAAAAGTTATGAATTATAAAATCAGAATAAATCTACGGTAAAATCCAAAGAGATTGTTTTATTTAAAATGTTTGATTTTATTCTCGCAAGTGTAAGAAAATATATTATTATTATAATTTCTTAGATTTACGCGAATATTTGACATCTATACATATAATAAAACTGTAGAGGTCGAATGTCTGTACATAGAAAAAAAATGCTAAAAACGAGTCAGGGGATGTAAGTAAGAGAAATAGAACAAATCTAGTTTTTTTTTTCAATTATTTTGTTTCTCTGTCTGTTTGCCTGTTTGTACGGGCTAATCTCCGAAAATGTTGGACCGATTTAAATAAAATTTTGCATGGTGGTACCTTATATCCCCGGTCAACATCTTTGATACTTTTCATCCTGGAAAATTCAATAGTTTCCGTAGGATAGTTAAAAACTGTAGTAACTTATACAGCTTAATACACAAAAACTACTGATTGGATCTTAATGAAACTTTACTATAAATAGTCCATACATCAGAATAACAAATAGGCTACTTTTTATCCCGGAAAAATGTACGGTTCCCGTGGAATAGATTTGTTTTTCTTTCGCTAGAGGCGAACCCAAGCGAAACAAGGGTGAGCCGCTAGTTTTAAATAAAATTATCTTTTCGGATTTTTTCGCAGATTCATTTACATTTTTGGTTCCCGACGTTTCGAATGCTTTACAGCAATCATAGTCACGGTAGAGTCTCTCCTAAATCCAAAATCCAAATCCGCGAAAAAATCCGAAAAAATAGTTTTATTGAAAACTAGCGAATCACCCTTGCTTCGCTCGGGCTCATGCCTCAATTGCTTCCCCGTACAAACTTTCATCTCTATTTTCAACCCCTTAAAGGATGATTTCCGGGATAAAAACTATCCTACGTCCTTCCTAGGATCTCAAACTAGCTTCTTACCAAATTTCATCTAAACAGTTCAGTACTTTCGGAACTTATTCGGTACAAACAAACAAAGAAACAAATCTTTCTTATTTATAATATTATGTATACATATAACCTAACTATAATAACTTTTATTCAACCAGAATTAAGAAAGTCAAGGAACAATTTCCCCAACAATATTGATAATTTCATTTTCATTACGCAATCCCAAGCATAGTCTAAGTAGAAGCATCTCGTACAAATAAAATGTAATGTGACGCATTCGCAATAATACCTACACTCGATGTCATCATTGAAGTGGCTGACCTCAGCCTTGTGACTCAGCTTCCTTATTCGCTCGTGGTGTTCTTAGTTCTATTAATTTCAATACAAAATTGTCTACTTATTGTTAGTTCAGTTTACTTTTTATTTATCTATACATATAATAAAATTCTGATTCGAATCTGTACATTAAATATTTTTTGGAAAATGTTATTGAATGAGTCATTATTATCGCTACGGAGGCCGAATGTATAGTTTTTAGAATTTTTGTCTGTCTGTCTTTGACTGAATCACGAGGAAATCACTGGACTGGATTAGATGAAATTTGGTATGATGATAGTTGGTTTTTTGGGACAACATATAGGCTACTTTTTACTGCAGAAAAATATCTCATCTCTGAAAAATCTATAGAGATAAATAAAATTGAAGTATCTGTTTGTAATGTCAAAATAAAAGCTTTTTGCTAAATGCATATGAAAGTATATTCGGTACTTATAAGAAAAAAAACAATTTTTAAAATTGTGCCTGTCTGTTTGTTCCGGCTAATCTCCAAACGGCTGGACCTATTTTGACGGGATTTTTACTGACAGATAGCTGATGTTATAAGGAGTACCTTAGGCTACTTTTATTTTAGAAAAAGGGTTCCGTGTGAAAAAATTGAAATCCACAAAATTGTGAACAAAATCCACGTGCCGAAAATATGTATGTATGTTTGTTACGCCTGGCTGAACGGATTTTGATGAAATTTGTACATAGCTGACCTGGCGTAGTTACCAAATTGGCCTATTGTGAGGTAACTAGAAATGCACCCGAGCGAAGGTCAAATCGCTTATAATTATAGAAGCGCCCCGCCTTGGTGCATTCACTGTCCTTTAGTGACATCGTATTTCATTCTACAGAAAACACTCACAATCTATACATATAATAAAATTCTAACTGAATCCATTCTGTACATTAAATATATTTTGGAAAATCTTATTGAAATAGTCATTATTATCGATACAGAGACCGAATCTTAGTTTTTAGATTTTTTGACTGTCCGTCTGTCTGGGAAAGCATCACGAGAAACCACTGTACAGATTTTGGTGAAATTTAGTAAGCTGATAGCTGGTGATAGCGGGTCAATATATAGGATACTTTTTACTGCGGGAAAATATCTCATTTCTGAAAAATCTATACTGTTATATTAAGTATTAATAAAAGTGACAAACTGAGGAAATAAATCGTAAGAAGACATTGGTTTGAGCTAGGTAAGACAATTTATACCAGCTTTAGCGCTGCTACCTAGAAAATTCATTATTATCATTCATATGCAAATACCTAATTATAGCAAAGATATTAAAGATTGGCGTTTGTTCACGGGTTCTTCCACTTAAAGGGATGAAAACTAAAAAATCAGGAATATTTGCTGCATAAATGTAGAGTAGAACAATCTAATTAATATTTGTATTCAGCTCTTTTTTAACCGACTTCCAAAAGGAGGAGGTTATCATTTTAGCGTCCCACAGCTGGGGGTGGGTTTTCCTTCACTACGAAGGCGATCACACCATAGTCCACCACGCTGGCCAAGTGCGGGACTGAGCATGTCTGTAGACAATTTGTTAAGTTTTCTTTGACATGCAGGTTTCCTCACGATGTTTTCCTTCACCGTAAGACAATAACTAGACCCTAATTAATATATTCAGTATTAAATAAAATATGAAACTTCCTTCCTTTTGATATTATACAGTAATAATTTTATTAACATAGTAAATTTCTACATATTTTTTTGTTTGAACAATTTCAGAAATTTTGGCAAATACGAGGTTGTGTTGCTCAAACATATTTTTAAATTACCAAATTATATACAGTTAACAAAGTGCCTAATAATAACTATGTAATTAATATATAATTAAATTATAAATTGTGTTAATGTTAGTTTGTTAACTAATGTAAGTGCACAAAAGAAAGTTTTTGTATTCTCATTATAAATAACTAGCGGCTCACCCTCACTTCGCTTCGGGTTCGTCCCTAGACAAAAACAAATCTATCCCACGGGAACCGTACATTTTTCCGGGATAATATATGTATAGACCATAGCCTTCCTAAGTTAACGGGCTATCTAATGCAAAAAGAATTTTTCAAATCAGATTAGTAGTTACTGAGATTAGCGCCTTTAACCAAACAAACTCTTCAGCTTATAATATTAGTATAGATTTAATCCCAAGCAAGAAACAATAAATATTAAATGTTATCCTCATTTAAATAAGTATTTTCAGTTTATCGACTTCGTTAGCATCTAATTTTAATTAAAAAATAATTATTAATCAATGTTAATAAATAAGATTACTTTTTACACAATTGAATTAATTTTAATAAGATTAAGATTCAAAAATAACAAGTTGTAAGTTCATATTTATCAGCTGTACATACATATACATATAATAAAATTGTAGGTAACTGATCGTTGTCTGTACATGGAAGATATTTTAAAAAAACTATTATTGGACGTCTTTATGAATGCAATAGAACCTAAAACAATTTTCAGATTTTTTTGTCTGTGCGTTTTTTCGCGCTAATCTCAGAAACGGCTTAACCGATTTGGGTGCGGTTGTCACTAGTGTTGTGGTAAACTTCACTTAACATTTAGTATTTATTTCAATTGGTTTATAAATAAAAATGTTATGTCAATTTAAAGAATCACCTAGGGACAAACCCGAGCGAAGCAAGAGTGAGTCGCTTGTATAAATTATGAACTTGAATAAAGTGCTAAAGAGGATTTATTATGCTCACTTTGTTTGCAGCGAGACTTAACAGGTTATTTGTAGACGCGATAATGCGTCGGCGCTTGGCCTCGTGGAAATTGCGTGCCATTATTCAATGCAACGAACTAACATTACACATATACTATGTCTTAAGGAAAACCAACTTATTTTTATAAAAACTAATATAATTTTACTTTAAACTATTTAAAATTAAGGAATTTAATGGCAATGACCTATGTTTTTTACTTTCTAAAGTGTACGATGATTTTTAGTTTTAACTTTTGAGGTTAGGTTAATCACCAGTGTTCGCAACCGTACGATAATTATCGTACATGTACGATAATTTCATGTCTGTGTACGATGTACGATAATATATTGCAAATGTACGATAATTTGTGAAGGTGGGATGGGTGAAAATGTTTGTGAGGGTCAGGTAATGTTTTAGGAAGAGTATTGTTCGAGTTAATATTTTAAGTATGTAGTATTTGTAAGAAGGGAGGAAAAGGAGAATAGTCCTTTTTTTTTTGCTCTCCCGGCTGTAGGGATTGCATCCAGATGGTAAGAAAAAGTTTCAGCAGTTCTTTTTTTTTTTTTTTTTTTTTTTTTTTTGCTCTCCCGTTTGTGGAGGTCGCATTCGAATGATAAGAAAATGTTGCAAGGAGGTTTTTTTTTTTTTTTTGCTCTTCCGTTGGTAGGGATTGCATTCGTAGGAGAAGAAAATGGTTTAAGGAGGCCTTTTTTTTTTTTTTTTTTGCTCGTCCGCCTGTTCCAGGTGCAAACACATTTAGGTCGCTGACCGTTCGACTGTTCAGTTGACCGGAGGGAATCAGTTATTAAAAATTGATTAGAAGGAAAAAATATCGATTTGTATAAAACTCGACTATTTTTGCACAATCTTAATATGTACGATAATTTTGGTCCATGTACGATAATTTTACGGCCCTAGGTACGATAATTGCCTGACTTCAGGTTGTGAACACTGTTAATCACTAAGGTCACTTCTGACAAATATGACGGAAGCGGGAAAAGTCCATCTGTGATGTTTGAATTGACAATTAAATTTAAGTTTGCAAGGAATTCCAGTTTGCAAGCCCCACCTACTTTCACTATTATTCATCGGCCGCGGTCCCGTTATAGGACGCCACAACCGCCTCTGAGGCATAAATGAAAGCCACACGTACAAAAACATCTTTAATAATTGAGACACATCATATTATAATCATTACAGCAATTTATAATTATGTCGTAAAAAACAAAAAATGATTATTGACTATTTCGTTCGGCGTTAATTGCAACTAAAGCTGTCCGAGATGTAAGAGACGGCGTCGATATTCAAAAATATATTTATATTACATTAAGGGAGACAGCAAGGCACAGGGCGCGGGAGGCCGGGCGGCCTCGTTCCGATATTCTCTGTAAACGTCGGTACTTTCTAAATACATATTCGATAGGGTTATAACGCGCACGCTCTCATAATATTAGAAAAACTATGATGATGTCACGGCAGCGGACATGATACGTGTCTGTGTCGCGGCTTAGAAGCCGTGCACTTTAAGTTGCTCGGGCTTGACCAGTCCCGACTTGGTGAGCCACTGACAAATGTTCTCGCGCTGGTCTCCTTGCAGCTGCAGCACCTCGCCGTACTCTGGGTGCTCCACGACCGTTCCGTTGCACGCGAACTCCTTCTTGCATGCCCGCACGATCTTTTTCAGGTCATATTCCGACGAGAGGCCCTGCACCGTCGTAAGCGTCTTACGCCCGTTACGCTGCTGGATTCGGACGTGGACTAATCCATCTTGAACGTCGTCTTCCGAGCTTTTGATAGCATCGGCGAATGGGTCGAATGTGTTAAGATTCTGGATGGACATACGATTGAACGTCTCTACTCTTTGTTCTAACAAAACGCTGCGATACGACGCACGAACACTAAATGTCACTGATAACGCTCTGCTGTTAAACGCGCAGACAGGGCAACGACCAATTTACGCAAACTCCAAAATGTAATGGCGGATGATAGAGCGACTGGACCATAAAATGAGAATGTCACGCGGAGGCGGAAATAATTATCGATCGAAACCATAGACAAGTACAATTTTATAAATCTAAGGCACGTTTTGCACTATCAAATTGTTCGTTGTTGAACTTTGTGTTCACTGATTTTTCTTTTATCCTTTAAGTTGAGCGTAGAGTTTTGGTACATAATCATCGTATTTAGCAACGAAAAAATTCCCAGCTATCGGTGGACCTAATTTAAATTGTTGAGCAAATTTTCCAATGGAAAATTTTCCACGCTTGTCACCTGAATTATTAGGAAGCTTGGGAATATTAGAGAAATTACATTTTTCTTGTTGCTTATATACCAAAAATACATAACGATGAAGACCTGTTCCCTTTGGAGGTCCAGATCCTATATAATCTGATAAGACTTCACCTTTATTAATATCGCCACCATATATATTTCCGATTAACCAGTGATGCCATTCTCTAAACTTAGGGTTTTCACGACTAGGTGCATCTGGATCCACCATAGCTAAAGTATAATATTCTGTATCTTTAGATGCCCATTTCACAGTTGGCCTATCTTTTACTTGAGTAGGGGTCAATTCTTTTCCTATTTCAACTTTAACGCCCCCAGGATATTGTATTGTTATCAATTCTGATGGTGGTGTCGTTAATACATCTGGTATTATGCCATGTTTTTTAAATGCACTTTGAATATCAGTCATTTTTAATCAAAAATGTTTGTGAAAACTGTTTTACACAAATGACCATTTGCTAAAAATAACAATTACAGTTGCCTAGTTACATGCTATTTACAGACAAAATATTTTGATACCTAAAACATTACATACTTAAAAATATAAATATTAAAAATATCAAATATTGATATTTTCTAAATCGAATAAGTAAAATATATTTGAATAATACTTTTATTAAATAATGAAAACGAAATGTTTAAATTTTTTTTCACTAAAAAGTAAAAACACGTATTTTTCCGTATCACACAGATTACTAAAAATAACCACAGTAACTAGGCAATAGGCATTCGTCATTTATTTTATCTATGGTCTTTAGACTACATTTAACAGTTAAAAAAAAAAAAACGTTTTAAAATTCATCTGTTTTATTAGCCCATTTAGTAAAAAAAATGTTAAATTTATTGTAGATAATAAAATTAAATTATAATATAGTTCTCATTATGGATATACATATTTTCAGTTTTAATTATTGTGCCATTTTTGTATCGAGTTTATCTTTTTATTGTTGCAGGTTGCTCCTGTAGACCGATCATCCTGTTGAAAAATTTCAATAGGATCGTATCCAAAGCGACAAAATCCACATAGAAACCACTAAATATTTATTGATTTCTATGTGGCTTTAGTCGCTTTTGTTGGGATCCTATTGGAGTTTTTCAACAGGACACTCATTCGTAGTTTTAATTCCACGGTAAAACCGCTAAATTTCAAAATTATCGGCGCTTAAATTCATTCGTGGCGTCTGTTAACGCAACTCTAACCAATCTAAGAAAAAAAAAATTTTAATGGTTAAAAAATGTTAAAAACCTAAAATCAATGTTTTCCTAAATAGTACCAATATTATTTTTAAAATTATAAATTTATTCGGAATTATCAATTATCCCTCTTATATACTAAATAGGGGCTCACCCTCGCTTCGCTCGGATTCGCCTCTAGACAAACAAAAACAAATCTATCCCACGGGAACCGTACATTTTCCGGGATAAAAAGTAGCCTTTTTGTTATTTTGATGTATAAACTATATTATTGTAAAGTTTCATTAAAATCCAATCAATAGTTTTTGTATACTAAGCTATATAAGTTACTATAATTTTTTGACTATCCCACGGGAACTCTAATTTTCTGGGCTGAAATGTATCTAAAATGTTGACCGGGGATATAAGGTACCAACGTTACCATGCAAAATTTCATTAAAATCGGTCCAACAGTTTCGGAGATTAGCCCGTACAAACAGACAAAAAATTTGAAAAAATCTGGATTTGTCTTATTTCTCTTCTTAGATCCCCCTGTCTCGGTTTTTAGCTTTTTTTTTTCTATGTACAGACATTTGACTTCTATGTTAAGGCTTTATTATATGTATAGATTAAATTATGAATATTAGTAGCTAATTGCTTATAATCTAAATAAGTTTATGAGTAAATAGTTAATAAATAAATGTATTTTGCATAAAAATAGCGTGCATTTGTTACTTTTATTTAATTGAAAATAAAAAAAAACTTTTCAAACGAGTTATACAAGAAATTGTTAATTTACATTAAAACAAAAGACTGCTAGCTTTATGACAATAAACATATAGGTACACATCTTATAGTGAAGAAAAAATTTACTTAATTGCATTGAATATACAAAACTACTAGTTTTATATATTAATGCTTAAATGTACCGTGAAATTTTAACATATAAAACAAATAACCAAATGTTCATTTATGCCATACATATCTATTTTAGTTATAATTCATGTAAAATAGACGCTAAGTCATCGATTTGCAGAAACCAGCCAGAACATACCATACCCTAGTTATAATAAAATACCTCTAAGATTTTTAATTGTTATAAATTTTGAAAGGTAAATTATTATAATAATTATACAAATTGCATTTATTTAACCCTTACCATTATTCCAAATACATTCTCACAATATTACCACTCCTATAATTAAAAAAAATACCTATAATTAAAAAATTGGTAGTAGTTCAAGTGAATTATTTAAATAGCCATTATGTCTTCCTTTGTTTTATATAGTTTTGGTTTTAAAAGCTATACTTCAACATATAGCATATCCTCCAACAAAAAATAATAAACTTTTGTACTGACAGAAACGAGCAATCCTAGTGTCCGTAAATAGCGTGGTTCAGCTAAGGGTTTTAATTTGTATGAGTCTCAAAAACTTATCCCTAAACTATGAATCAATGGTGGTTTTTTTAAAGCAAGTCTTTCCCAAGAAAAAAAATGTAGTGTGGACACTTTTATCCTAGTGTATCAAACACACAAGTTATTAATGTATTTTAATAAAAGTTCCCTAAATCCACAAGGGCCAGTTAGCACATCATTGTATATCTAATATATAAAATTCTCGTGTCACAGTTTTCGTTGCCATACTCCTCCGAAACGGCTTGACCGATTTTGATGAAATTTTTTGTGCTTATCCGGTATCTATGAGAATCGGCCAACATCTATTTTTCATCCCCCTAAATGTTAGGGGTAGTCCACCCCTAAATTTATTTTTTTTATTTTTTAGACAAAATTTTTAATTTCTATTTTTTTATGATACAACATACAAAAATACATACAATCCTCAATTTTCACCCTTCTACGATCAACCCTTATTTTTTAATAGCCATTTTAGTAATTTAATCATTTTTCCTCTCCGGTCGAAAACTGATCAATCGTGATTTAATGCAAGCTAGGGACGAACCCGAGCGAAGCGAGGGTGAGTCGCTAGTAATGGATAAATTTGGACTAAAAATATGTTACATAGTGTGATTTATAGATTAGTTTCTTTTAAAACTATCACTATTCTTTTTCAGTCAACATTTTTTTACTTTTAGCAGCCACCAACATATCTTCAGCAGTCAAAGGTTTAAGCAATTTCTTTCCAATGTTATCAGATTTATATTGTAATACTACTTTATGAGTATTCTTTATACGATTTTGTAGGTCATCTATTCTTTTTTGTGCATCTAAAAGCTCCTGTTTAAAATCATCTACATTTTTAACCATATCTTTAGCATCAATATTTGGTAAGGTACTTTTGGATTTAAATCTATAATTGCTTATTGTCTCTAATTGAAGATTTAATAATTTGTTTTCCATTAACGATGACTTTTGTTCGTAGTCTATACACATTTTCCCAAAACGTTTCCTTGACTCAACAACAACATTCATTAAGTGTTCACACTTCTCTTCTAAGGTCATTTCTTCAGTATCTAAAATAAATCGTACTACTAAGCACAACAAAACCAAAATATATAACACAATATCACTTCTAATCAAGTTAACATACGTACCCATTATTAAAAAGTAAATATTCGTAATTACTTAAAATATATATTTTTTTATTATTTAAGTACTTTTAAGATTTAAATTAAGGCAAATATTTAATACTTGATAATCTGCAGTAGAAAACATTTCAATCACAATTCACAGATCAGGAACAAGATTTCCATTTCATTAATTCAAAGTTCCAACATCAACAAATCACTAACCGCTAACGGCGAAATCACAGATTATAAATCTTGTGTTAAAAATTGACTTTAATAGACAATAATATCTTCAACCATTGACAACAGGTACCTGAGTTTCATTTTAAAAATTCAGCCCTAATATAAAGTGTAAAGATTTTATGTATTCATCCTTCTTCATGTCTTTTGCAATAAAAATGTAAAATCATTATACTATAGCGATTCATCCTCGCTTAGCTAGAGTTCGTGCCTAGGTGCGTTTTAACAGTTAGTATGGAATAGATATACTACATTATATTAGTATATATTATATACATAGGTATGATGAGTTTTAGATATCTTGAGAAATAATTCTTTCCCCATACAAACTTTCATCTCCCCTTCACCCCTATAAGTGATGATTTCCTGGATAAAAACTATTCTATATCCTTCCCAACGCCTCAAACTATCTTTTTCTCTTTATATAATAGTAATATAAATGTTCTTCGTAATTATTTCGCCTATGTGGTTTTATGCATTTTACGATCATTTTACAGGAGCAAAGTTTTTACATTATGAACATCTACGATAAGAGTAATAAAAACTTTGTTGCGTTACTATTTTGCTAAAATACTCAATTTTTACTTTTTCACAATACATAAAACACATCACCATTTTATTTTTTGTTAGCTTATGTGTACTCTTTTTATATTCATTTTTAAAATATTGTCGGTAAATTAAATGTGTAATCTTTATAAATTTTACAATTATCTTGGAATATTTAAATTTCCCTCTAAACAAAAGAACTGAATTGCATATTGAATAAGAAGAAAGTATATGCATTAAAAGATATATATTATAAGATTTACTATAATTAGTATATTTTTACAGAGTTAAACAAGTCCTTTAAGGTGTTACAATATTTACAGAGTTCTTTATCATTCTCATGAATTCCTGCACTGATATCTGAAAAATAAATTTTATCAAATTAAACTCGCATTGACTTTCGATACCTATTTCGATCATTTGGTCACAGTCGTTCGCAATTGACAATTGATATTAACATTACAGACGTAGTGGTCGTCGTCGCGCGTTGGCGGGATAGCAGAATAAATAATTATTAAAAATGAGGTATACAATGAATTAGATCTTACATATCCATCGAAGTCTTTATCAGCATCATCTATCATTTCCTCTATTTCTTCGTCAGTCAAATTATCCCCCAGTATCTCACACACATGTTTCACATTTTCAAAGCTTATTAAACCTAGGCAAAATTAATAATTAAAATACTGAAATTGTTGTAATTTTGCGTGAACATTTTTGTTTTTTTCTGAATGTATCAAACAAAGTTAGCTATAATTAATATTGTTTCATCTACAACACCTGTATCATCCACATCGAAAAGTCGAAAGCTCTTCATGATATCGCCATCGCTATCAAGTGCCATAATTTTTCTCATAATGGCCGTTTCGAAATTTTCAAAACTCAGTTTTCCAGATTGTCCTTTATCGACGCCATTAATCATGTTCTGAAGTTCTTCTTTTGTTGGTTCATAACCTAGTAGCAGAAAATCGATGATTGAAAAATCCAACGAAAAGTTCAGCAACAAAATTTCATTAAACACTAATATAATACAATACATGACATGATGGACTGCTGGTTTTATTTATGCATAGAGATGTCATTTAAACTTCGATTAACTAAAAGTTTATAAGTTTTTTAGACGTTTATAGCTTCTTATCATTATCTCACCTAAAGCTTTAATTGCTACGCGAAAATCCTCAGCTTTTATCTTTCCTTCTCCAGTGTAATCAAGAAGGTTGAAGGCTTCATGAAGATCATTCTTCTGGAAAATAATTGTATAAAAGTAATGTTTAATATATTATATATAACTGTTTACCTGTATGTATTCTATAAAATAATAAAACGTTTGGATCCGCCATGGATTAGCTCATTTGATATAATATTAAATAAAACTTAGCAGTTAAACAAAACTCATTAGCGTCACATATACCTGTTTTTCAGTTAAAATTAAATGAGCATCGACTTCTTTAAAATCAAAATTGGGTTTTAATTCTTCTATTTCTTTATCAGAAATATCTGCAGTTACAGATAGATTCAACATAGCACTATCCATTTTGAAATATTTGTAATTTATGAAGTAACAAAAGTATCGATTAAATAAGCCATCCTGATTATATTTTTTTAATTAGATATTTCTTTGTGTAGAACACTTACGTTGATTATAATTAATAACAACTATTTTAATGTTTATATTAATGAAAGATATAGCATAAGGAATTATAAGCTTCTTTTATGTTGAACGTAATTTTTTTTAATCTAAATTAAAAATATAAGTACACAAATGCAACATTAAAAGTAAATAAACCTGCTTTTTCGTAAGAACAAGTCTAGCACAAACAGTTTTTTCTTGTTCTTCTTCCTCAAGTTCTATATCAATTTCAGGCTCATCAATAGTCACTTCAACATTCATAATTGTTAATAATGAAATTTAATTGTACCAATCTTCAATGAACGTGTTCCTTGCAGTGTGACAGCTATTTGAAATTTTAAGTTTGTCATAAAAAATATTAAAGCATAATTTTGAGAAGTAAGAATAAAAAGTTTCAAAATCTAAAAGCCACCAAGTGTTGAAAAAGGAATAAAAGGATTTATATATTGTCTATGATTTTCTTTTCTTTATCTGTACTATAGTAAATAGTAATTTGTAACCATAGACATCAATCATCATATAACAAATGCAAATTGACGTTTCTGTTGAACCGCCATATTTTGTTTGGACGAAGTTTTGAGGTTAAGATCTGTAAACCGACGCCGTACTTGTTTTGATTAAATTAGTTAATAGAATAAAACAACAAACATGAAACTAGTTAGATTTTTGATGAAGCTAAGTCATGAGACGGTTACAATAGAGTTGAAGAACGGCAGCGTCGTCCACGGAACCATCACCGGTGTTGATGTTGCTATGAACACACATCTTAAAGCAGTAAAAGTCACTTTAAAAAATAAAGAAGAGCTGCAGTTAGAGACGTTAAGTATACGTGGAAACAATATTAGATATTTCCTGCTCCCTGACAGTTTACCATTGGAAACTTTGCTTATTGATGATGCACCTAAAGGCAAGGGTAAACGTGAAGGCTTCCCTCGGGGCAGTACAAGAGGTGGTAGAGGCAGAGGACGAGGTGGTCGTGGAGGACCTAGAGGAGGTCGAGGAGGCCGCGGCCGTGGCAGACGATAAACTGCATTTACAGTGTTTCATAGATCTTAAGTTTCGGTGATTACAGCCTTACTCCTACCAAAAAAGAGTTTTATTTTTCACCTTTTTCAGTGTAGTGCTGATTTTCTAAACGTTTGGTATTAATGTACAATATGTAAGGAATATTGTGATAACTTTGTAATACATTAATATTTAAGCATTGCTTTTTTATTTCACCTATCATAAAACTAACAAAGTATTTTATAAAAGCCTTTAAATGGAAGTAGGTAATTTCTCTTACAGAATAATATTTTTATTTAAATGTTTAGCTTATTAGCCTTAATCTGAACCTGGTGATATTTGTTTATTACTTTAGCATTTTCTGAATTAGCTCCTCTTATGGAAATAATATTGATTTCTGTTTTTTCATATGATTTCTCTGTTTAATTTTTTATATTACATTATAAATATGAATATTATTTGGGTTCTTCATAAATTTTAAGATTATGATACCGAATATGTGTAGTTTGTTGTAAAAGAACAAAAAACTTTTTAAAGTTAAAGAAACCCTTTTATATCTGTGAGAAATAAGGCATCTATTTTGACTTTTCTATCAAAAATTGTCAATTTTATATCCCTTATTTAATTAAATAATTTTAAATCTTGGTGAAAAATATGTTTAAATATTTATTATTTAATTGAAGTATCTAGAAGTTACATTTTCAGTTTCTTCAATTAAAAATTTAAAATTAATTATAAATAATTATAATTTATTACACAATCATGGGTGCGGGACCAATTCCAATAAAAAATTCAAGACTTACTATGGTAAAGTTATTATTTACATATTTATGTGTAAGCTGTTAACAACAAAGCGGCAAAGAAACCAATCTTAATTTTGCTTGGTCACTAGTCTCTGTTACTAATGTTTATTTTATGCCTGTAAAATTTTAAAATAAAATCTTTACGTAGATGTCTGAGATCTCAAATACCTATCTGTTCATGTTATCCTTGTATACAATTTTAACATAATCAGCTTAGCCTTGCCATGAAAACCAAGCAGATGACAGACTTATTATTATATTTTTAAATTGTGTAATAACCAACATATTAATGGTACAGACAAAAAACAGGGAATTTCCTATTGAATAGTTTATGAGACAAAAGCAATTTAAAGTTTAGAAGTATAATATTTTTATTGAGATTAAAGTATACAGTAACTTTATACTCTGTAGATTTTTGGACAATTTCTATTTTTTTACCGATAGGTCATGTACATTCCTAGTTCTTTTTGCTTTAGGCATAGATAAAAACGTATTTTTAACGGCATTCGTTGAGTATATTTTGTAATTAAATTAAAAAAAAAAACCCGACATTTCGTTAGTTAATATTCCTCATTCCTTTTCAATATTGTGTACATTATTCTACTAGTCAAACCCTTTCATTTGATGATTTGATACCCATATTGAGGGAGATGTGAGAAAATATGTAATCCGCCATTATGTGGCGGCGGCCAACTTGGACCGATTTTCATTAAACATAGCTAAGAACACTTCCGACTAATTCACCTTTCAAATGAAAAAAAAAAACATTCAAAATCGGTTCATCCGTTCGGGAGCTACGATGCCACACAGACACGTCAAACTTATAACACCCCGTCGTTTTTGTGTCGGGGGTTAAAAACCAGTGATTAATTATCAATGCAAGAAGACGTAGATTCATATTACCAGTACAAAACAAAAATTGTGACATTCCCTGTTCTTTGCCTACCCTTCATATGATTGGACAGAGAGGGAATTTGTTAGTAAATTTTACAAAAATATGAAACCTATGTCTCATTGTTTTTAATCGGCAATATTTCTTTTTCAATTTCAAAGCTTTATTCCATAAAAAGTTTCATGCAAAGTTAAACAGTATACAGTCAAATTTACATTTCTAATGACAATCTATAGTGATCTAACAGCTAGCAGTGATAGTTCATTGGTAATGTGATTGTTGATGGTAATTCAAATTTGGGTGCTTAAAAGATTTTTATTCACATATGAATGTGCAAATTATTTTCAATTGGATAACCACTACAATGGTAAAAAAGAACATCATGATATAACCTGTGGCTAGCTTGTTAGTTGCAGATCCGAAGGTCCTGGGCTCTACTCCCTATTCAGGTCAAATTTATTTATTGTGTCTTTCTGTTAAATAAGTCTCTAACAGCCCGGAGTTGGGAGGTTGGCGGTGTTTCACCCCCGTGCCTCGGAGAGCACGTTTACGTGTTTAGGGTTCGGTCCTACCTTTGACCTCTCTTTGGTCATCTGGAATTGTCGTTCAACCGGAATATGAGAGTGAATAGAGAGTGCACTGGTATCTAATCGAACGCTCGTGAACTATAATATCGCCTGCGCATATGGCTAATTTCAGGTAAATTGGCCGTTGTGGCCGAAATCGATCTGGACATCACATCTCATCTGAGAGAACTTAAATATTGTTCGAAAGGTAGGTGAAATCCAGTCTCCAGAAGGACTACCCACGTTTTTCCCACGATGGCTCATGCCCAGCAAAGGGAAAGTAAATTATTTATCAATATAATTTTATATCATAACAGTTTTTGCCTACGTCTTCGCTCACGTGGAAAGTTGACGGGGATCAAAGGTAGGTCCGCCCCTAGGATGCTATTTATATCCTTGCCAAACTATCGAAACCGGTTCAGCGTTTAAGCGTTAAAGTTACCTGGCAGAGTTGCTTTCACATTAATAATATTAGTAGGTGTCTATATCAGACGAAAGCGACCCCGGGGCCCTGTCTTTTGCAATAGGGATCACCGTGGTGGTTTTAGTGGGTAGTCTGTCGCGCTTCTCGCGGCAGGAGTCCCACATACCCCACACGAATTCCGCGCACGGGCACCAGTAAAGGGGTTTCCTCACGAATTAAAAAAATATATATAAGAGCCCCGCGCCTTGAGCCCTTGTAGTCCTTCCTCAAAAGTCAAATTCTTAATTATAGGATAGTTATTCCTCAATCCTCTTATCCTATTATATAACCTAGGCTTTGAGGAGTTAATTATCTAATTTTACCTTATTATTATCAAAATTGGTTAAATATTTTTCGTATATTAATAGAATTTCCATATCAAGTTTTATGCCCGTTTGTAATACTTTTTTCAAAATAAACAAATTGGCGTCTAAGTTCCGCCATTTCGATTTTTAATTATATATATATATATATATATATATATATATATATATATATATCCTATGACATTAGCGTTATCGAGGCGAATCGAATAACGTATGAATCATTAAAATCGGTTAAGCAGTTTAATAATTACGAGGGAACGTAGAATCGGACATACATACCTATAATACGTGCCACGAAAGATGAGACTTGACGAGCGTCAGTAGTGGGGAGCCCGCGCAGGTACAGTCGTGTACGAAATAGTTATCTATAATTTATTTCTATATCTATTTTAGGGATTTTTCGACGTCATTCGGAATAAGGTGTATAGCAATGTTATATTAAAATGATTAACAATATTTATTACGAAATGATACGCATGGTACGCAACGGTACGTATTTGTACCTGCTTCAAATTTTGTACACTTCCTTTGCTTCTTTTAACATATAAGTGTACACATCGTAAACTATCTTCCTACTTTGTCTTCTTAATGTTTTATCTCGAGGAATAACCAAAATTTTACAAAATTGCACTCGTATACAACACAACTTTAAACAAAATAGAAAATAAACACAAGTTGTACTCGTCTGTATCGCGGAGTCAAGCGGGGGTTGCACGGGGTGAGGAGAACGGTAGGCAAATACACGCATGCGCAGCGCCGTACCGCGCCTCCCGCGCAGGTTTCGATGCCCCGATGTCGCCCGATCCCTTCCCGCCTCAGCCCTCGTACCGCTAAAGTGACCTATAAATCGTCTTCTGCGCAAGTGAAATCACGTGGTTTGTCAAGTCTCATCTTTCGTGGCACGAACTATACATACAGATTAAACACATAACTCTGTGTTTCGCCGCAGTGGGATAAAAAGTAAGTTCGCACTATAAGAAGACCATGGTCATGTTTACCTCAAGAGCTTATTTCGTAATTTATATTTACTTATGGATCTTGTACTAATGTTTCTTTTCTGTCATCACACCCTTAGCCGTCGAATTGGATGTCATCTACTCATCTTAGAGCTTGGAATTTCACAAATGTCCTTGCATCCCATTAATATCAGCCTCGCACGTGCAAATTGTGGAAAGATCTTCCTCATGAGGTTTTCCCTAAGCGCTGTAACATGGGGCTCTTCAAGAGTCTTGTCTTCAGGTCCATTAAAAGCCGGCAATGCATTCGCGACTCTTTGTATGACTTTACCTTACTCACCATCAGGTGGATCGTTGGCATATTAACCCCTTTTTCTATTGCGAGCTTGCTTATGAAAAGGCTCTGCAACCATAAGATTATTAAGTTAGAAAAAATATTATATACACTTATGTTGGCATAAAATTGTAGACTGTTGAGTGCGCAGCATTTGACTTATATAAGAGTCCGTAATTTAAAAAAAAATATGACAAATAGTTTAAATTTACGACGTTTTCTTATTATTTGTCAAATTATTTTAGTCATGTAACAGTTTATTTATTTAAAAAAAAAAGGATGTGAATTGCATTTAAAAAATCGGTGTTATTTATATGTTGTGGAAAAAAAATTACGTTGCGTGATATAAAAGGGGGTATGATAAAATCGCAGAAAAATGGATGAGGGGCCAGAACCGATGAAAGATTTGAAACCAGCTCCGGTATTGAGACTTATTACATACCTACTATAGATGGCGATTATTAACAGAGATTTTTAATTTTTAAATTTTGCACACTTAGGGACACGTGTATTGATAAAAACTATAATGTGTATTAAATAAAACCTATCTTTTCGATTTTTTTCGCGGATTTATTTTGATTTTTGGTTCCCGACGTTTCAAATGCTTTACAGCAGTCATGGCCACGGGAGAGACTAAGATGTTAGATGTCATAGAAGTTTAAAAAACCGCAAGAAAAAAGTGTCTTAAATTTCCACATATAACCTACTTCATAATTTCTTTCGCACCTCCATTTATTTTGTATTGGCAGTCGTTTTCATAATAGGCAAAGGGCCCCCTTCAATTTTTTTGGATTGAGGCCCAAAAAGGCTAGTTACGCCATTGTATAGATGAATATATTTAAAATTATTTCTAGAAAAACCCGAATAGCGCTGATCAGTTCCGTGAGGCTCATGAAGCGGAATACGAGGCCAGAGCTCAAGTGAGTGCTGATAAGGTGGACAAGGTCTTACAGCATAACATGGCTTATCCTAAGCTCATTGATGAACTCGATAAGCGAAGATCTGTCGTCCAGGTATTGAGAGTACCTACCTACATAGGTATACGACCTATGGGTGATATCAATAACCTATCTATCCGCAGTTTTACTTACTAGAAATAGGAACTTGACATAATTTGGCTTAGTTTGTAGTAACCCTACTTGCTGTGCCAGCGGTCGCGGGTTCGAGTACCGCTGGAAGCATTCATTTGTGTGATGAGCACGAATGTTTGTAATCCAGTCATAGTTGTTTAAATTTATAATATGTATTATGTATGTATTTAAAGTTATATAGGTATGTGTAGTTTAACGTTCGACTGCTGGGCACGGGCTTGCCTCCAATATGAGAGCTGATAGAAAACCTTCAATATGAATCTTTTAATATTACCCTTATTTCTGTTTAACTACGCAAAGGATTTTGCTACAATTTTCAATATAATTTAGAGATTTTTTTCTCTGAACGTTTATATATTCAACATATGTTTATTATAATTTTGAAAAGTATAGAAAAGTCGACGTTTTTCCTAGTCTTTAATTGCGAGTGAAGCAAGGGCTAGCCGCTAGATATGATATATGCATATACCAAATACTACTAATATTATAAATGCGAAAGTTTGTGAGGATGTGTGGATGTCTGGATGTATAGATGTACGGTTTTTTATCCCGGAAAAATATTCCAAGGTTCCTGTGGGATACAATTATTGTTTTTGTCTTTCTAGAGGCGAGCCCGAGCGTAGCGAGGGTGAGCCACTAGTAACTAATAAGACGACTTCAACGGAGTGTTGCATCAATTTTGCTGTTTAGTATAGAATTACAGTAGATGATAGATCTAATATTTTAAACCAGACAAAGTTTTAGGTGAATGTTAATACAAAAAAATCCTATTTTTTAGATCAAAGCGAACAAAACCCATAATTCTAATCCGAAATGCATCGCCTGCGATAAATTGCGGCAATTGGCTGAACTGCAAAAGCTTAAAATAAAACCTAGATGTTGTAAGCCTAAACCTCGCAGGCGCAGTGTATCTAGAAAAAGGAGAAACAGACCTCGGACTAAAAAAGCTAAGAATAAAAAGGTCACAATACAAAAAACTCGACGTAACAACGGCGATGCTTATACAAGCAATGTGATGAAACACTTCAAAATCCAATCCCGGAATGGTAGAAGAAAACCGTTCAGATCCCGTGGAGTTGAAATTAATGATAATACCAGTCAAACAGATAGCGTAGCGAATACTTTAAAGTATCCCGACACAAGTGAACCTTCTATCAGCAGCTATAATAGCTACCCATCTTTAGACCACGAACCTTTGGTGAAATATATGGAACCCTAAACCCTTAAGATACGTTGTTTGAACCATTACAGGGGTTCTTTTTGTAGAACCCCCAATGAAGCCCCTTAGATGTGACAGTAATAGATTGTTTGATCTAAATTATTCTGTTAAAATGACTGTTTTTGTATATTTGTTTTTTAAATTGTTAAAAATAATAACATTTTCAATGAAGCTTGTTTCATTGTACATAGTAGGTATATGACATTCATGATTATTATTATATTATACATATAAAACTTTTATATAGATATGAATAGTTATTGTAGCAAATGTACCTTAGCAGAAAGACTTATACTATTGCAGATTTTTCTGTATTAAGACTAGGGCATGCGATTCGGATATCCGGATATCCATATTATTCGGATATTCGTTAAGTTAACTATTCGAACAGTATCTGTATAATTATTCAGTTTTTTTGAACATTTCAAATACTTACTTCCCTATTTAGTTTTGGTAAAAATATCCGAACACACTTAAAATACTTACACAATTCAACAAAATATTTTGAAGAAAAGGATACACATGCATTTGCAAAAGCATCTCATATAGAAATAATAGCCAATATAGTAAAAATCAATGAAATGTATTTCTGCGAAAAAACTGCTACTGCTATTGAATCTGAAGATGACCTGCCTTTGAGAGACATACAAAAACAACGCCTTGAAGTCTTCAAGGTTGAAGATGAAGGGGAACAGGCTGCCAAGATATTCAAAGAACAATTAAAAACAAAAGTAAATGAGTCTTTGCACGGTGCTGCTAAGGTATCAACAAAACATTTGTCCGAAAATGATGACTTAGAAACGTCTGTCAGGGTGGAAATGGCGCTATTAGATCGAGGAGGTCCAAAAAGCATTCATCTACAGCGTGTTTATGATTTTTTACTAACTATTCCACCTACAAGTGTTGAAGCTGAACGTGTATTTTCGGCTAATAGGTTTTTTTGTAATCATTTGGGATGTTCTTTGAATGACGATACTTTAGACGCCCTCAGTTTCCTACGTTCGTATTTTCTGAATACAAGAAAGTATTTTTTTTTTACTTATAGTTAAGTTTAGATGATTTTATTAAGCACAAAATGATTCCTAATTAAAATTTTTAAGTACTAAAAAGGTTTCTTTTCATTTACATACATTGAATAAAGCACAATTCGAAAAATTCGTATTATTCGAATTATTCGAATGACATTTTTTATAGGATTCAAAATATCCGAATACCTTCTTCGAACGAATAATGCATGCCCTAATTAAGACCTACAACTTTTTAGTACATTGTTTTGATGTATCTCTTAAAGTTTAGCCAGCGTTAGACACGTAAATTTCTAAGAACGACTTGATAAAACCAGTTAGTGTGTTTTCCCGTGGGAATGAAAGTTTTCCCTGTAATAAAAGGTATCCTAAATGTAGACCCGAATAATAAGTTATCACTACACAAAATTTAGTTAAAATCGGTCCAGTACTTTTTGTGTGAAACGCGCACATCGATTTCGCTAAGTTACTGTTTTCTGCGGTGTTTTCAGTGCATTTATAAGCTTGGAAGAGTTGAACACAAACGTATAAACATAAAAGATTATTATCTATATATACTTCTATACAGATAAATAAAATTGGAGTGTCTGTTTGTAATATTAAAATAACCGCTTTTTACTAAATGCATATGGATGTATACACGGTACATATACCAAAACAACATTTTTTACAATTTTTGTCTGTCTGTTTGTTCCGGCTAATGTCCAAAATGGCTGGACTGATTTTGACGGGACTTTCACTGGCAGATAGCTGATTTTATGAGGAGTAACTTAGGCTACTTTTCAGTTCAGTTCAACTCAAAAAAATAAAACGTACCTAGAAACGCACCCGATTTAAGCGAGGGTAAGTCGCTAGCCTTATCTATACAGATAAATAAAATTGAAGTGTCTGTTTGTAATGTCAAAATAACAGCTTTATACTAAATGCATATGGAATTATATACGGTACTTATAAGAAAAACACAATTTTTTAAATTTTTGTCTGTCTGTCTGTCTGTTTGTTCCGGTTAATCTCAGAAACGGCTGGACCAATTATAAGGAGTAATTACTAAGGCTACTTTTATTTTAGAAAAAGAATTAGGATTTCGCTCAAAAAAAGTAAAACGTACCTAGGAACGCTGAGTCGCTAGTAATATATAAAGTAAAGTCGATATATTTTATCAAGTCGCAAAATAGAAGGTAAATCAATTGTTTTATAAATATTTTATAAACAGTGAGCTTGAGGGATTTTCCCATTCCAAAATTGAAACTCGTTTCTAAATTTAAAAATTACGAACTTCCAGTTGCTTTTATCCTCAATTTTATAGCTTTAGGGAAAGAATTATAATCAAAACTTCTTAGGTCAATCTATGCAGATAAATAAAATTGAAGTGTCTGTTTGTAATGACGAAATAAAACTTTTTTACGAAATGCGTTTAAAATTATGTACGGTATTATTATAAGAAAAACAGAATTTTTAAATTTTTTGTCTGCCTGTCTGTTTGTCGCGCCGAAACAGCTGGAGTGATCTTGACGGAATTTTCACTGGCAGGTAGATGATGTTATAAGGAGTGAGCTAGAGACGCACCCGAGCGAAGCGAGGGTAAGTCGCTAGTCTTTATTTTATATTATAAAACTTGTACAAAAAATACTTAAACAAAAAATACTTATGTATAGACATGCGCAATGCTGCCGGCCAAAATAAAATTATTAGTTTTATATAAAATGTTTACCTTATTTCATTGTATACTAGCTATTACGTTTCTATGCGCTAAGGTGACGTTTCTTGGTTCCACAGACGGACTATTATTGTGTAACTTCCTCGACAGTCAACCTCCTTGGACAAGTCTAGTTTATACGACTGTGTTAGAAACAAAATTAAAAAGAATATCTTAATTTTTTCTTGTGAATCTACATTGTGTGTGTGTGTGCGTGTGCGTGCGTGCGTGAGTGCGTGTGTGCGTGTGTGTGTATGTGTGTGCGTGTGTGTGTATGTGTGTGCGTGTGTGTGTATGTGTGTGCGCGCGTGCGTGCGTGCGTGTATGTATGTATGTATGCATGTATGTATGTATGTATTCAGTCCTTGTTAACGTTCCACTGCTGGTGGTGGGCCTCCCTTCAATACCAAGGGAATCAGACCATAGTCCACCACGCTGGCTAAGTGCGGGTTGGCGGGCTTCACATGATTTTCGAAAATTTGTAAAGTTCTCTCAGACATGAAGGTTTCCTCACGATGTTTTCCTTTACCGTAAGACAAGTGGTCATCATGTTGGAAAATATTCGCACATGAAATATCAGAGGAGCGGCACCCGAGATTTGAAATCGCTTCACTCGGTTTCCCAAGCGAGCGCGTTACAACTCGACAACCACTGCCTTACATCTCATCTCATCTACATTAACTTTAATACAATTCTTTTAATTACGTATACAGTATATTTCTTACATACCTATTATATAATTTATTTTCTAATTTTTAGTGCTAATGTTATATGATAAATAATATATAATTGCATGTGTTTTAATTGGTATAAACTAATTTTAATGTAAAAAAATAAAAAAGCATAATAATATCTTCTCTAAATGATTTTAGTCTAGAGTCCTAAATTAGGTATCTGCATTAAAGATATTTTAGTGTTGTAATATAAATACGGGTGTAAAATCCCGACAATATAACACCCGTATTTAGATTAAAACACTGATACTTTCTTAGATTTACGCGAATATTTGACATCTATACTAATATTATAAAACTGAAGAGTTTGTTTGTTTGTTTGTTTGTTCGGCTCAGAAACTACTTAACCGATTTGAAAAATTCTTTTTGCATTAGATAGCCCGTTAACTGAGGAAGGCTATAGGCTATATAGCATCCCGGAGAATGTACGGGTCCCGTGGGATAGATTTGTTTTTGTCTTGAGATGAACCCGAAGCGAAGCGAGGGTGAGTCGCTAGTTTTAAATAAAACTATCTTTTCGAATTTTTTCGCGGATTTATTTTAATTTTTGGTTCCCGATGTTTCGAATGCTTTACACTACATCAATGATCTCAACTAAAAATCAAAATAAATCCGCGAAAAAATCCGAAAAGATGGTTTTATTTAAAACATTAATATAAATAGTCATTATTATCAATACAGAGGCCGAATCTATAGTTTTTGGAATTTTTGTCTGTTTGTCTATCTGGGAACGCGTCACGAGAAAACGAATGGACAGAAATTGATGAAATTTGGTATGATGATAGCTGGTTATCCGGGTCAACATATAGGATACTTTTTACCGCGGGAAAATATCCCATCTCTGAGAAATCTAGACTAACTGTTAAAACGTACCTAGTGACGAACGAGAGTTAAAAGTTTTAAATTCAAGTAATTTGTTTATATTTATTAAACCTCTTTTGTTTAATACTATTTTTAAAGTATCGACTACGTCAAATATGTTGTAATACTAAATATGAATTCTGTAAGCCTTCACCTTTACTTTAATATTTAAACAGCGTTCACATCTTTAATATTTAAATTATAAACACAAAAAAATTCTGCTGCGATTAAAAATACCTGGTTTATGATATGATGATGAATAGCAATGTTTTGGTTTTTGTTATTTTTCATTGGATTATTAAATCTCTGCATCTTTTAAAATAGGTCGGTTTATCCCCTTATATTATAATACTCATTTGCCTTGAAGCGTCAGTCCGAAGTCGATTCCTACCGCGTTATGTCGTAAAACGGCATTGAATATAATGTGGACATACGCGGATTAATAAATTTTAATATTTTAATAATATTAACATATGAATAATAATAAATATTTTCTTACACATTTGGCTGTATGTATTTTATACCAGTGTATGCATTGAAATAAAAAATTAATACAATTTTTTTTTGGCGCGAACTGTTTTATAAATTGTGACCAAAATGAAGTCGTGCGTGTTTTTTCTGTTTTGTTTTTGTGTTCAGTTAGTTCATTTACAAGGATCAGGATCAGATGGAAATTGTAAGTAAAAAAATATAAATGCTATAAAAATATTATTAAAAAATATACGGTATGGAGGCTGTTAAAAATAGTATAATTAAAAATATCTTTTAGTATTTTTGTTCTTAATTACATCTGTATAATAAATACATAAAAAATCTTTATAAAAATAAATATAACTTCAGACATTTTTTATATTCAAATCGATATAAGTACATACATATTTTTAAGTCAGTGCTAACCGACACAAGATAAATGTATTTAAACATAATATGTATATATAGCATGAGTACATTACATATGCATTATATACTTATAATATTTTTACTATAATTAAATTTTATTAATATAAAACTTAAATGGATTGTTTATTTATATTTGCGAAAAACGGTATGTGCTCTACAAATATGCCTTTATTGAATGGATCGATCTAAACTAGCCGTTTTCGAGGAATTGCTGAACATATTATATAAAAAATACGCGTCGATAGTCCTCTAGTTTTGAACTTCAGTTAAAAATATGAACAACTTTATGTTAAATTTAATGACGGCCTTTTCAAAAATAATTAAATAAAAATCGCGACCCACCCTTGCCTCTCTCCATACTACCATATATTTTTAACGTTGCAAAATATATTTACGCATTCCACCTGCATACATACAAGTGATTATGTGGAACTTCTGGCCAGAAAAGCCAGTAAAACGCACTAAAGCCCAACAGAACCCCCATCTTACATATGGCGTCGCAGGATCGCTTACGCACTTAACCCCGACGGCTGCCTGCCGAGGCAGACCACAACAACCATAGGTTCCACTCTGCTATCAGAAACCCACATGGCCACCTCCCAGTGTCTCTCTTTTCTTTACGTCCGGCCCACTATGTTAGACTTTAACCTGGAGTAACACAGGTTGAAGGTAATATGATGAAGAAACTGAAAGTGCTTTTTTTATACATACTTATAATAAAATTCTAACTGAGTCGAATCTGTACATTAAATATTTTTTTGAAAAATCTTATTGAAATAGTCATTATTATCGATACAGGGGCCGAATCTATAGTTTTTAGAATTTTTGTCTGTCTGTCTGTCTGGCGACGCATCACGAGAAAACCAGTGGACAGATTTTGATGAAATTTGGTGATTATAGCTGGTTATCCGGGTCAACATATAGGATACTTTTTACTGCGGGAAAATATCTCATCTCTGAGAAATAAATATTTTTATTTCGTTATATATTTTTTTTAGATTACTCGATAAAATTATAAAAATTGGAATTGAACACCGTCGTGTTATTATTATGTTTAGGTTTTTTTTTTAATTTAGCGAAATTATATATTATATTATAGATTATATTATAGATTATATTATAGATGGCGAAATCCGTATCTAGCGACAAAATTATATAAGTAGGTACATAGAAGAATTATATAAGTACATAGCCCAGTGGTAGCGCGCTCGCTTAGGAAACCGAGTGAAGCGGGTTCAAATCTCAGGTCTCGCACCTCTGATATTTTCATGTGTGAATCATTTTCCATCATGATTACAACTTGTCTTACGGTGAAGGAAAACCGTGTGAGGAAACCTGCATTTCTGAGAGAACCTAGCAACTTTTCAAAAGACATTAGTGTTAGTGTTAGGGCCTGATCCCCCTCTTATTGAAGGGAGGTCCGTGCCCAGCAGTGGGATGTTAATTAAGGCTGAATACACATAGAAAAAATATCACAAAATTTAAAAAGTTAATAATTAATTGACTTTTAAGAGAAAGTCTGTATTTTTACGTGTGAACTCGCATTAATTATGTATTACTCATTAGTCTTTGGGTTATATAGCAATATTATGTAAATTTTATTGTGAGATATTATATAGTAGATACATATAAGAACTTTTTCAATATATTATTTAGTATTTCTTTACAAATAATATGTTTTGCTGAAGTCACAAGTAATTTATATATTTATTCGAGACTGACGTAATTATTTCCTTGCTTAAATATTATGGTTTAGAAACTAGTTTCTATGTATATATTTTATTTCACAATTGTATGGCATAAAAATAAAATAAATAATACTGTCAGTTTTTGATCGATGAATAAAAACTATCTTCTTGTCTCAAATGTCTATGAAACGATTAAAGCGTTTATTATTTACTAGCGACTTACCCTCGCTTCGCTCGAGTGCGTCCCTAGGTACGTTTAAATTTTTTTGAGCGGAACCCTAATTCTTTTCCTAAAATAAAAGTAGCCTAGGTTACTCCTTATAATATCAGCTATCTGCCAGTGAAAATCCCGTTAAAATTGGTCCAGCTGTTTCGGAGGTTAGCCGGAACAAACAGACAGACAGACAGACAAAAATTTTAAAAATTGTATTTTTCTTATAAATACCTAACGTATATATAATTCCATATTATGCATTTTGTAAAAAGCTATTATTTTGACATTATAAACAGACACTTCAATTTCATTTATCTGTATAGATTTTGGTCGTAAGCATGATATTTAAAAAAAAAATTATGATATCATATATAGGTATGCTTTTATTACCTAGTGAAGCGGTTTTCCTCTTCTCGCAGATCTCACCTCTGATATTTTTACGTGCGTGCATTGTCAATATGATAACCATTTGCTAATGCGGTGAAGGAAAATATGGGGAAATCCACATGTCTAAGAGAAACTATCTAGTACTCGAAAGACGTGTAAAATCCTCCAATCTTCATTTGACCAGCAATTAACGTAGGATTAACATTGAGAAACTATAACATATGTAGAAGTCCCATGTTCCAGGCCCATGGCTAGAAGAGGGACGTTAAATATTTTCATTTATTTATACTTATTTACACATATTATTGTATACCACAATAATAACTTAAAGATTGAAAAACAAAGTGTAAAGAACATGCGCAAAAGGCGGCCTTATTGCTAACTAGCGACTCACCCTCGTGCCGCTCGTGTTCGTCTCTAGGTTGATTCCCCACACAACCTTTCATCCCCATTTTCATCCATTTTCATTCATTCACACCCTTTAGGTATGATTTCCGGGATAAAAACGATTCTATGTCCTTTCCAGGGTCTCAAACTATCTTTTTACCAAATTTCACCTAAATCGGTCCAGTAGTTTCGCAGCTTATGCGGTACAAACGAACAAAAAACTCTTTATAATATTAGTATAGATTAGAGAGTTCTTCCAGGAAACTTTTAGGTTAGGGAATATGGAAGACTATACAGGATGGTTGGTGTATACTCTTGGATAGAAAACTTAAGTGAGAAGGACATAAGCTCTTATTTACTCCGGAAATAGAAAGAGTATCCCACGGGATAAAGTATCTTTTCGGCTTCTTTCGTAGATTTATTTTGGTTCCCGACGTTTTGAGTGCTTTACAGCAATCAAAAAAAAGTATCCTATATGTTGACCCGGATAACCAGCTATAATCATACCAAATTTCATCAAAATCTGTGTACTGGTTTTCTCGTGATGCATTCCCAGACAGACAGACAAAAATTATAAAAACTATAAATTCGGCCTCTGTATCGATAATATCGATAATAACGGTTATTTCAATAAGATTTTCCAAAAAATATTTAATGTACAGATTCGACTCACGAATTTTATTATATGTATAGATGTCAAATATTCGCGTAAATCTAAGAAAATATTAATTAAGTAAAGAAATTTAATGAAGACAATTCATAATTCGCGGAAATTCTAGTATTGTAACAAAAGAATTGTGAATGTGAAAATATATAATTAACTGCTATAATAGCATGATACTGTGAAGCAAAAAAATCGAGGAAGTACCTTCGAAGTTTCTATGACGATGTGAGTCATTTGAAAAAGATTAGGTAATATATTATATCTAACTAGCGACTCTTGCTTCGCTCGGGTTTGTCCCTAGGTTGCTTCTCCATAAAAACTTTCATCCCCATTTTCACCCACTTAAGGGATGATTTCTGGGACACTGGGAACTATTTTACGTCCTTCCCAGGGTCTCAAACTATCTTCTTACCAAACATCTAAATCGGTCCAGTAGTTTCGGAGCTTATTTGGTACCAACAAACATTTTTCCTCTTTATAATAAGTAATAATATAGATACGAAAAAATACTCTTAATTCATCTTACACATTTTTAGGGTTCTGTAACCGAAGGATGCTAACGTTGTCCGTCCGTCTGTTCTCACCGAGCTGTAAGATGTATCTCATGAACCGTAATAGGTAGAGAGTTGTAATTTTCACCGAGTTAGTATTTCTATTGCCGCTATAACAACAAATAATAAAAAACCAAGATAGCGAATTTCAAAATGGCCGCCATGCAAATTAAAAAAAAACGATTAGTACAAATCTTGTACAATGGTACGGAAACCATCGTGTGACTTAACCGATTTTTAGTCCTTCCTAGCTGATTTTGAATACGGCGGGAAATCTCACTGAGATTAGCAAATTAAATGGCATAAATTATAGTGCGCCTCTTCAGTCTAGTGGGTAGCAAGTACAGTTGTACATCTAGAAGGCCAGATTATTGAGGTACGAGTATTCTGTGTATTCACTTTATACACTGATTTAAATCAATTCAATCAATGTATTTTAATATTATAAAATATGAAAAATAATTTTACTGTAGATACAGTAATTTTTTGACCGAACGAAATAGACTAATTATTATGTATCTTGTGTTTTTCGTGTGATACTTTTGTGATCATTAATATTTTAATCGTAAATACTACTAGTACTACAGTATTAATATTATTTATCAAAATTATTAGCAAGACTAAGACGCAGCAAGTAACATACAATACTATGTCATATATGTCTCTGAACACATACTAAGAAATATATAAATACATAGTAGTATTCAGCCCTTTTTAACGTCCCACTGCTGGGCACGGGCCTCCCTTCAACACGAGGGGAATCAGGCCATAGTCCACCACGCTGGCCAAGTGCGGATTGGCGGACTTCACATGTCTTTCGAAAACTTGCAAGGTTTTCTCAGACATGCAGGTTTCCTCACGATGTTTTCCTTCACCGTAAGGCTAGACCGAGTGCGACCGTGCGAGACCTGGGATTTGAACCCGCTTCACTCGGTTTCCCAAGCGAGCGCGTTACCACTGGGCTACCACTGCCTTTTATAAATACATACATACATATATATATATATATATATATATATATATATATATATATATATATTAAAAAATGACGTGCTTTTTAGTGTTGGCAATAAAAAAAATATTATAATCGAATATTTCGACTACTGGGCAAATACTTGTTGATTTAAATATGTTAAACAAAATGATTGAATATTAATATCCAATAGTTATAAATCATAGTTTTATGACATTAAGATTCATAAACATTGCTTATTTAATAAGACGTCTTGAAACTCGCCTCCATCAATATTATAACTTATAAGTATGTATGTATTGAATGGAATAACTGATAAAGTATTTCTGTTATGTGAATTACATCATACCACCAAAATATGTATGTCTCAACGATTTTAAAGTTAACACTGTTATTTCTACCTAGCTTTCCTTATCTATACAGACAGACAGACAAAAATTCTAAAACCTATAGCTTCGGCCTCTGTATCGATAATAATGACTACTTCAATAAGATATAAGAAAATATTTAATGTATAGATTCGATTCAGTTAGAATTTTATTATATATTATGTATCTATACAGAAAAATAAAATTGAAGTGTCTGTTTGTAATATCAAAATAACAGCTTTATACTAAATGCATATGGAATAATATACGGTACTTATAAGAAAAATACAATTTATAAAACTTTTGTCTGTCTATCTGTCTGTCTGTTTATTCCGGCTAATCTCCGAAACGGTTGGACCAATTTTAATGAGACTTTCACTAGCAGATAGCTGATATTATAAGGAGTAACTTAGGCTACTTTTATTTAAGAAAAAGAATTAGGGTTTCGCTCAAAAAAATTAAAACGTACCTAGGGAAGAATCCGAGCGAAGCGAGTATAACTGTCTAGTAGGTAAATATAAGAGCTAAGTATAAAGGCAAGCACCCGAGAGTAACGAAAGTGTGTCGCTAGACTCAAATAAATCAGTGTCTTATTGTAAAAAAATAACAAAGTCGATCCACTTGTTTTCAAGAGATAATCAAATAAAATTAAAAAAAAATTGCGGGTAGCCTTCGCATTCTGCAGATGTCTGGACAATTTGTAAACTGACATTTCCTAATAGTGTTTTGAATAAAACTATCTTTTCGGATTTTTTCGCGGATTTACTTTGATTTTTGGTCCCCGACGTTTCAATTGCTTTACAGCAATCATGGTCACGGGAGAGACTAAGGTGTTAGATGTCTCAAAGGTATTATATGTATAGTTGTCACACCATGATTGCTGTAAAGCAATTGAAACGTCGGGAACCAAAAATCAAAATAAATCCGCGAAAAAATCCGAAAAGATAGTTTTATTTAAATGTCATATATTCGCGTAAATCTAAGAAAGTAATAGTGTTTTGTTTGATCTTTGGCAAATATTCTATGCCTAGGTTTTTTTTTTGGATTTTCCATTTATTTGCAAACACACAACTTGCTTGCAATTTCTGATAACTAGTAGTTCCAGTGCAGGTATGTGGGGTTCCCCGACCACTTTTCGAAGAAAGACAAGTTCGCATTACGTCATCTTAGTATACGTATGTACGTATATTTGTATATTACGTAAAATTTAATTCGGTCGAGATAATTCTAAAAAATCTCTAATACTTTTTCTAAAATAAAAGTAGCCTAAGTTACTCTTTATAATATCAGCTATCTGCCTGTGAAAGTCCCGTTAAAATTGGTCCAGCCGTTTCGGAGATTAGCCGAAACAAACAGACAGACAGACACAAAAATTTTAAAAATTGTGTTTTTCTTATAAGTACCGTATATCCATTACAAACAAACTCACAAACTTTACCTTTTTATAATATTAATGTTGAATTGTAGATGATACCGACTGAAAAAAAATTAATTGCACCAACATCGTTATAGAAGTACAGATTATAATAAATAGTACCTAATACTTTAGATAAACAACAATATATTTAGACTAGTTTTTGCTTCCGACTCTGCCCGTATTAGTGCGTTCAAACAACAAAAAAAAACAAACTTTCGTTTTGCATCTTGAAAAATCCTTTCTTAGCGTAAGCTTATATCCATCACTAATCTACCTGCCAAAAAAGTTTAAAGCGTTTGTGCTTTTTGAGATTTCGTGATTATTCTGTGAGTGGTATTTCATTTTGCCTTTTACATGTAGGTATCTTAGTAAATATGTTATACATAAATATCTATAGAATTTTTATATTTATTTATATTACTAGCAGAACCCGCGGCTTCGCCCGCGTTCAATCTACAAAGAAAAACTCTTTGGCTTTATGTTATACAGCATAATATTGTTCATACAAAAATACTAACATCGCGATTAAAGGGGGGGGGGGGGGGGGGGGGGGTAAGAGAGCGAAAAATACTTACGATCTGTTCTCATACCTACCAAACATACAAAAAAAAATCATTAAAATCGGTCGAGCCGTTTCAGAGGAGTGCGACCACAAACACCGTGACACGAGATATTTATATTTAAGATATTTATTATTATTATTATTATATTTATTATATATTTTTTTATAAATTTGCCTTTATGTCTAAAGATCAAAATTAACAAATGTATTGTTTAAACATTACAGCTGGAGATATTTAAGCTACCTCTTTAAATTAAATAACGTAACCACAAAGTGGTTTTAGTGTAAATAATATTTTAATGCAAAAAAGTAACAACTGTGCAGACGAGTCCGGCTTGTCGACCTTGAAAATGACCGTAAGTAAGGTCCAGTATGATTAGCTTGTGTACAAAATTATACAGATGAGGAAAATGATTAAGATGGCTGATGCTGTACGATTTTGCCCTTTAAAGTTGTGCCTGATATGAATTTAAGAGAAAACAACAGATATATTTAAGTACATATTAGGTTAAATTATATTTAGGTTTTGAACATCCACTCATGTATGACAGTTGAAATAAAAATAATATACATAGTATACATGATAAACACCTAGTTGACTAAGAAAAATTAAAAAATAGTACTATGGTGACGGGAACGACTGAACGGATCTAGATTATAGTATAGAATAGTATATAGGCTACTTTTTATTCCGGAAAAGTGTACGGTTCCCGTGGGATAGATTTGTTTTTGTTTTCCTAGTAGCGAACCCGAGCGAAGCGAGGGTAAACCGCTAATAATAAATATTATTCTAAAAATCTTATTTTATAATTTTATTTTAAATAAAAAAAATCTTATTTATTAAAAAATTAAATAAATCGGTTTACAATTGGCTAAGCTATCGCATACAAATCCAAAAGATGACGAATTAAGTCTTCCCCCTTTTTCAGTTGGTCACAAACGTATACTACAACATGTATTTATATGTATTGGGTTATGTGTATTATTTTTATTGCTATAAGAAATGTAAAAGTATTATTTTATTTATAACGTAAAGAAAATATGAACAATGGTAAGATATTCATGTGTCATTAAAATATACCTAATCAATTTCTACACTAAGAATTCGATCTACTTTTTGAAGTGAAAACTTCTATAGGCAGGTTTGTTTGTATGGGGAGTAAATTCACGTAATTCGTCATCGACATGGTCACGTGACGTGTTGACGCTAACACTCAGAGTGCCGATAGATGTCAAAACCAGATAAATGTAAACAGTTTTAATTTACAAATTTTAATGTAAGATCAAACAATTAATTTGAATATCCAAAAATAACAACTGTCTGTTTATAGTTTTAAGTTTTCACTTCTGTCGGCAGTCCTCATGACTGTTTTTTTTTTTATTCCATAGCTGTGATATGGTTTTTCTATGATATTGTATTGAAAACAGCCCTAAAGAAATCTTATGCCCTGTATACTCTGGTAAGTTTATGTAACATCCTAATGTTACGTTTGATATACGCTTTCGGACATCGGACTCAAAAGCCATAGCCATATATGAAGTAAATTATGAATTGATGGCTTGATTAAAAGGACGAAACTAATAATATCCTCATATTTAAGTAGAAAGTTACTAAGATTTTTATATAATTATTAGGTAAGTATATAATTTTTGAAGTGAAAGATACGTTAGTTAAAATGTCTATTTTAGGCCTTCAAAGTTTAAGCATCGATCAAAAAAGTACTAGATACACAATCCCATGCAAAAGTTCTCTTAAAACTGTCACCAATTGTGTTTAGGTAATTATTCTAGTTGAAATAAATATACAACAATGTAAATTGAACCTTAAATTCAACGCTTAGAGTTGTTTTCACAAAAAAAAGTTCAAATGAGTGCTCATTCGGTGAGGACTTCTTTTGTGTATCTAGTACTTTTTTGATCGATGCCTTTAAGTGTTTAAAAAACACTGGTAGTTCTGGGTGGAAAGTGGGGGAGTTCGTTTAATCATCAAAAAAGTATACGAAAATCGGAAACAAAAAGCCAAAATAAAACCACGTAAACATCCGAATAACGGGTTTTATTTGAATACTAGTGACTCATCGTCGCATCGCTCGTGTTCATCCCTAGGTGATTCTTTAAATTGACAAAACTTTTTTATTTATGAACGAATGAAATGGATGAAAACCGCACCCAAATCGGTGAAGCCATTTCTGAGATTAGCTCGCACAAAGAGAGAAAAATTATAAAAATTGTTTCGGGTTCTATCGCGTTAATAAAGATCCCCAATAATAATCTTTTCTCAAATATCTTCCATGTACAGACAGCGATCAGTTACACTTTTATTATATGTATTGATATAGATATTACGTAACTCACATTAGCCTAGCATTGACATGACAATATCTAATGGTAAAACCTATCTGCAAACAGATATGTCACTTAGAAAACCCGTGGGCGGAAAACGGAAAATGAAGGATGGTCAATTATAACATTTATTTATGTGTTTTTGAATGAAATTTAACCTTGAAAGACCTTTGATAACATATATTTTAGCGATTTTTTTAGTAAAATAGTGGTTATGACTATTACCCTATTGCGGCGAAGCCCAAAGGTGAGTTATGAGTTTGACCAGTATGCATGTATGTATGTGCGATTCTATGTTCCATCGTAATTACTAAACAGCTTACCTAACCCATTTTTTATATATACATATGTCGTTAGATTCGTCTTAATAAAGCGAGTGTTAAATTGTACAAAAATTTTTTTAAATGTAAACGTCCACTTGAATTTGGGGGTGAATATAAGCTTCTCGTGACCAAAAAACATACTTTTCTCAGAAATGGCTGAACATTTCAATTTCAAGTTTTTTTTATTCTTTCTATATATATTGTAGATTACATTACCTTGGTTTCATGAGAATTGAATGATTATTTTAAAAATTAAAAATAAAAAACCAAGAAAAAATTAAAAACTGAGTTTTTTGCAAATATCTTGAAAACTTTGAGGTTGTTGTAAAAAGTGTTAGGAATAAAAGTTGTAGATTTTTACTAGACCTACAACTTTTGTAGAAAATATTTTTCGATAGAATGTCACAGTAAGCCGAAAATTGAAAAAAAAACTATTTTTCAACGCTTTGCGTCCCCCCATTTCTCGGGGGTGGCTGGGCATCGGGGGCATTTTATGAATTTCTATTCCTTATATACCTACTAACATTTTAAAATCATAAAACTTCAGGTTTTCAATATTTTGTTCCCAAATTGCATTTCGCTTGGACTATATCCTCTTTTTTTTAATTCGCTTGACGCTGTTGTTTTTTTTTTTTATTTTATTTTTTTTTTTACTGGCGGTTTCGCTCACTCATGCATTTATAATCAGTTCACATCAATGAAACACGACAATAGGTCAATAGCAGCAACAAGAACGCGTAACTCAAGGTGTATGTTTTAAAATCTACTTGACTTTTCACTGTTTCTTCAAATACCATTTTTGGTGATTTGACAATGGATTTTAATGTTATTTTTTATTATTAAATTAAGATTATCTCTGTGAATAAAAGCTAATTTAGTTTCTCAAAAGCATCCATTTTCCTGGCCAGTGGACACTGGTTCCAGGCTAAAACAATGTGTTAAAGACTCAATAGAGAATGTAAAAATGGCATTAAAATTAAAAGAAAAAACAAGTAACTTACTTAGAAAATATATTTTGTATAATTAAGACAAAGTGTGAAAATGTACCGATCAGTACCTAAGAGCCCCATCGGTTTATAACCAACCGAAAGTGAAATACCTTTTTTGTTTTTTTTTTTTTGGGAAACGTATTTACGCAAACCACCCGCATACATACACTTTTCTACTTACTACAACTTAATGGAACTCTCCCACCTTGATGGGATGTTACTCGATCACTACATCCAGACGATTAGCCTGCTGAGGCAGACCAGAACAACCATGGGGTTTCTGCTACGGTCTACTCTGCTATCAGGACGATCCCGGAGTAACCTACGTGGTACACCAAAGTGGGTCACCTCCCAGTGTGTCTTTTAGCTTCACGCCCGGCTGGATTGCCAGACGCTAATGAGATTACCACGACAAAGGGAAAACCCATCGGGGAAACCAAAAGTGAAACCTACTAACATAATTAACAAATTTAAAAAAAAGTGTGTGTGTACTTATGTACACATGTAAGAAGTTATATTTCTTTGGCGTAACAGAACGAAAATAGCTAAAATTTCATCGCGTATGTCACAACTCTCTGTTTGTAAAAGGAATGATAAATTAATAAAATAATTAAATAAGGCATATTACAATTATATATTTATAGAATATCGTTTAAAGAAAGAATATAATATTATACATTATTTGTCAGATAATAACAACGGTTACCATGGCAACAAACAGTTATCAGATAACTTCATCATGTTGCTTTTGGCTGTCGGTGTGCGCGCGCATCATAAAAATTTTACACATATATTTTTTTCCAAACGTCCCAAAAGAAGAATAATTTAAAAAAGCTAATTTTTTAAAATCTTCTAACGATTCAGTATATAATAGAAACCAACAGATAAAATATAAAGTTAACATTTCAATGTGAGTTTTATTTGGTCAATAAAACCTTGAACTTTTTATGTGAAGCCTCAAGTATCAGGAAAAAATGAGCAAACCGGACAATCTCGAAATAAAATTACACCTTTGTGTTAATATTAATAAACACTAATCACTCATTGTTCTTTTTCAAGGATTATCTATATCAGTTAGGTCATTTTTATTTATTGGTGTCTAAAGTGAGAATTTTAATATTTTTCATAATCAAAAAAAAAAAAGATATTAATTAATTAAATACATAGTTTTTTATTGAATCTGTTTTGTATTTTAAAAGTAGTCATTTTTCTTCGTCAAGGACCAAAAACTTCACCAAATTCAGATCAGCTGTGAGAGCAAAGACAGTCAAGCAGGTGAATATAAGTTACCTTTGCGCTTATCTGTATTATTATGAGTATTGTACGTGTATAACTCTCGCAAAGTGGATGAGGAGGACGGGGAAAGTTCCGTTGGGTTTTCGTGGTTAGTTCTGACTTTTCAAGCCGTCGCGTCGAGTCTCCACATAAAGCATTAACACCCTCCGCATTTACATATGCCACCTGTATAATATAAGTAGGTGTTATGCGTAAATGCATTTCCCAACAAGGGTGGATGAAGATAACATACTGGGATATTTCACTTTCATAAAATAATGCGTCTTCTAGTTAGTACTCAACGTCTTTTCCTCTGACGAAAAGAATAAGAGGGAGATTAAAGCCTGAAATGGTATTATAATTGTCTGCTTTATAGTACTCCATACAAACTTTCATCCCTATTTTCATCTTTTGAAAAAAAATTATAAGAGTAAAATTTTTACGATGCGCGCGCATACTGACAGCCAAAAATCGACATGATGAAGTTAGCTGCATTCCTTTTACAAACAGAGATTTGTGATATACGGAATGAAGTCTTAAGCTATTTTTGATCTGTAACGCCAAAGAAGTATAACTTCTTACGTGCGTACATAAATATACACACACATTTTTTTATATAAATCCTATCCATATAAAAAAAACTGTTTTCAATTATTTTTTTGTTAACACTAAAACATGTCAATAACTACTAAGCAATAAACAAAATCGTTTGAAAAACAGAGAAGGAAAAGGTTCTGAACTGTTTTGCCTTCGCTCATTTATAAACTAGTAACTTACCCTAAGTACAGTTAATTTGGCTTAAAAACAAAAAAAAATAACATAAAACTTGAATAAATACAAGAAAAAAACAAAAGTAAAAAACTTTGTATCCGACCGAGATTCGAACCCAGACACCCATAATTGTCAATTTTGCGCCTTGGCCACTTAATTCCATTGCTTATGCCCGAGCGTGCGAAATTAGTGACCATTTTTTTGCGTGGAATAATGCGAAAGAAAACCGCCTAAAAACTCGAAAACATGCGTTTTCCTAGACATAAGACTAATCTAGATTGATTTTTCGCCCCCGAAAACCCCCACCACAAATCACATAATACTATACTAGTACCCCCACATACCAAATTTTAGAGAAATCGTTAGAGCCGTTTCTGAGAGAGATAAATAAATAAATAAATAAAAAAGAATTGCTCCTTTAAAGGTATTAACTATATATACATTTAGTAAAAAGTTGTCATTTTGAAATTACAAACAGACACTTCAATTGTATTTACCTATCTGTATATATATAGATATATACTCCCTATTGATGGAGTAATTAAATACAGGTTATAAACGTAGGTTGTAGGTATACAAATAATAGCATTCATTAAATTTGCATATAAAAAAAGTCAATAACTGTCTCATGAATACAATGTAGGTACTTTAACTTCAATTAAATACAATCATAGTAATATATGTTGCATAAAATTCGTCAAAAGGTGCCGCTACATGTACATGAAATATCATGTTATATTATCGTCTAGCGACTCACTCTCGCTTCGCTCGGGTTCGTCTCTAGATTGTTTCACAAAACAAAATTAATTAATCCAATTTTTTTTATAAAATAAATGTAGCCTATGTTACTCCTTATTACAGCTGCTATTTGCGAGTGAAAGTCCCGTCAAAATCTGTCCAGCCGTTTCAGAGATCAGCCGGAACAAACAGACAGACAGACAAAAATTGTAAAAATGTTGTTTTGGTATATGTACCGTGTATACATCCATATGCATTTAGTAAAAAGCGATTATTTTAATGTTACAAACAGACACTCCAATTTTATTTATCTGTATAAATTTATAATAATATACACTACACCGAGCTAAGCGAGGGTAATCGAGGAAGTCGCTAGTCTTACCAATAACAAATTACCAATAGGTAAGAATATGACGAGTTTATATCCCTTACTTTAGAAGTGATTGATTTCCCATACAACTTCCACCATTTTCACCCCACTAAGGGATGATTTCCGGAATAAAAACTATCCTATATCCTTCCCAGGATTCCAAACTATCTCCATACCAGATTTCATCTAAATCGGTTCAGCGGATTAAGCGTGAAAAGGTAACAGACAGACAGAGTTACTTTCGTATTTATAATATTAGTATGGATATCTTGTATAATATATACTATGTAGGTTGCAAAAGTCAGTCGTTTAGAAATAATAGCTAACCATTAGGTCATTATTATGTATCTATGTACATAATATATTTAAAACGACATTATAATTTACTATTTGTTTTGCATGTATGTATGTCCTGACGTTAACATGTCAGTTCTAACTTCTAACATTATAATAATAATGGTCCAGTTGAGTTCCGATGAGCCGATTGTAGCTTCCTCACGAATTGACTACACTGTCTCTATTTAAAGTAAATAGACTATTCGAATTGCAGTTATAAATATAACTAGCGACTCACCCTTGCTTCGCTTGGGTTCGCCCCTAGCTTGATTTCCTATACAAATTTTCATCCCCATTTTCACACCCTTAAGGGATGATTTCCGGGATAAAAGTATCCTATGTCCTTCCCAGGGTTTCAAACTATTTTCTTACCTCATCTAATTCGGTTTTGTAGATCCAGAGTACCTGTACGTATACAGGTGGTATGTCTAAATGAATTTCCCAAAGTTAAAAAAAAGAACAGGAAAAAAAGTTAACAGATGATATGTGTGATTCCTGACAGTAAAGTTTCGGAATAAAAAACAGCATTCGGCGGTGATATAGCTTTCTATTAAAAAAATAATTAATTTCAGAATCGGATCAGTAGTTTCAGGGATTCCCCCTACATACAAACTTACCTCCTTAGAGCATATTCGAATTTGAAATTGTCCAAATCGATAAAATACTTATTTTTTTAAATTGTTATGATATAAAGCTTTAAAACAAAAAAAAAAACAACAAAAGTACATAAAAAATAACGACGAAAACCAAAGTCAGAACTAGTATGTAAATTTAATATTGTGTCACATCTACCGATTTGTGTAAACAAACATCGATGCTAACTGACTTGAAGGCCTTGCGTAATTAAATACATAACAAAATTATATTATGTACATAGGAACATTTACTAATATGTATTCGTAGAAACCACATAGTTACATCTATACATATAATAAAATTCTGAGCCGAATATGTACATTATTTTTTTTTTGTAAAACATTATTGAAATAGTCATTATAATAATGACTATTTCAATAAGGTTTTACAAAAAAAATTTAATGTACATATTCGGCTCAGAATTATAGATACAGAGGCCGAATTTATAGTTTTTAGAACTTTTGTCTGTCTGTCTGTTTGAGAACGCATCATGAGGAAACCACTGGGCAGATTTTGATGAAATTTGATATGAAGGTAGCTGGTTATACGGGTTAATATATAGAATACTTTTACTGCGGGAAAATATCTCATTTCTGAGAAATCTATACTAAATGTTAAAACGTATCAAGGGACGAACCCAAGCGGAACGAGGGTGAGTCGCTATCTATATTGTCTGTGAAAAATTGAATATAAGTCGCCTCCACTGGAACCGCGAACAAAAGCAAGTGTTTTAATGTTTTTTTTTTTGGTAAAAGAACGAAACAATCGATCAATATCTTGACGTTTCAAAGTATATATATAAATATCAGTTAGTATGTACGGCGGCAGATCCGGAGGTCCTAGGTTCGAGTCCGGATTTTTCTATTTAGAAAATCTCAGTAGCAGCCCGGAGTTGAGAATTTGATGGTGCCGCCCCCATGCCTCGGAGAGCACACAAATCCGTCGGTCCTGCGCCTTAACTCTCTTTGGTCGTGTCGAGATGTCATCCCAACGGAGTATGAAATTGACAGGAATAGAGAGTGCACTTGCGTCTGCGCATGCACTTGTGCACTATAATATCACCTGTGCATTTGGCTAGTCTCAGTGAGATTGGCCGCCGTGGCCGAAATCGTCAAGAAGATGTTTTTAGTAAAGTATATGTACCTATGCAATATTTGTACCTACATATGTACCACATGCCATCATCTATCTATTAAGGACAGAATCTATATATTAATACGTGAAGCAAAAACTTTGTACCCCTTTTTACGAAAATTGCGCGGGCGGAGGAGTATGAAATTTCCCACACTTATAGTTTACTAGCGACTCACCCTCGCTTCGCTCGGGTTCGTCTCTAGGTTGATTCCCCATACAAACCTGCATCCCCATTTTCACCCCCTTAAGGGTTGATTTCTGGAATAAAAACTATCCTATCTCCTTTCCAGAGTCTCAAACTGTATTCTTACCAAATTTCATCTAAATCGGTCCAGTAATTTCGGAGCTTATTCGGTACAAACAAACAAACAAAAAAATCTTTCCTCTTTATAATATTAGTATAGATTATTATAAATACAATAAGCACCTAGCGACGCACCAAAGTAAAGCGAGGGTTGCTAATTAGATTTCTAACTTTAAAATCATTATACCAGCCTTAGAAGTGAAATGTTTATTTAAACATCTACTTAATACATATTATATTATGTACGACTCACCCTCGCTTCGCTCGGGTTCGTCCCTAGTTACGTTTTACTGCTGAACTGAGCTAAACGTTGATAAGTCAGTCTGTGAGTCGCGAGTAGTGAATAAAAATAGTAATTGCGAGTGTACCTTAGGTGATAGACATATAATATTGCGAACTTCCCTGTATAACTTTTTAAGACCTACAATTTTCTAGTACATTGTTTTGATTTATCTCTTAAGGTTCAGCCAGCGTTAGCCATATAAACTTCTAAGGACGACTCGATAGAACCAGTCATTGCGTTTTCCCGCGGGAACGAAAAATGTGCCTGTAGTAAAAGGTATTCTAAATGTTGACTCGAGTGATAAGCTATCACTATACAAAATTTAATTGAAATCGGTTCAGTACTTTTTGCGTGAAACGCGCACATCGATTTAACTATGTTAGTTTTGCTATAGGTATAGATAAGAATAGGTATTGCGAGTGTACCTTGAGAGATAGACATATACTGTTGTAGATATTTCTGTTGGCCTTTTCAAGATCTATAATTTTTTAGTACATTGTTTTGATGTATGTCTTTAGGTTTAGCCAGCGGAGGGTTCCTAAGGAGGACTCGATAAAACCAGTTATTGCGATTTCCCGCGGGAAACAAAGATTTTCCAAAAGTAAAAGTTATCCTAAATGTTGACCCGAGTAATAAGTTATCAGTTCACAAAATTTCGTTGAAATCGGTTCATTACTTTTTGCGTGAAACGCGTACAGACAAACAGACAAACAGACAAACAGACAAAAAGACAAACAGACAAACAGACAAAAAAATTAATAACTATTGTTTTGGGGTCTATATCGTATACATAATACGTTACAGTCATTGTTTTTAAAAAATATTTCATGTACAGATTTCGCTAAGTTACTGCTTTATTATAGTATAGATAACGTACTCGTATAAGAAAACAGTAATATCATTTAATAAAAATAGTTATAGCGAGTGTACTTTAGGAGATAGACATATACCGTTGAGAACTTTTCTGTAGAACTTTTTAAGACCTACAATTTTCTAGTACATTGTTTTGATGTATCTCTTAAGGTTCAGCCACCGTTAGCCATAGAAATTTCTAAGGACGACTCGATAGAACCAGTCATTGCATTTTCCCGCGGGAGCGAAAAATGTGCCTGTAGTAAAAGGTATCCTAAATGTTGACTCGAGTGATAAGCTATCACTATACAAAATTTAATTGAAATCGGTTCAGTACTTTTTGCGTGAAACGCGCACATCGATTTAACTAAGTTAGTTTTGTTATAGGTATAGATAAGAATAGGTATTGCGAGTGTACCTTAAGAGATAGACATATACTGTTGTAGATATTTCTGTTGGCCTTTTCAAGATCTATAATTTTTAAGTAAATTGTTTTGATGTATGTCTTTAGGTTTAGCCAGCGGAGGGTTCCTAAGGAGGACTCGATAAAACCAGTTATTGCGATTTCCCGCGGGAAACAAAGATTTTTCTAAAGTAAAAGGTATCCTAAATGTTGACCCGAGTAATAAGTTATCAGTTCACAAAATTTCGTTGAAATCGGTTCATTACTTTTTGCGTGAAACGCGTACAGACAAACAGACAAACAGACAAACAGACAAACAGACAAACAGACAAAAAAATTTATAACTATTGTTTTGGGGTCTATATCGTATACATAATACGTTACAGTCATTGTTTTTAAAAAATATTTCATGTACAGATTTCGCTAAGTTACTGCTTTATTATAGTATAGACTAGCGACTCACCCTCGCTTCGCTCGGGTTCGTCTCTAGGTTGATTCCCCATACAAACCTGCATCCCCATTTTCACCCCCTTAAGGGTTGATTTCTGGAATAAAAACTATCCTATCTCCTTTCCAGAGTCTCAAACTGTATTCTTACCAAATTTCATCTAAATCGGTCCAGTAATTTCGGAGCTTATTCGGTACAAACAAACAAACAAAAAAATCTTTCCTCTTTATAATATTAGTATAGATTATTATAAATACAATAAGCACCTAGCGACGCACCAAAGTAAAGCGAGGGTTGCTAATTAGATTTCTAACTTTAAAATCATTATACCAGCCTTAGAAGTGAAATGTTTATTTAAACATCTACTTAATACATATTATATTATGTACGACTCACCCTCGCTTCGCTCGGGTTCGTCCCTAGTTACGTTTTACTGCTGAACTGAGCTAAACGTTGATAAGTCAGTCTGTGAGTCGCGAGTAGTGAATAAAAATAGTAATTGCGAGTGTACCTTAGGTGATAGACATATAATATTGCGAACTTCCCTGTATAACTTTTTAAGACCTACAATTTTCTAGTACATTGTTTTGATTTATCTCTTAAGGTTCAGCCAGCGTTAGCCATATAAACTTCTAAGGACGACTCGATAGAACCAGTCATTGCGTTTTCCCGCGGGAACGAAAAATGTGCCTGTAGTAAAAGGTATTCTAAATGTTGACTCGAGTGATAAGCTATCACTATACAAAATTTAATTGAAATCGGTTCAGTACTTTTTGCGTGAAACGCGCACATCGATTTAACTATGTTAGTTTTGCTATAGGTATAGATAAGAATAGGTATTGCGAGTGTACCTTGAGAGATAGACATATACTGTTGTAGATATTTCTGTTGGCCTTTTCAAGATCTATAATTTTTTAGTACATTGTTTTGATGTATGTCTTTAGGTTTAGCCAGCGGAGGGTTCCTAAGGAGGACTCGATAAAACCAGTTATTGCGATTTCCCGCGGGAAACAAAGATTTTTCTAAAGTAAAAGGTATCCTAAATGTTGACCCGAGTAATAAGTTATCAGTTCACAAAATTTCGTTGAAATCGGTTCATTACTTTTTGCGTGAAACGCGTACAGACAAACAGACAAACAGACAAACAGACAAAGAGACAAACAGACAAAAAAATTTATAACTATTGTTTTGGGGTCTATATCGTATACATAATACGTTACAGTCATTGTTTTTAAAAAATATTTCATGTACAGATTTCGCTAAGTTACTGCTTTATTATAGTATAGATAACGTACTCGTATAAGAAAACAGTAATATCATTTAATAAAAATAGTTATAGCGAGTGTACTTTAGGAGATAGACATATACCGTTGAGAACTTTTCTGTAGAACTTTTTAAGACCTACAATTTTCTAGTACATTGTTTTGATGTATCTCTTAAGGTTCAGCCACCGTTAGCCATAGAAATTTCTAAGGACGACTCGATAGAACCAGTCATTGCATTTTCCCGCGGGAACGAAAAATGTGCCTGTAGTAAAAGGTATCCTAAATGTTGACTCAAGTGATAAGCTATCACTATACAAAATTTAATTGAAATCGGTTCAGTACTTTTTGCGTGAAACGCGCACATCGATTTAACTAAGTTAGTTTTGTTATAGGTATAGATAAGAATAGGTATTGCGAGTGTACCTTAAGAGATAGACATATACTGTTGTAGATATTTCTGTTGGCCTTTTCAAGATCTATAATTTTTAAGAAAATTGTTTTGATGTATGTCTTTAGGTTTAGCCAGCGGAGGGTTCCTAAGGAGGACTCGATAAAACCAGTTATTGCGATTTCCCGCGGGAAACAAAGATTTTTCTAAAGTAAAAGGTATCCTAAATGTTGACCCGAGTAATAAGTTATCAGTTCACAAAATTTCGTTGAAATCGGTTCATTACTTTTTGCGTGAAACGCGTACAGACAAACAGACAAACAGACAAACAGACAAACAGACAAACAGACAAACAGACAAACAGACAAAAAAATTTATAACTATTGTTTTGGGGTCTATATCGTATACATAATACGTTACAGTCATTGTTTTTAAAAAATATTTCATGTACAGATTTCGCTAAGTTACTGCTTTATTATAGTATAGATATAGAGGAGAGCAGAATGCTAACATTTTTTTAAAATTATGCATAAAGAATATATTAAATCAATAAAAAAAAAAACATTACACACACTACCATGTATTAGAATACGCATATATTATACTCTTTTGTTTATTGTTAAAGTTTTGTTTATTGTGAAAGTCAAACATAATCATAATAAAATAGAATTTACGAAAAAAGAACCTCAATATCGATCAGACTTAATGAATTATGATTGATTTTCACCACGTGGCAATGACTAGTTATTGTTAATTATTCATATATTATACTGAATGAATTTTGATTGATCTCAAACGGGAAAATAATCTTAAATATTAGACATAGTTCTAAGAAATTATTTACTTTTGAAGAAATCGTTTTTGAGGAAAACAACATAAAAACTACTGTAATTAAATATGATATACTGGTATAAAATTATTATAAAACCAGTTACTTACACTGATATTAAGATGACTAAAAAAAGTACGGAGTAGGTACCTAAAGACGGATTGGCTGTCTTTTTTAGAGTTGGCCAAAAAAATGATAATATACACTTAATGGCCTTCAATAACCGATACCTGCAAGGAATAATATTGTAAATAAATTCATACTAATATTATATATGCGAAAGTAACTCTGTCTGTCTGTCTGTTACCTTTTCACGCTTAATCCGCTGAACCGGTTTAGATGATTTTTGGTATGGAGATAGTTTGAGACCCTGGGAAGGACATAGGATAGTTTTTATCCTGGAAATCGTCCGTTAAGGCAGTGAAAAGGGCGATGAAAGTTTGTATGGGGAATCAATTCTCACATAGTTTATTCTATACTAACCGTGAAAACATACCTAGGGACGAACGCGAGCGAAGCGAGCGTGAGTCGCTAGTATCACAGTGTACTAAAAAATAACAGTGGGCTATCGCCTTTGATGTTTGAAGAAAAGCCGACACCGCGTAGCGTACTTCGCATTGCGCAGGGTTGTTACAGTTTTTTTTTGTAATTTCATTAAAATATAATACTATTATTTAGTTATTTATCGAAGTTCTTCATAGCAAAGAATACAAAAAGGCATTTCGCGGAGACAAATTCAAATAGAGTTTTACAAAATTTCATATAATAATAATAATAAGCCTTTTATTTCTTTAATAAAAAATAAAATATACAATTGGTTTAACAATTATTTGATTTGATTAAATGAATATTTCTATGTGACATTATAATTAATTTAATGAATAACTAGATAATTAGAATGAAATAAATTAAGTTATAATAAAAATAAATTAAATCTAGCAAATTATATTATATAAGTCAAATTGAATTTAGTTATATATAAATTTATCATTATTTTCAATTTTTTAGTAAAGTTAGTTTTATATGATATAATGTAATTAATAGATTTCCAAATCACCTATCACAAATTGGCAACGGACAAATATTTTCGGTTTCTAGATTTACTGGATTTGAAATTTCTGTTAATTATGTAAAAAACTTAATTATGTAAAAAATCCTCATCCTAATAAATAATTTTAGCAAAAAATATACAATATAGCACAGGTAGTATGAACCATTTTAATTGCTTACAAATTAAAATAAACGCGCGATAGCCCTTAAAGTCGTGTCCCGAGCTGCTAACTAATTCGGGCGGTAGAAATGTATGCAGCTCGGGCTCGCCTACCCGCGTCTCACCTCTCACACACCGCACGATTGCCCTGTCTAGACGGCTTCGTTGGATGACTGTATTGTTTTATAGACTGTGCTAGTATCAAATAAATCACACTATGAATGCGAAAGTGTGTGTGTATTTGTTTTGTGTGCGTGCGTGCGTGTGCGTGTGCGTGTGTGTGTGTGTGTGTGTGTGTGTGTGTGTGTGTGTGTGTGTGTGTGTGTGTGTGTGTGTTTGGGTGGGTGCGTGCGTGCGTGCGTGCGTGCGTGCGTGCGTGCGTGCGTGCCTGCGTGCGTGCGTGCGTGCGTGCGTGCGTGCGTGCGTGCGTGCGTCCGTGCGTGCGTGCGTGCGTGCGTGCGTGCGTGCGTGCGTGTGTGTCGTATATGAAAGACATTCATAGAAATAAATAAATACCTATAATATCCAACTAGGTACCTAAGTCACAACTCAAAAATATACTTTATTCAAGACTCTTAAAAACATTTTAAGTTAATTTGTACATGTTAAGTGTCAGTATTGGGGGAAGCTGCTTCCGGTTTGGAAGGCGCTAAGAATTGATCAAAAACGTAATTTTTATCAGAAAGAAATCATTAACAACATTGCTTGTTATCTTCCTAATATTTTTTCAAATTCCAAACAACGGCCTACGATTTACGATAGCGTTCCTCTGTTGGATTTAGTGAGGAAGGGTTTCATACTCCTTCGCTATGACGGATGACCAGTCTTGACAACAAGGTGGTGTTATAGAAATAATTCATTAAAAATAGGATGTATATGAATATTTGAAAAATAATTATTTGATTCTATAAGTTGTCATCTATACCTACATATAAAATTGTACTTAACTGAATCTGTACATTAAAATATTTTTTAGAAAATCTTATTGAAATAGACATAATTATCGATACAGAGGATGATAGATCTATAGTTTTTAGAATTTCTGTCTGTCTGTTAACGTATAACGAGAAAACTACTGGATAGATTTTGATGAAATTTGGTATGATGATAGCTGGTTATCCGGGTCAACATATAGGATACTTTTTACTGCGGGAAAATATCTCATCTCTGAGATATCTATACTAAACGATATAAAATACTTATTTGAGTTTTCTTAAATTGTCGTCTTGAACAGAGGACGGGAAAAGGATTGTTTTGTTTTACGATTTAATGAAATTCGTTATATATTTTCGTAATGTGGTTTGAGGCGTTACTCAGACTACACAAAATAATAAAAACTGTGTACCATTGCATCGAATTTTACTTTACCTACCTGACCTACTTCTGAAATACTCCGGTAACTACGGGTTACCCCAGTAACTGATGTTACTAAGGTAACCCATAATGGGGTTCAGCCCGGGAAAAGAAATTTCAACTACTATTCAGTTTTATTCATACTATTTTAATCGACATCAAAATTAAGGAGGACCTCAATTCGTATATATTTTTTTTGTGTACTCCAATTGTAATTTTTTTTTAATTTATCTTTCTTTATATGATATACTAGCGACTAAGCCTCGTTCCAAAATAAAAGTAGCCTAACTTACTCTTTATAACATCAGCTATCTGCCAGTGAAAGTCCCGTCAAAATCAATCCAGCCGTTTCTGAGATTAGCCGGAACAAACAGACGGACAGACACAGACGGACAAACAAAAAATAAGAAAAAAAATGTTTTTTTTTTTTTTTTATGAAAGTTTCTTAGATTAACACGAATATTTGACATTTTAAAATAAAACTATAATTCGGTTTTTTTCGCGGACTTATTGTCATTTTTGGATTGTGATGTTTCGAATTCTTTAGAGTAGGTAATCATGGTCACGGGAGAGACTAAAGTTTTAGATGTCTACAAAGGCATTATATAGTTGTTACAGACAGCCTACCCACAAAATAACAAAATGAATTCAAAAAAATTCAAAGATTCCTTTCAATATTGGTTAATTTTAATTTTAAACATTTTTATCTTCATATATTCGCGAAAAAATCCGAAAAGATGGTTTTATTTTAAAAATTTATATATATATATAATTTCATACGCATTTAGTAAAAGTTGTTATTTTGACATAACAAACAGACACTTCAATTTTATTTATCTGTATAGATATACTCACACTTGACCGATTTTTCTTGAAAATTAATTTTGAATAATTCGCTTTTCAGTACGGCTGTGTTTAGTCGCGGAGCGGGGCCCATTAAAACGAGCAGAGACGTTTTGCCCAATTTTAGACGAAGAAAAATCTGGTGTCGAATGCGTGCTGGGCGCAGATCAGTAAGTGTAATGAATTATACCTTCTTCATTTAAAAAAAAACTATAATTTGTAATATTCTCATGGTTTTATTCCGATAATTTTTTCCTGAGGTTTTGAATACTTTACAGCAAACATGTTCGCTGGATGGAAAGAGATTGGTTTTTTATGTCTCGAAACATATATTTCGACGACACGTTTAGATCAGTTTGTAGTGACTTGCTGTGCCACCGGTCGCGGGTTCGAGTCCCGCTGGGGTCATTTGGTCTGGTGTGTATTTAAAGTTATATGTGTAATGTATCAACTATCTGGTATCCATAAGTCATAACACAAGCCTCGTAACTTACCATGGAACTAGATGGTACTGTATGTTAATGTCCCAACATATTTATTTATCACTAGTTTTTCCTAATTCAAATAGGTACTTTCACTAGTCCAAAAGGCCCTTTGCATGTACCAGTCTGTATTACATCATTATACCTGATACAGGTAAAATGTTGTAATAGATAGCTTATAAGTTGTTTATACCGGTCTCAAAATGGCTATAACTTGATAAATATATATATTATGGTATGTATCATCCACCGAACTAGTTCATACTTATCTATATATTAATACGTGAAGCAAAAACTTTGTACCCCTTTTTACGAAAATTGCGCGGACGAAGGAGTATGAAATTTCCCCCACTTATAGTTTATATAGAGAAGGAGTGCAGAATGCTAATTTTTTTTTAAATTATGCATAAAAATACATTAAATCAATAAAAAAAATATTACACACACTACCATGTATTTGACACACACACGCATATATACTCTTTATTTATTTATTTATTATAAAGGCTTACTAACTAAATTTACATAAAGCATTAATTTAACATAATAATATTTCGCTATTTTTATATAAATTTAATTTAAAAGTATGCACAGCTTTTTATAGAAGTACTTATTTTATTTAAGTTTTATTTTACGAGTGTATAAGGAGCCATTTAAGTTGTACAACAAGCAAAAAAAAAATGAATCTAAATATTTAAATACAGTTTCTTTTTAAATAAATTTAGGCTATCAGAAAAAATATCTATATCACAATGCTGAAATATAAAATTGTATAATTTAAAGCTTCGTAAGAGTGGTGAATTGCAACCGTATCTATTTTTTCGTTGTGGGATATATAGTGGTTTGTAGTTAATAGCTCTTGCTGCGGGTCTTGGTGTTTGTATATTTACTAGCGACAGTAGTGACGGACAATCTATATAATTATTGACTAATTTAAAAACAAATATGAGTCGCAAAAAGTCGCATCTTTGGCGTAAAGTTTTCATGTTAAAGTGTTCAAGTTTTTCTTCGTATCTAGTATCAATAAAATTGTGGCGACTGGTATAAACAAGTCTTTTTAAAAACTTTTTTTGTATATTTTCTATTCGTTGAATATTATTCTGATAATCAGGGTACCAAATCAGACTACAGTAATCAATATTGCTGCGGACAAGGCAAAAATACAAAATTTTTAGTGCAAGTATTGATTTAAACTTTTTGGTATTACGGTGAATAAAACCTAACATTCTTAGGCTTTTGCTTATTACGGTATTAATTTGACTAATGAAACGCAATTCTTTATCCATGATTATACCAAGATCTTCTATTTCTGTCACTTGATTTAGTTTAAACCCATTGATGTCATACGTCGTATTAAAAATAACTTTTTTTCTTGAAAACTTCATATGAAAGCACTTTTCTCGATTAAGTTCCATTAAATTATCCTTGCACCAGGTACATAACCTTCCTATATCATCTTGAAGTTCTTGCCTACTAATTTCAGAGTCAACACTTTTATATAACTTTAAGTCGTCAGCATAAAATTCAAAATTAGAGCTAAGAATACAATGTTTGATATCGTCAACAAAGGTTAAGAATAGTATTGGTCCCAAATGAGATCCTTGGGGTACACCTGAGGTTGGAGTGAACTCATATGATTTATGTCCATTTACATTCACTGTCATAGTTCTTCCATTTAAATATGATTGAAACCATTGTAAGAGTGACCCAAAGATTCCAAAATGTTCATGGAGCTTTTTAATAAGTATATTGTGATCTACTTTGTCGAAAGCTTTTTTAAAGTCACAATAGATAACATCAATTTCTTTACCTGAGCTAATAGCTTCAATTGTGTTTTCCATAAAAACAGCTAAGTTAGTGGTAGTGGAACGATTTCGAAAAAACCCATGTTGATGTTCAGTAATCATCTGCTTTACATGCCATGTCAAAATTGGACATAATAGTGATTCGAATACTTTACCAAGAACACAAAGTATACTTATGGGACGATAGTTTTTTACATTTGATTTATCACCTGATTTCGGTATTGGTATTACTTTTGCTTTTTTCCAAATTCTAGGAAAATCACCGTCTTGAAGAGATTTATTGTAAATAATATATAAAGGCTTACATAGAGTTGTAGCACACCTTTTAAAAAATACTGGATGAATATCGTCCTCTCCTGCACCTTTATTTACATTTAGTTTTTTGAGTGATGTTTCAATAGACTTTTCAGATAAATGAATAAAACCTAAACAATGATGATTATTATTTTGGCTTTGAGCTAAATTTTCTAAGTTAAGAGAAGATGAAGGATTATAGACAGCAGCAAAGTTGTCTGCAAATAAATTGGCTATAGACACCCCATCCTCAGCAGTTCGACTTTCTAACTTCATCTTTTGTGGTATACTGCCATTATTTCTATATTTATTTTTGACATAAAGCCAGAAATTTTTAAAATTTTTACATATATTAAATTGCACATTCTCAATATAAGCAGAATAGTCAGTATTCATCTTTTTCTTGGTTCTTTCTTTTAATAGTTCGTATTCATATCTATCAAGATCATTATTAAATACTTTTGCTTTTATTCTAAGTTTTTCTTTCTCTTTTAGAATTTTAATCAGAGAAAAACTGTACCAGATAGGATATTTTCTTTTATAATTTTGTTGAATTGGGACAAATTCTTTTATAACTTTATACAAAATTTCATAGAATTTATGAAGTTGTTGGTCCACTGTCTCACATTTTGTAAATTCGATCTCCCAATCTACATTGACCAGATATGCTTCAATTTTTTGATAATCAGCCTTAAAATATTTATATCTTGAGCTCACTGTTGATGATAATAACTTAAGGGAGCTAATTCCAATTTGTATAAGTAGTTGAGGATGATACTTATCTACCTTAGATAATATTTCGTCTGACCTAATTACTGAAATTGGATCAGAGAAGTTTGCTAATACTAAATCAAGGATTTTATTGTTATCATTATAAATTGTATTATATTGCAATAAATTATAGGTAGACATAAAGTCCATCAATGCATAGCCGAGTTGATTATTATAGTTATTGGGAACACTATGCGTATCTGTACAGTTCATTGACCATGATATTCCACTCATATTAAAATCACCAACTATCATGACTGAATCTAATTCATTTATAAACGTGCTTATCTTGTTGCTGAAGTGTTCAAAGTGTTCTAATTGAACTGGAGGAGGTAAATACAGTGCACACAAGTGTATTTTTCTTTTAGCGTTAATATCTATAGTTATCCATAGATCCTCACAATGACTTTCATATGAGTAATTCCTAAAAGAATTTAGTGATTTGTGTACGGCTATAATAACACCACCACCTTCCTTACCTTCTGAAAAAGTTAATGATTCCCTGTCTCTTCGAAAAACCCGATATCTTTCATCTAATATTTCAGCATCGAAGACTTTATTATTAAGCCAAGTTTCAGTTAAAATAATAATATTAAAGTTATTTTTTAACGCATTGTGATAAATTTCTGACAGTTTACTACGCATGCCCCTAACGTTTTGATAGTACAAAAATAATTGATCGAATTTTATGTCTGTAAGTAAAACTACATGTAAGAAAAATATAAAATAAATGAGACATGATATTATGATAAAATTAAATAATTGAATTTAGGCACTCTTTATGAGTGATTAATCTTGCAGGAGAGTTGTCTTACTCTTTTGTGTATTGTTAAAGTCTGTGGTCAAATTGAGAATAGATTAATATTGTAATATACGCAAGACAATAAATATATAACTTAATGAATTATGGTTGATTTTCAACCACGCGGCGATCACTAATCTATATAAATAGACAAACACAAAACAGTTCAGTATCTTTTTCTCCACTACTTGTTAATCGATTTCCTTTTACTTAGTAGCTATTGATGGGTTTTATCCATAAAAAGTTTTTTTTTTTAAATATAGATTAGTAAATTTTATTTACATATGTTTTCCTCTAATTTTAAATAATGATTATGATCGAATTTCGACCACTGGGCGTACACTAGTTTGGTTAACTCTGCCGTCATAATAAAGAAGACCCTAACCTAACAATTTGGTCAAAAATTACTTAAATGCAGATTCGGAATCAGCAAAAAAAAAATGTTACTTGATAGTCTTACTCATAAAGCTCTAAGTCTTATGAATCCGGAGATACCATAACCATTTTCATCGTAACTACGTACAAACTACTACTAAGTACTAAGACAAAACTTCAAATATCTCGAAATCACCATTGCCGAAGTTGCGGCCTTCTTTTTTATGACGGCAAAACTAGATAACAATTAAAATTACATTATAATTGACTTATTTTTAACCCCCGACGCAAAAAGAGTGGTGTTATAAGTTTGACGTCGATGTCTGTCTGTGTGTGTGTGTGTCTGTCTGTCTGTGGCATCGTAGCTCTCAAACGGATAGACCGATTTCAATGCGGTTTTCTTCATTTAAAAGCCAGTTTCCTTGCGGTGGTTCTTAGCTATGTTTTGTTACTATCGGTCCAGCAGTGTAAGAGTATCAGCTCTTTTTCAAAATGATGTAAGGCATTTTAGCGTATGATTATTTATTTATTGATTATACATAAAGTGTTATAAATTACTGCAAAAGGGTGTTTTCTTTTTTGATCCACTGTAATGTATGAGACTTGTTAAATAAATCAAATGAGCCCCCATTCGGTTTTACTAGTTGCACCCGTTTTCAATTTTTTTTTTCTTTAGTGGCTTTTCAATTTTTACGTACTTATTAAGTTTAAATAAAACTATCTTTTCGGATTTTTTCGCGGATTTATTTTGATTTTTGGTTCCCGACGTTTCGATTGCTTTACAGCAATCATGGTCACAGGAGAGACTGAACCATGATTGCTGTAAAGCAATCGAAACGTCGGGAACCAAAAATCAAAATAAATCCGCGAAAAAATCCGAAAAGATAGTTTTATTTAAATGTCAAATATTCGCGTAAATCTAAGAAAGCATTACTTATTAAGGTATTAATCGATCGGAACTATTTTTTTTAATTTTCTTCCGGAGAATCCGTGATGGCTGTTATGCATTCGCAATGTCTTAAAAAAATAGTTTTTTTTTTTAATAACAATTCTATAATCATAAAATAGCATTGAGAGATCATTTCATTCCAAAGTAATTACCATCTCAAAAAAAACACGCAAAAACTCTTAATAACAATTTTTTAAATCTAAAAATAGAAGTTTTTTGCCGAAAACCTGTTATAAGGATTCAAGACTCTATAGTCTTAAGAATTCTAAGACCTAGAGCTTATGTGAAATTGCAATTAATATGGACTAAAACATTATTAGGTGTTTAGATTTTCTTTTAAAAAACATTTTCTTCTAAGAAATGTATTTTTTTTTCAGATTAGATTGTTTACGACGTATAAGCAAAGGGACAGTCGATTTTGGCGTGTTCAGTCCAGAAGATTTGATAGCGGCCCAGTGGGCTAACATCGATGTACTTGTGACAAATGAAATAAGGATACGAGGGAGTAAGTTATTTAACACATAAATATATATATATATATATATATATACACACACATATATATTTTACTTTTGGAAATGCTTTAATCATACCGTCTTTATTCTTCTATACGCTTATATATTGTATGTTTGGTTATGTGGCACTGCCTCGGTGGTTTAGAGGCTAGCATGAACGGCTGCCGGTCTGGAGGTCCTAGGTTCGAGTCCCGGGTCGGGCCAGTTCAGTTGTTGAGTTTTAAGAAATAATAAGTTTTTTGAAAGGCAGGGGGCAATTTTAAGAACAAAGGCAGCGGTGGCCCAGTAGTAACGCGCTCGCTTGGGAAATCGAGGGAAGCGGGTTCAAATTCCGGGTCTTGCACCTCTGATATTTTCATGTGCGAATCATTTCTAACATGATTACCACTTGCCTTACAAGGAAGGAAACATCGTGAGGAAACCTGCATGTCTGAGAGAACCTAGCAAGTTATCGAAAGACATGTGAAATCCACTAACCCGCACTTGGCCAGCGTGGTGGACTATGGCCCGATCCACCCTCGTATTAAAGGGAGGCCCGTGCCCAGCAGTGGGACGTTAAAAAGGGCTGAATGAACAGTTTTAAGAAATTCTCATTAACAGCCTGGAGTGGGAAAGTTTGTGGTATTACACTTCCGTGGCAACGCAGATCACTTAGAAAATTTTAAAGAATTAAGGTCGATAATAAAAAAAATAAAAAAAAAACCCGGATCGTTGTTGTTTTGCTTTGATAGATTATTAGGTTATAATTAAACTATTTAAATATAATCATATCTATTTACAACCGCAACGTCTTAGGCGCCGTCCTATTGCCATCGCTCGCGCAATGATACGTGCGTCCGACGAAAATGATCGTGCAACCGTGTGTTCAAACATTCTGGTATCTAATGAAGGTCCTCTTGAAGGTCGCGCGATCATCATCATCATCATCATCATCAGCCTCTATCCGTCCACTGCTGGACATAGGCCTCTCCAAATGCACGCCACTTCGTTCTATCTTCGGCGATTCGGTCGCGCGATCATTCTTTTCGAAATAATATTTTTGAAATAATACGAGTATTTCGCAATTTCGATTGTGATCGCATCACTCCAACAGGATACATGGTTTCTTATCGTGCGATTGGTTTTATCGCACGATGAAGTCGCATCGCATCATCGCGCGAGCGATGACAATAGGACGGCGCCTTACTCGTTGGTAAGGTTCTATTTAATATCTAATATACTTAAACGAGCAATTCTTGTATATTTATATCTTTATTTATTTATTTATACCAGCGAACTCGGAAACGGCTCTAACGATTTCGCTGAAATTTGGCACGTGGGGGTTTTCGGGGGCGAAAAATCGATCTAGATTAGACTCATGCCTACGAAAACGCGTGTTTTCGAATTTTTATGCGGTTTTCTTTTGCATTATTCTACGCAGAATATGCTCCATAATTTCTTACACTCAGGCATAAGCATCGTCGTCAAGCGACCAAGGTACAAAATCAACAATCATAGGTGTGTCCGAGTTCGAATCTCGATCGGATACAAAGTTTTAACATTTTTTTTGTATTTATTCAAGTTTTTAGTTCTTTTTTTTATCTAAAAAATACGATATAATAAAAAAGAACTCCGAGCGAAGCTCGGTCGTCCACGGCCCAGGTACTATTTTTTTATAGAATATATTAAAAAAGAATATGAAAAAGGTAAAGGATACAATGTTTAAAAAGTTACAACGTTAGGAAAATATATCTCGGCATATACTTTCTTGAATAAAAAGTCATTTAGAAATATGTATCTACATTTTAAAGAGCTATTTCTTTGTTTTTTTTTTTACATTCTTTTTCATCTTTCTGCTTAGGAGCACATCGCGTTTAAACAATTTTAATTAAACTTCCGCGCATTAATCAGATTATTACGTTACGAAATTATGTTACAATCGAGTAAAACCAAAAAATAAAACTTAATTACTGCAACATTTCCGACTAAGAAATTATTTATACTAATTAAGCTGTAATTGGAGGAGTTAAATCGGATCAGACTGTAATATGTATAACAGTGTAAAAAATGAAGCGTTTATATTATATATTCCGCTCTTTTTAATGTCCCACTGCTGGGCATGGGCTTCCCTTCAATACGAGGGGGATCAGGACAGCGTCCACACTGGACAAGTACGGGTTGGCGGACAACACAATATGTATTTCTAAAACTTGCTAAGTTCTCTCAGACATGCAGGTTTCCTCACGATGTTTTCCTTCACCGTAAGATAAGTGGTGATCATGTTGGAAATGATTCGAATATGAAAATATCAGGTGCGAGATCCGGGATTTGAACCCGCTTCATTCGGTTCGGTCCCAAGCGAGTGCGTTACACTGGGCTACCACCGCATTCTGTTATATTAAATATCCATTATTTTCCATTTTTCCAGGACCATTTGAACGTAGTATAGTATCTGTTATCAACCGTCGTATTATCCCAGAGCACGAATCCTCTTTAGATGGTGTGCTTAGAAACACTACATTATGTCATCCTGGCGTCGATCCATTCACTATTCGACCGCTATCGGATACTTTATCTGGGGTGAGAAATGTTTTTTTTTTAATTTAAATTTTCTACACAACACAACATTAAACTACACAACACTAAACTACACACTAGTATAGTGTTGTACACAATACTTAAGTTATAATTATAGTTACTTATAGTTTAAACACAAAATTACTTTGTGTGCATTCTCGTGTTATACCGACTTTAAAAAAGATGGAGCCCAAATAGGATTTATATTGTGTATATATTACGCTGAATATGAACTATTGTTCGTGATTATATAACTATATGTGAATAAGCAAACACAAAACCGTTCAGCACATTTTCTCCTCTTCTTGTCTACCGTTTTTTTTTTGTTTAGTAGCTATTGAAGAGATTCTTATCAATAAAATATCTTTAAATCTATTTTCTGATTGTGAATGTATTCATATATATTTTCCTCTTTTCGATAAAGATTATGTTCGAATTTTGACCACTGGACTATATTTTAAACTAGCAGAACTCGCTGCTTCGCTCGCGATCAAACTACGAAAAATACGAAATTTCATGCAAATATTAGGAATAAAAAGTTTCATAAAAACTTTAATTCCCTATTTCACCCCCTTGGGGGTTGAATTTTGAAAAATCATTTCTTAGTCGATGCCATCGTCATATGAGGAATACGTGTGCGAAATTTCAATTATCTACCCTTTAGGGTTTGGCCTGTACATTGATACATCAGTCAATTACTTTTACTTTTTATATATAGAAGATAGAGATAGATAAATAAATAAGTTGTAAATAAGTTGGGGCATTAACACACAGCACCATCTAGTTCCATGATAAGCTACGAGGCTCGTGTTATGGATACCAGATAATTGATACACTACACATATATGACTTTAAATACATACATATTATAAATATATAAATATAAACACCCATGACTAGAGTACAAACTTTCGTGCTCATCACACAAATGAATGCCCCCAGCGGGACTCGAACCCGCGACCGTTGACACAGCAAGTAGGGTCACTACAAACTGAGCCAAGCGTGTCGTCAAACAGGTTACTTCAAGAATAGTTCCTTCCTAAAAGGACTATAATTACCAATTTAAAACTCAAACCTAAATTTATTATCTACTAAAAAGTTACTCAACGATTTCATAATTACTTCAAAACTTTTAAATCGACTCTTTGGCACTGGAATTATTATTTGGAATTAAAATGGGGCTATTTTTACAGTATATTAAAAACTAGCGACTCACCCTCGCTTCGCTCGGGTTCGTCCCTAGCTTGGATATAGTAAAATCGATATAGTATGTTATCCTTAAGAGATAGACATATGCCATCGCGGACTTTTTTGAAGACCTTTTTATGGTGTACAATACTGTAGTACATTATTTTAATCTATCTCGTAGGGTTCAGCGAGCGTTTGCAATGTAAGCGCAAAAAAATGTGTTTATTTACGAAATCACATTAGAAACCTCTAAAATTATCAGTGTTTCTCTTACTATATTATGCATGTATTATACATATAAACCTTCCTCTTGAATCACTCTATCTATTGAAAAAACCGCATCAAAATCCGTTGCGTAGTTTTAAAGATGTAAGCATATTATATAGGAATAGACAGCGGGAAGCGACTTTGTTTTATACTGTAATGAAGAATAATTAACTCTCAACAGACACCAAAATATACCTGAATTGAATCAACCTCCTCGTTTTAAGGCGCTTAAAAGTGTTTTAATCGCCATAATCTATACCAATATTATAAAGCTGAAGAGTTTGTTTGTTTGTTTGGTTGAACGGGCTAATCTCAGGAACTACTAATCCGATTTGAAAAATTCTTTTTGCATTAGATAGCTCGTAACTGAGGAAGGTTATAGGCAATATATCATCCCGAAAAAATGTATGGTTCCCGTGGGATAGATTTGTTTTGTCTAGGGACGAACCCGAAGCGAAGCGAGGGTGAGTCGCTAGTTAATTAATAAAATAATAAAAAAAATATTTCCTTCATTTTCAGTATCTAGAGTCTTTAGTTCTACCTAGAAATTGCGACCCAAATCTCACTCTTCTTGAAAACAGGCTAAAGGGTTTAGCATCTTTCTTCTACCAAGCTTGCAAAGCTGGACCGTGGGTGCCTTTCCGATATGGAGACGCCATACTGAGTAAGTTTTATTTAATGTTTAATATATAATATATTTTGAGATTATTGTGAATATTTGACATCTATACATATACTAAAATTGTAACTGATTGCTGTCTGTCATGGAAGATATTTGAGAAAAACTATTATTGGGGATCTTTATTAACGCAATAGAACCCAAAACAATGATTTTGGCATTCATTTATGTGATGAGCATGAATGTTTGTACTCTAGTCAGGGGTGTTTATATTTATAATGTGTATGTATTTAAAGTTATATATTATGTGTAGTGTATCAACTATCTGGTATCCATAACACAAGCCTCGTAGCTTACCATGGGGCATGGAACTTGATGGTGCTGTGTGAAAATGTACCAACATATTTATTTATTTAACTAGAATAGGGCAGATTAGATTATTCCATAATATTAACACAATTTTATGTATAACACAAAGAAAACAAATACAAATCACTGTGCGCGGCGTGCGCGAGCAACTGTCTCATGGAAGACAAGTACTGGGGGCCGATCGGTAACCTGCAGTGTCTCAGCGACGGCGCCGGGGACGCCATGTGGGGGGACTTGGACGATGTGAAAGCGTATTTTGGGGTATGTTTTTGGGGTATTAACCCTTATTTTACGTGTGGGGTACTTTTATACCATAGGGTTTTGTACATCCGATATCACTTATGAATGTGCCTATCTGTAATTATTTTATCCGGTTCTACTAAAACCATTCTCTTAACCATGATAGAAAAATGTGAAAGGAAAGACGAAAGATTTCTATTTCTGTGTGTTTGTAACGAATAAACTCAAAAACTACTGCACCGATTTAGATGAAATTTGGTAAGAAGATAGTTTGAGACCCTGGAAAGAACATAGGATATTTTTTATTCCGGAACTCATCCCTAAAGGGGGTGAAAATGGGGATGAAATTTGTATGGGAAATCAACCTAGGGATGAACCCGAGCAAAGCGAGGGTGAGTCGCTAGTGTTGAGTAAAATATTTTGAATTTGAAGACTTGTATACCGCATATTCAATATTGATAAGTTACAATGTTATAAATAGCAGTTGTTTATTTATAATAACAAAAAGCTAATTCCATATTATTATCGACAGGTAAACGTAAAATCCAATACGAATGCACTCCAAAGTGATTCATTCGCATACTTATGTAGGGACGGAAGCACTCAACCCTTGAATACGACTGAACCCTGCGTGTGGATACATAGACCCTGGCCTGTAGTCATCGCTAAACGGTTAGTTTATTGAATTATTTATTTTACTAGCGACTTACTTCCTTCCTTACAATAATCTAACAGTAGCTTAACAGTAATCTAACATTAGCCTAAGAATAGCCTAACAGTAACCTAACAGTAGCCTAACAGTAACCTAACGGTAGCCTAACAGTAACCTAACAGTAGCCTCACAATAGCCTATGAGTTACTCCAAGTTATAGTCTAAATTCAAAATCATAACCATACTTGTATTAAAAATTTCATTGATTTCAACAAAATCCTGAACGATCCGCCGTAATTTGGGGTTTTACATTATCAAACATACTGATTCAAAATCGGGTTAGTTATACAATTTATGACTCAAGAATGGTAAGTAAACGATATATATGGCAAAGTTGAGAATAGTAGCATAAACAACAAATTACGCTACTATTTTTAACCGATTTCAAAAAGGAGGAGGTTCTCAATTCGATTGGTATTTTTTTATGTATGTACAGTGTACACCGATTAAGCTGAGATTTATGATCCGATTTACGTGATTCTTCTTTAGTTTGATGCGGAATAGTTGCCATTTGGTCCCATAAAAATTTAACACAGTTTGGCCCAGTAGTTTTCATTTTATGAACATTTTTAACCTTGAAATTTATTTTGGCGGAGTCGGTCTATATGATTTTTTAGTCTGAGTTCTTAACTAAAAACAGGAAAGCAGCAGCCGCAGTGAGTACCCTCGTCACCTCCTTCGTTGAGAGCGACTTCTTCGACAGCCACTGGCGCGGGGCACTCGCCTTCCTTCTCGAGATGCGCCAACCTTCCACCCCCCTACGCCCCCCTAAAAACCCCCTGGACTATCTGGCTTCAGCTCAGGGCTTCAGGGAAGCCTACAGCCAGAGCGGCTGCGATCCACCAAGGTTAGTGGTTTTTTTTTGTGGAGTACTAAAGGCCCAATACGGCTAATACTAGTTAAAAAAAAAAATAGTAATGAATATGGATTATAAAACTTATTTAAATTATAAAAAATGTTTATAATTTATATTAATAATTAGCAAATATTGTAAAATACTTTGGGTGTCAGTTTTTGTTGCATTTGTGAAATCATTGTATAATTTTGTGGGTAGTTGCTGTCTGTACCAACTATATATTGACCTATATATTGAGAAGTTTTAAACCTTAGTCTCTCCCGCGACCATGATTGCTATAAGGCATTCAAAACGTCGCGTTGGGAAAGAAAAATCAAAATAAATCCGCGAAAAAATAAAATATATTGTGCGTTTTTTGGCACTGGTCTTACAAACTGTTCAACTGTTAAAATTATACATTTAAGTTAAAATATATTATTAAAATTATGATACATAAATAATATATAGCTAATAAAAAAATATAAAAAAAAACACATTATCGTTATTGCTACAGAACACTAAATGCGAATGGGGTCAACATTTTTATTATTGTTTATATTATATTTATATACGCATAAAAATAAAAAAGTCTTATGCATAACTAGCGACTTACCCTCGCTTTGCTCGGGTGCGTAGAGACGCAGGGTTTCGCTCAAAAAAATTAAAACGTAGGTACCTAGAGAGGTACGTTTTAATTTTTTTGAGCGAAACCCTAATTCTTTTTCTAAAATAAAAGTAGCCTAAGTTACTCCTTATAATATCAGCTATTTGCAGTGAAAGATCCGTTAAAATTGGTCCAGTCGTTTCGGAGATTACCCGCAACAACAGACAGACAAAAAAATTTAAAATTGTGTTTTTCTTATAAGTACCGAATATAATTCCATATGCATTTAGTATAAAGCTATTATTTTGACATTACAAAGAGACACTTCAATTTTATTTATCTGTATAGATATATATACATATAAAAATAAATCTTATGCATAATTAAAAAAAAAACAACCTCTTTGTCTAGACACATAACATTATGCACCACATCGCTATTAGAGAAGAACAAATGCGAATGGCTGAGTGAAGCGGGCGCGGTGTACGGCGTCAATCCGCCATTACAGTGCGTTTTACGCAATGATATGCGACAATGCCTTATTGCGGTACGAGATGGCGACAGTGACGTCACTGTGGCGGACGCCGAGTGGATAGTGGAGGGGATGAGGTGAGTTACATGTTATAATTGAGTGAAATATTAATATTGTTTTAAGGTTAGTGGTTAACACTGTCTGGGAGGTAGCTCATTGGTTACGCGCTCGCTTGGGAAACCGAGTGAAGCGAGTTCAAAACCCGGGTCTCGCACCTCTGATATTTTCATGTGCGAATCATTTCTAACATGGTCACCACTTGTCCTACGGTGAAGGAAAACATCGTGAGGAAATCTGCATGTCTGAGAGATCCTAGCAAGTTGTCGAAAAGCATGCTCAGTAAACCCCGTACTTGTCCAGCGTGGTGGACTATGGCCTGATCCCCCTCGTATTGAAGGGAGGCCCACCACCAGCAGTGAGACTTTAAAATAAAAAAATAATAATAATTAAATCACCTAAAAATTTAATGGCTTGCACTTGCATGCCTGGTTCGAGTCTCGGTCCAAGTTTAGTTATTGAGTCTTTCTGTTTAGTTTAAAGTAAGTAAGTAAGTAAGTAGAAGCCCGGAGTTGGGAAGTTGGCGGTGTTTCACCCCCTTGCCTGGGCTCTCCCGTGTCGCGTCACCCTGCGCCGACACTCTCGCCGCGAGTGTCGTCCCGTCGGAGTGTGAGAGCGACAGGAACAGAGAGTGCGCGTTGTGTCTGCGCTCTCCCTCACACGCGCTGCACTGTAATATCTCCTGCGCAGTTGGCCAGTCTCAATGAGATTGGCTGCCGTGGCCGAAATCGGTCAGGAGGTCTTATGTAACAACGAACATTTATGTCAATAAAGAATTATTCTAATTCTATTTTTTTTTTCCAGGGACTACAACCTCCAACCATTACTTTTCGAAGTAACAACGCCAACAAAAACTAAAATGAACAACGTAATGGCATACGTCAGATACGATGACAAGTTAAACAATATGGCGGATTTGCGCGGGAAAAGAGCTTCTTTCCCGCGCTACGACGGCATCGCTTGGCATTCAATGTTAAACTATATAAAGAAAAGTGAAAATATAGATTGTTTTGAAGTATTGACAGATTATTTTAGTGAAATATGCGCGCCGGGGGTTGAAAAGTTAGATGTTAGTGCAAATATAATTGACGAGTTTACTAGTAATTGTTATAAAGAGAATGGAAATGTTACGAGTGGGGAAGTCGGGGCGTTAAGGGCGTTGGTGGAAGGGCGGAGTGACGTCGCTTTTATTAGTATGAAAACTGCCTTTTTATATGAGAGTAAGTATAAAATTAATTTACAAAATAATTAATATAAAAAGAATGAAATTGTTTAAAAAATAGTTTTTATTGGATTTTTATTCACGGTTTGATTTTAATTTTTTTTTGTTCCCGACGTTTCGTGCTTTATAGCAAGAGAGCATGTAACTCGAAAACTGCTAGACTAACATAAGGTAAACGTTTAGTTTTATCTAAATAAAATATTTTCCTTTACAGATAACTTAATACCCGAATCATGGGCTGCCAACATTATAAAAATAGCACCAATATGTCCAGAAGAAAATCAAGAACATTGTGTTATTTCATGGTCTCACCTCGGCCATATTTACGCATCGAAAAACCTAACTAAAATGAGACGTGACGAAATAATAACAGTTTTTACTCGACTCGACAAGTTATTCGGACGGCAAATGCAAAATGGACAAAAAAATAGACGTTACACAATAATGGACGCCATGTTCCGAATGTACGGTCCTTTTAATCACCAAATTGATGTTTTATTTAATAATAACACAGAAAGCCTTTCAACTATTCAGGGTCTATCCGTGTACCCCTATAATACGATGCCATTCAATTTTGAACTGACTTTTAATGTCACAAGTGACAGCTGTCAAGTAAAGAATGTTTTGCGCGCTTCAGCATTCAAGATGGCGCCCACAGCTTTGCTATTGTCTATGATTATTTACGTTTTATGTAGATAATACAAAATATAATTTAGTGTATGTGCAAATAAAGATGAAAAAAAAAATAGAATTTTACGTCCTCGATTGACCTTTAAATTGACGCCATTTTATGTACATAAGATATGTAAGGACTTTTATATATTTTTGTAAATAGAATAAACAAACACTTTCTTTTGTTTTTATTTGAAAAACCTTTCACTAAGCAAAATTGCAAAGATATAAACATATACACACTTACGCTATTATTTGTACAGTATTCTAACCCAATAATACCTAGAATCGAACCGAGGACCTTATGATTTACTGTAGTACATGCTACTAGATCAACGAGAGCTAGACGAGACGATATAAATAGGACAATTAGTAATACTTGTATATTTATTTATTCATACCGGCGATCTCAGAAATAGCTCCAAAGATTTCGCTGAAATTTGGTATGTAGGATTTTTTAGGGGCGAAAAATCGATCTATAATTATATATTTATAGATTAGTCTTATGTCTGGGAAAACGCGTATTTACGAGTTTTTATGCGGTTTTCTTTCGCATTATTCCACACAAAATATGGTCGATAATTTCATACGCTTGGACATAAGTATCGTGGTCAAGCGGTCAAGGTACAAGATTGATAATCATAGGTGTCCGGGTTCGAACCCCGGTCGGACACAAAATTTTAATTTTGTTTTTTTTTGTATCTATTCAAGATTTTATTTTTTTTTTTATTTAAAAAATACGATATAACAAAAAAACTCCGAACTCCGAGCGAAGCTCGGTCGCCCAGTTACTAAGACATAAAAAGAAACATTATTCGTTTTTTTTTAATTATATTATAATATTCTTTGACAAAAACATGAAATGTAATAAACAGAATATTATCCGATCTCTATTTCTGAAAAAAAAAAATTTCTTACTCTTCTAGTTCAAAAAGAGTGTAAACAATACATGTAAATTGATTAATAATTCACAAAGCAAACATATTATTTTCTTTTTGGAATTTCAAGAACACTTTAAAATTGATTTAGATTTAATATACATACATACAGTGTTGTATCTAGTAAAATATTAAAAAAAAAATAAAGATTTCCTTAAGATTAAGTTAAGAATATAAATCATTAATTAGTCGCGTGGGGTCCTGTAGACCCTACAGGACCCTATAATATAGCTAAATATAATATAAACAATATGTTTATATTATATTTAGCTATATTATAGGTAGCTCTATACTGCCCCTTTCTTCTCCACGATCCGCTAACCACGGCGATAACTACACGTGCCACACGAAATTGCTTGGGGTAGTTAAGGTGTTAAGAAACAAGAAAATAAATATTTCAGTTTTATAAAAATATTATCATCTTGTTTAATAAAAAAAAAAATTTAGTTTCGAATTGATAGTGAATATCAAGCCTTAAGTTACAAATGACAGATACACAGATAATTTAAAATTAAAAACGTCAAACAAACGAAAGTAATTTTGCGCGCCGTAAAAGTTATTTTAAAACTTAATTACTTAAAACTATGTCTTCTGAGAAGTTGAACAAGTTTTTAAAAGCTCTAGATACACTAAGCCAAGACTATACATGTGGCGTGTGCTCAGAATTTTGTAAAAATCCTATCACATTGAGTACTTGTTTTCACATAATATGTGCTGAACATTTTGAAACCTTAAAACATTGCCCGACTTGTAATATCCCTTTAGCCGGCTGTAATACATTCAAAGATGAAGGTTTAGAGTCCTGTATTAATTCGGCAAAAGAATTAAATAAAATATTTGAAGAATTTAGAAATAAAAATATCTTGCAAGATTCGAAAGCTGGAACTTCAAGTGGGACGAGTAAGAAACGTGGTAAAAATAAGCTAGATAGTGAAAATAGCGAGAAGGAAAATAAAAAAGTTACTGGTAAAAACAATCAAAGTGCAAATTCTACAGCAAAGTTAAAAAAGCAAGACAGTAAGAACGAAAATCTTAATTCTACTCTATTATCTACTGCTAGTTCTAAATTTAACAAGGCTATTGAGAAACGAAATAAAAAAGGTGAGACTGCTTTACACTATGCTTGTCGCTTAGGAAAAGAGGATACTGTCATTGACTTATTGAAGCAAGGTGCAAACACTAACACTAAGGATAACGCTGGCTGGACACCTTTACATGAAGCTGTACAGAATGGCCGACTGAATTTAGTCAAACTTTTGATACAATATAATACACTAATTGATGTGCCCGGTCAAGGGAACGAGACACCACTACATGAAGCCGTCAGATATAATTTAAAAGAAATAGCCGAAATATTAGTTAAACATGGAGCTGACATCAAAGCTATGAACTGTAAAGGCGAGACACCAATTCAATTAGCTTCGGAGGATATGAAAAAGGTTTTGGAAGAAGCTGCTGACACCATAATTCAAACACAAGGTGTTAATGTAACATTCATGTCTGAGCTTTACACCGAGTTAGATTCAGAACACATAAGAGTATATTGCATTTCACAAGACAAAACAGTTCAAACTAAATTGAAATTATTATCTAAACATCATTCAAATTTAAATATTGAAGCCAAGTTTTCAAAATCGGTAACACACTTGGTTGTTGATTCTGACGATGATTTCATATGCAACTCTACTTTAGATATTTTACAAGGAATTGTGAGTGGTATATGGATTTTATCAAGTTTATGGATATCAAAATCAACACATGATAAATTAGAACCATTCAAAGAATACGAAATTCAAGGTGTAGGTAACAAAGCATATAAAGGGCCTAAAAATTCACGATACAACAAATATAAACAGCTGCCGGGTATATTTAATGGCTGTCACTTCTATTTACACAATTTCAACACTAAATATGAAATATCTAAAACAATTGTATTAACTAAATCTATTCTATCAAAGTTGATAGTGGATGCTGGCGGTGTGGTGCTACGGAGAGTGCCAAACCCAGAATTGATACCAGATGTTGAGAAATTAGTGCCTTACCATGCAAAGAAAGGTGGAAAGTTAGAGTTTTGTTCACATTACATTATATTTAAGGATATATATGAGCCCATGTATAACATGTCTCATTTTAAAGCTCTGCCCATCGGATGGTTGATTGAATGTTTGGAAAAATATGAACTATGCGAACCTTGGTGAAAAATCATTGAAACTCCCGACTTTAATACTTTTTGTTCAAAAGTTCTACATATAAAAACATAATTGTTTTAAGATACCTTTAGCTTTAGATCAGAATAGGTTCAAAGTAATATTTTTGTGACAGTTGTATGAATAAGACTAATTTTTAAATAAAGGATCAAAATAATTTGTCATTATAATAATTGAAAAATAAAAACTAGGTACGAATTTTTGGTGTAAATGTTAAAATCTAAAAATATCAAAAGAATATTCTTTTATATTTTATGATATCCCATGTGGAGGATGTATTATGTTTTATTTGTATTATATATCTATCTACGGAAACTATCGACGGAAAGTGCAATACTGTGCCTTAAGCATGCTGTTCACTACTACACAAAGCGCAACACGTCGGTCTATTGCTGCTTTCTAGACCTTTCCAAAGCTTTTGACTTGGTTTCCTACGATATACTATGGCAAAAAATGTATGAAGCTCGAATGCCAGTATCAGTCATTAACCTTTTTAAATATTGGTACGGGAACCAAGTCAACAGTGTGAGATGGGCAGGGGCGCTATCACGTCCGTACGGCTTGGAATGCGGGGTGAGACAGGGAGGATTGACGTCACCTGCGCTTTTCAACCTGTATATAAACCATCTTATTGTTGAGCTCAGCAGGGCTAGGATAGGATGTCATATAGACAACATATGCGTAAATAATATTAGCTATGCCGACGACATGGCGCTTTTAAGCGCGTCACCTTGTGGCCTGCGGAGGCTTGTAGCCATGTGTGAGAAGTATGCATTGAGTCATGGGCTTGTTTACAATGTCAAGAAAAGTGAAATCATGGTGTTTGAGTCCGGGAGGGGTAAAAGTCAAGACAAAATGCCTTCTATCTTACTATATGATACACCATTGAAACGAGTATATTCATTCAAATATCTAGGTCATTATTTGACTCCCGGACTCAAAGACGATGACGATTTGGAGAGGGAGCGAAGGGCGTTGTCGGTTAGAGCGAATATGCTGGCTCGCAGGTTTGCACGTTGTACGAAAGAAGTTAAAATCACTCTCTTTAGAGCATATTGTACCGCCTTTTATACGTGCAGCTTGTGGGCCAGATACACTCAAAAATCCTATAGCGCTCTTCGTGTCCAGTATAATAATGCATTTAGAGTGCTGTTGGGACTGCCCCGTTTTTGTAGTGCATCAACTATGTTTGCCGAGGCTAGGGTGGACTGTTTTTACACAACAATGCGTAAGCGATGTGCGTCTCTGGTGCGCAGGATTCGGGCCAGCTCCAACAGCATTCTTAATATGATTGCGAAGAGATTTGACTGTTTGTACATGAACCACTGCTGCGCTATTTCCCACGGGAAGCCACCAGCGAGTCATGTGCACGGTCAAATACATAAAACGTAATAATTAACTATTTCATAAATTACATTTACTAACATTAGAATAAGTAATCTTTCTATGTAAACTAACAATAATGAGTCATTGATACTTGAAATAAATGAATTTATTATTATTTATTATTATTATATAAAAATTTATAGAAAAAGTACTGTGAAAGAGGATGATTTTTTTATTTAAATAGCTTAATAGCTACTCGCCCTTGCTTCGCTTCAGGTTTATCCCTAGTGAAAAACGAAAACAAATCTATCCCACGGCAACCGTACATTTTTCCAGGATAAAAAGTAACCTATGTGCTACTCTAGACTATAATCTATCTCTGTGTCAAATTTCATCCAGATCCGTTCAGTAGTTCTGGCGTGATTGAGTAACAAACATCCATGTATTCTCACAAACTTTCACATTTATAATATTAGTATGGATTCTTTTACTTCAAAAGAACACTACAATTATTTTTTATATAAATAAAGAACAATATTTTTTTACACAAATAAAAAATAAAGTGATTTAAAAACTTGAACCTAAAATTGCAAACCATTGTTCTTATAGCTAATCCCGCTATCTTATATCTGAGGTATGATTTATTGTACGTGTGTGTATGTATGTATTCAGTCCTTTTTAACATCCCACTGCTAGTAGTGGGCCTCCCTTCAATACGAGGGGGATCAGGCCGTAGTCCACCGCGGTGGACAAGTACGGGTTGGCGGACTTAACATATCTTTTGAAAACTTGGTAGGTTCTCTCAGACGAACAAGTTTCCTCACGAAATTTTCCCTCACCGTAAGGCAAGTGGTAATCTTGTTGGAAATGATTCGCACGTGAAAATATCAGAGGTGCGAGACCCCGGATTTGAACGCACTGCACTCGGTTTCCTAAGCGAGCGCATTACTACTGCCTTATTTAATAGCAATAGAAAATTTACAATACTTATCTAGAGAACATCATTAGTAAGTCAAACCATATATTATAACTAGCGACTCACCCTCGCTCCTCTCGGATTCGTCCCTAAATACGTTTTGACGCTTGGTATAGATTTCTCAGAGATGAGATATTTTCCCGCAGTAAAAAGTATCCTATATGTAGACCCAGATAACCAGCTACCATCAGACCAAATTTCATCAAAATCTGTCCAGTGGTTTTCGCGTCATGCGTACCCAGACAGACAGACAAAAATTCTACAAACTATAGATTCGACCTCTGTTTCGATAATAATGACTATTTCAATAAGATTTTCCAAAAAATATTTGATGTACGGGAAAAAATTATCTTATCTCTTGGATATCTATACTAACCGTTAAAACGTATCTAAAGACGAACCCGAGCGGAGCAAGGGTTAGTCGCTAGTCTATACTAATATTATAAAGAGGTAAAGTTTGTGAGGTTGTAATCTCTGGATCTACTGAACCGTTTAGATAAAATTTGGTAAATTAAGATAGTTTGAAATCCTGGGAAGCACATAGGAAACTTTTTATCCTGGAAATCATCCCTTAAGGGGGTGAAAATGGGGATGAAAGTTTGTATGGGGAATCAACCTAGGGACAAACCCGAGCGAAGCGAGGGTGAGTCGCTAGTCGCTACTAATTATTATTAAAATATTTCATGCACTAGTCTATGTGATTTACATAGTTAAAGAGAATTTCGGCTCATTTTAATATATTTTTTATGAATTGGTAACACCATGTTATTGTTGGTCGACTCATGTGGATTTAAAAAAATTGCCCCAAACATAATTAGTTCCTAAGGTCTTTTGTAAGGCCTGTATATTTTTATAGCTAAAATGTACTCAGAACTAAAAACATACATACATTCGTCGTCATCTTCGCTTTAGCGAAGGAAGCAAAAAAACAAGAGGAATAATTATTTTTAAAATTTAATAGTGTGAAAAGTATTATGGGTTTTGCTATACATATTATATACATATGTATAAAAATCCTTAAAATAAAAATAAATAAAAAAAATATCTGCTTGAAAACAGTTTATTATCATAGGGTATTCATAAAAAACTATTTATTTATTAATATCTACAATTGCTTGTAAAAAAATTAAAAAACAAAGGGAAAATTATCTAATTTGGACCAATTAAGTTACACGTTTTTCACTAAAATAATCATACAAAGCCGTAGCTTAAATTTGTATAAATATAAACAAGACAAATAAATACATTTATTATATTTTCTAAAAAAACTATATAAAATAGGAAATAATCAACAAAAAACATATCAGGTGAAAACATTTCGTATAAACAAATATTTGTGTCACAGTCGTTTAGCTGCATAAGAACCAGTCAAAATTAAAATAGACCGGTTAAGAATTTTGACTGTAACATTGACAAGTTGAGCCTTTGACACTTATAGTCCAATTAAAAAAGCAGACTATTACATTGATTAATTAAAAAAAAAAACATCGTATAATGTATTTTTAAAAAACTCACTACATATATACTACATATAAATAAAGTCCATCGACACATCTGGCTGTCTGTCTGAACGCGACAAACTCAAAAACTATCGAACCGATTTTCATACGGTTTTCACCAATAGATGGAGTGATTCATGAGGAAGGTTTAGTTGTATAATTCATTAAGGTTTTGTGTAAATTGGCTGAAATATGAAGATAATTGTTGGGGATGTCGGAAAAAATCATGCCGACCAGGAGTTTTATTGGCTCCGCGTAAACTAATAAAGTTATATGAAAAACTTTTTAAAAAAAAATAAAAACCGACTTCCTGGCACTGAAAAGTAAAAAATAACTAAACAGAGGTTTTCATTTAAAATAGATACCTAATCAGATATTTTCGAAGTCGGTGTGCTTTGATTTGTATTGGCTGGCACCGACTTCGAAAATATCTGATTAGGTATCTATTTTAAATGAAAACCTCTGTTTAGTTATTTTTTACTTTTCAGTGCCAGGAAGTCGGTTTTTATTTTTTTTTAAAAAGTTTTTATTTTTCCATTTTTAGTGTAGACGTAATAAGCAAGTAATTTGTAAGAAGAAAGATTTTTAATAAAAACATAATATTCGATTAAGCCATTTATTTAAAACCGCTTGACCGATTTCGATAAAATTTATATGGGACCACCGGGGAAGAATACTCTTTGAAACAAAAAAAAAATTTCCAAATCGGTTCAGCCGTCTTCGAGAAATCCGTGAACATACATAAATAATAAAAACAATATTCGATTAAGCCATTTATTTAAAAACCGCTTGACCGATTTCGATAAAATTTATATGGGACCACCGGGGAAGAATACTCTTTAAAACAAAAAAAAAATTTTCCAAATCGGTTCAGCCGTCTTCGAGAAATCCGTGAACATACATAAAAAAAAAAAAAAAAAAAAAAAGATTCCGACGAATTGAGAACCTCCTCCTTTTTGGAAGTCGGTTAAAAACAATGTATTACAGAATTATTCCTGTCAAATAAACCATCCTATTAAACTGTAGCAACGCTATGTCTACGTACTTAGGGACGCACGCGAGCGAAGCGAGGGTAAGTCACTAGTAGGTATACAATTTAGATTATTGGCACATTGTTTTATTAATTTTTTTAATGTGTTTTAGTCTAGACAAATTTTCACCAACAATTAAGACCAAATTATCTCAAATTTAGACCAAATTATCACAAATTGCTATATAACAACTAATTTAATTGGACTATAAACTTTATAAGTATATATATTATATGTATTGTTCATAAAGATTATTCATCTTAATACGTCACTAAAAAATAAACACACATTTGTATAATTATAACTAGTTTGGAATATTTACGTATAAAAACCAACCACTAATATCTCTTGAGGTCTAAATTTCAATTAAATTAAACGATTTCAATTAAGTGATAAAGAAACTATATTTTAATTATAGATAAGAAAACTATTTTATCAGGGCTTTATATTATATAATATTAAAAAATTAATCTTTAATCTGTATATGACATAAAATGAAGTACAACTATAGATTAAATTTAATTTATCTATAGATAATATGATCAGGCAAATCATGTCGATTAAAAGAAAATTACTTTAAAATTCATCTTATTTAAATAACTATGGTTATTTATGAATTTAAAAAAATATGAAATGGTTGTAACAAATCTAAACAACCGAATTTATAATTAACTCTAGGCATAATAAATTCGTATCTTTGTTTCAATTGCATTATTTTGAAGATTAAAACTATTGATAAACAAAAACTCAAGATACACATTTGGCGTCTCAAAAGCGTCCTGAAAAAGAAGTGCACAATTCAAAATTGTGCGCTCTTTTCAAATCTCTTTTGTTCATTGCTTTTCGGGTGACAAAATTAAAACGCACGTCGTTTCGTTTAAAAATATACTTTAAGTGGTTTGCGTAAGTTCGAATTTGTGTTTAGACAATTAGAACTTTCGATTTTTGAATTTCATTCTTTAGTTTGACTTAACGTCATAAGTTGGCATACTTTTTTTAGAGATATTTGTTAGGAAATGTGTACCTATCTAAGTAAATATCAATGATAAAAACCTTTATTTTAATTTTAAATTTATAAATATTATATAACTTTCATAAATATTAATGTCACATTTCAAAAATATCAAATACCGTAACAATATTAAAATATATTTCTTTACCACGAAGTGGGTTCTAATAAACAGAAGTCATCAACTCCTTGCATCGTTCACACTCTCGGGCACTTTTATCTCAAGTCCATCTAAATCTTTAGTAAGATTTATTTGACATCCCAAGCGAGAGGTATCTGTCAGACCGTAGGCTAAATCCAACATATCGCGTTCTTCGTCCGCGGCTTCCTCTGGTAATCTGTAAAAAAAAAAAATTAAAATTTAAATTACTCTCTTAGATGTACACGAATATTTCACATCTTCGATAAATAAAAAAAAACTTTTCTTTGCGTTTTTTTTTTAATTTCTTTGTTCTTGACGTTTCTAATTCTAAAACTTTACATTAAACATCTATGGTTTATCAGGGCTCGGAAACCCATAAATTTTTAAACCGGTTTTGCTCATTGACCCCTAACCAAAAGGCTTTTCGGTTTAAGATTTCAGTTACGTTCTTTAACCGTTTAAATCCGGGAGAACGATTTTTGACGAATTTAGGTCTCATGACCAAAATTAACCGGTTAAAACGAGTTTTTTTGCGTTTACATTTGGCGCGTCATTGCTAATGGTGAATTGCTTAGTAGAAGGATACATGTACGTTTCTTACTTATGAATGAATTTACCGATTTATTTCGGTATCAAAACCGAAATCGAACCTTTCTCAAAGAATAACCGTTGAACATTATTATTTCGGTTTACTAAACCTCTGGTTTTCATTAACCGGTTAAAGAACGAGCGATGAATTAACCATTACATTACCGAAATAAACCGTTTTTTAAACCGGTTCCGAGCCCTGCACAAAATTGTATAACAATGTTTACATTATCCTTGTGTAGGTAGATTCATCTTAGAAAAAAAATGATAGGGGGCTAATACTCTCTGGATCTACTGAACCGATTTAGATGAAATTTGGTATGAAAATAGTTTAAGACCCTAGGAAGGACATAGGATAGTTTTATCCCTGAAATCGTCCCTTAAGGGAGTGAAAATGGGGATGAAAGTTTGTATTGCGCAGTAACCTAGGGACGAGCTCGAGCGAAGCAAAGGCGAGTCGCTAGTTATTTACACATATTAAATTAAAAACGAATATTTCATTAAATATTGTTTATCACACGGTAAATGACATCCTGAAAACCATCTATAAAATCATTAAGTCCCAGTGAATACTACTTTACTACTATACTTTTTTCCGAACTGGCAGTAGGAAAGAAATTCAATATAAAATTGTTCAATGCTGTTTTTTTTTTAAATTTGTGTTTGAAGTAGGTACTTATTTTCAAATGATCACTTGTCATTTCGGTGTTGACCTTCACCATGACGGAAGTAAAGTCATCATTACAAACTATAATTGACTACTAAAGTATAATCATCATTATAAAGGGCCCCTTCACGTGAAGCGGACAACGAAAAAATAAAATAAATTAAGCAGTCATGACTGCCGACAGAAGTGAAAACTTATAACTTTGGAATAACTGAGCGTCTTTTTTTAATTTTTAAATAAATAATTAATATTATGAATAATTAAAATTTGGTTCTCACATCCATTCACTCCAGGCACATGGAGCAATAATTATTTACATTTTGATATAGAATCGCGATATATTAGAAATAGTGATTGTTAGAAAAATAAGTATTAGGACCATTTTTGTAGATAATTTTATGATCTACAATAATTATCTGGGTTATATTTTTCATAAATAGAATTTATTTTTCGAGAAAAATCCAAAAAACCGAAAATTTTGACCTTGAATAACTTTTTTGACTTTTGGCACTTTATTCCTACTGATGTACCCAATGTCTACCAAAATTTTGATCATTATTTTTATATCTAATTTAGTACACATAATGTTTTTTTATTATTTTTAAATCAGATTTCAAATTCCATTTTTTTTTCTAGTGTTAAACCGAAAGTAAATATTTCAAATTTTAACAACTTCGACCATTTACTTCATTTCGACATTTAATTTAATTATTTTTTTTACACACCCTACGACGTACAAATATGCCTAATATGAACGAATTTCAGAACCTCACCTTTTTTTCGCTGTCCGCTTCACGTGAAATGGCCCTTAACTATAATTCAATAAAAGCTTGTTTGTGCCAATACAGCACTCTTAGAAGTCACTGAACAAAAGAATTGAATTGAAAAGTTAGTTTGATTTTAGGGACCCTTTTATGAATACATTTGTTATTTTTTTTAATTTAATGACTTTATCATAATGGCATTTTAAAATAAAAACAATTCGATATGTAAATATAAATTAAAATGGCGGATTTCAGGCGCCAATTTGTGCGTCTTTAAAAAAAAAACTTTTAAAACAATCAAGTGGGGTATCAAAATGAAGATTTTTATGGGACGATCACAAAAATATATTCAACTTATATGTTTAAAAGTAATTTAGGATGTATTTATTTATTTAATTTAGATTGATTTACTTCAAATGTCTTAATGGCAAAAACTAAAAAGCTGTAAATAAAAAAATATATTATAAAAATCAATAAACCGACTGCATAAAAGCTAACTTAAAAAACGAAAACAAGCTGACGAAAGAAAATAGTACTTATTATACACATACATACTCGTATGTAGTATGTACATCTCGCGACAAGGATGAAACGTGCATGTCTCCGACTCCATAATACTATATTCCCTCATCAACTTGTTTCCATCCCTTTAGTTAGCTTTTATGCAGTCGGGTTTTTTTTATAATATATTTTTTTATATTTTTACCTATTTTGTCATTTAGCATAATCTTATATTAGTTTATTATAATAAATAGATTAAAAGTCGGCCGTCGTCGAAGTTCCTTTCGCTGTCTGCCCTTGGCTCATACATTGTTACAAATACTATACTAATAAGAGTATCATAAACATCAAGAAACATATATTGTACATGTTGAAGCTATTATCTATAATTGGGTTTTTGAAAAAAAAAATTTTTTTTTTGTGATAAATGGAAAAATCATATATAAGTTTTATAACAAAACTATTTTTTTTATTTTTTTTAATAATAATAATTCAAAAGTTATTTTAAAATAAAAATTGATTTTTGAATCCAGTACCGAAGACACGCCGACAGCTCCCGAACAAACCCGAGCGCATGTGATGTCATAATGTTAGTTTTCACTCATTGCAGTTAATTGTGTACAGTACAGTGTTTGGATATTATTGTCTAGTCACGCTGTACTGTTATTAAATAGCTATAACATTATGACGTCACAACTATGGTGACCAATCATGGCGCGTTTATAGTCACGTGTTTTTTTTAATTTTATCAATTTTTAATTGTTTATAATTAATTGAAAAATTTTTTTTAAGTTTTTTTGCATTAAATATCAATATTATTAATAATAATGTTTTAAAATATATAAAAAAAAATCAATAATTTTTTTTCTCAATTCTATACATAGATATAATAAAATTCTGAGTCGAATCTGTACATTAAATATTTTTTGGATAATCTTATTGTAATAGTTATTATTATCGATACAGAAGCCGAATCTATAGTTTCTAGAATTTTTGTCTGTCTGTCTGGGAACACATCACGAGAAAACCACTGGACAGATTTTGATGAAATTTGGTATGATGATAGCTGGTTATCTGGGTCTACATATAGGATACTTTTTACTGTGTAAAAATATCTCATCTCTGAGAAATCTATACTAAACGTTAAAAGTTAAAACGTAACTAGGGACGAACCCGAGCGGAGCGAGGGTGAGTCCCTAGTCAAACATTATAATTATCATGTAAATATCAACAATAGATTGCATTTAATGTTGCATCTTGTTCTAGACAATATTGATACAGTGAGAGATTAGTTTTTTTATGACTATACAAGCCCTCTAGGCTCTGAGGCACAGAGGTGTAACAACCTATTTTCCAACTGTAGAATATTACTAAGAATATGTCGATTAAAAAACCCAATAAATATACATAGCCCGACCCGGAACACAAATGATTTCCTCTGATCATCTTCACAAACATATATACTATATAAATTAATCTATACAGAAAAATAAAGTGTCTGTTTGTAATGTCAAAATAAAAATTACTGAAAGAGTATGAAATTATACAGAGTATTTATAAGAAAAACACAATTTTTAACTTTTTTGTCTGTTTGTATGGGCTAATCTTCGAAAGGGCTGGACCGATTTTGATGGGACTTTCACCAGCAAATAGTTGATATTATAAGGAGTAACTTAGGCTACTTTTATTTTATAAAAAAAATTAAAACCTACCTGAATGAAGCAAGGGTAAGTTGCATGGTTTCTCATAAAATCTTAATACTAACCTGTCATAGTCCTCCTGTTTCAACACAACATGGCACGTGGAACATGTCACAGTACCCTCGCAAGCACCAAACCCGTCTATATCCAAGTCGTTATTTACTACAACATCTAACAAACTGTCCCCCACCTTGCCTTCCGCTACCAAACTCCTTCCATCATAAAGGTGAAAGGTCACCTTTACTCTGCAAATAAATTTTCTTGTATTAAATGTGGTAACTTATTTTTTTTAGCCTTTATAAGACAAAGGTATCATAGATATACATATAAATAAATAAATATGTTGGGACATTAACACACAGCACCATCTAGTTCCATGGTAAGCTACGAGGCTTGTGTTATGGATACCAGATAGTTGATACACTACATGTATATAACTTTAAATACATACATATTATAAATATAAACATCCATGACTAGAGCACAAATATTCATGCTCATCACACAAATGTATGCCCCCAGTGGGACTCGAATCCGCAACCTTTGGCACAGCAAGTATGGTCACTAGTCGCTACAAACTGAGCCAAACATGTCATCTTATATTAAAAACAACCAAGTTAGTCTTGCTATCAATACACATGGTACTTATCTTTCTTTATCATATATTTCATCATCACAAATATTAAGTTTATGTAATATATTATTTAATTCAATCTGCTATTATTGTTATTATCTGCTATTATTATATAATTAAAGGTTGTTGTTACAAATAACTTTATAAAAAAAAGTACTTTTCTTACATTTAATGTTATTGATTTTAAAAATATTGAAATATTAGATTGAATTAAAAAAAAAAAAGTATCCCCTAAAAAAATCTATCCCTCATAGATTAGTGGGATAGTATAGTCTATCAAAAATGAAGCCTCTTTTTAGCGTGGCTAAGCAGTATCTGAGAAAACAAATAATATATAAGATACTTATAAAAAAAACAAATTTTTAAATTTTTTGTCTGTCTGTTTGTTCTGGCTAATCTCCAAAACGTCTGGACTGATTATGATGGCTTTCACTGGCAGATAGCTGATGTTATAAGGAGTAACTTAGATTACTTATATTTTAGGAAAAGAATTAGTGTCCTGCTCAAAAAAATTAATATGTAACTAGGGATAGTTGTAAATATTTATCAATCACTAATAAAATTTACGCTTGAGACGAAAGGAGAGGAGAAAAAGTCTTTTTAACAGTACGTAGGTAAGTACTGGGAGTAAGATTAGACAGAAAGCATAATGCGAAATTTTATATGTATTTTTAATTATAAATGAATATGAATTAAGTACTTACTTATCATCTTTTAAAGCCAATCGTGTTGTTGACAGTGGTATTACGCTTCTGTAATTACCGAATGTCGTGACAACACCGTTATATGTCCGTAAATATGATGTTCTTGATCTGGAGAAAGTTTTTAATATATTTCTATAAATCATTTTTCTCTGCAGTTTTTAACAAACTGTGTGACAGTATGGCGTCTGATCAATGAATAATTCAGACGCGTCCGCGTTCACCAAATTTAATATTAATCTAAGATAGTATTTGAATATTTTTACCTGACCCTGAAATTAGGACATGTTAGGTTATTTTGATTTGTTTCACGTAATGTTAGTTGTACTGACAATGTAAAATTTGTTATTAAATCAATATAATATTTATATGAATAAACAAGTAATTTTTATTTTTATTATAATTTTACATTATAAAATAAGAACATAAATCGAGTCATTTATTTTTTATCATTTAAAACTGTTTTTAGATTATAACATATTTTATGAAACAATCTTTTAGTCTACGTGAAAGGGAACTTTTTAAATACTGACAGTGACAATTTTGCGTACGTTTCGGTATTACTAATTACATAATTACATTATATCCAATAAAGAACTAAAACGTAGTGATTATAATATTGTCTTTGTAAAGAACTAAAGAAGTAGAAAAAATATATGTATACATTGAAATAAACATATCATTTTGTTTTCATGTTTTATTTATCATATTATTGCATTTATTAAATATTTTTCCCTACTACAGCTACCGAAATCTTAAATTAACTGAACGCGTTTTATGTTTCTAACCGTCAACTGTCAAGTTAAACAATAGCTGTCAAAATTTATACTTGTGTCTTGTATGACGGAACTGAAAAATTGAAAACTTTATAAAAATTAATGTGCCTTCCTGAATCTTCTATATAATAATAAACTCAGTTGCTAGTAAAATACAGAATCTAACATATTTCTGCTATTTTGTGCTACAATAATGTCAGATCGTTTAAAAAGTACACACAATGTTTCAAACGAGGAAGTAATAGAGGATTTAACCAAAGATCTGGAATTATCTCTACGTTCAGGAGATGAGGAAAACGTTGTAAATCCCACTACGCGTGAAGAAGATTTTGTGGCCTCTGGTGGTGATAGTTTTAGGGAAAGTCAGTCAAGTAGGTCAATTCTGTTATTCATTGACACATTACCACGCCTTTTATGTTTTGATTACTGCTTTTAAATAACAACTATAAAATACAGTGAACTATAAAATACTTTATATCATATATATTTCTTCAATATGAGTTAAGATTTTATTTTACTTTTGAAAACCTTGGAAAATAAATAAGTTGTATTATGTTTATGGATGTGGATGACACTTACTCTTTTAGATGATCTAAAGAGCCTGTTTTATAATATATACCATTTTTACTGCTAATAAAGATAATAATGATAGGTACTTTATTTCTTAAATATCTTTAATTTCTTTATGCTTATCCAAATTAATTAAAATTGTTTTAAAGCTTCACAATAAACCTGCACTAATTAAATAATATGATAAATTTAATTGTACATGTTGATCTTAACCATAGAATTTATTAGACATGTTATAAATAAAAGTATACTTAGCTATTATGTGCATTTTTCAGCCAGCAATGCATTCAGTGATGATGAAACAGATAAAGTAGAGAAAATTGAAGACAGCGATAAAGAAGAAAGTGACACAGACTCAATAGATGAGCTATCTCTGAAAGATGCTGAGGTAGACCTCACAGATGATCAGAAGGCGGAGAGGCAAGCTATAGCCGAGGAACTGAAAGTTGCTGGCAATAATGCATTTAAAGTTGGAGACTTTAGCCGGAGTATCGAAAAATATACAGAAGGTATATAATAATAACAAAGTATTTTGTTGTATTTCTTCTTAATAAATGCTTGCATATTATTTCCATTGCTTCTGACAAATATTATTGTAATTATACTATACTAGTAACTCACTCTCTCTTTGCTTTAAGTTAGTCTCAAGACATACAACTCTCACAGGAGAACCATACACTTATCCGGGATAAAACTAAAAATTTAATTTATTATTAAAATCGGTTGAGTAGTTTTAGAGCTTATTCGGTACAAACAACCAATCAAAAAGAAAATTACCTCTTTATAATATTAGTATAGATTAAAAACTATCAGCAAAATTATGCCCTAAGATGTCACGTTTCTGAGTTACTTTTAGATATACACCACAAAATCTTATACATCATAATTCATATTTTTTAAATTATTTTCAGCATTAAGGATCTGTCCTCTACAATTTCCCCAGCAGAGATCCATTTTGTATTGCAACAGAAGTGCTGCTAAAATGAAGCAGGAACGGTATAAGAAAGCAATAAAGGACTGCACCAAAGCTATTGAGTTGGATGATAAATACTTGAAAGCTTACTACAGGTAATTGTTTCAAACTTCCATTATTTTGTTTTTCTATTAATCTTCTAGCGACTCACCCTCTTTCTGTCCGGGTTCGCCCCTAGTTACTTAAAAAATGGGGGGTGGGGGTAAGAGGGTGAAAAGGTACTTTACGACCTATTCTTATACCTACCAAATATACAAAAAAAAAATCATTAAAATCGGTCGAGCCGTTTAGGAGAATTGCGACCGCAAACACCGTAACACGAAATATTTATATATTAGATAAAAATAATAGTGGATTATGACATTTCATGATATGGTTGGTGATTATTATCATATCTATATAGTATATATATAGATAATGAAATTGAAGTGTTTGTTTGTAATGTCAAAATAACAGCTTCTTTAATTGACGACACGTTTGGCTGAGTTTGTAGTGAACCTACTTGCTGTGCCAGCGGTCGCGGGTTCGAGTCCCGCTAGGGGCATTCATTTGTGTGATGAGCATGAATGTTTGTACTACACTCATGGGTGTTTATATTTATAATGTGTATGTATTTAAAGTTATATATGTGTAGTGTATCAACTATCTGGTATCCATAACACAGGCCTTGCACCTTACCATGGAACTAGATGGTGCTGTGAGTTAATGCCCCAATATATTAGACATATTTTACTAAATGCGTATGAAAGTTATAGTTGCATCATCCATTTTTTTTTATTTATTACAGGAGGGCCCAGTCCTATGAAGCCACAGATAAACTAGATGAATGTCTCGCAGATTATAAAAAAATTTTAGAGCTTGATCCAGATCATAAAGAAGCTCGGAAAGCCCTAATCCGTTTACCGCCATTGATTGAGGAAAGAAATGAAAAATTAAAGACAGAAATGCTCGGAAAATTGAAAGATTTGGGAAATATGATATTGAAACCATTTGGACTTTCCACAGAGAATTTCAAAATGGAACAAGATCCAGAGACAAAAGGCTACAAAATAAATTTTAAGCAATAGACAATTGTATAGTTTTTATTTTTAAGTTATGGCTTGTGATATTACAATATAATAGCTTGAAATGACATTTGTTTTTTTTTTTATGTTTATGGAATAAAGTGGCTATTTTACTCAAGTATATTTTTTCCAAAAAATGATTAGTAATTTTAAATAAAACTATCTTTTCGGATTTTTTCACGGATTTATTTAGATTTTTGGTTCCCGACGTTTCGGATGCTTTACAGCAATCATGGTCATGGGAGAGACTAAGGTTTTAGACGTCTCAATGTTATTATACAAGTTAATACAAAATACTCATAATAGTATAAATGTATCTAAATCGGTCGCAACTGAATCTAAAACATCCAGGGAACACAAAAAAAAAACAATATCGGTCCAGCCATTTGGAAGTTCATCGACATAAATATGTAGAGAAGAATTATACATATATGTATATGTACACGTAGTAGTGAGATTATATCAAAATAAATTCATCGTTTAGCCATAATAAGATAACTAACAGATACATATACCACCACATCATCTTCCTGCATATTTCCCAATCATTTGGTGTCGGAGCAGCACATCTTCTGTACTGCTGACCCCTATTGAAAAATAAATAAATAAATATATTGGGACACTATCACACACTACCATCTAGTTCCTTGGTAAGCTACGAGGCCTGTGTTATGGATAACAGACAGTTGATACACTACACATAATATATAACTTTAAATATATAAATATTATAAATATAATCACCCATGACTGGAGTACAAACATTCGTGCTCAACACACAAATGAATGCCCCCAGCGGGATTCGAACCCGCGTCCACTGGCACAGCAAGTAAGGTCACTACAAACTGAGCCAAACGTGTCGTCAACGTTCTATGTGACTTGTCGCTTTTGATGAGATACTATTAGAGTTTTTAAATAGGGATAGGATTTGACAAAAGTTTTACGTCCGGCCGCCTGCCTGACATCAACCCTCCTTGATATTGCTATTATTTATCGCGGAAAGGTCCCAAAGTGCAATGACCAACACATCTAATTTACATTTAGGCATATAATAGGTATTATCTAATGTCAGTAATTTTTTTCATCACTTTCATTGGCACAGTCAATTGCTTGAGGTTAGGCGTGGCTCAATATTGGAGAGTTTTTAAATTTACATCTTGTAATAATATATGTACATATTATTCCATATTTATTCTTTTAAAATATTTTTATAATATTATTCAAAGTTTTCATGTAATTTTCTGACGTATTTCGAAATAAATTTTGAATACACAATAAATTTTGTTTTGACCTACATAATACACATTGTATTGTATTCGGCCCTTTTTAACGTCCTACTGCTGAGCACGGGCCTCTCTTTAATACGAGGGGGATCAGGCTATAGTCCACCACGCTGGTCAAGTGCGGGTTGGCGGACTTCATACGTCTTTAGAAAACTTGCTAGGTTCTCTCAGACATGTAGGTTTCCTCACGATGTTTTCCTTCACCGTAAGACAAGTGGTAATCATTTTAGAAATGATTCGCACATGAAAATATCAGAGGTGCGAGACTCGGGATTTGAACCCGCTTCACTCGGTTTCCCAAGCGAGAGCGTTACCACTAGGCTACCACTGCCTTTTTTTAATATTTATAATACACATATAGACATACATTTATGCTTAAGCAAAATTTGCTTAATTTTTAAAATAAATAGTAAAAATAAGCTTAGTCATTGCTTCCAATGAGGTTCGTTTAAAAGAAGAATATTATTGACATTAGTTTTGAAAACAGAATAATTTTAAAGCAAACTTCATTTTATTTGACGACGAATATGGCGATATGTTGATTTTTTACTAAAATTGTTTAGAGATACATGTAATTTTTAATTTTTAAATATAAATGTTATCAAAATTATAAAGTAACACAATATATAGGTAAGATGAACAGAATTTTCGTATTTTAAATCATATTATATATAATTTAGTTTTTGTTAAAAAGTGAGAAAGTAAGTTTTGTCAATCTGTTTTGCTGGTAAAGCATTTAAATATGTAAATAACTAAATGTTGGTACATTAACACACAACACCATCCAGTTCCATGGTATTCTACGAGGCTTGTGTTATACATACGGCATACCAGAAAGTTGATATACTTCACATACATATTATATAACTTTAAATACATACAAATTATAAATATAAACACTCATGACTGGAGCGCAAACATTCGTGCTCATCACACAAATGAATGCTCCCAGCGGAATTCGAACCCGCGACCCTCGGCACAGCAAGTAGGGTCACTAAAACTGAGCCAAACGTGTTGTTGTCGTCGATAGAAGTTAGGTGCTGATAAAGAATCGACTAACAACCAAATAGGTTTTAGGTATTCGTCTACAAAAGTCAGTATGGGCGCCGGGAAAGGGTGAAACGGGGTGCACTTGCACACTTTTCTCTAGTGAAATATATAGAAAAGTTAAAGAAATAATGTTGTATTAGAAAAATGCCTGTTTAAATTTAGATATCTGCGAGTAAAAATAAATAATATTCCTAACAAATATACAAAAAAAATATATATTTTTACTAATAAAAAATAACAAGTTAATCATTTAAAGATTAGTTAGTAGTTTAATGTGAAGGATACGGTATTGGTATTTCCTAGGGAGTCCCTCTTGAAATAATTCTGCCGCCTCCCATGAGTCAAAACGTATACAGCGACAACAATCGCTTCTAAGAGATGAAATTGAATGGATTTTCATGACAGGAGTTCGATTTGAGATTTAAAATCTACTATCTAGTTATAAAAATAAAAAAGCCAAATGCACCTCAAAAAAAGTTATTAGTTCTAGCGGATAGGCAAAACTGTAAAAGTAGAAACTAGTGTCTTAGGGATGGACCATTTTTACATTAATACGACACCTACTTATAAATATATTCAGCCCTTTTTAAAGTCCCATTGCTGGACAAGGACCATCCTTCAATACGAGGGGGATCAGGCCATGGTCCATCACGCTGGCCAAGTGCGGGTTGGCGGTATTCACATGTCTTTCGAAAACTGTTTCCTCCCTATGGTTTCCTTCACCATATGTGGTAATCATATTGGAAATGATCCGCACATGAAAATATCAGAGGTGACAGATTCGGGATTCGAACCCGCTACACTCGGTTTCTCAAGCGAGCGCGTTACCACTGAGCTACCACTGCCTGCCTACTTACATATGTATATTTTAATTTCTTTTATTTTTTTCAGACACAATGGCCAGATGTAGAAGGAAGTACGTATACATGCCTATTGATTTAATGATAATATTTTTTTAAATTCATTTCTCTGGGCAATTTATTATGAGCTTATTATTTTTTCAGAATGCGCAAAACGTAAGTTAAATATTTCTTTGGTGGCTGGTCCTTTGGAGGTTCAGGGCAGACATACCGACATGTTGCAGGGTTGTTGGAATAAAAACTTTTGTTATATATTTGACAGTGATATTATTCGAATATTTAGTTTTATTAAACGTAATTATTTAAGTGCTACAAGTATATTCTACAGGCACTGGTTGGTTTAGTACGTAGGAGTGCAGATGCCGAGGTACTTGAAATAATATATTTGCATGTGACTTAAGTATCATAAATCATAATCCTATGCCATAGAAAGTTTTGTTAAATTCTATTCTTTTTAATGAAATTCTACTTCTTTCCTCGAATAAAGCTTTTGCTCAAATTATCTGCCATTTCTCTAGTATTTTAAAATCAGTTAACACCTTCCCGACATAAAGGTTTTGTTTCTTACTAAAAAGTAATAGTTCAATTAAACGCCGATAGATGGCGTTACATGTATCGATTTTTATAAATTATGTTTGTGTAAAGTTAATAGTCAGACAGTAATTTATAGATCCTATAAAGGAATTTTCTAGTTATAAAATGTGTTAGACAAAGGACAATGAAGTAATGTGAATGAATACTAATTAAAGAAATTTCGTTATAGTCATTTTAGTGATTGTTAAAAAAAAAAGCTTGTACTGCGTATTCATAAATGGCGTATTTTTATTTTGAGTATTTTACATAATATTTGAATGCATAGGTATGTAGTTGTGTATTTATGAATAAAATATTTCGGAAATTTATGGATTAACGCTATCTACTCATATATAACTAATCGAAAAATATGCGGTTCATGAATCTGTTTTTCCGTCGTTAAAATTTTAAAATATTTAATATTATAACAATCTTCCAGACGATGTCGCACGAAGCAAGGCAGATTCAAACGTTGTAGGTCCGGCGACCGACGGTACCGTATTAGGGGACGTTCTAGAAGACGAAGTTGTCGCCGAAGATCTAGATGTAGGAGGAGATCACGGTAAGAGCCAACACATATAACGATATCATATCTCCTACCGATTGTCCTAATGGTCCCTTACGGTGTACTTCACGTTGCTCTTGTATTCACGGGTAATGTTATTTAGCAAAAAATGGAGACTCAGTAGCGTCCGACAACACAGCTGGGCGCGAAGCCAAGAAACTCACTGGGGGGCGACTCACCTCGGTGGGCGGTGTGCTATGCGGGTTGCTCCTGGTACCTCTCTGAATGCAGAGTGGACCGCGGGAGCAACCCCATGGTTGTTGTAGTCTGCTAGCAGACATGCCGTCGGGGAGTCATGGTTGAGTGCGTAAGCGATCCTGCGACGCCCCATTAAGACGAGGGAGGTTTTGTTGGGTTTTACTGGGTACTACTGACTTTGCCAGTGAATCCCACACTATCTGTATATGTATGCAGGTGGTATACCTAATGTGTGCATCTAGGCCCGTTTTTTAACGTTGAGAAATGCATTTGCGCATTATACCTGCATGCATACAGGTGGTTATGTCGAACTCACTGGCTAGAAAAGACAGTGCTACGTACTAAAGACCCAACAGAACCCGCCTCCCCCGTTTCCTTGCATTGTCCCTGGGACTACGTTAAATTAGAAACTAGTAAGCTCCATAGCTACAACTAAGATAGTAATTAGATAAATATTATGATCTTGAATGTTTATAACTAAGTATCTAATGTAAGATGATATCTAATATATTTAAACGAACAATTCTTGTCTATTTATTTATTTATACTGGCGATCTTGGAAACGGCTCTAACGATTTCGCTGAAATTTGGTATGTGGGGGCTTTCGGGAGCGAAAAATCGATCTAGAATAGTCTTATGTCTGGAAGAACGCGTATTTTCGAGTTCTCGTGCGGTTTCTTTCGCATTATTCCATGCAAAATATGTAAATAATTGCGGACCTTCGGGTATAAGCATCGTGGTCCAGCGGCCAAGGCGCAAGATTGACTATCACAGGTGTGTTCGAATCCTGGTCGAATATAAAGTTTTTACTTTTATATTTAATTTTTGTGTATTTATTCAAGTTTCTAGTTTTTTAAGCCACATTAAAAAAAATGTACCTACTTTTAACCAAAAACTCCGAGCGAAGCTCGGTCGCCCAGGTGCTACTAATAATCTTTCAATTTTCGGAACAGTTCGCTATGGCGTTGCCGATCGCGGTCGGGGAGGTTCAAGCGTTGCCGTCACTGTGACAGAAGATATCGTCTCCGACATAGATCGCGCTCTTAAATTTTAAGATGGTGAGTCATGTGTATAATATGTGTGTACTAACGACGGGGCATTGGGTCTCAAACTTTTATTACCCGTCAGTGGTGAAGCCCAAAAGAAGGATATGATGTATACATTATGTATGTGTGTCCAATCGGTCGTTTCGACGTGAAAGAAGGACAAACAAACAGTTTCATGTTTATAATATTAGTATAATCCATAGATATTTTTAATTTAGTATTTTCAGAAATTATACTATACATACAAAAAAAAAACAATAATACATGTAAAAAGAATTTTCAATTGTTAAAATCTTTTCAAGTAAATAGATATTAACATCATATTTTTTTTCAGCGCTGTTTCGTCTGTGCTATCGTCAAAGATAAGATTTCGAAATTGTTTTGTTTTTGTGTAATAAACCTTTACTAAAAAAAAAGTTTCATTTTAAGCCTTTTATTTTTTACCTTAGATATATGTATATTACTACTTACTAGTGTTCGCGCTGTGGTCGATATTCGAATGCCACACGGATTATGAGATCTTTATAAAATAGCCCACTTCTTCAGGAAAGTTATAGGCTAACTAACATCATGATACGATTTTTAGGATTGAATCAGTAATAAATAGACTACACGAGCGGAGCCGAAGGAAAAAGTAGTATATACAAATAGCGGACATAATAACTGACAGTATAATAATAATAATATAAGCCTTTATTCGGACTAATTTACAATAAAGATTACAAACTATATAGTATATTCTGTTTTCTTTTTACACTCTTTAGTCTGTACACAAGTATGACAATTTACTTATGCTGGGTACACACCGAGCCAACGAACGCCAACGAATGGGTTTCGTTGGCCCTGTTTGGACGACTTAGCGAAGGCCAACGATCGTTCGTTGGCGTGTGCCTGCGATCCGAAGCTTGGCGGTAACATCAAAGGAATCGTCCTATTATTAAGCTGGATACACACCGACAGGATATATCGAAGCGAATATAACCCCAAATCCTAGCGAAAGAAAACAGATATCGCCCTAGAATGATTCGGGAAGCCATAGAAATTAAAAAACATCCAAATTTAAATAGGGAAGATAGCTGGGTACTACCATTGTCGTGGGATCCTGTTATTAATATAATAAAATCAAATAATAAATCTAAATAAAACAGACAGATGTAGTAAGTTCTTATTGTGCGGATCAAAATAACAGTAATTCAAATTAGTATTTCAAATTAATATTTTTCATTTGCAAATGTAATTGTTATTTAATTTTAACTTCTTAAATTACACATAGAACAATAATATGGCTTAAACAATTAATATTTTATTTTTTATTTATAGTTATAAATATAATAATGGCAACACTAAATATAGATTATTAAACAATAAATTTTCTAAAAAATTATAATAATAACATCTAAATTTATATAAATAATGTTCCATATTCAAGTATAAAAGTAATTAAAATTATAAAAATGTTTAAAATTAAAAGTAACAAATATTGTAAGATACTTTGGTGCCAATGTTCAAGTTTTTTAAATTCATTTTGTTATTTTGTGGGTAGGCTGTCTGTAACAACTATATAATACCTTTGAGACATCTAACACCTTAGTCTCTTCCGTGACCATGATTGCTATAAAGCAATCAAAACGTCGGGAACCAAAAATCAAAATAAATCCGCGAAAAACTCCGAAAAGATAATTTAATTTAAATGTCAAATATTCGCGTAAATCTAAGAAAGTATTATGATATGTTTTTGTTAATCAATCTATACAAAGAAAAGCCTCTAGTCTTTGGGACCCTACTAATAATTAATATAAATTAAAAATGAAGAGAAGTGATTGTTGGGCAGAAATTGCTAATATTTTATTTAATTGCGATACACATTTCTATTCTTAAAATATGTGGTTGTCCACTATCTCCGTTTTCGTTTAATTTTTCTTGTCCTTGCTAACTCGTTAAGGTATATAAAACTAACAATTATAATTATTTCGTCGTCGTCCATGACCAAATTGCGAATGCAAGCCGGAATCTGGTGCCAACGATCGTTTGCTCGACCACTAAAATTGTATTTGGACATATCTTCGAATCCTTCGTTGGCGTTCGTTGGGTCGGTGTGTACCCAGCATGGGACGATTCCTTTGATGTTACCGACACGCGTCGGATCGCAGACACACGCCAACGAATGATCGTTGGCCTTCGCTAAGTCGTCCAAACAGGGCCAACGAAACCCATTCGTTGGCGTTCGTTGGGTCGGTGTGTACCTAGTATAACATACATGCGGTAGCCAACGCTGAATAATCTTCGTTGGCGTTCGTTGGCTCGGTGTGTACCCAGCATTAGATATAATACATATTTGATTGTGTTTTACTTATTCTATATTTTTATCCTTTATTTATTTATTTTTTGTATATGTGTTTGAGTAAGATTACTCTGCCTCGACAACCTTGTCTATTTGTTCTTTGTTGGCAAAGGCCTCAGACAAGATAGTATGGGTTCTTAATAGGTCGGTATTTCTGATCTTATTCTTTATATGCATGAGTAATACTGATATTATGTGCTAGTCTGAGAGTTTGATTAAAAAACCATTGATCAAAAAAATACTAGATACACAATCAGTGACAAAGAAAGTCCTCACCGAATGAGCGCTCATTTGAACATTTGAGCGCGATTTTTTTTTGTGAAAACAACTTTAAGCATTGCATTTAAGGTTTAATTTACATTGTTGTATATTTATTTAAGCTAGAATAATTAGCTTAACACAATTGGTGGCAGTTTAAGAGAACTTTTGCATGTGATTGTGTATCTAATACTTTTTTGATTTATGTAATAAACGGTTTTGCTTTTGCTAGAGGCTGATGGAGTACCTACTACATAAGTATATAAAAAAATTAAAGAGTGCGTGTATGAATATGTACACGCGCAAGAAGTAAAACTTCTGTAGGTAACAATAACAACGGTTACCATGGCAATAAACATTCGCCTCGCCCGATCACAGTTTTCATAACGCTCTCGTCACGCATTCACCAGCTTACTCCCCAAGTCAAGTGTGCGTAAAAGAAGTTTTACTTTAAAAAAAATAATCATCAATCCTCTCTTCCCCAAATAATAAAACAAAATATTTTTGAAACTTATTTAATAATAAAATTTAAATATCAAAATTAGCTCTGAAATTTCAGTATTATTGTACTTGTGATCTTGTGTAATATCTTTAATCCACTTCAATTGAACCTCTTACCTCCAAGTCTGCTTAAATAATATTGCATGACCCCTAAATAATATTTAATTCACAAATGCTTGGTAAATACACTTTCAAAGCCTCACAGCAATAATATTGTACATAATCCATCTGTATTTATTTATTTTCTTTTGTTCTTGGTGTACAATAAAGAGTTTATTATTATTATCTTCACTAAAAAATTACTATTGTTTTTTGTTAATAAAACATTTTATTGTAATTTTTTTCTGCATATCAATTAGGAACTGAAGTGTTAGTACTAAGTTTTTGTTCATTTAACCGATTCATTGCGACGGCCTTTTTTACGAACTACGGCCCGTGGCGGCGAACAAATTTTTCATGACACCTCTAGGGCGTCACGCGCCATACGTTAAAATGACACCCCTACGGTGCCTTCAGCCATATATGAAAACTTTGTGCTTTTTTTTCTTTTTTTGGCTTATTTACACTTGATTTCGTTCAGTCAGCGTCTAATATCAGACCTAAGCAGTTTGTTAATTCGTTTAGAGTGAGTTCCTTGTGTTTAGATACGTGATTTACTTGAAATGACTATTTTGAATCAGATATTGTAAACATTTGGTATTCTTTTTTCTTTGACTATACAATTTAAATAGCTTAAGAATATATTTTAAAATATGTTCTGAAATTGGTGTTGCAAAGTTTTTTTTATATACTTGGTGCAATATTGGCAACTAAAATTCCCAAGAAAAATTTGAAAGTATTGAGTTTAGCTATTGAGATGACGTCTATTATTTCGCTCGAGTTCGGCCCTAGATACCTTATGACGGTTAGTATGGAATACATAGACTATATAGTCTATATACATATATCATACATAGGTATGATGAGTTTTATATCTCTTAGTTGAGAAATGATTAATTTCCCATACAAAGTTCCACCCCCCTTTTCACCTTCTTAAGGGATGATTTCCGGGGTAAAAATTATCCTATGTGCTTCCCGGGATCTCAAACTATCTCCATACCAAATTTCGTCTAAATCAGTTCAGCGGATTAAGTGTGAAAAGGAAACAGACAGACAGAGTTACTTTCGCATTTATAATATTAGTATGGATATTAGTATAGATTTTGTAATACACTGCAACTTTATATTTTTTATAGCTTAAAGAATTGTTACAATTTTTTGAATTGAATCGAAAACGCCCATACATCCCTGAATCGCAGAGTGACGAAGACGAAACGCAGTGTACTTTGGAACAGAACTCTCAATCATATGAAGAGTATGTTCTTCCTAAAAAAAAAGAAAATGAAAGATATTGGGACATACACAGAAATTAAGAAAATATAGATTGTACTATTACAAGTTGCTTTTAAACGTAATTATTTTGAATATAAAAATAACATAAATTTTCTTTGAGACCCCTTCATTTTGATAAAAAAGATTTAAAGCCTAAAAGATAGCACCCGGTATTTTGTTATTTTAATTTACACATGGGCATTCCCGTCACCAAAGAAGAATCTACCGATCAATATCGATATATATATTATAGAAAATACATTATAGAAAACACGTTATCCGTTCCGTAGCTACGAGGAAACATCAAATCGTACATCATAATCATAGCCTTTCTCGGCTTCGTCGCAGTCGGGTATAAAACTATGCAAAACGGGTAAAATGTTCAGTTCCATACGTTATTCTACGATTAACAGAGTTTCAACGGATTAGATTATGATGACGCCGCTCGGGTGTCATCCGCCACACGTAAAAGAAATGTATTCGGAACAATGAGAAGGTTTTTAACCCCTGAAAATTTTCTATTCACACTAAATCCTGAAACGAACAGTACAGGCATGATCTGTGTGATAAAATAATGATAGCTTTATTTAGCGAAAACCTTTAAAAATGTCATTTTAACATAGTTTCGACGAATTGAATTATGACACCGCTCGGGTGTCACACGCCACACAGGAAAGAAATGTATGACACCCCTAAGGTGTCACCCGCAATGAATCGGTTAATGTAATATTTTCCTTATTGTTTTGTGCCTTTGTGAGTAATAAAGTTAAAATTAAATATTACATGAATATTATATAATTATGAATATAACATTTTAAAATTAGAAAAAATCTATTCCAAAAGTAATTTAACTAAATAAAGAAATATATACATTTATAAGCCTTAATAGGTTTTCCTTAAACTTTTATTCACCTTTCCAAATATAACCACCCAACCTAAAAGTACCTGACTTGTCCCAGTTAAATATTCTTTCTCCGGGAGCCTCTCCACCAGCTCCAGCAATGACTATTAGGGGCATTAAGTGTTCTGCTGCTCGGGGTGGATGGGCCTCGTGAGCTCCAGGCTGCTTGTCCCATTGAGTCAACTCTGCTTTTCTTTTATCACTACTTGATAAACAAGCTTTGTTCAAAAACTCATCAAATTCCTCATTCACAACTTTTCCAATATTACGACTGTATCTGAACTCTCTCATATTGTGGTATGACATACCAGATCCAAATATTGCAATACCTTCTTTTCTAAATTGATGTAATACCTGCCCAATCTCATAGTGCTTTTCCGGGTCTTGGTTTGATAGTACTGATATTTGAACTATAGGAATATCAGCTGATGGGTTTATTAGTATCATAGGAACAAATACTCCATGATCCCAGCCTCTCTTTGGATCTAATTTTGAGTCTATACCAGCTTTTTGTAATGCTGATTGAATGCGTTTAGCTAACTCAGGATCTCCCGGAGCATCATATCGATATTTGTATGATTCTGGAGGAAATCCATAATAGTCAAAATAAAGCTCGTGATGTTCTGCTGACGAAATAGCTACTTTACTTTCCTCCCAATGAGCAGTGACAAGGATAATGGCTTTGATTTCTTTCAAATTTACATGTTTTTTTACCTCATCTCGCAGAAAATAAGTGAGTCCAAGATGATCTTTTTCTCCTAATAAAGGCATTGGTCCTCCACCATGGTTAACAAATAAAGCTGGAGCGATCACAGCCATTTTCTTAACACTACCAGCAAAATGCCTAATTATGTTCATAGACAACAATGACACAAGCACTATAAATGAAATATGTATCAGAATCGTAAACGTATTAAGAACGAGCATGTAGATAATTGCTTTAATATTTAACAAGGAAATAATATAAAAAAAAGCCTTGAAACGTTAATGTAGGTCACTTGTACATATTAATTCGTAGAACTTATTTGTAGAGTAGATTTTTAGCTAGTTCGTGTAGCTAAGTTAAATGTAGCGGAAATATTTTTCAAATGCAATTGTTTAGTTTGAATTTATTTTGTATTTTCTCATTTTGTAAACTTATTATGACATTTTAAATCTTGTTTGATAGATGTCATGTTCACATGATTCGAAAGCAGCGTTGCCAATACCAATTTATCAAATTCCCCGAAAATCTACTTCAAATTCGCCAATTTGGGGACAAAAATATACTGATTCCCATAGATTTAATATATATTAAATCTATGCTGATTCCCCACAAATTCCCCTCAACATAATTTAAAAAAAAAAACAAGTTTGAATCTGTTATTACCTTAAAAATTAAAATCTAATTTTTCAGAAAGAAATTATAAATATAACTTCAAAATTATTATTAGGAGTTCAGGAGGACTTGCTAGGAAAATATTGATTATTACTAATAATGATATGAAGAAATTCGAACTAAGAAAATTTACGTAGTTTTAACACTTAGTATAGTTTAAATTAAGAGCTAAATTGGTTCAGACGTGGAAACTATGTCCGATTTTTCTTAGTAATTTAAGGCTTAAGTGTTCGGACCCGGTCGGACTATTGAATATTCACAATCCCTGCATTTTCCCCGTATAATGCCAATCCCCAACAAAGCCCCAATCGAATTGAGATTCCCCTCAGTTTGGAGACTTCCCCACAAATTGGCAACGCTGCTCGAAAGTCAAATAAAAGACAAAGACACAGATTATATATTGTATAAGATCTATCAGGCAATGGTAGCTCAGTGGTAACGTACTCACTTGGGAAACCGAGTGAAGCGGGTTTAAATCTTGGTTCTCTAATATTTATAGTATATCATTTAGGGAAAGAATATAATATTATGTATTAGGTATTTGTCAGATATTAACAATGGCTACCAAGGCAACAAACAGTTATCAGCTAACTTGTAACATGTCGCTTTTTGGCTGTCAGTGTGCGCGCGCATCGTAAAAATTTTACTCGTAATTTTTTCCAAACGTCCTAAAAGAAGTATAACTTCAAAAAACAAAAACTATTGATGGCAATTTCAAAATGTCGGCAGCTTCGATAGTACATTATTATCGATACTATCGATAGAACTATCGATTCTATCCATAGTACTATAGATAGTATCCGACCACAATTATTCTTACTTAGTCTGTGTTTATTGTTCAAACGTCAATGGTTAAAATATTTTTAACGTGTGCCTTTTTTGCAAATAATATCTAAACAAAAGCAAACAAAGAAAAATAAATAACAATTAATAATATGGGTCTTGCCGACTGTGGTATTCCTGAAGAAAAGCTTCCCCCATGCTGGTCAGACGATGTCCGAATGAACGCTCTTTTTGCACCTTTTCGGTTAAGATCTGCGAATCCCGAGTCATGGGAAATGAAAATGAAATTTTGGTCAGATATGGTTAGACAGTGGTGTCGGTTTAAAGTCGATCCTATAGTGTCTGCAGCAGACGTAAGATTCGTCTTCCAGAGGAAGGGCAGGACTGCTGCCTGCATAGATATAGTTATTGAAGAAATGTATAGGTAAGTGTATTCAATGTATATAAAATAATTAGTTTCTTCGTTATTGATATTAACCTAGGTATAGCAGAGTGTGGTAATCAGAATTTCAATCTATATGGAAATTATTTATATTGTTATGGGAAAATCTTTATCATACTTGAAAAATGTTATGTGATATCAATAATAATTGAAATTGATATAAACAATTCCAATTTTGGCAATTTATAATATTAAAAAACTTATCTTTTGTTTTGCTTTTTATAATTATCAGCTGTAAAAGTGAAAGTTATATATTTTTATTGTGTACCATTTTGAAAGCAAATTAAATCAAAATTAAAAGAAATAGGATATAGTATAGGTATATTTTGTTGATAGACCATGATGACAAGCAATGAATATTGAGTGTATTTAAATAAAGAGGAAGTGGTACTAGTTATATAAGGTCATTTTTAAAAATGGTTGCCATATAAGGAAATAAACTTAAATCATTTTATTAAATTTATTTATTTATCACCAACAAGACACACTAATAAGAGCATAATATTTTTATAAGAAATGATAAATTCTAAGTGTTGACTTAATTATAGGTGGTATTAAAGATGGATACATACAACATATATGAAGTGAATTAATTGAATACAAAAATTAAGAAATCAATTAAAGATTTCCATAATTAATTATTATTTAATTGTTAAACATAACAAAAATAAACACATTAATTACTTGTTCAATCATTGATTAATCAAAATTTAGCTTTTATATTACTAGTAAGAAAAAAAAGACTTAATGTGAATTATAGTTATCTACGAGGGTGCGTTTTTAAGTTCGCGGAATGGGTAGGTAGTTCATTAGTGAGGGTATTTACTTGAGTCATTATGAATTAAGCAACATTATTAGTATAAATACCAAGTTTTATCATAATTAGGTCATTACTCTTTGAACTATTGTAGACCAAACAAGTCAATCGGAAACAAATTGTGAAATATGGAGAAAATCGAGTACCGCGCTGTTATAAAGTTCCTTACCAAGTAAGGAAAATCAGGTCAAACCATAATGCAAGAGATGTCATCCGTATATGGGGACTCTTGCCCAGGTTAAGCCATGGTTTACAAGTGGCATACCCTCTTTAAGCAAGGTAGAGACTAACCTGAAGATGGCCAAGCCGGCAGATCGATAGTTTTTTGGGACTCAGAAGGGATTCTCTTGATGAAAGATAAAGATGTCTCCATAACCGAAGAATACCATGCTTCAATCCTAGAGTGGTTAAAGGAAGCAGTCAAAGAAAAAAGAAGAGGAAAATTGACCAAAGGTGTCCTTCTGCATGACAACGCGCCTGTTCACAAGAGCCGCGTTGCGATGGCTGCCCTGCAGAAGATGGGGTTCGAAATTTTGGTTCACCCACGCTACAGTCCTGACCTAGCTCCCAGAGATTATTACCTCTTCCCAAATTTGAAAAAAGTCTTCATGGGAAGAAATTTTCAAGCAAAAAAGTCATGATGTCAAGACGAAGAAGTGTATACTGTATAAGTATGTATGCTCTCTTATCTGATGCGTACTAAGTTGAAGTTTGAAAAAAAAAATATAATATCAACATAGACAAACTTAAAATAAAATAAAATAAAAACTTAAAAAAAAAAAACCGACTTCCAGGCACTGAAAAGTGAAAAATAACTAAACAGGAGTTTTCATTTAGAATAGATACTTAATCAGATATTTTCGAAGTCGGTGTGCTTTGATTTGTATTGGCTGGCACCGACTTCGACAATATCTGATTAAGTATCTATTCTAAATGAAAACCCCTGTTTAGTTATTTTTCACTTTTCAGTGCCTGGAAGTCGGTTTTTTTTTTTTTAAAAAGTTTTTATTTTTCCATTTTTAGTGTAGACGTAATAAGCAGGTAATTTGTAATTTATAAGAAGAAAGATTTTTATTAATAAAAACATATTTGATTTAGCCATTTATTTAAAAACCGCTTGAATGATTTCGATAAAATTTATATGGGACCACCGAGGAAGAATACCCTTTGAAACAAAAAAAGAATTTTCCAAATCGGTTCAGTCGTCTTCGAGTAATCCGTGAACATACATAAAAAAAAAGGAAGAAAAAAGATTCCGACGAATTGAGAACCTCCTCCTTTTTGGAAGTCGGTTAAAAACTTAGATAAAATACATTTGAGTAGACTAATTTAAAAAAATATAAACACATTTACAATGTCCTTCTGACCGGTTTCGGTCACGGCGGCCAGTATCAATGAAATTAGCCGATGTGCAAGAGATATTACAGTGCACAAGTGTACTCGCAGACACACTGCACTCTCTATTCTTTTTATTCTCAAAGTCCGATACCGAAACGGCTTTACTCTATGAGATATGGGAGTGAAACACCGCCAATTTCCCAACTCTGGGCTATTAAAGAGAATATCTTTACAAGAAAAACTCAATAATTAAACTTGGTCCGACCCGGGACTGGAACCCAGGACCGCCGGATTTGTAGCCGTGTATGCTCGCTACTAGACCACCGAGGCAGTTAAACATGGATGATAGGCGATCTGGATTATTCAAATAGACTTGGTATGGTATGGTATGGTATAAACGGGCTAGTTTTCGCAACTCGACGTCTTTGCGCCTATTTTGCGTGTGTGGGAAATAATTCACTCTTGTTACTCTTGCCAACCCAGTTCCTCCAGGAATCTCAGCAATCTCTTCGTCTTGCTGAAAACCTCCGGGAGTGTACTAGGGGTGCCAAGATGTTGAGCCCGGTACGCCGCTACATCTGGACAGTACAAGATTACATGTGCAGCCGTTTCGTCTGCCCTCATGCAGGCCCTGCAGAGTGGGCTGTCAGTTAAACCTATATTGAATAGATGTTTGTTGTATGGTCCGTGGCCAGTTAGGACCGCGGTTATCTGCCTGAGTTGAGGTCTGCTGAGATTGATCAGGCGGTTAGTTATTTTGGCGTTAATAGTAGGAAGCGACTCCTTCGCCTGCTTACAGTCTACAACTTTACGCCATAAGTTATCATACAGTCGTCGTGTGCGTTGTCGTATTTGGCCTTTGAGCCAGCAGGAAGGTAGCGACACGATTGGCTCGGGTCCTATAGCTGTAATGTTCGACCCCCTTCTTGCTAGCTCATCGGCCCTGTCATTGCCCCACGAGTTACTGTGGTCTTTGATCCATTGTATGGTGACATCGTTTCGGTCACTTACCTGTGTCAAGGCATTATGACATTCATAGATCATCAAATAGACTTATACAAGCACATTTAAATGAGACAACGTTTATCTATTATTGATTAATGTGTTATAATTATATAATATATAATAGTAACATTTGTTCATAATAGATTTTAATCAATATTTGTGTTGATTTAGGTTTTTTAAGGGTCAATACCCTTGACCCTTCAATTCTTATGTTCAATGGCTTCTAGGAGTGCCGTTTGGACACCATTTACTTCGCCAATGTCGCGTAGAATAGAGAAGACACGTTATATATAGAATGACTGGTATAAAGTAGGAAAAAAAACACAATCTGATTACACATAGAAACTGAGCAATTCGTTTTAAAACCTTTGACCCATAAAATACTTAGAACTTACTGACTTTGACATTGTCATTAATAAAAAAAAAATTATCTGAATTCTTACTAGTTGACTTGTGTATAATCTTTAAATATAATAATAAGATTTGTATTAAAATTAATATTTGTGGTTTGTCCATAGAATACATAGACAAAGAGAGTGGATTGAGTGTTTTTTTGCCAGCCATCAGCTGGACATGGCAGACAGGCACAACAGAGACAAAACGACTGTGCGGCCAGAAGTTTTCTGTATTCATTGAAACACAATGAAGATATTTATAACCATATCACATTCCATTATAATATTATAATTTTCAATAATATTATAATTTTTTTTTAATTTTATTTATAAATTAAAATTGAAATAAAGGAGAGGTATTGGCCGCAAGTTCGCTTTCTCTCTTTCTAGAGAGGGGTCAATTCCATGAGAGTATTGTTCAGTCCATTCTCTATGTCTATGGTAGAATATTATCATTATATAATATACGGTTTTTAGTCTAGGACACCACTTGTATGGTAGGTGATTAGGTATGTTTTTCATTTTTATTTTAGAGTTATATTTTCTAACACATATATTTGTTAATCAATTAATAGAATTTAGATAATCTAATGAAGCTTCTTACTATACTGTATCATTTATTACTGCTCCCCATTTTACATAATCTTGTGTCAAAATTAGAATCATTCACAATCCTAAGTTTAAAGTAGAATTCTAATTTTAGATAGATTAATAATTAGTAGAAGGATGAAGCGATTTTTTTTTCTAACCCTGAAAAAAATAAATAAAAAAAAGACAATGTTGATATAATTATATAATTTACAAACTTCTAACATTACTGACAAATTATAATTAAATGATATAAAATTTATGTTTTTGATAACAATTTCATCATTATTATATTAAAATCTGGTGGACTGATTAGAAACTGTTCAAAAAACCTCATGGGTGTAATTAATATATATTTAATGTTTTCTTGAAGTAAAACTTCTTTACGCACGCTTGACTTGGTGGGTAAGCTGCTGAATGCGTTACGAAAAAATGTACATACGTTTGTTGCCATGGTAACTGTTGTTATTGTCTGACAAATGATATATAATATTATATTCTTTCCTTTAATGATATTTTTTAAATATATAATTGTAATATGCCTAATATGCGTGATTTAATTATTTTTTTTTAGTATGTCACCTACCTTAATTATTTAAAACATAAATTGAATTTCATAAAGAGTACTGATAACCTACAGAAGTTTTACTTCTTGTTTACACATCCATACACACTTTCTTTAATTTTTTTTAATCAAATGTATCTTATTTTAGCTCAGGAGAACTCTCTCCTATGTCCAAATACCAACAAATTCTATACAATGGTCCTGAGGGATGGGTAAGATGGGGTGCACGTCTGGCATTCAGGCCGGCTGCCTTTGCCTTAACAGCTGTCTCATCACTACTTCCAACAAGACAAGTGATGGACTCTAATGGTCTGCCAAAAGCCAGTATAGACCCTACACAGAGATTTGTATTGGAAAGTGCAGTTAGGGTAAGAGATTTTTTTTTATTGTGAGTATGTATGTATATAGATTTCAAATATTACATAATCAATATATATATATATATATATATATATATATATATATATATATATATATATATGTAGCAGGGTTCGAAATGATAATTATCATGATATTTATCATAATAAATATAGATTGATAATTATCCTTGATAAATATAATTAAAAATATTTAATTAGAAACTCTTCAAACTGTCGATCAGCAAACTGAACTCTCTCAATCAGCTCAAAAAACTCAATCTGCAAACTGAGTTAATCCAGTTGAGGAGGATGAGGATGATATTCTACTCATTAATTTAATTAAATAGTGCCTATGTACTTGGTTAAATTTATTCTATTTTTGTTTCCAAGTTTGTACATGTCAAAATTATGCAAAAATAATAATAAAAGTTTACCTTGATTGTTAAAAGTGTATAATTTATTCTTATGTAAATTATGATAGGCAAGTAGTCAAATACCAACACCTGCACAAGTATTCCTAAGTTTACATCTGTTTGATAATTGTCGGACAATTATCAAGAGACATTTATCTTGATAATTTCATTCCCTGATATGTAGCAGTAATTTAGATAATCCATCTATCTATTGTGAAAAAGTATATGAAAATCTGTTCAGTAAATTTTGAGATAAGCCTGAACAAACAGTATGGCAGTGTATTTTAATTTATATACATACCTATATAATAGTAGTCTTAGGTGTTATTCCAGTCTGTTTACTAAATTTCATCTAAATTTGTCCAACCATTTCAGCATTAAGAAGTAACACACACATACATACTTTTTTTATAATAGTAGTCCATATTTTTTTCAGGAGCAAGCGACAGACCTTCTTAACAGCTTTCCTCCAGGTGCAGAACGTATTGGTACTATAGAGGAGCTGATGAGGACCTGCGGTTATACCAACAAAGAAGTGTTCGAGGTACTATTGGGGTACTTGGTGTCTCAAGGCATGTGTGTAAAGAGTGGAGATGTAGTCAAACTTGGTAAGTAATAATGTTTTTAGGGTTTCATACCTTAAGGGCAAAAAAGGAACCCTTTTAGGATCACTTCATTGTCCATCTGCCTGTCTGTCTGTGAAGACCCTTTTTCTTAGTTTGTAGTGACCCTACTTGCTGTGCCAGAGGTCGCGGGTTCGAGTCCCGCTGGGGCATTCATTTGCGCGATTAGCACGAATGTTTGTACTCCAGTCTTGGGTGTTTATATTTATGTATGTATTTAAAGTTATATATGTGTAGTGTATCAACCATCTGGTATCCATAACACAAGCCTCGTAACTTACTCTGAAACTAGATGGAGCTGTGTGTTAATGTCCCAACATATTTATTTATATTTATTTAAAATGTGTAAATAGTAAAATTAAAAATCTGTAGTGTAAATACCAATAAAATTAAAATTAAATAAAAGTCAATAATTCTGCACCCATTAAAAAAAAATACTTTTTCGTTGAATTGGCCGCTTGAACAAATCTATACTAATATTATAATGAGGCAGAGTTTGTTTGTTTGTTTGTTTGTTTGTTTGTTTGAACGCGCTAATCTCAGGAACTACTTATCTGATTTGAAAAATTCTTTTTGCATTAGATAGCCCGTTTATTGAAGAAGGCTATAGGCTATATATCATCATGATACTACACAAGGGAGCGGAGCAGTAATCATAAATGTCAAAAAATCGGGCAGACTTACATACACACATACAGGTACTAAAGCGACGTTATGTTACTTATTTCCAGCGGAGCCCAATAAGAAGGTTACGCCGGTGTCAGAGTTAGACGAAGCGCTAGTCAAGCTGATGTCGGCCGAGACGCGACTGTCGGCGGACGCGACGCGACTGTCGCGCGACGTTTCTGTCGCAGATGGGGAGGCTAGGGCGGCTATGAAGTTAGGAAATAAAGTTATGGTGAGTGGTATTAACTGATTAAATAGGAGGTTATCATCGATCAAAAAGTACTAGATACACAATCCCATGCAAAAGTTCCCTTAAAACTGTCGCCAATTGTGTTTAGGTAATTATTCTAGTTGAAATAAATACACAAAAATGTAAATTAAACCTTAAATGCAATGCTTACAGTTGTTTTCACAAACAATAATAATTACAAGCGCGCTCAAATGTTCAAATGAGCGCTCATTCGGTGAGGACATTTTTTGTCTTCGGGTTTTTTCGCGGATTTATTTTGACACTTAATCAGTAAAACTTATTTAGTGTTGTTGTTTTAGATTAAGGTATGGCTTTTTTTTTAAATAAAAGCCCTTGAGTAGCAAAAAAAGTACATTCTTCTACTAGCGACTCACCTCGCTCGGGTTCGTCCGTAATTACGTTTTAACATTTAGTATAGATTTCTCAGAGATAAGATATTTTCCCGCAGTAAAAAGTAATCTATATGTTGATCCAGATAACCAGCTGTCATCAATCTGTCTGGTGGTTTTCTCGTGATGCGTTTCCAGACAGACAGACAGACAAAAATCTAAAAACTATAGATTCGGCCTCTGTATCGATAATAATGACTATATCATTAAGATTTTCCAAAAAATATTTAATGTGCAGATTCGACTCAGAATTTTATATGTTTAGATTAGTAAATGCTCTATAATAAAGGGAATGAAATAATGAGTTCTTATACCATATCTTCGTACTTTTACCGATGACAAAAATCTTACTTATGAATGGTGTTGTTTACATTTGTTGTCTTTTTGTATGTATGTTTAAAGAAAGGTTAGTCGTTGAAAGTTAAATAAATATGTTGGGACACTAACACACAGCACCATCTAGTTCCATGGTAAGCTACGAGGCCTGTGTTATGGATACCAGATAGTTGATACACTACACATATATAACTTTATATACATACATATTATAAATATAAACACCCATGACTGGAGTACAAACATTCATGCTCATCACACAAATGAATGCTCCCAGCGGGACTCGAACCCGCGACCGCACAGCAAGTAGGGTCACTATAAACTGAGTCAAACGTGTCGTCAAATTCTAATAAATACAAAACGAATTTTGCTATGTTTTAGTAAATAAAAATTTATAAATTGAAATATTTTCACAATTTACGGATTAACGCCATCTATTGTATGTTTAAGGAAACAATACTAGTCCAAAATATTCTTCGGGCTATTCTTAACCCAATTCCATCAAATAAAATCCATGGACTGAATGGACCGAATTAGGACCATCCAATTTCTCTATATGGTATTGGGAAATCTGTAGTACTGTATTGTATCATCTATATATATATATATATATATATATATATATATAAAAGGCAAAGGCAAAAAGTGATTGACTGATGTATCAACGCACAGGCCAAACCCTTCAGGCTACGTATTCCTCATATGACGAAGGCATTCACTAAGGAGGGATTTTTCAAAATTCAACTCCCAAGGGGATGAAATAGGGGATAAAAGTTTGTATGAAACTTTTTATCCTTTGGACATATTTGCATGACATTTCGTATTTTTCATAGTTTGATCGCGAGCGAAGCCACGAGTTCTGCTAGTTTGTGATATAAAAAGTATTAAAGTTGATTAATCTTAATAAAATAATAAATTGTGACATTTTTCTATAGAATCTGCTATTAGCAACCTGTCGACATTTTTTTTTTAAAGTATCGGCGCGTGGTGAAACTTGTATGAATATATAGATGACACTTTAACGAACAAGTAATATGTACAATATGATGTTCTAAGATGTCGCGTTTCTGAAATATTTTGAGGTAAAGATTGCTGTAATTTCTTCCCATAGTGTGTCGCCAGCTTAGAAAAAAAGGAAAAATGGCAAAATTTTTACAATGCTTTAAAGGTTTTATCCACTTTCGAGTTAAAAATGTATATTAATCACCCACGCTTCGCTTCGGGTTCGTCCCTAGACAAAAAATCTATCCCACGGGAACCGTACATTTTTCCGGGATGATATATAACCTATAGCCTTCCTCAGTTAACGGGCTATCTAATACAAAAAGAATTTTTCAAATCGGATTAGTAGTTCCTGAGATTAGCGCGTTCAACCAAACAAACAAACAGACTCTTCAGCTTTATAATATTAGTATAGATTGATAAATATATATTAATAATACATGTATGAAATAATATTTGCAGGCCAAGAACTATTTGAGGAGAAAACTCAGAGCTCAACAACGCTTAGACAAATGTGAAGCGGCCCTCGAAAATATAAAGGAGCTTCTACAACAGACGCGCAACACTGACATTAATAATGTTGTTGTTGATACATACAGGTTGGTGTTAGTTATACTGCGACTCGTACTTGACCGGTTTTTGATGGGTTTTTAATTTTTTGAGCGGAACTGTAATGATTTTTTTAAAATAAAAGTGACTTAAAGTTACTCCGTATAACATCAGCTATCTGCCAGTAAAAGAGATTGGCCGGATCAGACAGACAAAAATTATATATATATATATATATATATATATATATATATATATATATATTTTTTTTTTATAAGTACTGTATACACTTTCTTATGCATTTAGTAAAAAGCTGTTATTTCGACATTACAAACAGACACTTCAATTTTATTTATCTATGTAGATAACGCCTGATTAAAATGAATAGCAATCTCAATATCTCTGGTAATATCCTACGGTTTAGTGAACTGGTTTGTTCTTTGATAGAGTTGAATCTGTACATTAAATATTTTTTGGGAAATGTTATTGAAATAGTCATTATTATCGATACAGAGGCCGTATCTATTAGTTTTTAGAATTTTTGTTTGTCTGTCTGTGACTGCATAACCTAAATAAAACCCACTGGAGGGATTTTGATGAAATTTGGTATGCTGGTAGCTGGTTATCCCCGTCAACATATAGGATAGTTTTTACTGTGGGAAAATATCTCATTTCTGAGAAATCTATACTAAAAGTTAAAACGTATGATTCTTTATATTATGTTATGATCTAAGTTTCATTGCTAGGGAAAGAAAATAAAAATAATACCACAATACAAAAACAACTGGTCCATACAAAAGGATGTGTTATCCTTTTGAAGTTTTAAATATATTGTTACATTCATTGTTTTGTTTCATAAATTATTTACTTTTTTTTTGGAATCCGATAAATGCTTTTTTTTTAACTTTTTTTCAAAAAATTTTTTTTCAATTAGTTATGTTTTTTTTTTTTTTTTCAGAAAAAGCTCACAAGCCATGAAGCAGACTATGAAAGAGGGCGGTTTAGAAGAAGATGCAGTCCATGACACTATGGATGAACTTAAAGAGGTTTGTATTTTTACCTATTACTTATATATCTTGATTACATTGATTGTTTTATTTTTGTGATACACTAGGGACTTATCCTTGCTTCGCTCGGGTCTCTAGGTACGTTTTAATTTTTTTTAACGAAACCCTAATTCTTTTTATAAAATAAAAGTAGCCTAAGTTACTCCTTATAACATCAGCTATCTGCCAGTAAAAGTCTTGTCAAAATCGGTCCAGCCGTTTCGGAGATTAGCCGGAACAAACAGACAGACAAAAATTATAAAAATTGAGTTTTTCTTATAAGTACCGTATATACTTTTATACGTACGAGCATTTAGTAAAAAGCTGTCATTTTGACATTACGAACAGACAATTCAATTTTATTTATCTGTTTTACCTGTATAGATATAAATAAAATTTATAACGTTTTCCGCTTTATTAAAGTAAAATGTGTTTAATACTAATAGAAATGACATTTAAAAGTTAATGTGTATAAAAAACTCTTTAATGAATTGGTCGCTTGGATCTATATCTGAGAAGCATACATTAGATAGTTAATATTGCTACAGTGTTATGTTATTATAGAAAAGAACACGTACAATAGTATACTGTAAAAAAATTAAAGAGTGCGTGTATGAATGTGTACATGCGCAAGAAGTAAAACTTCTGTAGGTTATCGGTACTCTTTATAAAATTCAATTTATGTTTTAAATAATTAGGATAGGTGAGATACTAAAAATAACGCATATTAAGCATATTACAATCATATATTTATAGAATATCATTTAAGGAAAGAATATAATATTATACATCATTTGTCAGACAATAACAACGGTTACCATGGCAACAAACATTCGCCTCACCCGATCACACTTTTCGTAACGCTCTCGTCACGCATTCACGAGCTTACCCCCCAAGTCAAGCTTGTGTTAAGAAGTTTACTTTAAAAACACAAACTCGTAAAAACCGTAGTTACAGGGTTATGCTTCTCAGGTACAGAAACAGGCACTGAGACGACGATCTGCCAAGTATACAATGATGGCGTAATAAACTATATTTTTTTCTTAAACCTATAAAAAAAAATTTTCAGGTGATGGAAAGCTATAACGAAGTGGAAAAGGCCTTGAGTGGTAACATAGATGACTTGGACACTATGGACTTGGAGCAAGAGTTGAGTGATCTGTTGTCGGGGTCAGGCAACACTGGTGGTACTCCGGGTAAAGCGAAGGAGAAAAGTGAGTATAGTGTTATGTTCCCTACATATACATACATACATAATGTCCTCTCGACCGATTTTGGTCACGACGGGTCTATCTCACTGAGACTAGCTATCGCGGGAGATATTATAGTGCAGTGTGTGAGGGAGAGAGATACACAAGTCGCAATGTGCTCTATCTGTCCCTGTCACTCTTAAAGTCTGATGGGATGATACTTCGACACTCGCGAGAGTGATGGCGCACGACCGAACTCCGGGCTGTTACTATAATTTCCTTAACAGATAGATTCAATTATTAAAGTTGGCCCGACCCGGGACTCGAACCCAGGACCTCCGGATCTACAGCCGCTAGACCACACAATAATTACATAACTAGCGACTCACCCTTGCTTCGCTCGGGTTCGTCCCTAGGTAGGTTTTAATTTTTTTGAGCGAAACCCTAATTCTTTTTTTAAAATAAAAGATTTAGAGATTAGCCGGAACAAACAGACAGACAGACAGACAAAATTAAAAAAATTGTATGTTTCTTATTAGTGCCGTATATAATTCCATATGCATTTAGTATAAAGCTGTTATTTTGACATTACAAACATACGCTTCAATTTTATTTATCTGTATAGATACACATAATAACCGGGTTGAAGTACCACCTACTTCCTAAGGCTGTTACTAAGCATTACATAACATTAACTATTGGCACAAACAGACTCGAACCCAGGATCTTACTATCTACAGCCGTATATGTTTAACCATTAGGCTATTAGGCAGCATACATACATGGATAGTTACACTGAAAACGGCATAGGAACAAATTTTAATGCCGGTTCTAACGCCAAGGAATTGCTTGATAGCATTTCTATTGGTCAATAGGGAATATGTGTGTGATTTAAATAAAGATGAAATACCACTTGGCGAAATACCTCAAAATTTGGTCTCGTTTTATTCGTTACTATATATTTTTTAATTGTAATTTTTATTTTAGCCCCACAACCAAACCTTCCATCCCCCCCATCGACCCTCCCCCAAGGGAAGAGGGAAAGGGACTTCGTCTTCGATGGGGAGGAACAGATGCTCGCAGAATTGAACAACCTGGGTGTGGAAGATGGTCCTCGGGCAGCGATGGCTGAGGCTCTGGGTATTGTTTTAGTTCATCTATCTATATATTAATATTTTTAGTTTTTTATGGAGTTCAACTCCCAAAATTCTGAAAAGAAATGTTTTTTTTTGGGACTTTTTCGCTGTTTTTTTCTACTGTTTCGTTCCCTATGTTTTGAATGCTTTACAGCAAACATGGTCATGGATGAGGGTGATCATGTTGAGAGAAAAAGAACAAGTAAAACAAAATGGCGGAAAAATTAAAAAAAAAAAACGAAATGTCAATTATTAGCATAAATCTAAGTTTTTTTTTAATAATTCTATCACGGGTACTTTTGCTTTATTCTGGTGCATGTTTTAATTTAATGTATAATGTTATATACAGACAGTGTCACCTTTTCGCGAATTTTATTAATGTATGTAAGTACTCTATGTGATATGACCAGGGCTCGGAAACCCGTTCAATTTTTAAACCGGTTTTGGTCATTGATCCCAAACCGAAAGACTTTTCGGTTTAACGTTTCGGTTACTTTCTAAAACTGGTTACATTTAGGAGAACGGTTTTTGACGAATTTAGGTTCCATGAAGAAAATTAAGCATTGTAAACAAAATTAATATTTTTGATATTATTAAATTATTAATTAATATAGTTATCAAAAATAAAAACCAAAAATTAACCATTATAACCAAAATCAACCAGGCATTAAGGTTTGCTAACGGTGAATGGTCTAGTAGAAGGATGCATGCATGTTTCTTATATATGAATAAATTAACCGGTTCATTCGGTATCTAAACAGAAATCCAACCTTTCTCTAAGAATAACCGTTAACCATTATTATTTCGGTTTACTAAACCGAAATATATACATACATATACACACACACACACACAGACATACATTTTAGCATTTTAAATTGTAATGTGACAGTAATGTGCGATGACAATGTGGGATACTTAAAAAACATTAGATTTTACTTTACAGAAGCATCACCAAAGTCGAAACCGAAAGAAGAAAAAGAGAAGCCCTCCCAGGCCTGGTATCCGCCGTCGTCCGAGTCTCTGTCAAGCACTTCCAAGACGTGGTCGAGCGACTTGGACGAGACCTTGGCTAAAATGGCCAAGGAGTATGTGGAATTGCGCCAAGATGATAGGATACATCCAGGTAATGTATACAAATAAATAAAATTGAAGTGTCTGTTTGTAATGTCAAAATAACAGCTTTTTACTGAATGCGTATGAACGTGTATATGGTACTTATAAGAAAAAAGTTGTCATGAGGAATGCCAACAGAAGTGAAAACTTAAAACTATAAACAGACAGTTGTTATTTTTGGATATTCAAATTAATTGTTTGATCTTAAATTAAAATTTGTGAATTAAAACTGTTTACATTTATCTGGTTTCGACATCTATCGGCACTCTGAGTGTTAGCGTTAACACGTCACGTGACCATGTCTATGACGACTTACATGAATTTACTCCCCATACAAACAAACCTGCCTATAGAAGTTTTCACTTCAACAAAATTGAAGTGTACATTTTTGGATGTCTGCTTGTCTGTCTGTTTCGGCTAATCTCAGAAACGGCTGGAACGATTTTGATGAAATTTTCAGGCAATCTTCAGATTATGCCTCAGTTCAGCTCAGTTCAGAACATACGTACATCAATTTTTATATATATAGATTTCATTTCCAGGTCAGTCACTAAACGTTGATTTCACAACTCCCCCCCGCCACTACGGCAACCAGTTTCAAGTGAGGGACCACAATGAGGGGGACGGGGTGTGGCTGTACAGCAGTCGGGATGAATTCTCGGCGAGCACTTCGTATTCTAAGTAAGTATTACGTGGGATACTTTATTTGTAGACCAGTTGTTGTGTTTGATTTTATGTTATACATATTTATATAATATATATTTTTACAAAAATGTATGGAAGTCTGCCCGATTTGTTGACATTTATGATTACTGCTCCGCTCCCTTGGGTAGTAGCATGATGATATATAGCCTATAGCCTTCCTCACTAATGCAAAATTATTTTTTCAAATCGGATCAGTAGTTCCTTAGATTAGCGCGTTCAAAAAAACTATCCAACTCTTTATAATTTTAGTATAGATATAGATAAGTAGATGAAAGTTGATTATCTTAGTTGATTTCAAAACACACACACCCTCACATCCACACATACACAGACAAACCCACACATACATACACACACACACACAGACATTTTAGCAATGATTATATTATAATAGTGGCCCGATTTTTTTTTTAATTTCCAGTTCAGACAGTCCGGGGAAGAACGGCACTAAGTTTCAAATGGCGCCCGGTGGGGAGAGAAAGAAAGCCGACCCGTGGCCTAGAGACGACAGTGTTGAGGATTTAGAGGAGAGGTTAAGAAACTTAAGAGGCCTCAACTTATAAGGTACACTCTAACCAAAAAGATAAGGTAAATGGAGCGTGAACAAGACTTTGGTTGAGGCTTAAAATGGTATTGTAATTAGTAGCCAAGCTGAGCTTTTTAGTATTGTAAACATATTCAAAGTTATCAGCAATTTGAAGTGCAACTTACGCAATTTTAAGGTAGCGTCACGTGAAACCGCCACGGTTGACATAGTAACCACTTGCTTTAGGTTGCCACAGTAACCGCTTGCATTAGGTTGCCACAGTAACCGCTTGCATTAGGTTGTCACAATAACCGTTTGCATTAGGTTGTCACAGTAACCACTTGCATTAGGTTGTCACTGTAACCGCTTGCATTAGGTTGCCTTAGTAACCGTTGTTATTGTCCTCGCTTCGCTCGATTACGTCCCTTAGAGGATATGCGACGTATGTAAGAATCCAGCTAGATAGAAAGAGATGAAACATTATTCTCTCCTCTTTGTGTAATATTCGTTTGAATCATATTTTTGTCTGAGTGTAACATTAAGAGTTTCTATTAATTTATTAAACTTACAGATTTAAAATATAAATAAGCAATGAAGTTTCACTTCTAACAGGTTTCCGTAGTTTTTTTTTTTGTATTTAAATATAATACTAAATTAATATTCTATCAATATATTTTTGAATATAATACACTAGTGACCCACCCTCGCTTCGCTTCAGGTTCGTCCCTAAACATAAACAAATCTATCCCACGGGAATTACAGTTTTACGGGATGACATATAGCCTATAGCCTTCCTCTGTTAACGGGCTATCTAATGCAAAAAGAATTTTACAAATCGGATTATTACTTCCTGAGATTAGCGCGTTCAACCAAACAAACAAACAAACAAACTCTTCAGCTTTATAATATTAGTATAGGTTTGATACACAAGTTTCGTTTGGCTTCACTTTTATTGTACTATATGCTCCGTCTATCTTATTGTTCTAGTTTAAAAAGGTATATTGCGGTACTTGAAATTGAAATTTTATAATAGCGTAAATTACACAGGCGAAATTAAATGATTAATTTGGGCTATTTTGTTTTGCCCATAGATATAGAATGGACTGAGCAATACTCTTATGACATTGACCACTCTCGAGAAAGAGAGAGAGAGAGAGTGAGAGAGAGCGAACGTGCGGCCATTATATTTCAATGTAATGAATGTAAAAATATATATTATTATTGAAAATTATAATATAATAATACTGTCTTAGATTTACGCGAATATTTGATATTTTAAATAAAAATAACAGTGTTTGTAACAACTATATATAGTCCTTGAGACGTCTAAAACTTTAGTCTCTCCCGTGACCATGATAGCTGTAATGCATTCGAAACGTTGGGAACCAAAAATCAAAAAAAAAAAAAAAAAAAAAAGAAAACGAAAAAATTCGAAAAGTTAGTTTTATTTCAAATATTATAATGAAATATAACATGGTTATTAATATCTATCTTCATTGACACAGAAGACTTCTGGCCGCACATTCTCTTTGTCTTTGTCGCGCCTTTCCGCCATTTTTAGCTCAAACACTCAGTCCACTCTCTATGTCTATGATTTTCCCTTAATAGACGATAGATGGCGCTTACTAAAAATCAATTGAATTATTTCGTTTGATAAAAATGTGTGATAATAACGCATATAATGTAAACAAGGCCATCTATAATATGCAATACAAACTTTGTACTATCCATTGATGTATAAAAACATTATACACATTTCCTAACAAATATCTCTTCAAAAATGGCGTCGACATGTGACGTTAAGTCACACCAAAGAATGAAATTCAAATATCGAAAATTCTAATTGTCTAAACACAAATTCGAACTTACGCGCACCACATAAAGTACTTTTTTGAACGAAACAACGTGCGTTTTAATTTTGTCACCTGAAAAGCAATTAACAAGAGAGATTTGAAGAAAAGCGCACAATTTCGGATTGTGCGCTTCTTTTTGAGGACACTTTTGATACGATAATTTTGTATCTTGAGTTTTTATATATCAATGGTAATGAAAAATTATGAAAATCTGATTTGAGAGCTCATCGTTTTATTTTTCTATGCTTATGGGGCTTTTATGACTATAATGTACGTTTTTAGGAGTTTTTTTTTTAATTTTACTCAAACAAATCCAAACACATGACGCCATCTAGTGACAATTATTTGAATTGATTTTAGATTTTTGGTTATTTTTAATATTTGTTTCTAATAGCGGAATGCTACAGAAGATGCATTGTTAATTTTGGCAAGATAAGTCTACGATATATATATATATATATATATATATATATATATATATATATATATATATATATATATATATATATATATATAGATTGTAGTTAACTTGAGGAAAATTTTGTTTCTACAATTAATATCGCTAATAGAAAATGAAAAAAATAAACACGTTAAATAATGTTTCGATGTTTTTTCTATATAGATCTTTTACGGTGGATCCCAATTAATCTATCTATAGTTTTCCATACTAAAGATAGTTATTTGACATAAGCTCCAAACAAATTGTGTCAAATTCCTATCTCCAGTAAGTAGAGTCACAGATAGAGGTTATTGGTATTCACAATTAGTCTTCTAGTGACATGGCGTGGCATTAGTGGAACATGGATGACTAGTAAAAACAAAAGCAAACCGGAAACCGGAACCGTACATTTTTCCGAGATAAAAAGTTACTTATGTGCTATTCCAGACTATAATCTATCTCTGTGCCAAATTTTATTCAAATCTGTTCAGCCGTTTTGGCGTCATTGAGTAACAAACATCATCCATCCATCTTCACAAACTTTCACATTTATGATACTTAAAACAAAAATAAGCCTATCCCACGGGTACTGTACATTTTTCCGGGATAAAAAGTTGCCTATGTGTTATTCTTATGTATGAGCTATGTTATTGTAAAGTTTCATTAAAATCCATTCAGTAGTTTTTGAGTGAAAGAGTAACAAACATCCATACGTATATATATCCAGACATCTATACATCCTCACAAACTATGCATAGCACTCGACGGTAATGTACCTTCCTATTAGTGAAAGTATGTTCAGAATCGACTCAGCAGTTTCAGAGATTGCTTCCTACATACAAACTTACTAACCTTACCTCCTTATAATTAGTGTAGCTCTTTCTTCGTTGTCCTTTACCACTTTTTTCAAAAAGAGAAAAAGAAAAAAAAAACAGTTTGTGATTGTGTTAAACACTATATAAACTGCTAGCGACTCACCCTCGATCGCTCGGGTTCATCCGTAGTTACGATTTAACATTTAGTATAGATCTCTCCGAGATGAGATATTTTCTCGCAGTAAAAAGTATCCTATATGTTGACCCGGATAACCAGCTATCATCATACTAAATTTCATAAAAAAACTGTTCAGTGGTTTTCTCGTATTGCAGTCACAGACAAACAGACAAAATAGTTCTCCATAGATTCGACCTCTGTATCGATAATAATGACTATTTCAATAAGATTTTCCAAAAAATATATAATGTACATACATATTCAACTCAGTTAGAATTTTATATATATATATATATATATATATATATATATATATATATATATATATATATATATATAGATATAGATATGTTTTATATAAAAAACAATATGCCATACGATTTGATATTTTCTTTTACATATTCTGAAAGTAGACTCTGTGCCTGATAAGATAATATATTTATGAGAGAAAAAAACTACTTTAGATGTACAATATGCGTGATTTTTTTTTAATTTTTATACAATATCTAACATCGTTATATAATTGTAAAAAAAATAACCGGCTCCAAGAAACTAAAATTTAGTATATTTTTTTTAAATAAATCATACCACCATATCATCAATCTATCATACCATAAAGTATATGTGTGGATCCTTTAAACGCTCGCCATTTCGCGCGCTTGGCGTGACGTCACAGTATGGTGTACACAGAGAAATGACGACTCAATTTGTAGCGACGAAATGGCTCTGTTAAGTGTTATGATATACTCTGACGTCACATTCGGTCCGACCAATGGCGTGCGTTTCAACTGCTTTGAATTTTGAAAATATTTGCACTTTTTAATAAATTTTTTCTTGGTCATAAAGAAATTACATTAAAAATATTGACATAGGCTTAATTCAAAAGGAATAAAGTTTATAAAAAAAAAAACAAAAAACTCTTATTTAAATCACACGCATATTCCTTATTATTACTATTAGCGAGACGCCAAACTTTGTTCATTCATTGTAGTTTTTTTCTTTCATAAATATATTATCTTATCAGGCACACAGTCTATTTTCAGAATATGTAAAGAAAATATCAAATCGTATGACATGATTTTTTTACCACTCGGAGGTGGAAAAGAGGTATTATCGATACCCTTGCTTTTGATTTTTTAAAATTAATGTGGTACTGTGGTAATAATAATAGGATATTATCTGTGTACATAAAATATAGATAAAAAATAATGATAGATTAAAACTAAATATGCAAACGCTTCGTCTAGTTAGTGAAAATAATTTAAACGTATTGAAAGTGTGTAAATAACCTAACATATAGATAGTGATCCAAATTATTTGTATTCAATTGTAGGTAGAAAGAAAAATCAATTGAAAATTTGAAAAAAAAAATCTAACTCGCGCATGTATTTTGTGTAAAAATAACGATAAGAAAAAAAAAACTTTTTTTATATATGATATTTTTTGTGATAATTTTGACGTTTTTACAAAAAATATGTTTTTTTTTTTTTTTTTTTTATTGTATGAAGCAGTTTTGATAGGAAAGGATTTGACATTCGAAGTTTTTCTCAATTATAAATTGAAATAAGCAATAATTAATTTTTATTATATTTTATTATTAATATTATAAAACGTAGTAAGTAGTTTCTAAATCGATTATAATTAAACAATTTTCAAAAGTAATCTATTATTATGTATACTACAATCGATTTATTACTAATATCGATTTTTCATTTGAGAATTGTCAGATCTTTTTCTATTTTATCTGAGTTTTATTTTAAAACGACATTACACACATATTTATGATATATTTGGACTTGGAACGTTTTTCTGTTTTTAATAATTTTTTTGTATAATTTGTATATAATATTGTAAATATATTAATTTTTAAACATCGTGCCAATGTAATGTAGTTATATATTTTAATAATTATTGAAAAATTAATGGAAAAATTTACACATATTTTTAAAATATAAAACTTTATTTCCTCGTTAATGCATATTTAAAAGGGAGCAAAAAAATCTTACAAAAACGATTAGGAAGTTTTTATGAAAAATTAAAATTCCCAAAAAAAAAGAAGAAAATGGTTAAAGTGCAAATGAAATGAGATATTATTATATTTAAAAAAATATGTATAAGTATTTTCGTTGTTCAAAAAAAAAAAAGAACAAAAAAATATTGTCTTAGTCATGAGTGCCTTTCTTAATTTTAGTTGAACACGCACAACTATACATATAGTGTCTGAAGTAATTTTGTAAAAAAATATAAAGGCTTGCGCAAATTCGTCATATATTCGTCCTTTTTTATTGTCCCACTACTGGGGGTGGGCCTTCAATACGTGGGGGATTGGATACGCTGAACAAATGCGTGCGGACTATGTCTTTCGACAACTTGCTAGGTTCTCTCAGACATGCAGGTTTCCTCACGATGTTTTCCTTCACCGTTAAGACAAGTGGTAATCATGTTGGAAATGATTCGCACATGAGAATATAAGCGAGATCCGGGATCTAAACCCACTTCACTCGCTTTCACAAGCGAGCGCGTTACCACTGGGCTACCACTGCTTTCAAATAATAAAATACATATAAGAATTGTTACTAAATAAATAAATTTTATTTAAAATTTAAATATCTTTTAAATAAATTTTATTTCAATTAAATTTCATTTAAAAAATTATAAAACAGCTTATATAATTGCATTATACTTATTGTTTCAATAGCTTTTTTAGCGCACACTTTCGTATCTTAATATGTTCATATGGTTTATGGTAAAAACAAACTTGCATGTCTGAGAGAACCTAGCAAGTTCTCGAAAGACATGCTCAGTCCGCCCGCACTTGGCCAGCGTGGTGGACTATGGCCCGATCCCCCTCGTATTGAAGGGAGGCTCACCCCCCAGCCGTGCGACGTTATAAAGGACTGAATGCATATAGGCTATTTTAGTACGTCGCTACTTTTTTTTTTTTTCATTTACTGTACCATATCAGTGCCATGTACATAATTACATAAATAATTAAAAAAAAAAAAAACAAATTAAAATGATTCGCTTACTCACTTGCTAGGTCTAAAATTAATTTACCGAATATCGCAAGTCTTTATAAGATAGAAAAACCGACTTCATAGCAAAAGGAATACAAAATATGTTATTTTTTTATGGATTAAGTAAATTATAAGGTATATCTCTTATTTAATGTGGGTTTATATTTTATAAGACGTATTGAATTTCTTACTTTAGCAGATTTTAGGGATTCGACTAACATACAGGTATACATGAATGCCAACCTTTTTTGTTTGGAAGTCGGTTAAACATATGTTCCTCTTGGACTTGAATAAGGGAGATATTTCATTGTCTGTGATGAATAATTAAAATGTTCTTATACCATTGTGGTAAATATTAATAAATTTAATTTGATGTTTAATTTTTTTTTTCACAAATTTTGGAAATGTCTCAAAATATTCATCCATATATATTTTTTCTTAAATAAAACCTTTTTAAAATTTTGCTATTAAAATGTTATTATATCTGCGGCTGTATTAGTTAGTGATGTGTTAAAATATATGCCTTATATAACTATTTTAATTCATTAGTTCTTTAAATGTATCTACGTGATTTTTTTTACGTTATTGTTTTAATTTTAGATGTCGAAAAATAATATATTTTTGATAATTTTTGTATAAAGGTTGTATATCGTCTAATTTGTTTCGACGTAACTCTGTTTGTTAATATATTGTATTATTGTGTTTATATTAAAAGGGCGACGAAAATAGATTTTTTTTATTTTGCACAATGGGTAAAAGAAAATGGTGGTCAACCTTTGATTGAAGAAAGATGAAATGAGTATTTATTGTTTTTTTTTTAATTTACAGGAATGTAACATATTTTACGGATTTTTCGCTTTTTTTGGACAATTGAAGGTATTGTCAAAATATGAGGTTGCAAGGCGGTATTAGACCGGGCGCTAGAGGTAAGTGAGTAGCTATGTGAAATGTGAAGTGAGGACCGAATTCCACTAATGAATTCGACTTAAGAATATGTCAAAGATTAAGAATACGGTTCTTGCCGGTCCATTTTTCGGTTTACCCTCGCTTCGTTCGGGTTCGCCTCTAGAAAAACAAAAACAAATCTATCCCACATTAACCGTACATTATTCCGGGATGAAAAGTAACTTTTGTTATTGTGATGTATGAGCTACATTATTGTAAAGTTTCATTGAAATCCATTTATTAGTTTTTGCGTGAAAGAGTAACAAACATCCATACATCCTCACAAACTTTCGCATTTATAATATTAGTAGGATTGTTTATCGAATGTGTGCAAGATATAAATCTTATATATTTCGTCCAGCAGAAATATTATCCAGTGTTTTTTGTATAAATAACGAGGACGTTGTAATGAATGAAGATAGTGATGATGACTAATACAAGATTTTTTTTAATGAATATCGGCTTAATTTCTATTGAGAATATATTATATACTTAAATGGCTCCCAATCCGACTTCGCCGTGATATGCACATCCTTTCGTTCCTCTTCAATATTCTTAATGACCCCAATGCTCCTTCATACCTTTGTTCTCGCTTCCAAATTCTCCCTACTCCCTCACGTTCCAGACGGCCTTGCATCACTGCGATGCTTGACATACCCAAGAGCAACACAAAGTTTTCTTTACAATCTTTTTCGGTGTATGGCGCATCGCTCTGGAACAAACTCCCCAAAGATATCTAATTAAGTCCCTCTATAACTGCCTTTAAAAAGAAAATAAAACAGCACCTTCTCACCCAAGTTAATGCACAATTATATTAACCATTGTTATTATGTAGTATATTATATAGTATGTAGTAGTATGTAGTAGTATGTATATATGTTATGGTATATAGTATGTATAATATTTTATTATATATTTATATATAGTTTATTTATTTAATTATTTATATTTGTGTAACTGCACTCTAGCCTGCTTTTTAATACTATCTCTTACTCGATTAGGTTGACTGGAAGAGATCTCTTCTAGAGATAAGTCCACCTTTGCTAACTAATATTATTGTTTCTTAATCACTGTATTTTACTTATAAGTGCAATAAAGAATAGTATATATTTCTTCCTTCCTTTTAAACCTTTCGTGCCCAATATTGAAAAACTAAAAATGTAATGCAAGTTAAAAGTGTCAACATAGTGGTCGCAAAGTGTTGCACCTATTGGATTTTAAAGAAACTTGGCATGCTGTTAGACAATATATAGATAATTATTATGTATTTTTTTCAAAGTGGTAATTTAATTAGATTTGATAGAAATCGACTGACAAAATTTTTATTTGTATTTTTTTAATACTTTTATTTAGGCTTGGCCCATAGGAAATAACTACAAAATAAACTATAAAGTTTACTATAACGCTTACATTTAGTTTTATTTTGCTAGCTTTGAAAATAACAAAGATATATCGCTTTGAAAAAAAGTCTCAAATAGCTCCTCAATTAACTAAGATATGGAGCTAATATTTACTCGATCAACTACTGTTAGTGTCCCCTACAATGTAACATTGGTTACGATATAGGTTCCTATCGGGGGCAGTTTCGCCATAGAAGTACGGCTAGACCTTTTTAATTTAAGATCAAACTATGAATATACAAAAATAACAACTATTAGTAGTTTTAAGTTTTCACTTCTGTCGGCTGTCCTCATGGCTGCTTGTTTTATATTTGAGATCTTGTAGTAACAGAGCGGCTCTCGCTACGGTATTGCCCCGAGGTGATAACACGTCGGCATACATTTGTACTTCTTTTATGGCCTTTGATAATGGTGTCCCATGCTGTGAAGAGATCTTCTCTGCCATAAATTTGTCGAATATAGACCAAGCTCCTGCCGCAGACGCAGACGTATTAGGCGAAAAAGCCGAAGGTCTGTCTTGGACTTTATCCTGTACTCTGCGCTTTGTTTTTATGGTTTCGGTCTGGTCAGAAAAAGCAGCCATTTTATAGCGCGGATCTAAGAAGGTACACAAAGAAAACGTACCACTTCTTTAAATGTTCCCTAGTCTTTTTTCTAAATCACCCTGCTAGATATCAATAACACTTTTGATTTTTTCATTTGCATCCTGATCAAAAACTTGGCATGCTGATTTTAGAATCCTTGATATCACAATGACGTCTTCTCCCGTCACATATTTTTCACTACTCATTATTGTTGTCACCTCTTCGAAAGGCTTCAAAATGTGACACAATTGGGAAAATGCCAACTATTCTTCTTCTGATAGTAGGGGAGATGCGTGCAAAATGATCCCCTTAAGGGAAAATCTTTACTTCGTTCTAAGTTTAAGACAAAAATACAAGATTTAAATTGTTAAGAATAGTGAATTTACTTGTCTTTGTATCTGCATACTTATTTGTGATGATATGTATGTGATTTATTAGTTCCGTCATATCTTTTAAAAGTTTAATAAGGGATCGTTTTATATATACATGTGTATAAAACGATCCCTGGGATGGGTTAAAATGATCCCAGGGATCATTTTATACCCTACGATATTTAATATTAACAAAATAAAACACCCAGTTATTTATTTTAATCATATGTATTGCCTTAAGCAACAAAAATATTTAAGCGTGTTATACATAACATTTTAAGTGTTGAGTTATATTGGAGACCATTTTTTTACTACTAAATCAACAAAATTAAACGTTAAACAACTGTAACAAACATTACTTGTTATATGTTATATGTTACTATTCGAATTAGTTATTCGGTATCACTATCCTCTTTGGAAGAATCTGATTTATAACTCTTTTGCTTATTTTTTCCTTTCCCGCCTCCTTTTCCTTTATTTTTCTTTTTGCTGACAACCGGTTTTTTTACTTTGTTTTCTTTTTTATTAGTTTTCTTTATTTCTTTATCTGTTTTCTTTTTTGTTTCCCCCTCCAGATAGTTTTTGTAGGGTGTACTGGTTAGTACAGACGTGTTTACTCTTACTCGCCTTACATTATTTCTTCTTCCTACTATTTTTGGCATTGGTTGTATTTGTCCCGGTGTAAAGACCGCAAAAGATGTGGATGGAAGGTCAACTGCCATGGCTCGAGACACGTTTGCATATTTAGGTACATATATACATACAGACATACATTGCAAGTTATATAAAAGATTTTAAAAATACTAATGGGGTAATATGATTCCAGGGATCGTTTTATGTACAAGAAGAGGGATCATTTCACCTCAAACATCAAATTTCAAGACATCGATCAAAATATAACTTTCAAATACAACGTGCGGTATTCAAACATTGCTTAAATATAGCTGAACGTTAATGGAATCCGCCAATAAAACAACATTTCAATAAACCTTAATATGCAGAAAGTAATGAAACTCGAAAAATAGGCTTACCTTAGATTAGAAGCACGTTTTTTATTTTTTTTCTAATAAAACCACGCAAAGTGCTCACACCGCCATGACACTCGGAGAGGCAACTGGCGGGGTTGCGGGTATGACGTTTATTGCGTATTTGGATAGATGTCGTTAGTAGTTATTCGTATACGGTGGGGAATCATTTTACCTCGACGGATCGTATTACACGCATCTCCCTTATTGGCAATTGTTTATTGAGGATTGCCAATGTCACTTTTATTTCATCCTTTAATTCTGTAAAGCGATTCAGTATATAAAAAGTGGAATTCCACCGAGTCTCCACCTCCTGAATCAGCCGTTTCGGCGTCTTATTGTTGAATTTGCTGTTGAGTGAGCTTCTCTGTAGCAACAGTACTTTTCTTAAAGAAAGCTACAATTTTCTTAAATTTTCCAATGCTGTCTTCAAATGACCGCAATGCCTCCTGTAATATTAAGTTGAGCTTGTGCGCAAAACAGCCATAATGTTTCCACTTCAGGTGGTCAGTTACGGCTTTCGTTACATTTGCCGCATTATCAGTAACCGTGAAATTTACTTTATGTGTTAGATTCCACTCATCTGTTATTTCACGAATTTTTGTGGCTATATTTTCTGCAGTGTGGTACTCTGAAAAACTGCAGCAGTCTAAGAGAACAGTTTTAAATTCGAAATCTTTATTGAGATAATGTCCAGTCACTGCTATGTAAGATTCAGTTTTACGCGAAGTCCACATGTCAAATGTAATGCAGATGGAGTCGCAACCAGCAGCCACTTCAGGTTGAATTTTCTCTTTCGTAGCATTGTAAATCAATGTTAATTGGTTGTTCGATAATTTTTTTCGAAATGGCAAATTGTAGGTACCCCGGAATCCATTACATTAGTTTGTTAAATGATCTTTCTTCTACTATGCTGAATGGGTGAAACGAATCAATGCACAAGTTCAAAACATCTAGGTCTATTAATAGTTTTTGCTTCTTAGATATTTTTTTTTGGAACATAGCTATCCATTACATTTTGTCTTCTTCGTTTTGCTGCCAGAACAGGCTGCTACTGATGTCTCTGGTATTACTTGTCCCCCAGACTCAGTAGCACTTCTTACAGGTTCTGAGGTACTAGATGTTGTCTACTGATCCCAAAGTCAACAAGGTTGCAGCAGCCGTAGTTGGACGGACGGTAGTTATGGATTCGTATGGTTGGGTATTGGTCATGTCAGATTTCTCCAGTACGAAGAAAAGAGAAGTGTATGTCGAGATGTGTTTACGCTTCATATGGGCTTTTAAATTTGCTGTTGTGGACTTATAACTAAATTCATCTTTGCAAGTTTTGCAAATCGCCTTATTATTTTGAGATTTTTCAAAATAGTTCCATATTTCACTCCAGTTCTTTCGCTGTGACATTATTTTATTACCTACGTAGTAGATAAAAATGTTTGTATGTATATGTACAACACCCCTTAACACTTGGAGTAAAGTTAACAGTTCTCCACTAACTACCTACACGATTTTATATACACTTTTATCTATTTACACGTATAAACTACACCTACCGAGTAGTACCTAACAAAACTATAATAACAAATCTATTTAAACAAAAGCAAAGTATTCTTACGGAAGTAACTACCATAATAATATTCGCAATTCGTGAGCACCAATTCGAAAGTGTATGTAACACTACGCACGGAAAGCGCGCGACAAGTGTGAGCTAATAATAATAAAAACAAACACCAACAACTTTGATTTGAGTTTCAAATGTCGGTCGTTTAATACGTGTATTTTATAATTACTGCTATTATTTTTCTTAGCCCTTAAAGAAAAGAACTCATTATTGTATAAATAATATCGACTTATTATTATTACCACCATTCGTTTCTCACTTTCTTAGAAAACGTTTTTTTCTAAACGCCATATGATTATGGATTTTATTACGCAAGACGTAAAAACCTGTTTCGCCTGCATTACTGTTAAGATTCAATAAAACTGTTTGCATTTTTGAAAAGTCCAGTCAGTGGTCGTCAAATGACTTATGACATTCACACTTATTCGTTTGTTCGGTGACGTACGTTCCACAGTATCGTTTCTTAAAATAAGTGTTATTTCTAATAACTGGTTTTTGAACGAACAAGAAAGCGTTTTTTCGTTTCATAGAGAAAAACTGTTGTGTAAAACTGTTTTAGAAAAAAACGCCCAGTGCTATAAGGCGCTGAGTGAATCGTCGATAGGCCCAGAGAATTCAATATTATAGTTTTATTTAGAGTTAAAATGATTCAAGAAGTATAAGTGAATATAAAAGTGATGGTATCCCCATGGTTATAAGCAAGATATCACATGAAGTGGGATCAAATCCCGGGTCCCGCAAGTTGCATCTCTGATAATAATTATAAGTCTCATGTCAAAAAATTAACCCGCACTTGGCTAGCTTGGTGGACAAAGGCTTGAACCCCCTCGTAAATAATATGAATGGCGTTTTTCAAAATCAAAAAAATATGTATAATGATTCAATGACTACTTTGCATATTTTTTTTTGAATATTTTTGTTTATTTTTTTTTTCTTTTTAACAAGGTCAATGATGTGTGCAATCATTTTCTCTTTTTTTTTATTTTTTTATATTTACATATTCCCGTGAAGAAATCAGACTTCAGAGACTTTTGACGGCTTTAATAATTTTCTTCGGTCGTCAATCAATAGACCCACTCCCAAAAAGACTCTTTCACAAGAAACTGACGTGGCCTGAATACATAGTCTTTTCAATACTAATTGGAATAAGTGCGGGTATGCATATATCTTTTCGTGTGTTATACCACTTAAGATCATCCTTTCGATTTAAATATTCCTCTTCTACATATTTGTCCAGCTCCCGGATCCCTGGCAGTCGCGTTTGACGAACGAGTTACTTGGGCATCTTCTGCATCAAAATCATCCTAAATACTTCCACTTCCTTTCCTTTCCGGGGTGGTTCTACTGCTAACAGAGCTGGCTCATCATTATTTTTTATTTGTATTGTTGCTATCCTAGGGTCTATGTTATATGTTTTCTGGGGTTCTAAGTCCCCTTTTTTTAAATCTAGGATCTGGTATAATACGTCAATTCCAAATCAATGAATCTTTTAAATATTTGTGTCTGTAACTTTTCCCATAAAGTTTTTATTTTTTCGTCGTTTTGAGTCGATATCTCTTAGCTACATGTTTGCACATTATGTTCGTAAATATTAAAACTTTGGAGAGGCTCACATGAATGGTACAGGGGCAAAACAAGAAATGTCACAAAAACAAAAAGCTAAGTAATTAACATTTTATTTTTCAAAGTTAAAAACATTCTTAAGTATCACTTAAAATTATAAACTGCTAATAGGAACTTTAGTTTACATTATAAAGTGTTATTTATAGGAACATAAAATATTGAAATGAAAATATATTTTTTTATTAATAATTAAAAAATTAAAGTAATTCACTTTTGGAACATGCAAAAACCGGTAATGTCCACTGTGTCCCATACAAGGAATGTCCAACTTAATATTGTTTTTACTAATTATACATGAGGAATGCCTTCAAAGTAGGATTGAGCCCCCTCAGAACAAAATCTTTTTAAATCCATTACGTCCTTGTACTTTTCTATACTAATGGGTAAAAAAATTTGATAGGAAAATTCTGGCAATTCAAATTAATTTTATGTGTCTGATCTAGGTCCCTTTTTTGCCACTATGGGTGATTTCTCCCATATACCATTATAATTACTTCGGTGTAAAATAACTCTAGGGTGTTCTCTTACACACATTATTTCTCTTTGGGACTGCACAGAAAATGAGCATTTTTTCAGATATTGATTTTGAAAATATTCTGAAAATTTTCTGATTAGTTCGACTATTCTTACCTCCAATCACCTCAAAGGGTTTGGGTCTTTGGCGACTAATTCTCAGCAAATCATACCACTGGTATGGAACTTCTATGTGGGTTTTTAGATTGATAAGGCCCATATTTTTGTCGCATTCTAAGTATGAATGCCCTCGGATTGGATATGTAATTTTGATGGAATCCAAAACTTTCATTTTATGGACAACAAAATGAATGAATCTTATCACTGTGTAGTTCTTATTCTGTCCACCTACTGAATCACAATATATTTCCAAATGCTTAATACGGCTATCCAGGTGGTTAGTTAAATAATGAAACAGAAATGAAACCACTTCATCTGATCCCTTGCGTCCAGAGGTTTCAGGATAGGTATAAAAGTAGGAGCTTGCATCTCCCAATGCATGGACATTACAAGATTACATTGATAACTGACGCTTGTAATACACATCATTCGTGGTAATGTTTGGCAAGGATACATTCTTCTGGTAGTCCATGGCAATCGCTTGAAATTCCACATCACTTTTGCTCTCCAATCTTGCATTCTTCTTGCGATCATAAAATGTTTGAGCCTTTTTCTTATGCAAATTGTTAAGAATACTTAACCGATTAAGTTCAACAGTATTTCCTTCAGCTCTTATGCCTTTGCTTTTATTGTAAATTCATCACAAGCACTGCAAGTATCAGTCCTTGGATAACCAAATGATATATTAAACTCTGTGTTAAAGATGGTTCTGTAAGTTTCATAAGATTTCATTCATAAGAGTTCAAATGAATAGAACAGTTATTTTATACCAACTTTCCTTACCTTATACTGTCTTAATTTATTATTAAAAATATCAATATGAGAATAACGATTATTGTGTGTTCTGCATTATCTGACCAAAAATCGATTACAAGAATAGTTCTACAGAACGGAATTGAAAATATGTGTTTTTATTTACGTGACGAATCATGATTTTCCATAACACAATCACCATCGATAGAGTGACGTGATTTTCCGAGCTATGTGATATTGTAAAATATTTCTAAAATAGCGATCATATTCGACTTATATAGCACAGCAGTTATAAGCCATTCTCTTTCAAAAGGTATTTATTAGTCATTACGATCCTTACCTATGTACGAGTATCATTTTACTTATCATTTTCGATAAACACTTTTGGGGAACGTCGACGTCGCCGCCAAAAAAATATTTTTTTGTATTTTATTAAAATAGTTATATTTTGCTTTCCAGCACTGAAAAAATATGCAGGTATTAGACTGCTACTGCTAATTATAGCAATAAATTACCCGTTTTATTGGAAATTTAGAATGATACAATAATTATTATACACAACGATATAAACTCATATGAGTCTAATTTATTAAGTGAGTTAGATTCACACAAAACATTAAATTCATTTTTTAAAGCAGTAAAATCAAATATTCCCGGGAAATTTATCATTAAGCATGAAACTTTATCACACGGAAATGATAGCTTGTATCAAGGATACTTGTGTTTATTAAGTCAAGAAAGTTTTGAAAAATATCTATATCTATAATGCGGTTTTAGGATTCGTGTCCGCGCCCAATCGACGCCGTCGTCGTGGTGGTTCACAAATTTGTTCTATGCTTTGAAAAATAGTATCGAACGAAGTAATAAATTCTAAAGAAAGCCAATGCTCAAAAAACTCGATCTCGCGTTTAGCCACTTCAATGTCTACTTGCTTGCTTTGAAGCAAAGCAAAAAGGATGTCAGTTTTTTGGAAAATTTCCGCGAAAATATGTAATAAAAAGCAAAATTGCATATCCTCCAGTTTAAGAGCAAGGCATTCAGACATTGAAATCGATTCGCTGTCCCATGTTCCTGATGATTCTAACATTGAATTTAATGTTTCGATAATGTCGGATCTATTGTTACAATTAAAAATTACATTAATTATTCGCGAGTGATAATGCCATCTGGTTTCCGAAACTCCCGGTAATCGATGATTAGCAATTTCTTTCAAAAGATTAGATAGTTTAGAAGATTTATTAAAAAAACGAACCATGCTATTAATGTGACTAATAAAGGCTTTTAATTCAGGAATGAATTATAATGAACGACTCAATACTAGGTTTAAAATATGAGCGTACGTCAAAAAAACACGGAAAATGCTCTTCTATTCCATTATTGGACAAAACCTTAAAATAACAGTTAATTGCTCCCTATGACTGACGTCAGGCGTTTCGTCATGCGAATGCGGCTTTATTTATTTCCGATTTAATTTCGTCGTGCATAGCAGAGGCGATACAATGAACTACAGTGCCCTCCAAAAGTTAGTTGAAATCATCAATAATGTAAGAAATGTGAGGAAACTATATTATAACTTAGAACTTGAAAGTCCTACCTAACTCCATTGTTTCAGTAGATTGTTTTAAATTGTCACTCAAAATATTACAATAGATCTGTGCTTTCATCCTGCCTTCAATTATTAGCAGTCGGCCCACACCATACCGAGAAAAACACCCCCAATAACATCACACTCCCACTGCCGTGTTTGATAGTGGGCTGCAAGTATTTGTCGTTGCAAGAATTGCCATTGATACTGCGCCATACAGTTTGCCGTCGTCGATTTCCAAGTAGTCGGAACTCTGATTCATCGCTAAAGGGAACTTTCTCCCAAAAGTCTATCGGCTTATCCGAGTACTTGAGGACAGACAGCTATATTGGTTTTTTTGGATCGATGTTATTAAAGGTTCTTTTTGGCAACGTGATGTCGTAAATTAGGATCATGCAGGCGTCGCGAGATAGTAGTTTCAGAAACCGAGGTTCCTGCTTCCTATAATTGATCTTTGGTCTTTCGTATCATAATCCTGGGATCCCACGATATCAAAAACTATTGTTTAGCACCAAAGCTTACAGAAGCAACTTAAGCAAGAATTCTCCAATAGCGAAGCTTCAACGTATTTACAATCAACTGACGAATTTAATTTGTAACTTATACGTTGCCCACGACATATTTATTATATTTAAAAATAAAATAAGTAAATTTATGACTCAGTGTGACGATAGAAATTTTGGTTTTTGTTAAATAAATAAATAAATAAATAAACTGGAAGCCACGTCCAATAAAATCAGCATAGGGGACCACATGTGGATCTAAGATTTCCGCTACGTAGCGTCCAGCAGTAAGGGATCCCTGGCCGCGGCCACCTCCAGTCCGGGAAACGCATACAAGTTCGGTCCTCCCGTCGACGGAAATGCCGCCCCAGAACATGCAGGATCCACCCCCGTAGCCGACGGTTTCTTCGGTGCAGGCTACTGTGTACCGCTCCCCCTGTCTCCTCCTGTACACCCTCCTGCGCCTATCGTTGGTGTAAAGGCATACCCTCGTCTCGTCAGAAAAGAGGACTTTCCTCCATTGGGCGAACGTCCAATTCTCGTGACCAGTGCGAAATTCTCTTCTGGCATTCCGGTGCTGTACGTTCAATTTGGGGCCGGTAGCGGCTCTACGGGGCAACAAATTCTTCTCTCGTAGTCTTCTTCGGATGGTTGAAACGCTCACCGATGTTATGCGAGCTGCTCGAAGCTGCTGCTGGAGCTCAACGGCGTTGGAAAAACGATTCCGCAAAGAAGTCGTCACAATGTACCGGTCGTCTAAACCGGAAGTGCAGCGTCGTCTTCCGGATCCATGCCTCCTGATGTAGCCGCCAGTTTCGTCAAACCGCTGGAATACTCGTCGCACTCGAAAACGGCTGATATTCAGACGCCGAGCAACTTCAGCCTGTCGTAGTCCAAATTGCAGTAGTGCAATCACTTGAGCTGCTTCTTCTGGCATGGTATCCATTTTCCAATGTTTTTTTCTTGCTGTAGCTGTTCAGGTGTGACTTCAGTGACGTCTGGATAGCGAATGACCTTTAATTGACCTTTACCCCCTATTTTATACTCGTCCATGGGGGCGCAATTAGTGATCCAGCAAACGCGTATTTCGGGACTTTTCGTTTAAAACTCAAATTTTTTAGCGATGATTGTTTTTACAGAAACAAACACTACCTCATTTTAAAGGTCATTAATTGCGCTTTTAAACTATATTAATCTTGTTAGGGTACAATAAATTATTTATGAGCTATATTCGCTCAAAACGAAATTTTCGATATGTGCGATTTTTTTGACGCCGAGGTTAGTTTTTGCTGGTATAATAACTCCATTCGTTGCTGTATATTCTAGGCCAGAAGTTTTAATTTCAGACCGCTTTTTTCTTGAATTAGATTTTTTTGTAATATTAGCATATTCTCCGACTATTTCATCATGGGTATCGCCTTCAACGCGTTGACATTTTTTGTATTTCTTTTAGTGTATTTTTTATTTCCTTTAGTTTTTCTTTTTCCGGACTGCAAACTATCTTCTGACTCTATTTCTTTTACTACTATTTCTTTTACTTACGACTCTATTTTTTTCTGACCAATTGTCTGAATCAGCTTTCTGGTGAAGGAATTTCGAAGTCTTTCTACCGCAATCGTAGTCAATGAAGCCTTGCGTAGACGTCTTCACAATTTAGATATAACCGAGTCTGGAGATTTTGTCTTATGATCGTTGTTCTTATTCACTCCTTTACGGATGTCTACTCTGTTCTTATTATGCTTCTTATGATCTTTTTGATGCTTCACCGTTACAAGTTTTATGTGTATAAAAGAGCGATGCCATACTTCAACCACGTATATGACGAAATCTGTCCCTAAAAATAAAATGTAACATCTAATGGCTGTAAACGGTGTGAGGAGTGAGGCAGCATACACAATATTGTGATGTAGTTGTTTTTGCAAAATTCATATGCTTCTAAATTGGAATGGCTGTTATGTTCATTAGTGCATCCATTTTTTGAACAGCCACACATTGCGCCCAGAACTTAATCTTTCTCTAGAAGAGGAGAATGACGCTGTCTCGGATATACGAATATGAACATGAGTGGTACATATACACCAACAGCACTCATTGCGCAAACAACAGTAACTTTAACTTTTTTTTATTTCTCGCAAGAAGTGACTACTATCTCGTTTTTCCCAAAAAAAAAACCTGATTCTTGCACTGTAGACATTCCTGTCTCATCCATATTAAATATTTGATGTGCTTCATATTTATTCTATATCATAAGTTCTTCAAGATTTTTGTAAAATAGTTCTACTTCTTTCTACTAAATGACCTAGATCGAATCCTATTGGTATTGGAATCCTTTAAATGCTTAAATTAATAAATATGTATAAGCATTATTATTTTTTTATTAAAACTTCTTTTCGAATTTTTTCGCAGACTTATTTTGAATTTTTGTTTCCCGACGTTCCGAATGCTTTACAAGGCACATGGTCATGGGAGAGACTAAGGTTTTCAACGTCTCAAAGGTCATCATTATATGTATAGTCGTTACTGCTGTCTGTAAATGATTTATTTAAGAAATAGAAAGTCAAAAATCTTTATTAAATACTTATGTTTTAACGTTTAGCTTAAAGATGAGATATTTTCCCACAGTAAAAAGTATCCTATATGTTGACTCGGATAACCAGCTATCATCATACCAAATTTTATCAAATCTATCCCTTGCTTTTTTCGTGATGTGGTCACAGATAGACAGACAAAAATTCTAAAAACGATAAATTCGGCCTCTGTATCGATAATAATGTATTTTTCAATAAGATTTTCCAAAAATATTTAATGTATATATTCGGCTTAGTTAGAATTTTATTTAATTTTTATTTTTTTTATTATTTAATTTTGTATACAGTATAGATATACATACTCGTAGTACACTAATACAAACTTTATTGGTATTGAAAATTAAGAAATGGTAAATTATAGTCGAGGAACAACATCTTTGAGACTTTGTTACCTTCCAATCGATTTATTTAAGATTCATAAATTAAACCAGCTTCACTAAATAGTTGTTCACTTGGTACTGAACTTGACGGCGCTGATAAGTAAATGCGAATGATGAGAGTAAAAACTTTATATTTATTGTTATATCTCCACCATAATAAAGGATATTCGTTTAGTTGAATTTGATTTTCTTTATTATTCTATTCTATTATATTCTATTTGTGCTTTGTGTATAAAACAGAGACAGGAGTCTAATCCTCAACTTCTTGTAGTAATTTAGTTTTGATTGAGTCTGTATTTATCTTTACACCCGAGCTTTCCAGTCCCATAATTATTGGTTTGTATATGTCCGGTAAACCAGCCAACATTAAAGTCCTTAACCATTCATCATCTATGGAGAAATCTATATTTCTTAATTTATGTGCTGTGGTTATTTATTTGTTAACATATTCCTCAATACTTCAACATCTATCTAACGTTGAATTGATTAAGTCTCTTAATAGACCGACTCTCCTTGTTAAACCTGAATCTTCAAAAGTATTTTGTAAATTTAGCCATACCTTAGTAGAAATCTTCGCGTCTTGGATATGTATGTTATTTACTTGGTCCACAAGTAAAATGATTTTCGACCTAGCTTTGAGGTCGAACTTTGGATTTACCGGAATTCTTTCGGAAGGTTCAATACAACTCCAGGGGTTTTCATGTTGTAAATATGTCTGTACTGCGAATTTCCATATACTGTAATTCTAATTCTCTCTTCCCAAAAGTGCGTCATTATGAATATTATTAGACATGCTATGCTAACCAAAAAATCAGAAAAATTATGAACTTTGCACCGCGTGAATTTAACAAACAAATAATCTTCCTTTATTTTTACAATTTCAAAGCGACCTGGGCCCATAACCTGATGAAATAAAGCAAGTTTATTGTTTAAACTAGTAATTTAATAAAGTATTAAATTTTAATATGATTGCACATCCAACACCGGTTACAACAAGACGAGAGAGAGCAAAACAAATATACAAACGCGAGTGGGCGCTTGAGTGGCACCATAAATAAAAAATATAAAAAGGATGCGTTCTGGTTTATGGTTATATTCAAATAGAATGAAACAAGATTTTTTTTATTGTTAGATAGGCTTGCGCTTGACGACAATCAACGCTGGGAAGCACTTATGAGGTCTAGGTTGGAGCGCGCTTGCCTAGAAGATGCCTATTCACTCTTGCCTTGAAGGTGCCTATGCCTTGCCTGAAGGTGAAGGTGCGTTCACTTTCAGATAGTTCCTGTTCACTAAATTTCGAACACTCTTCATCTACATTATTTATAATTTACAATGATTTCAAATATCTTGAATGTTTCGACATTTTTGGGATAAGAATTATTAGTAAAATGATAAAATAAGAATTCTTGATTCATAAAATAGCACTATCACTTGAAATTTTTACTGTAATACTCGCTTGGCGAAGACTGAAATTGGCTATTTAACCGTCAGCCAATAACAAATATAACACAATGCACCAAAATATATCACGCAATAGCAAAAAGGTCCACAATCACAAGAAATACAAATCAAGATACAGTATCTTTGCATGGGTCAAATGACCCCTTGCGGTAGTTAGGGCAGATTACATATATTTCTCGGTAAAAAATTAACGAGAGAGGAGTAAATCTTGAAAAATACATTCGATGTATTTTTTTTAAAAGTCGTAAAGGCAAATGGCGATGTGATAAAGGTTAAAATTCTGACAAAAAGTTAAAAATGAGTTATTTGACCCTACCATGGTTTAGTATTAAATTGACATTTACTAGGTCTAAAATATTTTTAAACCTTACCTTGGCAAAATTCAAAGCACTTGTTAGTACAGTATTCTGGCAAAGTATAAAACTTCAAATCAATAAGTTTTTTGTTTCTAATTAGCTTTATAGATGCTTAAATACATTGTACTTAATATTTTTTGTTAATATTACTTTTTTACTTTATAAAATAATAATAGTGCCCTAAAGGGTACATCACGAATTTCGCTTAGATTAGAGATCACTGTTATTTGTGCCCTGCACAATGCCGCTTTTGCCTACAATAATGTAGAATTGGTAATAATATACAAAATGTCAATAAAAACAATATTTTGATTCACAAACTAAAAAAATTATTAAAACAATTAACAAAACAAAAGTTATAAAACAAAATGTAAAATATTATGTAGAATCAACTTTTACTACATAATTGTACAAGCTTATCTAAATCAAACAGCCTCTTTATGAGATAAAAAATACCGAACACAATTGATCTACGAAAAAGAAAAAAATATATTTAAACTTCTTATAAGGAATTAAACAATGGAAGTAACCAAAACAAACATTTAAATTGTTATTTCAGATACACACAAAAAAATGTCCTCTAGTTACTTACACTTACTGTGAAAACTAACAAAACAATGTCTGTCCTTTTTTATGCACAATCGCATTTCACACTTAGCACACATAAAAGTGGTTTTTTCAATATTACATTTTCTACAACGACCTTTAGATGTAACGATAGGATAATGATTACGTCCATCGTATCTTCTTTCTTCAGCAGGACGTACCTATATAGGGTTAATTATTATGTTTCTAAATGATGGGCCCGGAACGTTATGTAAATCCATTCCTAGTGGAGGTTCTTTTTGTGATTGTAAGCACAGCTTAAGCTATTAGTAATCTGAAATCTTTTAATCGAAGGTATTTGTCATCATCATTCATTAAACCGTATTCTCGTCTGTACAATAGCCACGCATTATTTACAGATATATCAAGAAGCTGTGAAAAAATTGCCATATACTACTTGTGTGTTTTATAATAATATGTTCTATATATAGCAATCGACAGATCGGAGAGATCCACCCCACCCATATGTTTATCATATTCTTTAATTATTTTGGGACAGGGTATTTCTATAAATCCTTTAGCGTTCTTACTGTATCTATTACTGCGGCTCTACACTCGCGTGCGACGTCGCGCCGTGAATTCACGCCGCGAACAAACTCCAAGAAATGAGTCCATGTTTTCGTAAGCAAACCATATGGGCTTATAGATATCAATCACTTGAGCTTAAATCGCTGTGGATAGAATCCTTCACTTTCTTTTTATACGATCTAAAGCTCGACATAAGTGATTCCTTATTTTTCTTAAACTCAGCTACAGGTATGTTTAAGATAGAACTTACGCGTGTCCAGGCATCATGAACCTTATTCTTATTTCTATGGTCCTTGTGTTTCGACTGCCAGAGTATCGGCTCAGCTTGATAACACTCAATGAGGGTCAGTTCTAGATCATTATTCCACGTAGCATTCATATTTAAGCCAATCGCCAACGCACACACAACCACTCCCTACGATGTCTTGTGCGCTATTGCAGAAAACTGCGAGTGTGGATGCGTTCACGTTCGCGCGCCGCAAACCTTTAGTCGCGGGCCAAAAAAACGACAATGATCAGGGAACGGCGCGAAGCGCGAACGAGAAGGCGTGAACAACATCTACACTTGCGGTTCGTAGTTGTCGCGGGCTTCCGCGGCCGTTCGCGCCGCGAGTGTAGAGCCGACTTTACATACTCCCAATAGGTTCAAGACTCACATATGTACTAGCGATTAGCACAGGTTTATTATCCTACCACTTTACCATGATAACCTTTTGATCATTACAAATTCTATAATCAGCAAAGCCCCGTGGTTTCTTTTCGATTGATTTATCGGATTCTAAATCACATTTCCGTATTCTATTTTGTCTGAAAGTTGCAATCGATAAAATGCCCATTTCGTCGCGCAGGTATGTTGCAGGTATATCACTCTCGTTTTTATTGTGGTAAGAGTTGAAATCCTAATTCACTTATTTAATTCAATTCAGGTAACAATTCAATCATTGCAAATGGTAAGAGTATTTTGAAATGTTTAGAACGCAGAGGATATTCATTTTTCACACATAGCCAAAAATGTTTTAAATCAGTTTTTATTTCCAACAGTTCTTCCTGCTCGTTAATCGCTAATTGTCCAAAAGGAATGCTCTCGGAGAATGGATTTCAAACCTCGTCCGTAGGTTGTAGATCACGCTTAGGGAAATAGAAATTCATTTTCTCTACAAGAAATTTCAAGTGTTTGATAGTCAAAGCCTGCACCTTTTTTTTTCTGGATTAGCTGCCATGACATTTGGGAACATTTCTGGTAGAGAGACTGATCCATAGCTCCAATTTAGCGCGAAAGCTTTCAATTTTGTCCAACGACGTTAAAATATTGGAATTTTCTTTTTTTTGTCAAGGGTTCTGAATTTTCTTTTTCAGAAGTTTCTGATTCATCATGAATTTTATCCTCAGAGTTATTCAATTCGTTAGTGATTTCCTCATTCGAAATAAGACTGAGCATTTCTTCTTATTCAGGAATCTCTTCTAAGTCACTAACATATTCAGAAAAATGTCGATCACTGTTCGAACAATTTTCTGAAGCATGTCAGTTCGTGCAGAAATCAGTGCACTTGAGGTCATGCTTACGGCAACTACACCATCTTCTATTATCGCAGCCCTTTTTGCAACTGCAAGAAACAATTTTTAACAATTCACCTGGAATCAGCTGCTTGTCGGAAAACTGTGGCATAAGTATGTTTCTAGCTGATGACGTTTTTTCCACCCCCAGTCGGCTGCTGTCAGTTTATTACTAAGCCATAACTGAACTTGATAATAAACCCTGAAAGCTTGCTGGGCAGCTAATCCAACAGTTGGTGGCACTTTTTCCAATTTGAAATAGGACTGCACTTAATGTATTATAGGATTAAACATAAATAGATTCTACAGGAATAAATACAAAGGAAAAGTATACTTTACGTGACTTCCAATTTTTTTTATTTTTTCACGACTCGTCAAATTGCAAATTTCCTGGAATGTTTACGGCGTCATTGTATAAATAATAATCATCAAATTAAAAACTTAAGCATACTGTTTTTTTTTTCATTTCCCCGCAAAATACATTGGTGTAATCATTTTATGAAAATTTGGTCAATAAAGTACACTTTTTCAATGATTATTAAAAAAAAATGAAGTGTACGATTTCTCCATTTTTTTCAATTTTTAAGGGTGTTTTTACAGGGAAACAATACAATATTTTTTTCTATGGAAATTAGTGTTCAAGACGAATTTTAGCTCCTTTACTTTGTTGTTTTTCCGTTTGGTCTTTTTTATTGCCTCTCCTATTCTGTTTTTCCTTTATTTCTTTTTTATATGGTGAAGATGTTGTAATCTCGCTCTTTTCAAGTCTTTCGAACCCGCGTTGATAAGCGTTTTTTTTTATGCACCAGGAAGTGGTGATAGTTGATTCAATAAATCTGTTGAGCTAGTTTACAGCAGTTGAGCTATGTACCTGTGCATCCGAACCCATTTTGTGCCAAGGGCTTCATCCGCAAGTGCAGTATGTCGTAGTTAGTGTTTCTTCCCGCAGGATTTCGTCTTATCTATGCTGAACTTGCAGCAGGAAACGCAGCCTTAAAAGGTTTTAAAAACGAAAATTGCGATCTTTAAGCCGGATTTGAACCCAGGACCGGTGCGTAAGCCGTTAGTAGTCTGTTTATTTCTTATTAATATCACAATTACATATTTGGCTAATACTTAATAAATTTGATCAGTCTTTTAATCAAAAATATTTTACTGACAGGTTGTATAAGAACTTCGGAAGATCCTAGAGTAGGCTTACTTGCTCTGCCGTCCGATTTCTTCACCCAAGCAAAACAAACCCTTCGTCTCCCTTCGTCAAATATTGCAACAGTTGATCTGGTTGTGAACAACGCAATGCTAAGGCCCCAGATCGAAGTGTTCTGTCGCTAATCCCGTGAATTAAACATCTCCACTGCTCGCTTATCGACTTTGTCACACTGATTGAGTAATGTCAGTTTCTCATAAAAATATATTTTTATGGGTTCATTAAAACGACTGTTCCTTTTAAGCATATCTTCCAAAGCCTGACCATAATTCTGTTCGAAGGGGAATGCGTTAACAAGTTTTTCCTGCCATTCCGGCCTACTAAATAGAACTAAATTAAGGCCCTCGTACCAACTTTTGGCCAGGCCTTGGAGTTTTTGCATAGCAAAATGAATAGCGGTCATATTATCCCATCCGTAAACTGAGGCGCACTCATTAACCTTTTTCAGCCATATGTTAATACGCTGATTTTTCTTAGAAGGATCGAAATTAGGTAGAATGTTCATAAGATCAATTTTAGGAGAACAACGTGCAACCTTAGTAGACGGATGAGGTGCTAGATTACTTCTTAAACATTTAAAAATATTTATAAATTCGTTTTTAGTAATAGAAGGACTATGTCCTGCGTCGCCGTCGTAACGCTGCTCGGGTTGTTGATCTCCCAGCTCTAACCGATGAATGCGTTCACCAGAACGCTCCAGCTGTCTTGACGTGGGGCGTGCGCGGCGACTTCACTCGGCACTCGAAATAGTGTAGAAATTAGGAAAGGCACCAGGCGAGGATCATGGTTCGACGAACTTGCCAAAACTGCAGCCAAACGATAAGAAAGCAACAGTCACCGATATAGTTCATGTGTCGTGACGCACATCTGCTCTGGTTGCAGTCGGTCTTGTCGCTCCAGAATTGGATTGCACAGTCACCAACGGAAATGCTTTAAGTAACCATACACTGCTTAAAACATCTGAAATAGATGAAAAGGCCATAGTAGTTGATGATTGAGGTTCAGTTGTTTGTGGTATATTGGACTCTGTAGATTTAGATGATAGCTGTATAAGTCTATTGTAAACATGTTTTAAATTTTTGTGAGATACTTTTACCTGTTCGTCTGACAAGATTGCATTCACCCTCGGATCTAAGTATATGGCATTTAAAAAACAGTCATTTTTTAAAAGAGTAGTTTGTCTTTATCGCATATAAATTCCTAATAACAGTGCAAAAGGTGTGTTCATTTTTTCAATTTCAAGCATGTACTGCATTCACCTTATATAGAAACAAGCAAAGCTTAATTGTTCTTTTTGTAAGATTTTCGAGAATAATCTGCGAGGTGTGAGACATTTTAGTATTGTTTCAATTGCTTACCACGTCTCCTCCTGAAAGATTAAATCATTAGTATTATTTACTTTAACATGATTAACCTTTCTAACATATCTCTGCAGTCGAATCCCATCTTGTTGGGCAATCTATTATAGGCGGAAGATAATTATTGTTCCTCAGAAGGCGAGTAATTCGGTGCTCTACGAGAGCTTTTACGATACGTCTACATTCATGAAGACAATCATATTCATTTAATGCATTTCTAAATGCAAGTTGCAAGGTGTGAACAGCACATCTCACAGCAGTAACTTTTGTGAAGTTGACGTGTTCGAAATTGTTCAACTCAAATTCCAGACCATCGATGTATTGTTGATAGTGGTCAAGGTCAGTAGGCACTCTTTTTCACTATTAGTTTTTTTTCTGACTCATATTTTATATTAAAAAGTTCGTTCATTGGAAGGTCCGGGGGTAAATATTGACGGGTTGATCATCTTTCTCTATAGCGACTTATATATTTCGGGAAACAATTAATATGGTCCCTAATCCATGTTGACTTTTCATCACATAGCTTGTTAGCGGGTACATGTTTTCTCCTCTTGTCTCTTTCAGCTATGCCAGAAACAGATTTTTTATTACGTAATGCATAATCTAATCTTTTGTTAGAAAGGAGAATGGGCAACTTTGTATGGGTTCCGTCCCCAGAGTGTATAAAGTTGTGATATATATCATTTTGAAAATCATAATATTCAGGGGCGCCTACTCCGTGGGTGCTCGGGGGCTCGAACACCCATGAGAAATAATCAGTGGGTGGCGAGCACCCCTGAAAATAGACATCAAGAAACAGATCAGTAATCGCTTTTTAGGGATTTTTCATTACCCGAAGACCCGTTTAGCGCAGTGGCTTAGAGCGCCGGTTGAGACGCAAGAGTCGCGGGTTAGATTTCCGCACCAACGCAAATGTTTGTTGATAAAACAGATATTTGTGTTGGTGATGTATATGCAGTCCGCGCGCACCGTGCAAGGGCAGTAATAAATGAGAGTTCAAGTAGTACGGTTGTTTCATTACGCTCCATACATATCAGTTGGGTCTGGGTGTTTGTGGTACCTTCGTTGTTCCTGATTACCATAGTACAAGGGAAAACCTTAGTTTGTCACCAGGACAATGTATGTGATGTTGTCTCAATTTATCATTATTTATTAAAGATGCGGGCAACGGATGCCAGTTACTAATGCCGGTATCCGTTATCAAAATGTTCGTTTTTTCGATGCGCCATGCCGATGTGAGCAAAACGAAACCTCAAAACTCTTCTTCCTTTCTCAAAACAGGCAGGCGCCGCTGATTAATTATGTTTACATGTGCGAACACACGCTCGGTTAGTTAAGCAGAGCTGGGAGTAGGTAACAAGCTAAGAGCTGATCGACACATCATTTCCGAATAGAGCCTGTGTAGTTCTTATGATTCGCGCCTTTTCTCGCGCACCAAGCACAAGCAAGCCGAGCGCGGCGGCTTCCTCGCCCCGCCACGGGTGAGAGGCGCGGGCGGCGGAGCCCGCTGTTGCCGTCCCCGCGCGCGCTTTTGTCTCACGCATTCTCATAAATAATGCGGGTGCTTTGAGAGAGCGTCGTGCGTGGATAAAAATTTATCGTTCGATGGATAAAAATTCATCGTTCGAAATCAAAAGGTGCCCAGACCTGAAGTACCCTCTATAAGTAGCTCTTTTCAGCTTAGTACAGGTGAACAAATCCAACCAGAAAATTTTATTACTGCAAATTCCGTTGCAGAGGAGAAAGGGCGGCATTTTCAAAGTAAGTGGCAGGCAAATTTTCCATGGCTGTTATATGATAGAGATATTGATAAAGTATTTTGCAAAATTTGTAAAGAAATTACGTCCAATGGCGTGTCTCTGCCGAAAAATCTTCAAGAGATGAAGAGAGCATTAAGGCATTCACTCAAAGTGCTAACAAAAGCTATAGAAAGGTTTAAAAAACACGAAAAGTCTGACGTTCACTCTTTTGTTTATTGCATAAAATAAATTTAGAACGCGGCGTCAATGTACACTCCATGTTGTCAAAAAGGAAACTTGAAGATATAAAAACAACTAGAATCAACCTTTTAAAAATGATTTCAACTCTTCGTTTTTTAATGACCGGAGACATGAGAGGTCACGAGGAGGAACATTAAATTACGTTCAATTGTTGAATCTGCGATCAGAGGGTATTTCCGAGTTAAAAGCGTGGCTCCAGCACAGCAAATATAGGTGGTTGTCACACGATGTCACTAACGAACTGTGTTTAATACTGAGTCACGAAGTATTACGTAAAATAATCTAACTCGTACAAAATGCGGTCTATTACTCAGTTATGGTTAATGAAATAATATTTCCAATCATGATAATTTTCTCCTTTCGTTATGTGGACGTAAAGCTTAATATACATGAAACTTTTCGGACAAACACAAAATCGGATAATTTATTTGAAATTTACACTGACGTACTAAGACGATTCAACATAAATATTAAGACATGTAGAGGTCTATGTACAGATGGCGCTGCTAATGTTAATGGAGCGCATACTGGCCTTCAATCGCGGATTAAGGCTATCGAACCAAGGGCTATTCATGTGCATTGTGTCGCTCACTCGTTGAACCTAGTTGTTCAGGACGTAATTAAAGAGGTACCGGCCATAAGAGGTTTTTAGCACTAATAAGAGAGCTCATTATATTCATACGGGATTCACCAAAACGTCAAGCTTGTTTCGAGACTGTACAGGCAGCTGATGATGCCCAAAATCTTACTCTGCGTCCGTTTTGCTCAACAAGAGGTGTTTTCGTATATCTTCGTTGAAAACTATTCTAAACAATTACAGTGTACTACACTGTTTATTGAATGACACTAAAAATTAGAAAGATGAAGCCGGCGCAAAAGCGAAAGGGTTTTTAAAAAGTCTTCAGTCTTTCGAATCCCTTTTTATTATCAAATTTCTTATAGAAATTCTTGATCGTATCGAAGCTCTAAATGCTACATTACAGAAGATTTCCTTACATCTGCAAAAAGTTGTCGATAATATTAATAATGTCAAGCAAATTTTATCATCGCAAAGAACTGATGAAAATTTCCAAAACGTTTGGAAATCTACTTTAGACTTAGCTCATATCTTGGAATTGGATGAACCCAAAACTCCAAAAATAAGAATGAGACCTAAAACGACAGACGAGTCTTCAAGTGAACCGCATCAATTTTCCTCGCCAGCTGATTTTTATCGAAAAATGTATTTTGAAGTATTAGATAAAGTCGTGGGCTGGATTGAACAACGCTTTACTAAAAATACTACACACTTGAGTAACATTGAACTATTTCTTACCAAGCAAAATGATACAAGCAGTAGTTATGTGAAAGAGTTCTACGGAGATGACTTTGATGTGGATCGTTTGGTTCTTCATCGTAATATGCTTTTAGATATTGCACAAACGAAACATATCATACTGAATAATGTGGAAGACATTGTTTCTTTTATAATTTCCAATTGCGAATCAGTTAAAGATATGATACCAGAAATAATAAAATTATTAAAAATCGTTATGATAATTCCAGTATCGACATGTACCGCCGAACGCTCATTTTCAGCATTTCGGCATTATTTTATTTCAGCATTACGGAGAATAAAAACTTATTTAAGGAGTACTTATGACCTAGCAAAGACTGAATGATAACATGATAGTGCATGTAAACCGAGAAATAGCAAATGATCTAGACCTTGAAGAAATCGCTGATACATTTGTAAACAGGGGTGTAGTTCGTCAGAATACTTTCGCATTGAACAAGAAATAATGTTAATAATTTTAAATTTTAATTTTAAATTTGTCGTTCTTAAAAAAGTTTATTAATGTTGATTAGTCATTTCTTAGACAATCTGTCTGTAGTACCTGCCTCCATTAGTTTAGTATCGTACAGTACAAGTACATATTGCGTAGTAATAATAATAATATAATAATAATTATAATAAATATTTATTTTCTCATCACAAAAGCCATTATAACAAGGTTGTAATATCATAAATAAACTTAACAAATAACAGTAATAGAAGTCTTTGTGAGAGGCTGGTGTCTGTACTGGGTAAGAAAGAACCTGTATTACAGATCGCCAGGCACTCACCCTTATTAGCAATTATAAGATTAAAACTTTAATGTAGACTTAGGTCTATAATATAAATATGGAATATAATTAGGTTATATAATATAAATATGGATTTACATTTACGCGTGACGAGGGGTGTGATGTGGTGAGATGTGTTGTAGTGTAAGGTTTTGTGTAATGTAGTGGTGGGTAGAAATTTTTAAAAAAGTACTATGTGTTATAAATAGTTTTATCTTTTCGGATTATTTCGCGGATTTATTTTGATTTTTGGTTCCCGACGTTTTGAATGCTTTACAGCAATCATGGTCACGGGAGAGTCTAAGGTGTTACATATCTCAAAGGCGTTATATACTTGTTACAGACAGTGCCTACCCACAATTTACAAAAAATGATTTTGAAAATTCAAAAATGGCACCAGAGTACCTTACAATATTTGTTTATATTATTTCTAAACACCAACCAAAAATCAAAATAAATCCGCGAAATAATCCGAAAAGATAGTTCTATTTAATATGTCAAATATTCGCGTAAATTTAAGAAAGTATTAAGAAATATGTAATAATAAAATAGAATTTATGTATAATAACAATTAACACGTTGAACGCTTTACGAAAATTTGAGTATTTCCATTCAAACCACGTCTCCTACCGGTGAGCCTATTTGAACTGAGCCGTTTGGGCCGCGTAGGTCACCCGTGAGCCGTGTGAGCGGTTTGACGTAAATGCTTACTACAAGCCACAGATTGTAGCTATGAAACAAAATGCCTATGGAAGTGAGCCGTGTGGCCCTGTAGCCGATACGGACGGCGTGGTTTTCAAATCCATTAGAAACTTGTAGTTCTATAAAGGCTTTTCTAATGACGTTAGGGCTGTTCTTAACGATGAGGTACAAAATATTATTTCGTGCGCAACACCTCACCTAAAACATAAAATGTAAATTAATATAAACATATTTTTCAGGTACCTAGCTACAGGAGATTCACATCAAACTATTGCTTTTTCTTTCCGTGTTGGGTGAACTACTGTGGGTAGCATTATAAAAGAAGTGTGCAACGTTATGTGGTCGTTAATGCAACCGATATACATCCCAACCCCGGATGAGAATACGCGGAAACAAGCAGAAATAGGTTATAGAGAAATTTGGAAATTCCCAAACTACGTAGGCAGTATCGATGGCAAACATAGCTATAAAATGTCCTCCTAATAGTGGGTCTGAATATTTCTGTTATAAAAATTTTTATTCTATTGCTTTACTTGCTATAGTAGATCCCTACTACAAATTTTTAATTGTCGACATTGGTAACTACGGACGACATAGTGACAGTGGAATATTTGAACACAGTATTTTTTATCGTGAATATATTCACGAAAAAAGTCTTTTGCCACCGAAATCGTTACCAGGTACTGACGAACCAATACCTCATGTCTTGATTGGAGATGAAGGCTTTGCTCTACAATCATATTTGATGAGACCCTTTTTCTAGATCAACTGTTTTGCACGACGAAAGAAAAAAAACGTTACAATTACCGCCTTTGCCGCGCTCGTCGAGTTGTTGAAAACGCCTTCGGAATATTAACTCAAAAATGGCGTATTTTTTTTAAGACCCATAGAGTGTGACGTGGAAACAGCTAAAGATGTTGTAAAGGCGGCATGTTGCTTACACAACTACATTAGAACTAAACAAGGAGTATTTGTTGTAAGCGAAGTCGATACTTCTCAAGTGCTTTAAGAAACGTGCTACCTACTAATAGAAGATCATCGAATGTTGCTTTTGAAGTCAGGGAAAAATTTGATTCTTATTTTAATCAAAATTAAAAATACTAATACAAATGGGTACTTACTTGATTCATTCATTTCTCCTGCAATTCTTTCTCACACTTCTGCTTTTTTCAAAGCATTTTTAAAGTTTTTATGACGGGTATTATACAATATAGGGGTTTTTTAACACACTCTATTTTTCGATATTCATGGCGGCCACGTGTCGAATAGTTTTGTAAATAAACACAACCGTCGCGCTTCGCTCTCGCTTCGCGTCTCGCGATCGCTCTCCGTTTGACGACGTGCGTGCCAGCTAATACAACTATCTCCCTCACGCCTCGCTTCGCGCGCTTGCCCTTGGTTTGTCATGGCGTGACACGCCTTTCGGTTCGCCACGTATTCGGTTCGCTTTCGCTTTTCTATGTGACTAGATTCATACGATACCATACATAACAAAATAAAAACGCTTTGCCACGCTTTCGGTTCGCTGTCTGTTTGACAAAAGCTTTCTAGGCAAACCATCTTTTTTTTCCAAGCAGTGTTTCATTCTGGACGGTCTCTGGTTAGGCACAGGCACAGCATTTTCTTGGACTTTGCAAAGATACATCATTATTGATCTTCGGAAATCTACCATTTGAATGTTTTTTTTAGTAACTGACTTGTATAGAGTCAAAGCATTTACCATCGCAGTATTTAGCAATAAATCAACAGCCAACTTTTTGTACCACTTTACAGATTTTCTCAGCGGGGAGGAGTATGCTGACATCTGATCAAATAAGTCGACTTCTCCTTTCGCTTTGTTGTAATCAACTATTATCTGCGGTTTCATGACCATAGTGCCCTGACGTTTTTTTATCATACCAAACTGATCAGAGTGTTTGGTTGATAACACCGATACGTCTCGTTTGTCCCTCCATTTCATGGCAGTTATACCGTCTCGACTCTCTCTGGCAATAAATTCTTCCTTCTTGAGTTTACTACTTACGACAGCCTTGGGTAAGTGCCTTCTGTTCTTACGAATTGTTCCCACCAAGTGGGTTTCGTTATCTAACAAAGTCCTGGCTAATGCTATGCTGGTGTACCAGTTCTCGGTATAAAGAGTATAGCCTTTATTTAGTAGATCGTTAAGCAAATCCATGACAACATTATACGGTGTGGTATTTATGAGTTCGTTGTTTTTTCATAAGTATATCCCGGCACACAGCATAACTTAAATTCTTTAATTCCATATTTATGGCGTTTTTGTTAGTTGTATTGTCGAAATACAATCCTGCCACGAAATGGGACGACACTTTCGCCTATACATAGGTTTTCGCCGGGTGTATAATGCATCTGGAATTGTTCATTCAATATTTGTAAAAGGTATCGAATACGATGAAGTCTGTCTTCCTTGTTGATCTCATCGTTTCGGGAAAAATGAAGCATTTGCAATATCAATTCGAAACGATTTCTTGGCATTATTGTGCGTGGGAATGGATAACCTACGACAACATTCGTTGACCAATATTCTGCCAATCTAGGAAGCTTTGTGATGCCCATAAACAGGATTAAGCCAAAAAAAATTTTTATTTCCTCAAGATCAGTTGGAACCCATTTGCGAAGCCTTGCAAAGCGTGAACTTTCATCAGAATTAGCTATTTAAATAAAACTGTCTTTTCGGATTTTTTCGCGGATTTATTTTGATTTTTGGTTCCCGACGTTTCGATTGCTTTACAGCAATCATGGTCAAGGGAGAGACTGAGGTGTTAGATGTCTCAAAGGTATTATACAGTTGTTACAGACAGCCTACCCACAAAATAACAAAATGAATTCAAAATTTTGAAAATTGGCATCAAAGTACCTTACAATATTTGTTAATTTTAATTTTAAACATCTCCCATCAAGGGATCTCCCTTGTGCTCTCTGAAACAAAGATTTTCCCACGGTAGCTAACTGTGAAGGGTGGTGGTGAGATTCACCATTCAAGTACCTATCTGTATGGGTCTGTATCTGTATGTAAAATCAAAATAAATCCGCGAAAAAATCCGAAAAGATAGTTTTATTTAAATGTCAAATATTCGCGTAAGTCTAAGACAGAATTAGCTATTTTGTTAATTGCAAATTGGTTGGTTAGGTCAGCAATCTCTTGAAAAATACTATCAGGAACCATTAGTTGGAAGAGATCAGCCGGAGATTTGTTACGCATGCCTATGCATAGGTTAGTGGTAAAGCCGGGATGTTTAGTGAAAGGTATTACTGTACGTTGGTTACCTTTAGGCTTTGACCAGGTGTCCGATGGCGTTGTATTACCTGAACCAAAAAAATACTACTATTTACACGGTGCTCATAAACAAGAATCCATACTAATATTATAAATACGAAAGTGTGTCTGTCTGTCTGTTACCTCTTCACGCTTAACCCCTCAGTACTTTTTAAAAAAAAATCAGCTTATCCCTCAAGACTCTCAAGTTTTCGCGCGCAACGCCGCGCTCCCGTTTTTTGTATATAAATAAGGATATCTCTAAAACTATTGCGTTAATTTGAATTCTGTAAACAGCTCTATAATTTAGAATAACTAGTCTTTGTAATCATCTAGTTTTATTTGATAATGATAAGCATTACAATATGATATGATCAAGTCTTGAAATTCGAGATCTGGTTTTTACATCATAATTTATTCAAATTTCTCAGATTCTAACAATATTCTCATAGTAAAAAAATTGAAAGTACATCACAAAACACAGTTATTACATGGTACATACCTTGAATTACACCCCAAACACATAAAAAAACAACAAAAACACACGATACATTTGTTTACGCACGTTTCATGTTATGTCGAAGTACTCTGTGTCACTGTTCAACTGGTTTTGGCCATAGACTAAAAATGCTGGGATACGTTTAATTTCACTAAGCTTCAGGTAGAATAAAGATCTCATTGTAAAATAAACCATACCGTTAAAAAATTGGGTCTAAAATGGTCTATTGCTCCGTGCCCCATAAGGTCACAAAGAATCTTGAAGGGAGTAAATGTTTCGTGCCCCATATAGGGACAAAGAATACTGAAGGGTTAAACCACTGAATCGATTTTGATGAAATTTGGCATGGAGATAGTTTAACACCCGAGGAAGGACATAGGCTATTTTTGATCCCGGTATTCCCACGAGAACTGGAACTTTTCACCGCGGGTAACACCGCGGGGCGTTGCTTGTATCTTTATAAGATCATTTTGTGATCATTCCTTATAAGATCAGTGGTTTAAGCGTGAATAGGTAACAGACAGATAGACAGACACATTTTCGCATTTATAATATCAGTATGGATTTTTTTTAATTTGGAGATACGGAACCCTAAAATATATATTTTTTCTATTACTACGGGCAACAAAATACCTACAATCCAAACCAATTTTTCCAGTGGGAATTTTAGTGTTGCAGAGTGTTATCAGTCAAAGCAAGTAAAACCGTGGGTAATAGCTAGTTTATGTTGAAAGGTGACTTACCGATAGTATCGGCAATTATTCTTGAGACTTCATTGTCGCTATCTTCACTCTCTGACAGTACAATTCGGCGGCATCTTCTTTTCGTTGATTGAACTACGTCTTCTTCATCTGTATCTATTTGGAAACTTTGGTTCAGGAGATTTATCTCGATATTCTCTAATTGCGTTATTTCTTCCTGCGTTAGCTCATATTCATCAAAATCAGCCATTTTTGAAACGAAAAGCGTAACAGATACTCACTAGCCGACGCAGCGCGTGAGACTGACGCGCCGTACGCACGCGCGGGCGTGGGCCGTATCGTGACCCCGCGGCCCCCGCTAACGGAAAATACAAAATTTTTTGTACGCGGCCACGAGACCCACCCGTGAGCCTTTTAGATATCTTAAAAACTAGACGATAGAAGTAGTTAATTTTTATTTTCCATACGAATTACTTCATTTTATGAACATTGGAATTAAAATTTTTAGTTGATAAAAATTACCGATTTCCTAATTTTGGCTCGGCCCGAATGCAAAAGTATCCTAGGCACACCGGTGAGTGCTAAAGCGTTCAACGTGTTAAATATATATAAACATATATTATACATATTATATTAAAATAAATTATTTAGGAATATTAAACAAATTTTCAATTTCTTCATAATTAAGATTTTGTAGCCATTTATATACTATTTTCTTACATTTGTTTCTCTGTAAAGGGTATATTGATAAACGATGATTGATTTTGTCGTATAGAAAATCTCTTAGGAAAGCATAAAATTTATGTGAGAAAGAGTCCTGTAAGTTTTAAAGGGACAGAGAGTGTGTAGTGTTCATTTAGTCGGTACAGGTAGGTTACGTATAAATTATAATATTTCTTGATATGCAACTGGGATTTCTCCATGAAATGAAGATGCAGTAGATTACAGTAAGTGCCTCGGAATTAAAGGCACAAAAGAAAACAAGCCATCTCATATTAGTCATACAAAAGAGCAAGTACTCACCAAAGATAACTTTGTTAGTGATCAACAATAAGATTAATCGAAAAGGCAGAATTAGCATCGGAAGAGTCCATTGAATGTCTAAAGACAATCTAGCATTTCTTCAGCAAATCAAATATTTCTCAACGGGAAAATCTACACTTAGAACCAGAAATGATAAATGAGATTGAATACTTCAGCAATTTAGATATTAAAAATATGCAAATAATTTTAATGAGTCTGTGCCTACTATGTACTTTATAATATAACAATATTGCACTAAATAGTATTGTATTGCATCATCTCGGCACTTTCCCTATTTGGCTTAGATCTTAATAATATTTTAGAGTCGTACGTGTCAGTCGCAATCCATCCATTGTCGGGAACAGTTATAATCTTCTACAATATATATATATATATATATATATATATATATATATATATATATTATATATATATATATTATATGTATATATATATATATATATATATATATATATATATATACATACTTCAAGGTGTTTCTATTCCCTTCGGCGCATCATAAGTCAGAGATATAAAATATATATATAAAGCAGGCACAATTTACATGCCACAATACGAAATGGCATATTGGTGACCCCGACGTGATCTCTAAATTCCGACTGCCTGCGAAGATATCTCCAATATGACTTCTGAAGGAAGAGCTCCCTCCGCCAGTGGTTCTTCTGAGCTGGCGACCGTGACAGTTTCGTCAAGGATCCCCGAATGCTGGTGCGATCAAGCTCGCTTGTGGTTCGTTCAAGTTGAGGCCATATTAACGCCTCAAAAATTAACAAACGAGGCAAAATTTATTCTTGTTGTAGCTAAATTGGGTAAAGAATTATAGTATAGATAATTATAATACAACAAGTAAGTGACATCTTACTGCAGCCACCTGAAGCCAAGAAATATGAAGCGCTGAAGTCAAGACTACTCGCAGTATATGAAGAATCGGAAAATTGTCAATTACAAAAACTTTTGAGCGAAATAGAGCTCGGGGACCAGAAACCTTCTCAATTACTGAGGCACATGCGTGATTTGGCACGAGGAAAAATCCCAGATGAAACTCTTAGTATTATGTGGCAAGGATATCTACCATCCTCTATGCGCGCAGTTCTCGCGGTTACGGATGTTAGAGATCTCGAAAATTTAGCAGCTATCGCCGACAAGATCCTTGAGACAACTCGACCTCTTCATGTAGCTGAAGTTACAAGTACCAGTAAACCATCTACGGTGAACGAAATTTTCACATTACAAGCCCAAATCGCACAATTAAGTTCACAAGTAATGGAACTGAAAAACGCACAAAGATCTAGACAAAGGAACCGAAATCATAACAATAACGGTCGTTATCGTTCCCAGTCGCGTGCCCGTAATATGATCCGGCGCAATTCAAGTTCCGATGGATTATGTTTTTATCATGCTCGTTTTCGCCATAGAGCGAAGAAATGTTTAGGGCCGTGTGCATGGAAGAAGCAAAATCAGGAAAACTAAATACGGTGCAGTCAGCGATGGATGTCTGCACCATCTCCCCTTCCCACCGCCTGTGCGTGACCGACTTAAACAGTGGTTTACGTTTTTTGGTGGACACTGGAGCCAATGTATCTGTTATACCTGTACCTAAGAGACCATATACTAATCGGGTGTGTGATAATTATAATTTATACGCGGCAAACGGAAGTGTTATACGAAATTATGGAACTAAAAACTTAGAGCTCAACTTAAAACTACGACGATCTTTCACGTGGAATTTCATACTAGCCGATGTGAAACAGCCTATTCTCGGTGCCGACTTCTTAAGTCAGTATAAACTTCTAGTGGATGTGAATAGGTGGAAACTTATAGATTCAGTGAAGAGTCTAAACGTTATTGGGTCTATAGTTCAGTGTAATGATGACACAATCAAAACAATCGACGTCACGAGCCCATATTACGATTTATTATCAGCCTATCCCGATATCACAAAACCTGTTTGTTACAAAGAAGCTCCGAAACACAACGTTATGCATCATATTGAGACTACTGGCTCACCTGTATTTGCTCGCGCGCGACCTCTTCCTCCCGCTAAGTATCTAAAAGTCAAAAAGGAATTTGAATATATGCAACAAATTGGTATATGTAGACCATCAAAGAGCTGTTGGTCCAGTCCGCTTCATGTTGTGGAAAAAAAGAACGGTGAAATACGACCGTGTGGCGATTATCGCAGCTTAAACGCCATAACTAAACCAGATAGATACCCCATTCCGAGGATTCACGATTTCACTTACCTACTCGCGGGTAAGAAGATATTTTCCCGAATCGATCTGCACCGTTCTTACCATTTTATTCAAACTGCTCCGGAGGACATCGAAAAGAGTGCCATAATAACACCTTTTGGCCTTTTCGAGTTTCCTCGTATGACTTTCGGCTTGAGGAACGCTGCACAAACGTTTCAGCGATTCATGAAACATGTAGTTTTTCAAGGTCTAGACTTTCTTTTTAATTTTGTTGATGACGCTGTCATATTTTCGAACTCTGAATCCGAACACAGGATGCACCTGGAAACAGTATTCCAGCGCCTAAACAAATATGGCGTTACGATTATTCTGGCTAAATGTGACCTGGGAAAATCGGAGATTGAATTTCTAGGATATAATGTGTCAACAGAAGGCATAAAAATTTTAAACGATCGAGTGAAGGTCATATCAGAATATCCTAAACCAGAAACTGTGGCACAATTACGCCGATTTTTGGGTATGATTAATTTTTACCGGAGTTATTTACCGAATGCAGCTTCATACCAGTCAATTTTAAATGCCTATTTACATAATACTAGACGCAATGACAAGACAAAAATCATATGGAATAATGAAGCTGAAAATGCTTTCGATCAGTGCAAAAAAAGCCTAAAAGAAGCCGTTATGTTATCCCATCCCGTTGTCGGTGCACCCCTGAGTATCATGACTGACGCAAGCAGTACCTGTGCAGGCGCAGTACTGCAACAAAAAATCGGGCAAAAATGGAAACCGCTAAGTTTTTTTTCCTGCAAATTCAGTGAAGCACAGCAGCGTTATAGTGCCTACGACAGGGAATTGTTATCTATATATATGGCAGTAAAATATTTTCGCCATATGATTGAAGGCCAAGAAGTTATTGTCTGTACGGATCACAAACCGCCCGTCTATGCCCTACACAAAAAAGCTACGAGTAGTAGTGATACACCCCGACGACTTCGACACCTAGATTTCATTAGTCAATTCTGTACATCGATTGAGTATATGCAAGGATCTCAGAATATAGTTGCAGATACATTATCGAGAATCGAACAGATAAACATGCCATCACCACTTGATTACACCGAAATATCTAAAGCGCAACAAAATGACCCAAAATTGAAAGAATTATTAAAGGCAAAAAACTAAAATTTTAAAACCTTAATTATCCATATTGTAAGGAGCCGATTTATTGTGAAATATCAAAACAAAACGCTCGTCCGTACCTACCGAAAGAGTATCGTGTTACAGCTTTCGAAGCAATTCACGGTATAAGTCATAGCGGGACACGTGCTACGAGAAAAATGATTACGGAGAGATATTTTTGGAAATCCATGAATACTGACATCAACAAGTGGACTAAAGCATGCATAGATTGCCAAAAATCGAAAATTCAACGCCATACAAAATCTCCGCTCAGCTCATTTCCAAGTAGTAATCGCTTTGAACATCTGCACATAGATATTGTAGGACCATTACAATACTGTCAAGGCTACAGATATATGCTAACCATTATAGATAAAGCGATAGGATGGCCGGAGATAAAACCATTAAAAGACATCACTGCTGAAAGTGTTTCAAGGGCCCTATACACCCATTGGATCTCAAGATTCGGATGTCCTTCAAAAATTACTACCGATCAAGGCCGCCAGTTTGAGTCGCATCTGTTTAATAATCTGGCAAAATTTTTAGGCATAAAGAAGATTCACACATGTAGTTTTCATCCTCAAGCTAATGGTAAGATCGAGCGACTACATAGAACTCTTAAATCGGCATTAATGGCACGTGGAAACACCGAAAATTGGGTAAATGATATATCTACAGTTTTATTAGGCTTGAGAGCTAGCCTACGGGATGATACCGGAATATCTGCAGCCGAATTAGTTTATGGTACACCAATAAAGCTTCCAGGAGACTTTTTTGAGCCGTCAACGCAAATTTCTCCCGAAAGTGAAATATTTTTGTATAATTTAAGAGAGCGAATATGAAAGTTACCAGCCGTCCCAAGAAGACAACAAAAACAAGATAAAATATTTGTACATCCAGCTTTAGGGTCATGCACGCACGTATTTATTCGTTGTGACCACATTATAAAGCCTTTGACGCCTCCATATGCTGGTCCGTATAAAATCATAGAACGAGGGGATAAGCATTTTAAAATCATGATTTCAGGCAATATAAAAACGATATCAATAGATCGATTAAAGCCTGCATTTTTAGTCTCCAATGACTCGGAAATTCAATACACTCTGCCAAATAAGTCCAAGGAATGCACAACAAATTCCGAAGCACATAAGAACGACTTAAATGGTCATGTAAATCATAACACTTCATATCGAACTCGATCCGGGCGACTTATAAAGCTGACAGTGCATTTTATGCCCGAATAACATAGTCAAATTGCATCATTACTTATTAACCCTAGAACTACAAACCCATTTTTTTTACCTGTAAACTACAAACCGGGGTAAATATCTACCCCACGCGTCTTTTGCTTGTAAAATCGTTCCGAAAGCAGTAATCTGACTCATGAATACGTGATATTTTATGTTTTTTCATGCCAAAGAGAATGGTGAAGATTAAATTCAATTTTATTAAGGTTTAGTTGGCGAAAAATCGATTTGAATAGCTAAAAGTGCTGAAAAATTGTCAAACCGTCACTTAACAAACAAAAATTTATAACTATTTTTCTAAACAAACGATTTTCAAATTTTAAACGGCATTTCAAAGAGGACATACAAGGCTTTAAGAAAAAAAATACCATCATGAGGTTTTGCCAAAAAACTATTTATTTGGGACTCTGAAAATTCAAAAAAATTGAGAATCTAATCTATTGAGAAGTCAAATAAAAATCCATTAAATATTGGTTTTCAAGAATATATTTCGGTTTCAATCATGCAAAATTAAAAAATAAAAAGGAATTTAATACACATAAAAAAATATTCAAAAGTAAAGTTACGATTTGACTTATTCAAAGATACCACAATCGCTGCAGTAGATTACTCGGTCGGTCGGTCAGTCGCATGCAATTTGTGCAATATATTCGCGTTTTGCGATCCTCGATCGGGGATACAAGCCCCATCGGGCCTGCTCTTTTGGTGACTTATTAGCTAGTTGAAATTTTTCATCAAAAAAAAAACAAGATGTCGTTTCTTAATTCCCGGCGAAGAGAAGATCCTGTGGCTCCAAAAGCGAGTTGACCAAACTTTTTATAAATTATCTTCGGTTCATGCGGACAAAATCAACGATGAAGTTGTAAAGGATTAAGGCGTCGATTCCTCCTTGGTCAAGCATATTCATCCATATCCTTATAGGCCACCGGAGAGTTTTACATTGCGTGGAGTACTGTAGTAAAAAAATGGAATGTATGTAAATTTTTTTGCTCCTCCCAGTGTATGGGTACTTAAAATATGAAAATAAGGTTAAAATACATGAATTAAATTTATTTTAGCTAGAAAGAGAAAAATAACTTACCTACACAAAACAGTAACGGTAGCTACAAACTGGGGTAGATATCAACCCCACACGAGCTTCACGTCTTCATTCCGTCACAGTTAACAAGAAACTAAAGGGTCTCGCAACCTCGTCCTATTGTTAGAAACTTGAACTAAATTATGGTATAGGTCTTATGTCGATAATGTCACTAACTAACTCAGAAATGTATTTCAAAGTTTACCTGGGGTAGATATCTACCCCGGTTTGTAGTTCTAGGGTTAATAATTCGTCGAGAAGTGAACACTCTCGATCATTCCTACAAATTATATCCCATTATTTTATATTTCTATATTAAAATGGGAAAACCTCAGAGCAAGGAAGTAGTGATAATTGCCCAAAACGGTGCTGCAAATCAAGCGAGCACCAGCATACTGCATGAGATGACTCATACGAAGCTGGACATATTAACAGCCATCGTCACAGTAGCCTTCTTCATCGTACTCTGCTATCTGACTTGGAAGTTTTGTAAAGACCAATGTACCAAGTTCCTTATAAAAGAGATATCTGGTCTGCCTGGTCTACGCGCGAGTCGTCGATCGCGCGATCCACAGCATGCACAACCTGCGTACTCCGTTGCCTGATAAGGGCTATACGCATGTGTTTCCCAAAGTGCAGTGAAAGTGAAAAAATGTGCCTATTTTCTTAGTTAAGAGTGCAAATCGTTAAAAAATGTAATATGTATGTAAATTTATTTATGTTTTTTTTATGATATAAATTTAGCAGTATATTGTTTTTTAAATAGTTTTTTTTTTCTCTTTCATTATATAGTGTTTTTATTTTTATTTTTTTTTAAAGAGGGGAAGTAGTGTGCCTACTATGTACTTTATAATATAACAATATTGCACCAAATAGTATTGTATTGCATCATCTCGGCACTTTCCCTATTTGGCTTAGATCTTAATAATATTTTAGAGTCGTACGTGTCAGTCGCAATCCATCCATTGTCGGGAACAGTTATAATCTTCTACAATATAATATATATATATATATATATATATATATATATATATATATATATATATATATATATATATATAGCCGGCACAATTTCCATGCCACAATACGAAATGGCATAAGTCTCCAAATAATAATGTAGAATCCAAAGAATCAAATTAAATCCTATTTCAGAAGAAACTGTTTTTGAATAAATAGTAGATTGTTACAATGAAGGCGACATTATAGAAGACACATCACCTTTTCTCATTTTCAATTATTAATCCACAGTCTTCAGATACATAAGACTCCTGAAGACCCGAAGCCTGTAACAAAAGCTCAAATAATACAAATTATTGAAGATCAATGTTTGAATCCATCATTCACAGCTTCAATACCCATGAAAAATCTTACTCCCGTTAAATTAAATGAAATTTTAATATTACCAAAAAGATAAGGAGTCAAAAAACTTTTAAAATGCCGTTTGTACTAACTTTAGCACAGTGGAAAGCACAAGAAAATGAAAAAAATAAGCTTAAAGAAGAGAAAGCAGAAGGGATCAAGAAAAGAAAATAAAAAAGAGAACGAAAGAAAATAGTAAAACAAACGGTGCCAATGAAACAAGCTAAAAATAAAAAGAAGCCTAAAGACGAAGAAGCCTAAAGACAAAGAACTCAAATTATAGTTTCTGATGACTCTGCTGAAGAAGCAGTAGATATAAATGAGAATCAACTGTCACATCATCGTAATCCACGCGTTCTTTAGCCCACCCCCAGATTTCTGTATGGAAAAAATAAATATAAATGGTCGTCAACGCCTCGATCAGCATCTACTCGTACTTTGAGAAGGAACATAGTGCATTTTTTCCAGGCTCAAAAGGAGAAGCCAGAGACGTAGATGAACCCATAGATTTACTGCTTCTTTTTATCACTGATGAAATGTTGCAGCAAGTTGTGACGTTTACAAATGCGGAGATACTCATTCGCAAGAATAAATACAAATGCGATTCGCAAACTGTATCGCAGACTGATCTGGGGGAATTAAAAGTGTTGATTGGCTTATTATTTAATTCAGCAGCTGTGGAAAGCAACCATTTGCCAACTCGTATATTGTTCAATACCTAACGATCCGGTACAATTTTCAAGGTCTGTATGAGCGCAGAAAGATTCAGTTTTCTCATAAAGTGTCTTCCATTTGACAACAAACAAACACGAGATGTAAAAAGACTTGTCGACAAGTTTGCGCCCATACGTCAACTGTGGCAAAAACTATTTTATGATTTTCAAAAGTGGTACACACTAGTCTTACATTACAGTCGACGAACAGCTCGTTGGATTTCATAGAAGGTGCCCCTTTAGGATGTATATTCCAGACAAACCAAACAAATACGGTATAAAAATTGTTATGGCCGCAGATGTAAATAGCAAATATGTTATCAATGTCATTCCTTACTTGGAGAAAGGATCTGATCCGGAGTCCGTAGTGGGTCTTCTCGGTGGTACTCCAAGTGCTTCGATTGCGAAATGATCCTAGATGGCTTAATGCATCTCTTCTTCTGGCGTGCTGACATGTAGACACGTGTTTAAGAAGTGTACTACTTTCGCGCCTCCAGTGTCTGACCCGTGAAGCACCCATCCAAGCCCTGTTCTTGAAGGGACTGGTTTTCCTACAGCGATTTAAAATTCACTGTTTCAATATTTCACACTAATACAATGCCTATAAATATTTGAAAGACAATTTAAGCCATAAGGAAATGTTGGTACACTGCGATTTTTCCGAAAATTATTCCACAAAACTACACACCGAAATTCAAGCGAAGCATTTTGGACCTTCTCAAATACAGATTTCAATGCATACAAGTGTGATCTATAAAGACAACAGCTTACAATTATATTGCACATTAAGTAATTCAGGTAAGTATACCCCAGAGGCAATATGGGCTCATTTGTTGCCAATATTGACTGAGATTAGAGCTATATCTCCTGAAATTGATACTCTTCACATATATTTAGATGGCCCAACAAGCCAGTATAGACAAAAGAAGAATTTTTATTTATTTCACAATTTAACTAAGCAGCTGGGATTTGTAAAGGCGACATGGAACTTTTTTGAAGCGGCCCATGCCAAAGGTGCTGCAGACGGTGTAGGAGGTAGCAAAGTTGCTCATGGATATGATATTACGGATGCAAAAACTGCTTTTGAAATACTTAATGCAGCTCACACAAAAGTTAAAACACACTTAGTGACTGAAGAGGAAATTAACAAAATCGAGGAACAAATAAATAGTTTAGACTTAGTACGTGTACCACAAACTTTCAAAATTCATCAAGTAATGACGACACCTGATATGAAGTGTATAAATTACAGACTTTTGAGTTGTGTTTGCGGAAATACAGACACCAAAGGTTTTTGTCAATGTTGCAATCCTAAAATGCATACAAATATAAAAGAAAAGAAAATTATAAAAAAACGAAGAGTAGTGTATTTATCATCAGAAGAAGAAAATAGTTTATCGCCAAGAAAAGAAAGTAAGGAGGAATGAAAAGAAAATATGGAAGCTGATTCAACAATAGCACCACCAAAGGTGGTAATATTGTCTAGTCTTAAAGTTCATTTCAAAAAGGCTGATCTTAAAAACATGCTGCAAAGAAGTGAAAGATATAATGTTTCGTCAGACAATATTATGTGGGATTTTAAGGAATTGTTACCTCTGCCTGTAAATACACCAAAAGATAGAATAATGAATCTTAGTGACTTTAATTTAACTGACAGTGAGTAAATTGATTCATCTAAACAATAGATTTGTCAAATATGTAAATCTAAAATCTGATTATATAATATATTAAATTATTTCGTTTAAATTAAAAATTAAGAAAATATTTAGTTAAAATAAAAAAAGAAAAGAAATTATTATATAAATAGTAAAATTATTATAATATAACAACTGCTTGGAATCATAATATTTTTATTTAACATTTGTAATTGTTACATATTTCATCTTATCGTAAATATAAAAATTGAGAGCCTAAAATCTAGTGTAACCATCGTCAGTATTAATGACATCTTGTAACCTCTCATGCATTGATGATATCATTATGCAACATACTTCGCTTCCTCTAAAACTGTCTCATATTTTTGTAATATAATCATAGTATTAATAAAGGACTCTTTGGTTCTTGCTCTGGTGTAGTCCCAATGTTAAGCTATTAAACCCCACTGATTCTCTATGGGGTTAAGTCTGGACTTTTAGGCGGCCACGGCAAGAAGTCGGCCATACCATAGTTATAGCGGAACCTAGCTTGGCCAACCGAGAATTATGTAATAATATAACCTCTTCTAAAATACTGATGTATTATGGACTGTTCATTCTGCCATTTATTCCGGCCAATCCACCGGGGCCACTAGCTGCCATCCAGCCCCAAACACCAAAACTTATCCGGCCGCTTCTTCTTGCTGGTAATATATTTTGCTCTATATACTGGGTATTTTTGGACCGCCATAAAGATAACCGTCCATCGACTGAGGAAACAAATACTTTCTCACCAGAAAAAAACTGCCTTGCTGAAATCATAGTTTAAATATTCCCGAGAAAACTGACAGCGCTTAAGTTTATGACGTTCGGTTAAAACTGGTTTACATGCAGGAATTCTATGGTGTAAGCCAGCCAAATGCAGACGACGTCGTATCGCTGAAGAGGATACTTGTAAGTCCTGTATTCGAAGAAATCCTTTACGTTGGACCCTGCTAACTAGTTCTTGCTTTTATGACAAACTACATTACCTCCCTCTTCCCATCGTTTGAGCCAAAGATACATGGTCTTCTTCTGTAGTAAAAAAAGTAGTTTTAAGATAATTATTTATCATTACCTCAGAAACGCCTTAGGCTAGCGGTATAGTTAAAAAAGAAACCAAGAATTAACTATGAAATTTCTGAAAGTAATAATGTTTGCCCAAATATATTAATAAAATTTTTAAATAAATAAAATCAAAAATTACAGACATCGATTATGCAATTATTTTTATTTTATTTTTTATTTTAATTATCTTATTTTAATTATTATGAGTGGGTCATTACATAAACCGTTACCGTTGTTACCGTAATTCCTAATTCATCTGTAATATCTATGATCGTGTATCCTTACTCCTTCAGAATAGTTATTTTTAATTTTACGGATAAGGCAATACGATAGGACACGTTATTGTATTGTTAAAACCAATTATTCTTTTTGCACTTTTTCAATTTTTCTTGTGTGACAGCCAATAGGTTGAAAACTGTTTGAAAAAAGTACTGTTTTTCAAATACATGCTTGGTATGACAATGTTTCACTTTTTATACGATTCAAATATCGCCTTTTAAACTCAATGAGTCGCACGTCCAGCAACGTCGCGTGTGATAGATTCATTAAAAATATAGAGATAACAAAAACTTCAAACTACCCAATATTACTTTAATATTAAACAAAAACATGACACTTTTATAAATAATAATTATCATTTTATATATATGGGGGTAGTTAAATAAAAAAGAAATTAATAATAAAATCTATTACGTGCAATGGACGGAGCGGAGTGTTAAGTTCAAAAATTCATAACTTTTTATCCATCGAAGTTTTTCTAAATTTTCTTTCACAAGTGTATTGTACATATCATTAGCTTTTAAATTACATATCGTTTGTAATGATTCGATGTTTTTTTGAGGGGTGTATGAACATAACAAACTTAAGTGTGTAACAAACTCTCGTTTCAAAAAACTTAAAGTGCGTACGCTGCTAAAACCAAAGCGACGACCCCCAATTATTTTTTCATATAAAAGTGCGGACTAGTGCCCCCCTACCTCGTGCCAAATTTCAGAATTTTTACACTATGGCAAGTGCGAGTTTTTGACCAAAACCATTAACTTTGTAAAAGTGACTGTTGGAGCTAACTCGGTGAGTATCAGTGCCACGGTGACTCTTAATACCTATATAGACTCAGTGTTACACACTTTATCCTATACCGAAATCAAAGTGAACATTTTAAAAATAGTTTAAGAAATACAGTGACTACAAGCTTAACGAGTAGTTGTAAAAACTCATGAACAATTTTGCAAGTGAAATATAAAATTATTTTCAGTGACGACATATAACTTTCTTCACTTTTCGTAGTGTAGTGCAGTGATAGCAATATAATAAGATATCATTCAGAATTTTCGGACAATAATTTCTAAAGATATCTCATGCCATAAACTCAACAAAGTAGTGCACGACCGCAGGGATAAGTGTGTCAGACCGTTTTTACACTTTTTCTTTTAAGACCAGGCTGTCCGCGCGAAGTAGGCATTTAACGCTACCTCCCCTCCCGCAAAGCGAGCTGTGCGCTCACGTCGCCGGCGTGAACTCACAACTACAGGCCAAGCGTCACAGAGTACGCAAGCGCGTCTGTAGGCAGTAGGCCAACTTATTACATTAATTTGTTTTTAATATTATTGGAATTTAAAATACGGGCATTGATCCGGTAACATTTTGTTTTATTATAATAAGTATATACTTAGTAATCGCGAAAAGCTAAGACATTTATTCCTACGCAATAAATGAATTTGAGTAAATATTGAACAAGTAAATTATATTTTATTCAATTATTTATATATTCATACACATACTTTAGGAATCTTATCAGGAAGTTACTTATGTTTTTATTGGTATAATGTTTAGAAATTTACAAATTATTATGTAACTTTTATAATAATGAAAAGCAATTGAAGGACTATGATTATGAATCACTTATTTCGATTTTCAAAGCAAGTGTAAGTTGGCGTAACGGTGAAAGCTCGGTCTAGACGTTCAATGGTCGTAGGTTCGATTCCCTGTACCGAGACGTTTTTTTCTTTTTCTCAATTTTTATATATTATTCATTTTTCAATTATGCAAAGAAATCAATATTTTCTTTATTTATTATCATTTATTGTTTTTTTATATGTACAGATATGCAAAAGGCATAGAAATGATAAAAAAATGGGATTTTGGGCTTTTCAACAAGGAATAGTAATTAAAGCGCATGCGAAAAAACTTTGTACATGAAAATTCAAAATTCAATATATAAATTGAGAAAAAGGAAAAAAAAATGTCTACACATATGGAGCATCGAACCTACGATGATCGTTATTATAGTCCGAGGTCACACCGCTACACCAACTTATGCTTCGCTTGAACAGTGAAATACGTGGTTCATAACGTGCGAAATATTTTTTTATTTTTTATTCACTTTTTTTTCTAAACGCTTGGTTTTCTTACTGACGCCCGGGCTCAGCTGATTGCGCTCACTAACCACTGTGCCTATTCCACCAGGGACGCCACTTCAAATAACATATTTACACTAACTTTACATACTGCTTTATTTTACATAAAAAAACTTTGATGTTGTTATGATGTAAATAATATATTCCCAAAATGTCTTCAGTTTATTTAAAATGGCATATGTACATAATAAAAGGTAAAGTTATAAGTATGAATATAATCTGCTGATCTACATATATATATATATAGATAGGTACCTATCGGTCCGATTTGAAAATTATTTCTGTCATAGAAATCTGCATTATCCTTGAGGGACAAACATACCCTATGTTTTGTTATGATATACCTACTTACCCGTACTAGTTTCGGTTAGCTAAGTCCACGTTATATTTATGAAATTTGGTATGTATGTCACATGTAGATTTATGTGAAACCCGCGTCCAAATCCTACGCGTACAATCGCTTGATGAAGTCGTGGCAGAATCGGTAAGTGTGTTTGGGCACAGATCATATATAGAGGTTTGGGTGTATATGTCTGCGTCCCGCAACATAGACTTTTAGAAAAAAATAATTATCTAATACCAGAGATTACAATATTATCAACATCTTACATAAAAACCTTTTCATACCTACTTATACCACCACGAAACGAAATGAAAGTTCATACTGATAACACAATTGTAAACTCTAGAAAAGTACCTAGTACGAAAGTAATAAGCGTACATATTATGTACGTATGTATGTTATATACACACACATACATACAACGCGTATAGTAAATTACTTATATTTATTAATTATATTATTTATTCATATTAAATATTAATCATAAGCATAGCCGCGCGAAACCCGTAGTATACGGCAAATCGGAATTTGTTTACTTATGATTTCATCGATCACTAAAGAACTAGATACACAATCCCATGCAAAAGTTCTCTTAAAACCTAATTGTGTTTAGGTAATTCTAGTTTAAAAAAGTATACAATAATCTAAATTCAACCTTAAATGTATAAACGTTTTAAAGTTGTTTTGACAAAGCTATGTATAAAAAGCTAAAAACGTTGATTTTTTTACACTATGTCCAAGAATGAATATTTCGATAAATTAGCGGGGGGATTGCGCGCGAGCAAAAGCGACATAGGTCCTACCTCGACAAGGGCCAGCGGCCGACTGAATCACTATCGCCGTTGCACCTAAGCTGCTAGCGAATAAGGTTGAATATCGAATATCCGATCGATCTTATTCTTGCACAGAACTAAAGGACGTAAGTCTAATATCTAATTTAATTTATTATGACAATAATAATTGGTCAATGTCAATGATATTCAAACACGACATAATGAACTATATTTTCCTTATGTGAGTATTTTTTTTGCATATGTAAATGAAGTAATTTACAAGTAAAATCCATAAATCTCTAAAAAAGGCATATTTAAAAAAAAATAAAACCCTCGAGAAAATTTCATTTAATTGTGTTTCTATTTGTAACGTTCGTTAGAAAAAGGTTTGAAAAATCATATGTTTAAATTATCACATTGATTTGATATCTGGTATACATAGAATATCCCGGCAAATCAGCGTTAAATTTAGGGAGCCTCCTCTTAATAACTCACTTGTTTATCGTCCTTTTTTAAATCTCCTTGTTACACAATCCATTTTAAGTGTTCCCCTTGGATATGACATACCTTTTACCCTTAGAAGTCCAAAGGGAAAAAAGTCGATTTTCAATCTACGTAATTTTTTTTTTAAAATCTTAAGAACTTTTAAAATTCATAAATACAGATCTACTCAACCGATCTTCAAGCGGTTTTCACCTTAAATCTTCACTCCACTTTGGCTATCCAACGCCACCCAGAATTCACCCCCAACAAACCCTATTTCCCCCTGGAATTTTCCTGGAAGAGCTAACCTAAAATACATCATGGATATTCATAATAGAGAGGGTGGGGCACCTCCCCCCCCTACTTATCTCTCTCTCCCCTGCACCATCTCTGAGATATCCGACGTTGAATCATTTGTAAATTCAATTAAGAAGCTCTCCACATTCATATCGGATACGGTGTACGGTGGCCGAAGCGTCACCGCGGCCAACAAAAAACTAGTTGCCTCCGCCGCCGTTGAAATAAGGCGTGCCGCGGAAATACTCCCGAGAATTATCGCGGACGAGCATGGACCTGAATCACCGCAGTTGACACCTCAATCAGCAGCCGACTTAAAAAGTGACATTATCAGCGCCGTCAGGCAGGAACTGGCCTCTTTCAAGAGGCAAACCAACACCGCCACCACCACCAACCAGCAGCAACAGGGGCTACACCCCCTGTCCTACGCACAAGCTGCACGCACGGCCTCCAAACAACCACCATCTCCACAGACAACGCCTCCAGTCACTAAGCCGGCGCTCATTATCGCCTCCAAAAAGGAGGGCTCCTCGTCGGCGGACACACTGTCCTCTTGGAGGTCATCTGTGACCTTCAAGGACACTAACTTCACCCCGGCCGGCGTACACTTCGTCTCCAACAATAAACTCCGTGTCGAATTTGACAGTGATGCACACCTTCAAGCCACCCTTAAGAAGATCGGTGAGTCTAACCCTTACATCTCCGCTGAAGTCTCAAAGAAACTCAAACCAATGTTTATTATAAAGGGAGTGAATTCCGACATCTCACCGGATGAGCTCAAATCCGTCATAATTAATCAAAATGACTCCATACAAAATTCTATTAAAGACCCTAATGATTTAATATTTAAATTTAAGCGCCCCAACAAAAACGATAAACTATATAACGCAGTATTTATGACTGCGCCATATATATGGCGCACAATCCTAAAGTCTGATAAATTAAACGTCGACCACCAGCGCGTATATTTCGAGGAATTCACTCCCTTACTTCAATGTTACAAGTGTCTTAGCTATGGTCACACCCGCAAATTTTGTAAAAGTAACGACACTCACTGCTCCCATTGCTCCAAATCTGGACACGAATTCAATGACTGCCCAGTTAAAAAAGACCCCTCCAAGGTCGCCTGCCACAATTGTAAAATATTCTCTGAAAAGAGCAAAAGGAGCAGTGACCAAATAGATCACAGCGCTACATCCGACTCCTGCCCGAGGAAACAATCCATGATCGTCCGCACTCGCTCCAGGATCGATTATGGATCTTAATCATCCATCAGACAGCATCCACAACACTCTTCACACACCTCCACCGTCATCTCATTATCACAACATTTATGACCGAACCTTACACCAGTAACCAGGACCGCATGAAACTTGACAACGCCAACTACACCCTTTACCAATTCCCCTCTGGACGCCCCACCCACGCTGCCATCGCCATCAGGAAAAACTTTTCATCGACACTAGGCGTGTCCAACTACTCCAATTCCAATCTATGCATAGTACAAATCAAAGACCGTATAACCAACCGCAGTATTTACCTCATCTCCGTATATATTGAACCTCGTAAGGACACTTACAACACCCTCGACTCACTCCAGCTATTCCTTCATCACCATCCCAACTCCACCTTCATCATCTGCGGGAACTATAACGGATGGCACAGTCTGTGGGGCTCCGCCTCAGACAACCGTAGAGGCAATCAAGTCGTCGACTTCATCACCATCAATGACCTGATCATCCATAACTCCGGAAATGAACCCACATTCAACACCATCACTCATCGCTTACCTTACTCCTCCATCATCGACCTTACCATCACAAGCGACCGCCCCTTCATTCATGTACAAAACTGGACTGTCGACCCAAATATCACCCCCAGCTCCGACCACAACTCCATCACCTTTCACTTATCATTCCATAATATACACTTCACTAAAAACAAAAAACTCACAACATTCAAATATAACACTACACACATCGACTGGAACAGGATCATCACCGACTTCACAGAAATGATCGGGGACAAACTCCCCCACATTGACCGCATCCATGAAGCCGACTCTCATCAACTTGACATCATCATAAACGACCTCATTAACGCCATCCAATACGCTTGTGACCTACTACTCCCCCGAGCCCGCGGCAGACCGACCAAACCACCTTTTTGGAATGACCACCTACAATCACTGAAACGAAATGTACTCAAAGCTCACCATAAACTCACACGCTATAAACGACGCGGTCTGCCCCTCGACAACTTAATCACGGAGAGAAATGAGGCCAGACGCGCATACTCAGACGCCTTCTGCACCACCGCCACAGAACACTTTAAGGAATTTTGCAACCGACAGATTAAAGAAGACGTGTGGTCCGTCACCAATAGAATAATCCAAACCAAACCCCTCTCGCACCCCCCCCCCCCCCCCGTCCCTCCACTCTCCTTCTCAATGACGGCAGCTATACCACCAATAGCCTTGAGACCGCCAACGCCCTCATTGACAACTTCTTTCCTCCCGATACCCTTGACTCCACTTCCTTCCAACAATCTATCAGAACCCTAACCACCACGCCTGTCGATACACCCTCAGAACCCCCCTTCACCTCAATAGAAATCCTAAATGGCCTCAAGCACATGAGCCACAAAAAGGCACCCGGTGTAGACCACCTCACCGCCGACATCTGCCTCCACTTTGCCAACCAATTCCCCAACTTCCTCACCTCACTCTACAACAGATGCCTCGAACTCTCCTATTTCCCCACTGCGTGGAAACGCGCCCTCATTAAAATCATCCCCGAACCCAGCAAAACCAACTACTCCCTCCTCTCTTCCTTCCGGCCCATAGGCCTAATCAACGTATTTGGGAAACTGTTAGAAAGACTCATCATAGACCGCCTCAATTCCCACCTCAACACCCACAATCTACACAACTCCCGTCAGTTTGGCTTTAAACAGCAAACATCCACCACACACGCCATCTTCACTGCCCTGGATCTCGTCAGATCCAAGAAATCCGCTGGCGAACACGTAATCGCCCTCTCACTTGACATAAAAGCCGCCTTCGACAACGCCTGGTGGCCTGCCATTCTTAACAGACTCCGCTCCTACAACTGCCCTAGAAACATATATCAAATCCTCCTCAGCTACTTCACCAACAGAACAGTAGAACTTAACCTCTCCGACTGCAACCTAACCAGAACCATGTCCCGGGGCTGCATACAGGGCTCTGTCTGCGGACCCACCATGTGGAACCTCATCCTAGACGAGTTGCTGGACCTTCCCCTCCCCCCCAACTGCCACAACCAAGCCTACGCTGACGACGTTTTTCTCATTCTTCACTCTCCCTCCCTATCCACTCTCCAAAGCACCACCAACACTGCCCTCAACCAAATCAGCGCCTGGGGCAGCAGTGTCAAATTGCTCTTCGGGCCTGATAAAACCAAGATCATTGGCTTCACGAATAAAACCTCCCAACTCAACATCTACATGGACAATAACAAGCTATCATTCTCTAACGAAATTAAATACCTCGGAATCATCATCGACAACAAACTCAAATTCACCACTCATGCCATACAAGTTATTGAAAAATCAAAAAAACTATACCATAAGCTTCTCTTATTCACTAGACCCACTTGGGGCATACATCCCGATAACATTCGCGTTATCTTCGAACAAGTCATCACACCGATCATCACATACGCAGCTGGTGTCTGGTCCAACGCCCTCCGCTACAAATACGTTGTCAGAAAACTCCTCTCCCTACAGCGCCTCTTCGCCATCAAAATTATCCACGGCTTCCGCACTTGCAGCACTATCACCTCCATATCCCTGGCACAACTAACCCCCCTCCCTGAGCCTGAAACCGCACAGGCAGGCGGCTTGCTTAGCGCCTAGAGCCTAGCGAGTCACCCAGCTAGTTGCTTAGTAAAACAAACGTTCTAGAATGTTCGCGACCGGCCGCACTGCGCGCTTGGCGCCTAGCTGGTCGCTTAGCGTGTATCCAAGTAAACAAACGTGTTGGTTTTGTGTCAAAAAATGGATGAAATATTAATTGCATCAATTTTTAAAAGAGAACCTGTGTGGAATCCGGCTAATGAACTCCATAAAAATGCAATTATATTAAAAAAACTATGGGAAGAGATAGCAGTCGAAGTAAAAAAAGATGGTAAGTAGGTACTAAAAAGTTATTTATTTATTTATGATGTCATAAATTTTTTTACAATGAGAAGTTAATGCTGTGAATGTATATTATGGCGTTGGATCATATTTTCAGACAACGAGTTATTCTGCCAGGTAATCGATCCAATTCCGTTGAAATAATTCAAGAAAATAAGCCTAGTTTGTAAGGCACTGTTTGAAAATCTATATTGAGACCTGGTGGATATTGGTGCACTAGTAATAGTAAAATCCATGTCCTGTTGAAACGTAGATCGGTCTTCCGTCATAACAAAGTTGTGTAGAATGCATACAGCTTTCGTAATTGAAATAGCAGTATTGATCTTAGTTTCAATAGATTTCTGCAAAATCCTCCATTTTGCTGCCATTATACCAAAACAGCACTCTACACTTCTGCGAGCTCTTGAGAGTCGGTAGTTGTAAATAGATTTTGTGTTCTCAATATTTCCTAATGAAAAGGGCCTCATCAAATAATTCATTAGTGGATAACCACCATCACCAACTAAGACAAATGGCATTTTAATATTTGTATTAGGAATTTCTTTCTCCGATGGAATATTGAGTCCATTAGTTTCTAACATGTAAAACAAAGATGAACTTCTAAAATTTCCAGCATCGGACTGACGCCCCTCTGCTCCGATATCTACTAAAATAATTTTACAGTCAGCATCAACTACAGCTTGTAGTAAAATTGAAAAATATTGCTTGTAATTATAGTACAAAGATCCACTATTACATGGACGCTGTATACTTATATGTTTCCCATCAATTGCACCAATACAATTGGGGAAATTCCACTTGTTATAGTACTTATCAGCAATTTCATACCATTTCTCCGTAGTTGGAATTGGCATGTATTCATCTTTCACTGTACTCCACAAAATGTTGCATGTCTCGCTTACAATCTCAGAAACTGTAGTGCGACCTAAGCGGAAATGTAAAGCAAGAGATCTATAGGATTCTCCAGTAGCCAAATATCTGAAAAAAAAAAAAAAAACTATTTAATAACAGTTGGTTTTTGTTTCAGTTAAAACAATAAAAGCAAGATGGAAAAATCTGAGAGCGTATTTTTTTAAAGAATGTCGAAAAATTGATAAGCCAAAGAGTGGAGACAGCGCTGATAAAATAAGTAAAAGTACGTGGCAGTATTATGACCAATTATTGTTTTTAAAGAGCAAGAAGAACCAGAGCGAGAGCCCCGCGAGAGTTTCAAACATAAGTACAGATAATGATGATATTTATTCTATTACAACTGACACAACATTAGAGGAGCTGCAGAATCCAGGTTCTGCGCAGACTAATTCTACTTCAGAAACAATTACAAGTGATACTCTAGGATCTCAAAGTTATAGTCAAACATCACAAAGAAAGAAAATTCGTATGAACAGAACCGAAAACAATGATCAACTTTTAGAAATAGAAAAAAAGAAACTTGAGATTCTCGAGAGGGAAAGTATCAAAGAAAAAAGTGATGATTTACTAATTTTTGAGAGTCTTTTGCCTTATATGGAAAATATTCCGCGAAGGCGTAAATTAAGATTAAGATCGAAGATTCAAGAATTAATTTTGGTTGAAATTGAAGCTGTAGATAATAATATTATTCAACAATCGGTACCAGTGTTGAATATTCCTGTGCCAAACATAAATACTAAACAATCAGTATATGAATTGCACGTCCAGAATTCATCTGAACAAAATTTAATTCATAATATACCCATGCAAATGGAGAACGATTCAGCTTTGATTAGTTACATAAACAATTACAAATAATGATAATTATTTGTAATTAATACTGTATTTTAAGTTTTTAGAATAAATAAAAATAATATGTATTTAGTGTTTCACTTACCTTAAAGTAACGACTAGTCGTTCTTCGGCTGATATGCTTTTTCTAAGATGAGTATCCAAATGAGTTAATTTTTCTTTAATTTTACCGAGAAGTAGATCAAATGATTGTCTTGACATACGCAAATATTCGTAAAACCTGTCGTCAAAATTACGCAATTGCTTATACAGAACATTAAACTCCCCATAACGTAACTGTGACTTATTTATCTCATGAACCCAACATGATGGATAAGGCCGTGAAATGGTATATTTTAAATGTGAATTTTCTGTAAGTAGCAGTTTTAGAGCTATTTTTGAAAGTGACATCTCGTCAATGTGCCGACAAGTAAATGACCAAGGCACTTAACGACCCACCACGCAAACCACCTGCAGTGCGGCCACCGTGTATCCTAGCACGTAGCCAGAGCGCAAGCCACTAAGCTCTTGGCGCTAAGCAAGCCGCCTGCCTGTGCGGTTTCAGCCTGACAAAATCAAGGCAGTCGCCGACATTGAAGTGGCAAAGCTTCGCGGCGTCTCTGACCTCCTTCCCTCCGACATCCCCATCGAAAAGGGCTGGCAACACTGGTCCAGGCAACATGTCAAAAATCGTAGCTCCGTATTTTAATTGTATTTAATTAACTAAAATTAGTGAAATATTTATATTTATAGTAATTAATTGCGTCCCTTAAATACAAATAGTATTTAATCATAGTTTTAAGCGTGTAACTACAAATTATATACCTCAAAGTGCTGTATTTGTAAGTGATCTTGGAGCTGTCAACGGGTTAACGACAAGATTTTGAAATACGGATTAAACCCGGGGAGTATTTTACCAATTTTATTGATATACAATCACTCAATTCATACTCAACACAACTCACATTAACCGATTCATTGCGACGGCCTTTTTTACGAACTATGGCCCGTGGCGGCGAACAAATTTTTCATGACACCTCTAGGGCGTCACGCGCCATACGTTAAAATGACACCCCTACGGTGCCTTCAGCCATATATGAAAACTTTGTGCTTTTTTTTTCTTTTTTTGGCTTATTTACACTTGATTTCGTTCAGTCAGCATCTAATATCAGACCTAAGCAGTTTGTTAATTCGTTTAGAGTGAGTTTCTTGTGTTTAGATACGTTATTTACTTGAAATGACTATTTTGAATCAGATATTGTAAACATTTGGTATTCTTTTTTCTTTGACTATACAATTTAAATAGCTTAAGAATATATTTTAAAATATGTTCTGAAATTGGTGTTGCAAAGTTTTTTTTATATACTTGGTGCAATATTGGCAACTAAAATTCCCAAGAAAAGTTTGAAAGTATTGAGTTTAGCTATTGAGATGACGTCTATTATTTCGCTCGAGTTCGGCCCTAGATACCTTATGACGGTTAGTATGGAATACATAGACTATATAGTCTATATACATATATCATACATAGGTATGATGAGTTTTATATCTCTTAGTTGAGAAATGATTAATTTCCCATACAAAGTTCCACCCCCCTTTTCACCTTCTTAAGGGATGATTTCCGGGGTAAAAATTATCCTATGTCCTTCCCGGGATCTCAAACTATCTCCATACCAAATTTCGTCTAAATCAGTTCAGCGGATTAAGTGTGAAAAGGAAACAGACAGACAGAGTTACTTTTGCATTTATAATATTAGTATGGATATTAGTATAGATTTTGTAATACACTGCGACTTTATATTTTTTATAGCTTAAATAATTGTTACAATTTTTTGAATTGAATCGAAAACGCCCAAACATCCCTGAATCGCAGAGTGACGAAGACGAAACGCAGTGTACTTTGGAACTACTGTTGTACTTCGTCGCAGTCGGGTATAAAACTATGCAAAACGGGTAAAATGTTCAGTTCCATACGTTATTCTACGATTAACAGAGTTTCAACGGATTGGATTATGATGACGCCGCTCGGGTGTCATCCGCCACACGCGAAAGAAATGTATTCGGAACAGTGAGAAGGTTTTTAACCCCTGAAAATTTTCTATTCACACTAAATCCTGAAACGAACAGTACAGGCATGATCTGTGTGATAAAATAATGATAGATTTATTTAGCGAAAACCTTTAAAAATGTCATTTTAACATAGTTTCGACGAATTGAATTATGACACCGCTCGGGTGTCACACGCCACACAGGAAAGAAATGTATGACACCCCTAAGGTGTCACCCGCAATGAATCGGTTAAGTGAGTAACGTCAATTCTCACATTTTGGCACCGTTAATATCTCACTTTGCTTGACAAGTTGGAAGCAAAGCTGTAGATGAAAACATTTGCCACAGACAGTTTTACTCAAACTTACTACACAATTTACACATATAACAGCTAAATTATAATAATAATAAGTATTCTGTTGTAGTTGCTTGTTCTTAAGAATATATTGAGATAATTATAGCTAAATTTCTTTTAAAACTACCATAAAATATATATAGGTATATTAAATGTTATTAATAGTCCTAGACTTATTTTAATTTAATATATTAATCTTGGTTCAATATATTTAAACTCTCCTAAACATAACTTTGTGAAATTCATGTGCATAAACTACAATACCATTGTTAAATTTTGTCTAACTTTCCCTTACATGTAATATATCTCTCTTGACTATTTTAATTAATAATATAATTTCATATGCTTTTATCTTTCTATATCTAATATCCCTAAGTTCCCTTATCTTTCTTTTTGTCCTCAAAATCTCACTTTCAATATTTTATTACAGAAAAATAACAATGGAAAAATCAATAATAACCCGCAAGGCTGCTGCAAAGGATCTGGAAAGCAAATTAAATATTACATTACAAGAATTAAAATCTTCCCAGGATCTTTGCAAACAGTTGCTGCAAGAACGTGAGGACAGTGAGGAGGAAATCAAACTAATCATAAAAAAAAAATTCAGACTTAAAGAATGAACTCGCTGAATTACATAATAACTTCTTAGATGTAGTCACTCAGCGAGACCGCTTGAGTGAAGTAGTGAATGCATTCAGCCAGTGCAGTGACGAGCACGAAAAGGCTCTGAACCGAATTACAGAGCTTGAAATTAGTTTAGAAGAGGCCAAAAATTCTTTGCTCCAATTTGAGGAATTTAAAATGTCACAGCGGTTGCATAAAACTGAATGTTTGTATAATGAGCTGATTGAATGTAATTCACAAACAGTGATAGACTTAACTAGTGATGATGATTCCTGTGACAAACGCCCTGCTCACTTCTCAACACATAATAAATTAAAAAAATATATTAGATTAAATAAATTTATTAAAAAGACAAATAAACTAATAAATAATAAATTTTCTTACAAGCAATTTTGTGATCTGAGGAGTGAACGCTCAAAACTAGTTGACAAAATAAAATTATATAAAAGTAAATTAAGTCAAAGTAGGTTGTCCTATGACCGAGACACACTACTCCCACAGACAGAAATTGACAACCTAACTAGTACAATAAATTCTATTAGCACAAAATATGAGAACTCACAAAAACAGATACAGGAACACATTCTTGCTGCAAATGATCTTGTAGAACTATGTAACTATAACTATGACAGATTTGAATCTTTTAGTAACAAACATATTTGTAACTGTACTCGGCAACAATATGAAGGAAAAAATATTCAAAAAAGTTCTGTGGGTGTTGGTGTGGACTCGTTCATAGACACTGAGCAAACTCAAAGTCAAATTCATTACCAAAAACTAAAAAATTATAATTATAACATAAATAATTCCTCCAAGTCCCCTGTCCAAGAAAAAATATCAATTGTGTCCGATAAAATAGGTCAAGGCTTTGGTGCTTTGCTTGTAAAGCACATTAATAATGTACAAAATATATGTTCGCCTGGTGCCAGTTTCCAGTATAATATTAAGAAAATTTCCTCAATGGATTTGAGTGCCAATAGTACTATAGTACTACTTCATGGGGATAGTTCTTCTGTAAGGAAACAGGATGTTATAAATAGTATGGAGACTTTGCTTAATTTACACAATAGGACTAAGTGCAAATTTATTATTTGCTCTTTTCCTTATTCCTCTTCCCTTACAGATGAACAAAACAATTACATATATAGCCTTAATATGGCTATTTATAATACAACTCACCGTCATAGTGACGCATTCTTTTATTTTGACATTAATAAATTTATTAACTCTAGTCTTAAGGTGACAAAAGATACTTTGTATCTGCCTTTATATTATAAGAAAATACTTGCTACTTTAGTAGCATATAATATACAAAACCCAGTTGTACATAGTACAACTATGAATGTTAACATTAATAATAATATATCGGGAAAGAATAATATAAATAGTTTAAACTAAATTATAAGACAACACCTAAGCCTAATAGATTAAATATTGTCCATCAAAATATTCAAGGCTTAGGTGGCAAAGAACTAGAACTAGAACTTTACCTGGCAAAATATGATATTAATGTGATATGCTTAACTGAGCCATGGCTTAAAAAACATAATAATATTTTAAATATTGAAAATTACAAAATGTCAAGTTCGTTCGTTAGAGTGAACGCTACTCGCGGTGGCTCTCTTGTATTAGTTAGAAGTGATATAGTCTGCAAGGGCCGACAAGACATAGTGGCACTCTCTGTCGAACGTTCCATAGAACTATCCTGTGTTGAGATTCAACAGTGTATTATATTATGCGTGTACCGGCCCCCCTCGGGTGATTTTGATGTCTTTGAAAGTAGGATGGATGATGTCCTTAAAAATCTATGTACCAGTAGTAAAACTGTAATCGTTTGTGGAGATTTTAATGTAGACATACTGCAAGTAACACTTCTCAGTAATCGCATTCTAAATTTATTTAAATCATATAACTTAACTAATCTTTTTTGCGAACCAACTCGTGTTACTAATATATCCTCGACATGTATAGATAATGTGTTTTGTAATTGTGAATTACTCGATGTATCGATTATAAAAAATTTAAGTTCAGACCACTTTGGTCAAAAATTTTCGTTAACTAATAATATTATCAATAAAAGACAAAAAATTAAATGTAGACCAGTCACAATAAGTAAAATTAATTCTTTCAAAGAGAAAGTGACACGGCACTTGCATAAAATGCAAATGTTTTTAGATCACCCAAATAACTACTATGACATTTTTTTCAATTCACTTTTAAAGTCATTTAATAACATTTTTAAAGAAAAAACTTTTTATAAAAATCTTAAACTCAAATTTAGCGACTGGGCAAATGTCGGCATATACCGAAGTAGAGATAAATTATATGAATTGTATAGTGTGAGGCAGTGGAATCATGACCCAGTGTTCCATAGTCGAGTAAGAGCGTATTCAAAGATTTTTAAAAATGTTTGCATTCAAGCTAAGTCTATATTTATTAGAAATAAAATTATAAATTCAGATAATAAAATTAAAACAACTTGGGATGTAATTACTCGTACGGCTGGAAGATCTAAGACCAATAGTCAACCTGTGCAGTTAAGAATAGACAACGTAGTACTGAACTCAGACGAAGATGTTGCAAACACTTTTGAGAATTATTTTTCTGAAATCCCAATAAAGGTCACATCTTCTTTAAAATCATCTTCACTAGACTCGATTAACATCTTACATAAACATACTCATCACTGTGATCACCAGTTTAAATTTTCATAATTCGCTCATCCAATAGAACAATGACGTAATTACGTTTTAGCTATTTTTCAGGAGAACATTTTGAAAGTTTGAAATTTAAAATATAATGTTATATCCAATAATTCTGATGAAATCTTTTAATATTTATGTATGTTACTCTACTATCAATAATAATGTATAATAATTTCGTTAGAAAACTCAAGAAAACTATTAAAAAATATCAATTATAACAAACCTGACGTACACTTATGCCATTTTATAAATAGAATTTAACAATTATGACATAAACTAGGTTTTGAAATGGGATTAAATCATGAATTTAAACAACAAAATAACCAATGCAGTTTTATATTTATAAACCTGCTTACATTTGTATACTTTTAAAAAACATAAAAATTAGTAGGAACATAATATCACAAAAAAAAATAGTGTCAATAAAATAGAATTGCTTACAAAATAATTAAATTAGAAAATACGACGTAATAACGTAAATTAAACTTATTACAAAATAGAATTATAAAAAGCCTCATAATATTTTGGTATGATATTAGTATCTATTAAACGCAACAAATCAGCTTTTTTACGATCTGAAATACAAAGTTTAGCACTATATGCGTTTTTCAGGCGAATTTCGTCAGGCAAATTTCGTCTAGGACGTCTTCTAGGTCCTATGAACATATCACATTGAATCCATTCTACTTCATCGTCATATGATGTCTTGTATGAATAAACATCAGATCCCTTAATAAATTTAATTTGTCTAATGTCCGACAACTTGACAATATCTCCATTAAGGTTTTTGTTGAAATTAATAGATAATTGATCAGTTAAATCCTTCCAATCAATAAAATCTGTAAAATTCAGTTCATGGACGATGTAAGGTTTTCCTTTTTTTTTAGCATTCCTTATTAATTGAATATATTGATCGGGAACGTATATAGGGCCTGACTTTTTGGCTTTTTTAATAGTTTTTTTCAATAATGGAGTGTATGTTGTCCCCTTCGTTTTGAGTGTGACCTCTTACTAAAAACTTATGTGTAATTGAATTAATTGCCAATGTTCTTACTGCATACGCATACATGCTTAATAAGTATCTGAAAAAATAAACATTTCAATATTGATTTATAATAGATTGACTAATGTTGATATCAAAATTAATTGGGTGCGCTTAAAACCTACCTATTCTTTTGTTGCCCACAGCAATTATCGGAATAGAATATAATATTAATGTTAGGACTTTCAAGGGCAATCTTTTCTAAAAATTTAAAAACACAAGAGCCTATTTCTATCGCACCACGATTCCCCAATCCCTCATGCCAAAAATAACAATCAGTTGTTTTATTCTTTAAATCAGATATCTGAAACACATATAAAAGTAATCACGTCATTTATAATTAAGGTAACATTAAGTAATTAAAATTTAAGGATTTAACAATAACTTACAGTAAAATTTAAGCAGTTCAGTTTCGACTTGTAGAAGAAAGCAGACGATTCACCTATAGGTACTGGCATTACTGCCTGCAAATCATACATAGCTACTAGGGTATTACTGTTGGCTTCGTTACATGTATTTATATCTTTGGATTTAGCATTACGACATAATTTTTTTTCTCTTTGATGTAAATCATATTCTAGGAGCAACTTATCTTTGTCTTCACCCACCGCATTTTTGAAAGATTCACACAGATCGCACTGATCTTTCTTTGGTAAAAAAAAGATATATTGAAATCAGTTTTAAAAATGTTTGCGTACACGTCGTAAGTTACTGCCTCTTTTTGTAGAGAAGAACGTTGTGCCTTGTAATTACGATGTAATTCAGCGATTGTTAGACCACCATCTATAAATTCTCTAGACGTGTTAGCTCTTAAATAATGCGATTCAATCCGTGGAACTGAATTAATATGGTCTTTAACAGATTGTACAAGTTCTGGATCTGTTTTTTTGTGATTGCCATGTTTACCTCTGTTATCTTTTGGAGCCATGCCAGCATTATGATTTCTTGCCTCGATAACAGTTCGTAAAGTTCTCTCAGTAATTCCCAGAGTGTTTAATAAAAATGTTTTACAAATTTTAAAACATTGGCCGTTATTTAATAATGAAAATGAGCAATTAGGTTTTCTAGGTTTATCCAAGTTCTTTATACGACGACATGAAATATTTATAGGTTCTATACATGAGCATAAAAAATCTCTCTGTCTTTGAATAGATGCCAAATTCCAATAACTTGTAAATATCTCCTTTCTTTGATCCTCTGAAAACTTGTTTCTACATTGCAATCTACAGTTGCATGGTGGTCTAATTACTTTACTATCAATCTTTTTTCCAGTACGGGAAATGTATTCTTTTCCAGAATTTTTAAGTTCTCTTGATATATTTTTCTTCCATTTCTGTGGGTTCCTAATACGTTTTTTACCCTTTTTTGGGGTTGGAGAATGACTAAGTTCTAAATTAGAAGAAGACGTAGACAAATTAAGATTTCTGGCATGACGTTGTTGAGGTGGCTGATATTCATCGCTACTACCATCCGGCGAAAAGTCCATTCCAGCAGAATGCTCGTTCTCGGAATTGGGAGGATTATTTTCTTTGTCTAAAATAAATACCCACTATATACGTAAACAGAAATTCAAATATTTACTTTATTTGTACTTATAAAAATACTGCACATACCGGCAGAGGATTTAGCATCAAGTAAAATACTTATGTCCGTAAGTGGTGAAGCAGTTGGTATCTTAGTACAGATTGCATCCAGATTATCAACGCTCTTCAATAGGGAAGGTGAACATGAATTATTATCACAAGTCGTATCTAAAAGAAATTGTAATTAGTAATTATTAACGAATAACATTATTTTTTAAGTGATAACACTCAATATATTAATCCTTACCATTTTCAATTGTGTTTTGATTCTCTTGAGTAGAGTTGTATGCATTTACAAATATTGGTAACGTCATACCCAGAGCATTGTAATCACAGTCTTTAGCTCTTCTCAATATATCGACGGAGGTAGATGGTTTTTCAGTTATATTATTACAACTTATGTTATCATCTAAAAATTTCTAATTACTTATTGTATATTAAGATTAATTATTAAATGATTACATTTGGTATATAACCTTACCATATTCCATACATTTTTGCTTATTAGATTGAATCATGTTGGCTGCATCGGTAACTATTGGGAACTTCATTCCTATAGCATTGTAGTCACTGTCTTTAGCTCCTCTCAAGGTATCGATAAAGATGTCGGGTTTTTGAAGTAATGCTAAAACATTATTTTATACGTTAAAACGAATAAATATAGGTACTGCAACTCTCTAATGAAAATAATCTTAAATATACCTACCTTCTTTTGGCGATGTATTCCGTGGGGTGCCACTTGTACATGTTGAAGTTAACGACGAAATCCTTGAAGATGATGAGGAACTGCTGGAAGATGATGACGAACTGCTGGAGGATGAAGACGATGATGACGATCGATTCCTTTTTCGAATTTCACTTTGACCTTCAATTTCAGCTGAAACACAGACTCTTCTGAGAACTGGGTTGTTTTGTAGATAAATTTAAAAAGGAAGAAAAAAATAGCCTTACGTTTCAATTCTATAGGATTATTCATTGCTGTCAATTCTGTTTGAATGTTATGAGAAAAAGGTTGAGGTACATGTCCGTCCTGACTCAACTTTACCATCTGCTCGATTCTTTTTGACCTTGACATGTTTGTATTTATGGCCTAAAACAACGGCATTTTGATTAAATAAATATACCGCAAAAATTGTGAGAATCTAGTTGATAGCAAAAACAGATATTCAAAAAATTTAATACTTAGATTATCGTGTATGTATAAAAAGAAAGTACAATTAACGTATTAAGAATAATAATACGTTAATCATACTTTAATATTAAGTAATATAGTAGTAATTTTAATATGTGAGTCAATATGAATATCAAATAACATAATATAATTACACCTATATAAAATAATATAAAATAATTATTATGTACTTGAAAATAATTATGTACCTACCTACCTTTTTACATGTTATTTGTCAGAACAAGGACGTATTTGTCAATTGTGTCATATAATCAAACGATTTAGTACAGTTTTATTGACATAATGACATAATTGTCAATTGCGTCATTGTTCTACCAATAAAATTAAAATAGTTTGTCATAACTTACATTTATGTCGCTCTAACTCCCGACACGTTCTCACTTCGCGAGGCGCCCCGCACGAGTGTCAAATATGTCGATGTTTCCGAGTATCCTTTTGAAAAATACGTCAATTCCCTAACGACAGTCTCTCCATCTATCGAAAACTACCGCAAAAATAATTCTGTCGTTTTTGTCATGGATAGAACTTTCGAAATATGAACGTATGACATTCAAAAGTCATTTTCAACTTTTTGGTAATTACGTCGTTGTTCTATTGTATGAGCGATATGTAGATGCACAAGATATTATTAAAGTATTCAAAACCATTAACCTTAAGAAAACTGGTGATTTGTGGGGCATGTCTGTTAAATTACTCAACTCAATAATAACTGACATTGCACCACATTTATCCCTTATTTTCAATAAATGTATAGATTATGGAACTTTCCCTGATCTTATGAAATTGAGTAAGATAATACCTCTTTTTAAAAACGGAGATAAAAATGATCCTGGCAATTATAGACCGATTTCTATATTGCCATCTATGAGTAAAATTTTTGAAAAACTTATCCTAAACCAATTGTTAATACATTTTAATATTAATAGTATCTTTCATAGTGAACAGTATGGTTTTACCAAAGGTAGGTCTACAGCCGATGCGGGGGTTGCTCTTCTTAAACACATTTATAATGTTTGGGAAAAATCACAGAATGCAATTGGTGTTTTTTGTGATTTATCTAAAGCCTTTGATTGCGTAGAACATGAAACCCTACTGCTTAAACTAAGTCATTACGGTATTCGTGGCATTGCTCTTGATCTCATTGCTTCATATCTTAGTGATAGGGTTCAGAAAGTCTCTGTAAATAACGTTAATTCTTCCGGATCCCCTCTGAGAATGGGTGTTCCGCAGGGATCTATTTTGGGTCCATTTTTGTTTCTAGTTTATATAAATGATCTTCCTTTCTATGCTACTGAATTGTGTGATATTGTACTGTTTGCGGATGATACCTCTTTAATTTTTAAAGTAGATAGAAATATAGCTGATTATGACAAAGTAAACAGTGCATTATCTCACATACTTAAGTGGTTTAATATTAACAACTTAGCATTAAACACTAAGAAAACTAAATGTATATAATTTACCCTACCTAATGTAAGGAGACAAAATTTTAGTTTGTTTTTAAATAATGAGATTCTTAATATTGTAGATTCCACAGTATTCTTGGGCATAACGTTGGACTCGGGTCTTCAGTGGAGCCCCCATCTGTCATCTCTTGCGAGTAGACTGAGCTCCGCTGTGTTCGCGGTTAGGAAAGTCAGGCAGCTAACAGATGTTGATACTGCTAGACTTGTTTATTTCAGCTACTTTCACAGCATCTTGACTTATGGAATTTTGTTGTGGGGTAATGCAGCCGATATAAAATCTATATTTATTCTTCAAAAAAGGGCCATTCGGGCAATTTATAACATCGGAGCTCGGGATACCCTACGAGATTTGTTTAAGGAAATTGGTATACTTACGGTAGCATCGCAATATATATATTGTAATATTATGTTTGTCCGACAAAACATTCATTGTTATTTAAAACACAGTGATAGACACGAAATAAATACTAGAAATAAGGAAAAATTGGTATCGCCTAGCTTTCGCCTTCAAAAAGTGAAGAGATCGTTTATGGGGCAAGGTGTACGCATGTATAATAGAGTTCCACAATCGATTTTGAGCTTGCCACTTAAACAATTTAAGACTAAAATTAAAAATGTATTAGTGACTAAGGCTTATTATACAGTAACGGAATACTTCGAAGATATCAATGCGTGGAACTAATCTGGTTGGGTCTCACGTAGGATAAATATATAATAATAATTATTGTATTATTATATTGTACACAATTTTTATTTTAAAAGAGCAACTGTTGAGTTTCTCGCCGGCTCTTCTCAGCAGAACTGCTTTCTGAGCCGGTGGTAGCTTCCTCACGGACTGACTACACTGACATTTAATTTAAATTTAAAATGTAAAATTGACGATTCAAAAGTGCTTGTAAAAGTCTATTTGAATAAAGTATATTTTGATTTGATTTGAAAACCCCCCCCCCCCCCCCCCACCGTCTTCCCTACTCCACCCATCCCTCCGACTACCCATCTCCTTCACCGAAGTCAACAATACAGAGGAATATCATTACCTAATCATGCACCACTCCTGGCGCATATTTACTGACGGCAGCCGACACGATGAAGTTGTCGGGGCAGCATTCGTGGCCACTGACCCACATGGTAACTGCACCATTAAAAAATTCAAACTCCACTCCACATGCTCAGTATTCCATATACATTAATGCCTCTGCAAGAGCGCCTATATAATATACTAGGCCGGGATATTGGGGAGCCTTTAGCAGGTGTACGCTATAATCCACTCTCTGTAAGCTTTATTGCATGAATAATATGTGACTGGTTACATTTTGTGAAACCTGGTTAAGTGGGACCTGGAGAATTGAGAAACCTCTACTATTGAGAGTTGCAATGAGGTCCCGGTTCTTTTTCATTAATTTACCTCTGTTAATGGGACTTTTTGAACCTGCTTAAATGAGATTTGAATTCTAAAACTTTTTCGATGTTTACCTCTATAATTGAGACTCTGTAGCTTAATTACCTGTGTAAGTGAGACAAATTAATGAGGTTTTAACACGTTTTGACATGTATGTTTACATACATTTCGCATCGTCTTTCGCGCATGCTTTGTTTGTCAGTACTATCTCAGGTTTTGACCTAAAAACAAGGGAATAAAAGTGTACAAAATGTCCGAACGTAAATATAAAACGTTATCAGTATCTGAAAAATTAAAACTCCTATCAGATTATGATTGTGGAAAGTCGCGTGATGAACTGTGTAGGGAGAATAACATACCAAAGTCAACCTTGTGTAGAATTATTAAAAATAACGAGAAAATTCGGTCTCAGTGTATTGAAAAGGAAAAGGAAAGCTCAAACGAATACGAGCAGCAGAGTATCCTGAAGTTGAAAAGTGTCTCTGTACATATATAAAGCAGGTACAGACTAATAATATTCCAATAAGCGGACCAATGATTAAAGAAAAAGCTCAAGAATTTGCAAGTAAGCTCCATATTAATAATTTTTCTGGCAGTAATGGGTGGTTGGAGGGATTTGAGAAAAGAAACGATATCGCATTCAAAAATGTTTGTGGCGAGAGCAATTCTGTGCACAATAACGAATGTAATGAGTGGATTAAAAACCTTCCAGCTTTATTACACGATTATTCCCCCGATGACGTATTCAACGCCGATGAAGCGGGCTTATTCTACAAGTGTCTACCGGATAAAACACTTACGTTCAAAGGTTAGCCTTGCCATGGTGATAAATTGAGTAAAGATCGGATCACTGTATGTAACTATGAAATGCGTTCTAAGAATAAAATTAAGTGGACTGTATATAAGAAAGAAAAGGGGGTGCGGACAGCGGGAATAAAAAGCACGCCTACCTTGCTGGAGCTCTGCGTTAGGTCTCAGCTGCAGGGCCAAGGATGATAACGGCAGCGGTTAGATGGCGATGGCGGTGACGATACTCATGAGAGCACACATCACAAGCACTCGAATGCTCCATGCAATTATAGCAGGCGCGTGCGGGTTTACTTCTTGCGACTCAAACGGTGAATGCTAATTAACTGCGTATAATGACCCTTTAAGTTGTAGGCGTGCATATAAGAGGAAGCGGGTAGGAATAAAAATGATGTAAGTTTACTATTGGCGGCAACACTGTACTTGTAAGTGCGAATATGTCTGGAACTTCTTTTAATGGGAAAATCTAAGAGCCCAAGATGCTTCAAGGGTATTAAAACGTTGCTTGTTAATTATCAAAATAATAAAAAGGCCTGGATGACTTCTGAATTATTTACAGATTGGTTAAAAAAAGTGAACGCCGATATGATGACCCAAAAACGAAAAATCATTATGTTTGTCGACAACTGCACAGCTCACAACAATATGCCCAAATTTGACTATGTTACATTATTGTACTTACTTACTTGAAGAGACTAGTAAAAATTTCAAAGCGTGAGGCAATGGAAGCTTTAGAAACTTTACACAAGTATTTCGAAATGTCAAATATTGATAATTCTAATATTTTTGAACAAATTATTCTATCTATTTGTTCTATCGAGAAACAGGTTTCAGCAACTAGCAATTAAGTACAAACGAACATAACCGATTACTTTAAGTCATAAACTTTACCGTATTGTTTTTTTTTTCGACGCAATATATTATATATGTACATTCATACCTATATTAAATTCATAACACCAAAAATACGTATTTTATTAACATTTCCACCTCAAAAAATGGTGTAGTGGTGTGTGCCTCCCTCCTATTAGTAATATAATAAATATAATATGTAATCCTAGCATGAATAAAGTAGTCTTACGTCGACACTCGAACATCTCATTACTCTCCTCTTTACATGGCGACCCTGCCAGGCGGTGCGCGTGCAGTATCTACACGACGCGCGCGCACCGCCCATCCCCAAAATAAAATATTATAAAAAAATATATTATTAAAAAATTGAAAAATGTAAAAGAAGAATATTATAGAGAGAATATAAAAACAAGGATGGACAACATATTATTTAACCTACGATGAACTATGAAGTGGGGAAAATTATGACATCGGACTCTACTTATAATTACGAAGACGCTAATTAATTAAATAATTAATTAAAGAAACTACAGGCTGAGTGATTCATTTCATCATTTTGGAGCTACAGAAAAAAGAAGATGCATTTAGAAAATTCATATGAGGCTGTCTGGACGAGCTGGAGCCAGCGAGCAACGAGAACAGTGGCCGCCACCAGTTCCAGCGTACTCCAATGTTCCAGAGAGGTCGTCGGGACTTAAGATGAAGAGGATAAAAAGAAATAAACAAAGAATGCTAAGCCAAGGTATAACTAAGATTATTGAATAAATCAATATTGCTGTGATTTAACGGTATGGAAAATTAGAATAAAATTTTTAATTGTATAGGTATCATTATAAAATCTAAACTAAACAAAAAACTTAAAAGAAAAGCTTACCAAGGAATTTCTAAATATTAATATTAGCCGCTAATGACGTATTTTAGGTATAATTGTACTGATAGGTAAGTCTTTTTTCCAAAAAAGCTTAATAATTGCAATATCTAAGTTTTTAATATCTTGTAATTTATAAAAAATATTTTTGATTTTTGAACCTTTATTTAAACTATTGGAATGACATGTAGAAAATATTAAAAATAACAATATAATCGAAAATGTGCAAAATTCGATTTGGCTGAATGATTAATTATAATTTAAACCATGATAAATTTTTAAAATTACATTTGGTAAAACACGGTTATCTGACGCGATGTTCATTAAATATCAATATTAAAAAAAAAAAAAAAAAACATATTTTAATCATGAAAATTAACACGGCTTTGATACATTTTAAATTTATTTTAATTCTAATGTCAATTTAATCTCATTGATTGGCATACTCGTATATACATATTATGCATGCACTAACTTAACATATTATTTAGTGAGTAAAAAATATATAATAAAATTAAAAATGTTAAGCAAAAATGTCACTTATAAATAAAATATCAGTGCACTCCACTATATCAGTATATCAGTAGGTAAATCAAGTAGAGGTGTACACAGTTATTTATAAAATAATACAAGTATTTGCCATAAAGAAAGATGTGAAAACAAAAATTATAATTTTGAATCGATCTATTAAAAATATTTCCAAATAGCTAGTTCTTAATAACAGATTGTTTTGTTAAACTTAATACTGATTCTCATATAGCAAAAGATTACAAAATCGTATATGGGAATGGCATTCATAACAAACATGAATCGCTCGCGCTGTAGTTTCCAATTGCATTGATCAGCGAATATTTGAACATTAGTATTGTGTAATGACTTTACTTATCTACTATTTAAATATAATCGATATTTATGGATTTTTTAACAAAATAAATATAAGAAATAAAGTACAAGTATAACAAAAGAAATATCTTTATTAATAACTGAAGAAAAACTATTTTCTTTTATTTTATGTATGGGATAAGACATGTTAAGATACTTAAGTTTTGTTTTGATTGGCAAGTATTGTATAATTTATTGAAAGGTTTGACTGATAAAAATAAATTCAGTAGTGTTTTAAACACATTGGTTAGTGTAAATTGAAATATTAACTTATTTCAGCAATGAATAAAAGTCGGAATGTTAATAGGTAAAGCACAGGATCTGGTTGATAATTAGCTTTTTCACTGATAGTCGGGTGCGCAACCGAGTATTATGGCAATGCTAAGAAGTCAATGAGAACTTTTTTTTAGACAGCAAGGTTTTGGAAGGGATAAAAAGTACGTATGGTATCGAGTTAAATGCAAAACGCATTATTATTGTTGCCCACATATACTTGATCATGCTGTACGCGAGACGTCTGCGTGAAAGTTATAGTGTGAAAGGCTAATATAAAATTATAATTAAAAATATATAAAAGGTTAACCAAGAATTAAAGAAATGTTTAAAATGTGGGAGTGTTCCGGGCTCTCCATATATAAAAATAAATAAATGTAAAAATAAGTACAAGGCCGTGAACCCCTGAAAATATAGAACTGGGGATGTAAAAAAAAAAAGAAAGAAGTATGTACGAGGAACTATAGTTCATGTAATAAATCTCGAGAGAAAATAAATATAAAAAAAATATATGAATATATGGTATTAGCTATGCAATAAGTTCATGTTAACGTTTTGTTGTAACGTACGACATAGAAAATGTAAACGAAATAAAATCGCATGCGTATCCTGGACTGACTTAATATGTATAACCTGATGATGATCATAAGATTATATTATAATTTTTTATTTTTTTTATTCAATTAATTTTATGTTTTTTTAATTACTTTATTTTACCTAATTTTGAAATTATATAAATTTAGTGCCTAAGTTCCATTGTATTTTATTTTAATCTTCAATATTAAATGTATTATTATGATATAAGATTCAGGGTTCATAAAAAAATATATTTAAATATTTCATTTTGTAATGTCCATATTCTTGATAACAGTATTAGATGAACAATATTTAGTACAATGTAATGTAAATGTATTCAGAAGTCAGTTTTTTTAACATATAACAAACTAAATTGTAAAAAAAAAACGTCAATAGAGAACATTTTTTTTTAAATACCGGGGGAGGTGTAGTGGTGTGTGCCTCCCTCCTATTAGTAATATAATAAATATAATATGTAATCCTAGCACGAATAAAGTAGTCTTACGTCGACACTCGAACATCTCATTACTCTCCTCTTTACACGCACTGAAATGTCCGAAATCACCGCCTCCACATCATGGGCCGAGACAGTAGACATCGAAATGCCGATGGAAATGGACAAAGTGTCAACAACAGGGATAGGGTACGAGAAAGCCCTGGTGGAATCAATGGGAATCCCTCCTCCCAAGACCGAGCCCGGAGAAACGACAACTCTCCGCACCAATGGGAAAGGACAAGGGAAGAAAACCATGTCGAGGGCCCCAAAGAACACCCGGCCACCTCAAGAGCCCAAGGAGGATCCACTCATCAGCTTTGGGAAGAAATTTAAGAAGCTACAAGGGCAATGTGCAGCACCCCAACATATAAGAACGGTCGTGGACACCGTGAGAGACAGTGTCCTGTCTCTCCTACAAGAGACCCGGGTTATAGACCCAGCCACAGTAGAACTTCTCTCAGAAAACTGGGACCTCTTAGGAAATGACAGAGTCTACAATTTCATAATTCTCATTATCACCCACCCAACCCAACAACACACACCACTACAATGGAATAACGGCACATTTCGATCTCTGTAAGCGGGGGCCTCTGTAAATGAGACAACTATAATTTTAAACCTGCTTAATTGGAAAACTGGATTATTGGAAACCCTCAATAATTGGTACATATGTCTTGGTCCCTTGAGATCCCAATTAACCAGATTTCACTTAGGAAACTAATGTGTTAGGATCACTCTGATTTCTTTTAATTAATCTATGTTCTACTTCTGGCTTATCAGTGTTAATATTAGAATTGAGGCGTATAGAATCAAAAGCAGCTATGTCCGTATTGTGTCTAATTTCACTTGAGAATGGCAACTTAGGCGTCACTCAACTTGTAACGAGTTACATTTGTCGTTCAGTATCTAAAGTAGCACCTAAAATTACGTTTAAAAACTCTGCTTAGAATCAAAAACAGCTTTATCCTAGCCTGTGAGAATCAAAAACAGCTTAAGTTGCAATCGACCAATCGGAGAGCTTCATTGCCTCAAATTCAAAATGGCTGTCAGTGGTGATTTGCATACTGTGGATTTTTTATTTATTTATTTATAAAACTTTATTGCACAAAGAAATGGTACATTAATAAAAGAATACAATTAAAGAGATGTGCAAAGGCGGCCTTATCACTAAAATGATCTCTTACAGGCAACCGATAGAAAAGAAGAAAATAAGTGAGAAGAGCGGAAAAGTGCATAAAGTGCAAGTTATTAAAACTTAATATAAATGAACATACTAGTACATAAAAAATTACATATATAAAATACTAATTTTACCATATATATATATATATATATATATATATATATATATATATATATATATATATATATATATATGTATATATATATATATATATATATTTATTATACGTACATAAACATACTTATACATAATAATATAATAATGTCTATATGGTATGGCACTAATTACAGAATAACTTGTGATAAATAGTGTTTTTTGAGACAGTCTTTTTTTAAATATACTCACCGATTTCGACATTCTTATTTCAATTGGAAGCTCATTCCAAAGTTTCACGGTTTTAACGGTGAAACTAACTATAGGATTTGGAATGGCTAATTGGAATTTCGAGTAAACGTAGGAACGCGAAGCGTTCTTTGAGGTAGGCAGGAGTATCAAGATGGAATAGGACAGTATATAGAAGAGAAAGTGAGTGTATGTAATTACGTCGATTGTGTACAGTTACCATTTCAGTTGTATCCGATACTGTGTGATGTGATCATACTTCCTTAGTCCAAAAATAAATCTTATTATGAGATTTTGTAGGCGCTCGACTTATTGAGTAATTGCTGAGATAAATCTAAGTAACAGGAGTCAGCATAATCAAGCATCGGTAACAGAAGGGCGTAAGCTAAAGAAATTTTAGTTTTAACTGGCACCAGGTTTTTCCACCTTCTTAAAGTGCCGATAGCAAAGAATATCTTACGGCTAAGTTGAGCAATTTGAGGTGTCCACGAGAAGGTGCTATCCATTATGATTCCTAGATTTTTCACACTACTACTGTATTCTAAACTAACATTATTAAATGAAATTGGAGGGAGAAGAAGAAAGAGAATTTTAGATAATTTGTTTTGAATTGCAAAACACTGCCAAATACTGGTCACGGGAGTCTCCCTCGACCATGATTGCTGTACAGCAATCGAAACGTCGGGAACAAAAAATCAAAATAAATCCGCGAAAGAATCCGAAAAGATAGTTTTATTTAACCCAGTAATGCCCGAATTATTTTTTTTTAACTTTTATTGTTTTTTTTTTCGATTAAATAACATAAATGATAAAAAGAAAAAAATATTTTAGAAATTTATTCAAAGTACAAAAAATAATGTGTGTCCATATGGACACGCTAAGCATTTGCAATATCAAAAAATACAACTTATTCGTGAAAATCTAATCAGCATAATATCGAATTTTAAACAGTAAATTAATCATAATGGTAATTTCAATACAACTTCATATGGTATGGTATGCTGCAAAGCATGAAACACATAATCCCACATTACATTTCATGCATTCTGTTCTACCAGCAGACGATTTGGCTTTGCAGTAAGGTCCCACGCATCTTCTCTTTTTTTCTGTCTTTTGGATATAGTGATCCATTCTGTCAAATCGATATGTGTCGGTTAGGGAAGAGGTGGAAGCACTGGGTCTTCCTGGACCCTTTGCAGGTGTTTTGTATTTATTTAAATAAGACAGTACAATTTCTCGGCGAAAGTCAAGCTGACATTTTGTCACCCCAGTTTTCTTTTGCAATTGCCAAGCGTTATGAATACATGCATCGAGCATCCAAGTCATCAATGACCAATACCATTTTTTACTTCTTATATTTATTCTATACATATTTACATTTTCGTCCATTCTGTCTATCCCTCCCATACATTTATTATAGACCCCAAAAAGATGTGGTTTCGGCACTTGAATATTTGCCTTATCTTTTCGGGACAACCGCTTTACGTTAGATACTGGTTGAACTCCTAAATTGTTGGATGTTATTGCGACAATAGAATTATTCATCCATTTTACTACTATAACGCCATCGTCTTTACTAATTGCAGACTCAAAATAGCCTCTGTTCTTTTTTTTTAACAATTTATTTGATGTTAGCTTTTGACATCCCTGGAGGCGGTTCTCACGCACTGTACCTGTAGCTCCATATCTTAATTGACGAAAGTAACTCAGTAGATTTAGGCTTGTAAATAAGTTGTCGAAAAAAAAAAGATAAGGCAGTTTCTTTTTAGTTTCATCAAACTCATCTATTAGGGAAATAAGAGGAGCAGCACATTTACCAAAATGTTGTTCATAGGCAGGGTTAGCATGTTGCGTCTTGCCTTGATAAACATCGAATGTTATCAAATAACCATCAGGAGTACATAAATTCCATAACTTATACCCGAACCGGATTGGTTCCCCCCTGAGGTATTGCTTACAAGAATGTTTACCGTAATGCTTCACCATAGATTCATCAAATGAAAGATTTTGCTCAGGCACGAAATATTTCATAAAGTTTTCTTTTATTTTGTTCATAAACGGCCGCCATTTCCACATTTTATCACGCACGTCAATTGAGTCATTATCTACACAGTGCAGAAAACGCATAATTTCCTCAAATCTGTTGCGCCGCATAGCATTACAAATAAGTTCATTCCTAGAATCTATCTCTAAGCTCCAATAAAGCCGTCTGTTAGCAGCACGTGAGTATCCACTAAGAATTAGTATAGCAAAAAAGCATCGTATTTCATCAGCAGTAATATTAGGATTAGGGCAATTTTTCCAAGCAGCATAGCGATTCGATTGCTCCACAAACATTTCAATGATAGCATCATCAATTATTAGTTCAAAAATATCAACAGCAGATTTACCTTCTAAATTATTATTTGTAGTATTTGGGAACGGCGGTAAAAATGGCTCCAGCTCCCCACGAATCCATGTTCTTGCTTTTCTACTACAAAGATTGCCAAAATATCTATCAACATCCGTGGTTCGATTTCTAAAATGTACTTCTGCTTCAGAAAGTAATTGCCTAGACGACAAATTTTCAACTTTCCCACCATCATCCTCGTCTCCGGAGTCCTCATCCGTCAAAACCTCCACAAATGGAGGCAACCATTTACGACAACGACACTTCCCAAGTCATCCAAAGGAAAAAATGTCGGGGTCGTCCATGGCTGCTTATAACGCCACAGAAGGCTTTGAGGGCCTGGTCGAAGCAGAGAGGCGCGAAAACAGATCCCCCCAAATTTCTAACACCCAAGGGAGACCCTGTTGTGGTAGTAGCCAAGTGCACAAGAATAATGCTGGCCGACAGGATGCTCGAGATGGCAAAATCCATCTCGAGCGATCCTAGGGTCGGAGCTGTTCTTGTGGACTGGAAACTGCCAAAAATAACCTGGACAAATGGGGTACCCGGATGCGGTAAAACAACTCACATCATCAGGCACTTCGATGAGGACAACGAAGTAGTAGCCACCACTACAATCGAGGGCGCAAGAGACCTAAGGAAGAAGCTAGTGGGATGCTTTGGCGATAAAGCCAAATCAAAGGAGCGTACCATGGCCTCCATACTGCTCAATGGCTACCCAGAGGGCACGAAGTGCAACCGCCTAACGGTTGATGAAGCCCTCATGAACCACTTTGGGGCCATAGTTATGGCAGCTCGACTGTCAGGAGCAGAAGAAGTGGCCCTCATCGGAGACATAAACCAGCTGCCTTATATCGATAGAGAAAATCTGTTCGAGCTAAGGTATTGCTGGCCAACCCTGGTGACAAACATCACATGTGAGTTGTCTTGCACGCATAGGAACCCCAAGGATGTCGCATATGCAATCAGCGAGGTATACGGGAACATCTATTCATCAAATCCAGCCGTCCACTCCCTCAACATGGAAAGATACACAGACGCCCAAATACCATCTACCTAAAACGGAACCCTATATCTGGTCCATACTTAGGAGGAAAAGAAGCTCTTGATGGACCAGGGATACGGAACCGGAGAAGGGTCGCGCGTCATGACCATCCAGGAAGCCCAAGGCCAAACCTACGGAGAGGTCATCATCGTCCGGACAAAGAGCATGAGACTCCGACTCCATGATAGTGTGCCACACGCGGTAGTCGCGGTGACTAGACACACTAAAACCTGACTTCCGCAGTGTTGATTAAAAATGCTTGGACTTACGTTCTGTTTCTTAAGAGTTCGTCATTAATAAAAGCCGTCATCAGTTTTATATTATTTTCAATAAAGAAACAGAGATCAATAAAATAAATTGCACAAGTTATATGACATCAATAGAAAAAAATGTAACTTTCTTTTACCTACGAAACTCAACAAACCTATGGAATTAGTAACTTTCTTTTTTAATCACCATTTTCTCTTAAACAAATTAAGTACTTAAGTAATTATTAGGTCTTTGGTACCTAGATTTTTAAACAAAATATATATTTTTTTATCAGTCAAATCAAAAGTACTACGTTTTAAAACATGGTGTACTATTTTTACTTAAACCATGACATATAATTATTAATAGTATTCCTCTGAATTTGTTTGCCTATGCTAATAATAAAAATAATAATGAGATCAAATAGTTATTAATGAGGTAGAGAGTCGTAATAACTGTGGCAGTCAAAAGGAATGACTGCTTTCAGTTATTGCAAATGGCGCCATTTGCTTTCAGCAATTTTTATTGCGCTTTGGTAAAGCTTTGGTTTGCTAGGTTCTCAGGTTCTCAGGGAACATCAACATTCTTCGGTGAGTTCTACCGCGTGGCAACTCTTGCTACGCTGCATCAAAGCTTAACTTGTACCTTATTATTCTGTCAGGGTAATACTGCAGCGCTTTTAAATTTGTGACAGTAGGGTCGTTGGTCGTTCGACCTGGACGTATAGTCATAAATAAAAGTATTTTTTGACTGTAGTCCTCGAAGAACTCGTAACTCAAATACTCCACTATGTAAGGTTGTTTAGGTCTAGCCTCCTTGGTATGTGCTGCGTACTGAGAGGGCAGGAAGATCTCCTTATTTTTAGTTTTCTGCTCGATTGAACTGTGTACTGCGTCATACTCCATCTGCGTATGGCCTTTTTCTAAGATCTTTTGTTCGATCACGACATTTTTTTCTATTGTTAATTGCAAAAGTGCAATAGCAAGGGATACATTCCTATTTTGTGCCGTATAGCCGTCAAAATAAAGAATAATAGAATTACATTTTTGCTCTAATGTTCTTCTAAATATGTGTATGATACATGAAATAAATACGGATGCAGTTAGACCAGCGTTAGTTTCATCGAACCAATATCAGTAGACATCTTTTGTTGCTAGATTATTCGTCGTGAAATTATGTAAACAAAGTTTGGTTTTATAATAAAGAACACTAGCCTGTAACTGAGGATACAACTTGACAGCTTATAGATCATGCGTGAAAACGTGTACAACTCCAAATTTTTGAGCTCTATCTTTATCCATAACTTTTTCATTTCTCGCCATAATTTTTGATCGCATATGAGCGTTATAAATATTGTCAGTTATATTGCCGACTTTGTGTGAACAGCAAGTGTCCCACTGATTTTTTTTGGGTGTAAACAGACTCAAGTTTAGCTCATCAAAAACTCTGCACAGTGTCCAACGGCTCAGTGCGACTTTTTTAGCTTTTTAACACTCCTTGGCGTATAATTTGTATAACGTGGTCTTATCTTCAATGATCGGCCCTAAATATTGTTTTAATGTACTGGCTCTGCAATAATGCGATGGCATTTTAGGCAACGAAGCAAAAAACTATTTTAGAAAAGCCATGTTATCTATCTTGTACATTCGTTCTTCATTAACGTTGTTATTTGATGTGTTTGCTATCCCATGCTCCGCTGAAGCCACCCAGCATCTTACAGTAGACTCCTTCAACCCTAAAGTTTTAAAAAATGACTGCATACACACCTGAATCCGTCCAATAGATGTATTCAGGAACCTATTTATTTATTTATTTATGTTTATTGGTCCACAAAACAAATGACAATCAAATACATATAAAATAACAATTACTTATAAAATTAATACACGGGATTGCATTTTTCTAGATGCAGACACAGCTTGCATTTACAAACAAAACTTAATATTACAAAAACGAAATTTAACCTACGGTAACAAAAAGGGACGGCTTTTATCTACTAATAATATGTTACGCCACGCTGCCACAGCCTATCACAGCGTGCCAACCGCACCAGCCAATCCTAGTCAAGCCGTGCCACCACTGCAACCACCGGATGCCTCCGGTGGGAGTAAAGCTATATAATGCCTCACAAGCTTATTTTTAGAGAAAAAAATCATTAGTAAGTCGATAAGTCGAAACTCTGTCCGATTGAAATAAATATAATCACTATAACTTCTACTCTTGGTTTCTGATTTATCCCGCCGCTTCTATAAATAACTTAAAAACTAAAAAAAAAATATGAATTACTAACAGCAGTTATTAAACTAAACAAATTGCTTTAATTTTTTACGTAAAGAGGCTATAGAGGTATCATTAAATATATCTAATTTAAAACGATTAGCATCGTATGCTGACCACATGCGGAATAAAGGCGAGTGGGTTATTACATTAGTTCTCGCGTTGGGAAGACAGAATGTCTTACGATTTTGTAGACGACTACTAGGACGTGGTATAGTAAAGTTCAGTCGTTGTAAGAGATCAGGTGAGTCAATAGACCCATGAATTAGCTTGTACAAAAAAATTATATCAAGTATTTTCCTCCGTTTAGATAGAGAAATAATGTTGCGCTCCATTATACGCAACAGTAGACGCCGCCGGGACCGCGGGCGCAGCCCCACCATCGAGAACCAAGGCGAGCGGCCATTGCGTGACGGAGGGCCCACTTATATCTCGGAGCCGTGGCCGACAGGACGAAACCAATAATTACTTTACTTTTTCCCTCTTTCTTATATATATGTAAACGCGTATTAAACGGAGAGTTAACCAGCATTAAAATATTATACAGTCCACTCTTTTATTTTAACGTCCACCAGGACTCTAACAAATAACTTTGTAATGACTTAGTCTTTGTATATAAGAATTAAATTCATGGCATTTGTTGTCGGTGTAGGATACGTGATATAAAATTTTTTTTTGGACACATGCTAATCTATTTACGTGAACTTGATAGGACGGGCTCCATACTGTACTACAGTGTTCTAGTAAATTTCGAACCAATGTATTAAATATAAGAATAGTGATATTTGGTTGTTTAAATAATTTTAGTTGTCTATTAATAAAACCTGATAATTTCGAAGCTTTTTTTTATTGTTATCAAAATGTTGCCTGAAACTTAGTGAACTATCGAATATGACACCCAGGTCACGAATACTTGTAACTTCTTGGATAGGTAAATTATTAATATGATCTGTAACTAATTCAGTATTAATTTTTTGGGAAAATTTGAAAAAGAAACATTTCGTAGAATTGAGAGACATTTGGGTAAAATTGCACCAATTTACAATAAAGTTTTCGTCGGTTTGTAATTTTTTTTTTATCAGAATCATCATTTATGACACGATAAACTTTTAAGCCATCGGCAAAAAAATTAAAATTTGATTTAATATTATTGCATAAATCATTAATAAATATTAAAAATAGCAAGCGGCCATGGTGTGACCCTTGGGGAACTCCAGAAGTTACTTCGCACTCTACTGATTTAAAATAATACTATATTATATAATAATAGTATATATTTAAATATATACTAACTGCAAGTGGTTCCTTAAGTAAGACTCAATCCATCTTAACAAACTACCGTGGATACCTATATTTTCAAGTTTCTTTAACAATAATTTATGATTCACTAGATCAAATGCTTTTTTGAAATCAGTATATATAGAATGTACTTCTTTCTTTTTATCTAAACCTTCTGCAATATCATACCGTAAAACGGGGTAATTAGAACTGACGGGGGAATAGAGAAAAATCTTAGGATAATTTTTAAGGTTTTTTATGGCAAACTCGGTATCCCCAGCAAAAAACCCGCAACTTTAAAAAAGTTGGTGTAATTTTTCTTAGTCTGGCAACTTTATATTTGTGGCAACATCGCTAAAAACGTCAAAACTTAATGTCAAAGTTGACAAACAAAACAAGTCATTGTGTACGAGTGAGTTTGAACCTCCGTATTTCGGTGAATTTTGGTCATAATAGTTTAAAGTTATCTTCAAATTACGGTCAGTGCAGTTATAAATATATTGTGCTATAATTATTAAGGTAAGAATATGCATTACCATATAAAATTGTTCTTATTTCATAAGCCTTATATTCTTTAATTTTTCGAGGTGATTAGATACACGACAGGGGTGAATAGACACGCCTGAGGGGTTAATAGGCACGCAAATATGGTTAATAGACACAGCCAAGGGGTGATTAGTTACGAAAGAGGGGTGATTAGCCATGATTATGTCAGGGCTGCCACAAAGTTTGTAGTGGTTATCTACAGTTCAAATTTCACTTTTAGTTACTTAAAGCATTTTTAATTTTCTTGATTATTTTTAATCTCATTCAATATTTTTTTTATTTAATTCATTCTTAATAAGTTCTTAGTAAGGTATTTCATTTATTTTTGTTAATATTTACATTATTATTTTATTTCTCAGGTACAATAATGCCTTGAAACTATAAGCCCGATCCACGGGGTGAGCAGTATCGCAAATATGACCCTAATACAATTAAACAAGCTTTGGAAGAGTTTCAAACAACCCCAAAGTGTTCATTAGCGTCTATTGCAGAAAAATACAATATAAACAAATCAGTTCTATACCGACATAATAGGAAAACTATGAAAACACAAGGTGGTCAGAATGCTTTAGATGAATACACAGAACGCCACATCGTAAATTATTTAAATATTTGCAGCAATTGGGGTTATCCATTAGACACTTATGATTTAAGAATTGTAATTAAATTTTATTTGGATAATCTAGGTATCACACACAAACGTTTTAAAAACAACATGCCTGGCCCAGATTTTGCCACATGATTTTTAAAAAGACATCAAAATTCAATTTCTTTGAGAATATGTCAAAACATAAAAAAGTCGAGGGCTCAAGTTTCACCTGATACAATTAAAGAATACTTTGAGGAGTTAGAGGAATCACTGAAAGAAATTGATGCAAAAAATATAATTAACTATGATGAAACGAACCTCAGTGATGACCCTGGACGTGACAACAGCAACTCGGTGGTCTAAAGAAAAAAAGGCGAATGTTCTAGTGCCCCAGCCAAACCTTATATCGAATTATAATAAATGCATGGGTGGTGTCGATAAATGTGACCAAGTTGTAGCTAATTTGCGCACGAGAATGCGATTAAGAAAATGGTGGTGGCCAATATTTTCTTATTTTTTAGATGTCTCAGTTGTCAATGCCTCGTTCCTAGCTCGAAAAAAAGGGTGCACAAAAGATACTGAGTCATTGTTTGCATTTAGACGCTTTATAGCAAGAAGTTTACTGGCTACACACGGGACACCATCACATCAAGGTCGTAAACCAGCGAAACCATTGTCTTCAATGCGGTATGATGGTAGAGACCACTGGCTAGTCGCCATAAGTACCGAGCGCCGGTGTACTAACTAGTGTGGAGGAAAAAGCAAATTCCAATGCTCCAAGTGCAATGTAGGTCTTCATCCGAAATGCCACGTGCCATACCATGTTACTACAATATAAAATAATTTGTTTACTTTCGAATAAAGTTTTTTTTTCTCAACATTCTTAGTTTCATTTTATATTATAATGTAAATCCCCTGCAGTATGAAAAAAATTCCGCCATGCATAGCGTCCGATTTATCGGACGAGCTATAACGTGTAAGCCGGCTGAAAATCTAATTCTTTTCTGTCTTTAATCCTTCAAGGACATCCTAAATCACAATAATTTGCAATAAACATGATAAATATTATTTTTAATAACTTTATGCACTAATGGGTTAAAATATACATGTGAATCAAAGATAAGGGACAAGAAAGTGTCAAGCTTTTGGAAATCATGTAGCTTCAAAACATCGTGAATATAATATTCAAAGCGGACGAAAGCATATGTTGAATATTATATAAATAATATACTGTTCGACGCTGATTTGGGAAAAAATCAGTTTGAGGCAACTTTAGCATCAACTTCATTGTCTTCATATTTCACAAAATACATTACTGCATTCTATAATAATTACAGATCAACCACCACCTAACCAGATAACAACAGTATTAGAAAACAGTTCACAAAATACTATAAATACAGACCAATAATTACACATTCCGGATGATACCGAAAAGAAAAAAAACCAAAAGGTCTTTCTTTAGTGTATTACCTTAACAATTTTAAGTAACGTTTCTTTTCTAATTTCTTTTTTTGTTTTCAAAAATATTATTAAGTACCTAAGTTCTAAGATTGTTTATTTTTTTAAATGTCTTGAAAATAGTCAGTAAAATTTTGTTTACTTAGCGTAGTCATGCAATACTTCATTTATCGCAGCACATACTTCAGATATAGCGTTACATATTGTGGATTTAGACATTTTAGTAAAATACATCAGGCTTTCATAGAAATCTAAAGTTGCCAAAAATCTTAAAGTCAGTGCTAGCCTGTCATATGCCGGAATCGAGTCTTTAAAATTCGTACTCGAATTTCTAATTTTGTCGCTGATCAGAAATTTTCAAAATCCTCTGACGCTATTCTACAAAAATTTTGGAATTGACCACTTTCTTCTTGTTCTGTGCGTGTAGTGCGCATGTCCGTCATAGTTTCACCTACATTATCCAGTGTCCTTTGATGCATTAAAGTTGTCACCCACCAACGTCTCTTCCTTCTTTTCTTATTAAGTGTTTGTTAATTAATAAATGCAGCACTTGCAATTATAATATTGCTGCCAGAGTCGGGCAAAGCGAAGCACTACCAATCACGAATTGACACGAATGAGCAATGAGCATTAGTTCAGCTGATCTAAATATCTATAGTGCAAGAATTCTAGTTCTTGGTTCTCATTCTTGCAAGTTGATAAACGCTGAAAACGAGCTTTCGTTTACACTAAAAGATCGAAAAATGAGGAATATTGTACCTATTATAAAACGAGGCAATCACATCATGTAACGAGCATGTAGATAGTAGATCGATTGCTTGTACTAGGTACGGGCAGTCGCACTAAAACTAAATGCTTTACTATTAAATCCTTATTATTATTAGTTCTCTAAGTTCGCCGCACCTATTACGCTGATTGTTGTTTTTTTATGTTCCAAGATATCCCGTAATTGGTTCCCTTGTGACAAACATTAGTTTTGCGCTTAACGATTGTACAAGACAGTCAAGATAGCCTAGATTTTAATGAGGATAGCCTAGATTTTAATGAGGATAGCCTTAACGTCAATTTTATGTTTACGCGACAAGTAATCAGCTACTGTACGATTTGAAACAAATAGGCCATAGGGCAACTGGGACAATAAGAGAAAACAGAACTAAGAAATGTCTACTGACTTCTGTAAAGGACATGAAGAAGAACAATAGAGCAGAATATGATTACCGATGATTGATACCAAGGGCGAAATAGTAATTGTTCGGTGGAAAGATAATAATATAGTTGCAATGGGATCGAATTTTGATAATGTTCAGCCATTAGGCAAAGTGAAACGATAGTGCAATATTAGAAAGCATAAAGTGTACGTTAACATACCCAGATTATTTGTAAACTACAATAAAGAAATGGGCGGAGTTGATCAAATGGATCTATCGATTAGCTTATATCGTATATTAATAAAACGCAAAAAATGGTGGTGGGTCATTTTTACATACTTGGTGGATATGGCCGTTTCGCATGCCTAGCGACTTCATGTTTTGTTGAGTAAGACAGAAGGAGTGGTTTATATGAATCAACTTGCATTTAGATAAGCCATAGTAAGAACATACCTGCGACCAACCAAAGCCAAAAGCCGACCATCTTCATCAAAAGTGTTAGGTTTGGACAGAAAAAATAATGGCCATAACCCGGAACGCATCGAGAAACCATTGCGTTGTGTTATTTGCCACAGTCGAGGTCGCTGGCGTTGCCAATTTTGCCTTAAAACACTATGTGTTGAGTGACCTTGCTTCGGGCAATTTCATACCTAATCCGCCCAGTGTACATAGTTGTGTACACCTCCATAAATCTCCCCTTTTAATATTTTTCTTTTTTTTCTTTATTAACCCTTTATTTACTTCATTTTACATAAATAAATACCGAATTTATTAACAATGTATGGGTAGTTTCATTTTGGACGTTAATGGGTTAAGGTCAAAATTAGTCTAAATTTTGAGCATTTAAGTCCGAATTTTTGTTATCATAACTTAGTATCACTTTTCACTTCCAATGAGAATGTTTTTCTTTCAATTCTATCACTTTTTACCACTTATAGCTATTTTTAACGTTTTTATGGCACTGATTACGCTATCGGAGCGCGGTTTTCTGCGTTTCGGACGTTAAAAGTGCAAAAGACGATTCAAGTTTTTATAATAAGAGTAGTAAAGCATGAACATTTAATTGTCAATTCTCTGTTTTAGGTTAGCAAGTATTCCATTAGTTGATATTTGTTATGTAAAACTTATCTGTATTTAATAAATAAAACTCTGTTTTAGATAAATCACATTGTGTTATGCTTCAAAAAGAAAATAACTCCTGATATTATAAATACATTGTTTGTAAATCATATCTGAAATTGTTATCGAATACAATGAGGCATTGCATTCAGTGCCTCACATCACGTAGAGGTAATTTCAAACTTTGTTTATTAGAATAGCAACGGCACCATACACACATGAAAGGTATGCGTTAATAAAAAAATATCCCGTAGGCTCAATAACACAGGCTTGCGATGGTTTCCCCCTTAAAAACTGATCAGCAATATTTGTAGGTATTAGGTACTAAGCTACAAAAAAAAAAAATTAAAAATACCAGCCCGTAAATTTTTTGAGAAAATTACTTTTTTCATTTTTCTTAGTACGTATTACTGCGTTTTATACACGTTAACTTCCAATTTCTTCGATAACCGTTGTTGTTTATCTTGATTAAAAAAATAATTGTGAAAAAACGCAAGATTTACTTACTTAAAATAGCAATGTAGAGCACAACACTGGATCAAAAAAGATTGGCCACGAAGAGCATCATTAATCCTTGAAACTAAAAATGTTGTAAAAGAGGTACTAGTTGATCGCTCAAAAATTCTGCTACCTCCACTTTACATTAAATTAGGTATTATGAAGCAATTTGTGAAGGCACTAACTAAAGGCAGTCCCTGTTTTAAATATTTATGTGATAAATTTAAGCGTTTATCGGATATAAAGATCAAAGAAGACATTTTTATTGGCCCTATCATAAGGTAGTTAAGGCAAAACGCTAACTTTGAAAAAATCATGAATAAAACTGAACAGAACTCTTGGGATTCATTTAAACAGGTAGTGAAACATTTAAAGAAACAGAAAAGCCCAGATTATGAAAATATAGTGTATAATATGTATAGCAATTTTATTAATTGTATATCAAAAATATGTAACTAATACTAAGTACCAGTAGCGACATCTAGTATAAGATATCTAAACTGCATGTTTCTAAGTAATAATTATTTTTACTCTATGAATAAAAACGTCAGTCTATCATTTGAAACGCAAGCTAGTTTGTTTTAATTAATAGGTTATGGGCCCAGAATTATACCCGTGAAGCTAATTGTGAAAGTAATTTTGTCAATCTATTACAGTTCGATACAATATCGACTTTTTTCTACATTAGTTTGGCAAGTTTCCGCGTATAAACTGTGAACTTATATTCAACACGTGAGTTGTGGAACGCGGGTGCCGGTTCGGTGTAATGGCTGCTAACTATATTGTGAACGTGCCAAAGTTGCGTGGTCGTGAGAATTATGATTAATGGGTGTTCGCAGTAGAAAACTTTCTGATACTCGAAGGCATGATGAAGTATTAAGACCGAACGAGATCAAAGTGATACAGAAGTAATTGTATCAGCTGCAGATGACGCGAAGACGAAAGCGAAGCTTATACTTACTATAGATTCATCGTTATATGTTCACATTAAAACCGTTAAAACTACAAAGGAGCTGTGGGAAAAACTCAAGTCGCTCTTCGACGATTCCGGGTTTACCAGAAGGATAAGTCTTTTACGGAATTTAATATCCATTCGGTTAGACAATTGCAGTTCCATGACCTCGTATGTTACGCAAATAATTGAGACAGGTCAGAAACTTTGTGGAACAGGATTTGCAATTAATGATGAGTGGATTGGTTCGCTGCTACTAGCTGGATTACCAGAGAAGTTCTCTCCTATGATTATGGCGATAGAACATTCGGGCATTCAAGTAACAGCAGACGCCATTAAAAGCAAGCTTCTAGACATGGAGACCGGAAATATAGATAATATAGATGGCGCACTCGCCGTGTCAAAAAAGATTCATCAAACCAAATCGAAACAAAATGCGTCTATGAGTGGCAACACTGGCAACAAAGATGACGTCAAATACCAACATAAAAATGCAAATGTGAAAACTGTCAGTGTCAAATGCTATCGATGTAAACAAATTGGACACTATGCATCGTAATGCCCAAATAATCCTAAGTTCAATAAAAAAGAAGTCCGTAAGCAGACTAACGCATTCTCAGCTGTATTCTTAAGCGGTCGTTTCAATAAAAGAGACTGGTATATTGATTCCGGTGCTAGCGTTCATTTAACGGCCAATCCAGGTTGGATCACTAGCAGATATCGGAAAGTTCAACAAGAAATAATGGTAGCAAATCAAGAAACTGTTTCAGTTACGTGTGCTGGCGATGTTAAGATTGTAACATCTGTCAAAGGCGATGAATTTGAAATAAACATTGAAGATGTTTACTGTGTACCAAACTTGACAACTAACCTCATATCAGTAAGCAGGTTGATTCAAAACGGGAACAAAGTGGATTTCACAGATAATAGTTGTCAGATTTATAATAGAAATCGTGAGTTGGTTGCCACTGCTACATTAACTAATGGTGTTTATAAACTAAATGTGCAGGAATGTTTGGTTGCTGCAGTGACTGTCTCAGGTCTCACTTGGCATCGCAGATTAGGCCACTTGAACAGTGATAGCTTAAAAAAACTAAAAATGCAGTTGAGGGAATGAATTATGATGAGAATTTCACTATAAATAAATCAACGTGTAAGACAGGTTGTGAAGGTAAACAATGCCGATTACCTTTTACAAATAGTACAAGGAGTACAGAATTACTAAATGTCATACACAGTGACCTTTGTGGACCAATGGAGGAAGATTCACTAGGAGGTGCATCCTACTTTCTATTGTAGATGACTTCAGCCGGATGACTTTTATTTATTTTTTAAGACATAAAAATGAAGCACCGAAATATTTTAAAGAATTCAGAGCAATGGCAGAAAATCAAACTAATAGAAAAGTGAAGATCTTCAGAACAGACAACGGAAAGGAATTTTGTAATGCAGATTTTGATGATTACCTAAAGAAATTTGGGATAATACACCAAAAATCTAACCCTTACACACCTCAACAAAATGGGTTGTGTGAACGGATGAATAGGACGATTATTGAAAAAGCTAAGTGCATGTTATATGATGCTGAACTGAACAAGAAGTTTTGGGCCGAGGCTTGCAATACGGCTGTGCACTTACATAATCGAACTGTTTCATCAGTTTTAGATGGCAAAACACCATATGAACTATGGATGGGTGTTAAGCCAGATTTGAGTAATCTAAGGATCTTTGGATCACCTGTCATGGTCCATGTCAATAAAGAGAAAAGGTCCAAATGGGACAGAAAGTCCATTGAGTGTATACTACTTGGATATCCTGATAATATTAAAGGTTACAGATTGTATAATCCAATAAAGAAGCAAATTTTCACGAGCAGAGATGTGATTGTTATGGAGAAACAGTCTGTCATGATAGATATAGCTTCTGAAGAAAATGGAAAAGAATCTGAAATGAATGAAATTACAAAAGAAACTCAGGTTCTGCAGGATTCAGTGGGGGAGACAGATTTAACATTGATGGAAAATTCAACGGAGGATTCATCCTCAGATTATTTACCAAGTGATTATGAAGATTGTTTTGATATTCATAATAATCATGATAGGTTAGATAGACCTGCCAGAGAACGCCGTGTACCAAACCGGTATGGTTTTGGTGGTATATGCTACACAGAGAATGGTATGGATAGTGGAACGGATTTCACACTCGAGCAAGTGCTGAAAGGACCTGAAAGAGACCAATGGCTGCAGGCAGTACAGGAGGAATTAAAGTGCTTCGAGGAAAATGATGCTTGGGAGATAGTGAGTGTTCCTGATAACCCTACAATTGTGCAGTGTAGGTGGGTGCTGAAGAAAAAGATTGAGCCTAGTGGTAAAGTTCGTTTTCGTGCAAGATTAGTGGCCAAAGGTTTTTCTCAGCAACCTGGTGTGGACTATTTCACCTGTGGTACTTTTTCACCTGTGGTAAGGCACAGTACCCTTAGATTATTGTTTGCTATTTCTGTGAAACTTGGACTTGATATTATACATTTAGATATATGTACCGCATTCTTGAATGGTGACCTAAATGAAAATATTTACATGCAAATACCTGAAGGGTTTAATTGTTCAGATTCAGCTAAAGTTCTAAAATTAAAAAAAAGCAATCTTTGGATTGAAGCAATCATCAAGAATGTGGTATGACAAAATAGATGTATGTTTAACTAAAAATGGATATTCAAAGTCAAAATATGAACCTTGTTTGTACACTAAAAAAGATGGTATAAATATGACGATAATTGCTTTGTATGTCGATGACTGTTTTGTTTTTTCGAATAGTAGTGCTGAGACTGATAAGCTAAAATCTATATTAGAATTTCAATTCAAAATTAAAGACCTAGGCCAAATAAGGCAGTGCCTTGGTATGTCAGTTTGCTATGATAAAAAACGTAAGATTTTAACATTAGATCAAAGTAATTATATTGAACAGTTATTATTAAAATTTAATTTAGTTGACTGTAAATCAGTGGATACACCAATGGAATGTGGATTAAAATTAACTAAAGATATGAGTTCTGATAAAAGTCTGCCTTATCAGCAATTAATTGGATGTTTGATGTATCTTGCCACACTTACCCGACCTGATATTGCATTCCCTGTTGTGTACTTAAGTCAGTTTAATAATTGTTACAATAAGGAGCACTGGGCTCATGCTAAACGTATATTAAGATATCTAAAGGGAACCAAAGATTATTGTATTAAATATAGTGGTACAGATAACAAAGAGATACTAGGCTATGTGGATGCAGATTGGGGTAGTGACATCACCGATAGAAAATCCTATACAGGCTACTGCTTTATTCTTTCTGAGGGTTTGATATCTTGGGGAAGTAAAAAACAGAAGAATGTCACTTTATCTAGCACAGAAGCAGAATATGTAGGTATATCTGAATGTTGTAAAGAGGCAATTTACCTTACAAATTTACAAAATGAAATCATAGGTCATATACAATGTATTGTAATTTTGAATGATAACCAAAGTGCACATAAGTTGTTATATAATCCTATATTTCACAATAGGACTAAGCATATATTCATTTTGGTCGAGAATGTATTAAAAATAATATAGTTAAAGTTGAATATCTACAGACAGCTTGTATGCCAGCTGATATACTTACAGTCTTTAAATTCTGTAAAACACTATAAATTCTTAGAATTGTTGGGAATTCAACAAAAATAATATCTTGTATAACAAAAATCATATGCTGTATTTATTTTGATTAACTTTACTAGTATTTTTTTTTTGTTTTTAATATAGTGGGGGTATTAATTGTATATCAAAAATATGTAACTAATACTAAGTACCAGTAGCGACATCTAGTATAAGATATCTAAACTGCATGTTTCTAAGTAATAATTATTTTTACTCTATGAATAAAAACGTCAGTCTATCATTTGAAACGCAAGCTAGTTTGTTTTAATTAATAAATTTCCATAAACTGGCTTGCAATATGTGTATAAAGTTACACTATTTGCATTCGCATGTTGACTTTTTTCCTGAGAATCTTGGTGCCGTAAGTGAAGAACAAGGTGAGCGCTTCCGCCAAGATATTAAGGTTATGGAGAATAGATACCAAGGAAGGTGGGACGCAAATATGATGGGAGACTACTGTTGGTTGTTGAAGGGAGATGAATCGGATAGAAAGCATAAGAGAAAAAAATTGAACAGAAGTTTTTAAGTTAGTAGAAAAAAATACTGTAATTCTTGTTAATTTACTTTGTCTCTTTAACATTATTTTGACTTATACTGTTGTTTTTTTAGAAAAACATTAATTTTTGTTTTTTTCATGAAAACTGTAAAAAAATTAAAATTTGCATGTCATCAGTAAAATTAAATCTCGATGTGCTAGAAAAAAAACAAAGTTGTATTTTTATTTAACATACCTAGATAATTAAAAAAATAATATAATTATTGGAAGGGGGAAAAAAAGTTAAATTTTGCAGGCCTGTGTAATTAGCACTTTAATTAATGTTAACATATATTTTTAGTAAAAAAACCTTTTTTTCAAAATGCTATTGTAGGGGACCGAATTCCTGGTAAGCATTTTGCCTGCGCGCGAGTATTATAAATTAATGTAACCAGTCTACGAGTCACAATTTTCGCGACACGTGTAAAAAATAAATAACTTTTTTATTCTTTGGTGTTTGACTAGTATTTACATGGACACGCAAATAGTTATAGTGACTGTCTCAAAAATATTTACATAAATAATCAACAATCCCAAAAGTACTCTGACGCCAGCAAAGCTAAAACTACACTTTGATTCAAACCACGAAAATGACAAAGGACAAAGATATCAGTTTTTTTCAAAGGCACAAAGAGACCTATGAAGCCGCAGAGTCCAATTTGCATAAATTTGCAAAAACTGATAACACTGATATAACTGATAACAAAATGCCACTGAAGCTTTGTTCCGCTTAAGTTACAGGATTGCTCGATCTGGTAAACCACATACAATTGCTGAGAACTTAATTAAACCATGCGCGTCAGAAACAGTTGACCGCATTTTTGGAGAAGAAGCAGCAAAGAATGTTGCAGCAGTGCAATGTTAAAACGACACTTTCCGATTTACAAAATATCCGACCTTATTGAAGATGATCTCATATTCCGATTGAATGCTTCCGATATGTTTCCAATGCAACTTGATGAAAGTGCAGATGTAACTGATCTATCAATATTACTTGTAATCGTGAAATACATATATCTTCGACATGTCTATCGAAGTAAATTTACTGCTCTGCACGCCTTTGGAAACCCATACAACTGGGGCAGAAATATTTAAGGTATAGGTATAGATTGTTACATGAATAAACACAACATTGATTGGAAGAAATGTATATTTTTTCACGTATGTAGCGACGTGGCCGCATCATTGGTAGGAAAAATAAAAGGCACAGTATCAAACATATTGTATATTACGGATGTAAAAGCAGACATTACATTTTGAATCATTATGCCCTTGTAGTAAAAAAAAATTTAAACTGATTTAGAAAAAGTTCTTGATGAAGAGCTGTAAAGATTGTTAATTACATGAAAGGATATCCCCTTCAGTCAAGATTGTTCAAAAAGTTGTGCGAAGAAATGGGTAGTCAATACGAATCTCTCTCCTTTGACTCTAAAATCCAATGGCTTTCAAGAGGCAATGTTCTAGCCAGGTTTTTGCAAATTCAAGTATGAAATATGATCTCAATATTACGTATGAAGAAGACAAAACCATTGCTTTGGGTCAAGTGTCAGTGGTGCAAAGCTTTAAAGTGGAAGGAGGAAACAACATGCATGTGTTGTGATGCAGGAAAAGTCCAACTTGAGCCCTATGAACGTCTATCTGATTTACTGTACAGTTAATTAAATTATTCCTTTTTGTCTGTATTTTTAATGTCAAAGTCTAAATTGACACATGCAAATGTCAAATTATTTGTAATAATGCTGCCAGCTATTTTGTGCAGTGTTGTACCTACGAAATCGGTTTGTTAAATCGTAACTTTTTATCGTATCATTAAAATTCACGTACCTACACACAGTCACACCACGCGCTACAAAACTGCCAGTGAAATATGACCACGCGACGCTATGCGTGATCCGACCATGTTTCGATGCTATTAACATGTTCACTGCGTTACGATATCTAATGGTTCTCGTACGAGTTTTCGATCCAGTGCGGAAGTGAAATTGTATGTTTACCCGTTCGGGCGCATTGAATTTCCTTGGGTTCTTTTTGAGTTAGAGTGAAGAGAGAGATAAATATATAAAAGAGAGATGCCTTAGCCCATCATTAATAAATACCCTAAACATAGTATTTTTATCAATGAAAACGTACGAGATCTTATAGGTCTCGTAGCGACCAGATAGTAAAAATTTGCATTTAGTGCGACACGAGACTCATTAGATCTCGTAAAAATTTCTTACGAAGCCAGTTCATAAATCAGTTAGTATTGTGTCAACTTTTGAAGATTGCTTTGACTTGCTATCATGGTTAAAAATACCCGGAAAAGGTCACGTAAAATTTTAGAATTATCATTTTTCAATTATTGTGATAATAATGATATGACGAATGAAAGTGATCATTCTCCAAATTCACAATCGCTTTATCGAAAAGTGTTGCATCGTGATTCATGGGTCATATCTGAAAATAGTACTATTACTAGCCCCAGTACTGAACTCACATATCAAGAACTTACTAATGTAACACCACCTCCATGTCGGCAAAACAAAGATGTGAGTAACTCCGATTCTCATTTATCAAACTACCCTCACTTACCTAGTAGCAGCAACATTTCCGATCATTCAGCAGAATTATTGCCATCACGTACAGCTAAAATAGTACAAGATTGTCTAGATTTACGGACTAACAAGATCAAAGTTTTAGAGCAAATCGTAATCCCAGCACAAAAAAATGAGATGATATTCAAAAAAAGCACTTCTAAGAATGACGATGTACCGCTCAAGCCCTGGAATGAAAGTAAATCAGATTTTGGTTCTCTAAGTAATATTTCAGTATCAAATATGATTGCTCTCGATGAGTCGTTTGATGAACAAAGATTGCCGAAGTACTGTCTACACCAAGGTCCAAAAACAAAAATATTATTAAAGAAAAACTTTGTACTTATTTGGAATTTGATAGATCATCATCATCGGAAGGAAGGAAGGATTGGATCATCGGAAGTGAACCAGAAATTAGTATCATCTACCTACATCAAGCAATATGGAATTAGAAATGCAACCAGATACGACGAAGCAAGTATCTCCTCTTACAAACAATACTCCAGAGCGTAATATTGTATTATTAGTTGAAACTAACCAAGAAATATATCAGATAGACCAGTCACGCAGAACAATTCAATTTCAAACAGTGATTCAGACGATGAAAACTATGTTCGCAGTAGTTTCTCGGAAAGTGACTCCGATATTACCGACATACAAAGTGATACAGAATCTGACAAAGAAATCTTAAATTTGAACAACGTAAATGACCACAATAGCATGGAACAAATTCGAGGAAATACTACGGAAGACGAGACATGGATTGACATAAACAATACAGTACCGGAATTTGAAGAATACCCGCATGAATGTAAATACAACGTGCCCGATAATGTTTAAACCCCAGATGAGATGTTTAGACTATTTCTCACGAACGAAATTTTTGAAAAAATGATTCTTGAAACGAATTCATATGCTGAAAATTTTAAAGCCAAATCAGAACTGAAAAGTAAATCTCGTTTCAAATCATGGAAGCCGACTGATAGAGCTGAAATGTTGAAATTTTTTGGAGTAATACTTGTTATGGGTTTGGTAAAATTACCCCATATTAATGATTATTGGTCTAAAAATGTGAAGTATCGGAACGAATATATTGCAAGAGTAATGGAGATAGGTTTCTTATGATTTTAAAGTTTTGGCATTTCAGCAAACAAAGAGAAGGCAAATAACAGATAAATTGTATAAAATACGTGACGTATACGAAATGATACTTGCTGAATTCCGGAAGATCGTTGTGCCTGGAAAAATTTTAGTGATTGATGAATCTATGGTGCCATGGCGAGGAAGACTACAGTTTCGGCAATACATAAAGAACAAATCTCACAAACATGAAGTAAAACTTTACAAATTATGAACGGTTGACGGATTTACATTTAATATAATAGTTTATACGGGAAAAGGAGAAAATAGCCGCGAAAAGGACCACGGTATGAAGACGGTCTTGAGGTTTATAGAAGATTTAGAATACAAAAGAAGAATAGTGATAACAGATAATTTTTGTAACTCCGTAGATCTAGCTGAAGAATTACTGAAGAAAAAAACCTATTGGTGTGGGACTCTTAGATCAAATCGAAGAGGTTTAGTTAAATGTGATGTATGATGATGATGTGACTATACACAGTCACTAAAAAACTAAAGAAAGGTGAAGTTATCGGAAAAATGACAAGAACAGATGTAAGAGTAATCAAATGAATTGGACAAGAGACAGTTTTGGTGATTAGTAAATGCAAAACCTATGGTGCTAATCTACAAACTAAAACTAGAACCAGACGAGGAAGGGAAGAATGTATAAAGAAGCCAGAGTGTATTTTTTTACAATGACAGCAAAAAAGGAATAGACTTCACCGATCAAATGTCATCCTACTATAGTACACTAAAGCGAGGAATAAAATGGGTTCGGAAATTAATGTTGGAATTAATTTTCGGTACCACTTTAGTCAATGCATGGGTCATCTTTAACGAGATAAAGGAGAAATATATGCCAAAAAAAGAATTCGTTCAAGCTATAATTGAGAAATTTACCGAAGTTCCATTTTAAAACAAAAATAATATTGCTGAAAACATCTCTGAACACAAATATAAAATAAATGATAAGTAAAGACGCTGTACTGGATGCTATGAAAAAGCAAGACGAACAATGACAAGTAGAGAGGCGGATAAAAATGTAAAACAAATCAAAGGGTTTTGTATTGGATGCAAAAAAACTTTGTGTTTAACGTGTTTTAACGAAAAACATTGATTTGCTTAACATTTTGTATGTGTATCAGTAGCAGTAGCAGATAACATAAATCTGGCTAGGCAGTGAACGTGTTAAATTGAACAAAAAAAAAATGATAGACGCCATCAGTGCTGTTCCCGTACGCGTTAAAACGGCAATCTTAACCCTTTTCTCTTACAAAACGGCAGAACTTTAAAAAATACGACAATTATGGAACTTGAAACCATACAAACAACTGCAATTTTTCAAATAATTATGATAATACGGTAATTATTGTAAGTTTTAAAAATATTAGATTTTGAATACGGCAACCCTAAATTTCACAGGAACAAATAGACAAATGGACGCCATTTTGTTTACCTTATTCGTCTTTCAACCTCTGAAGTGTTCGAATGCGTCCGTTGTGTCTATTGTAATACAATTTGGAGCGTTATTTATTATATTTTAGTTGAGCTTGTTTCTGTTACTGTTTTTTTTTTTTTGTATTAAGTTTTGTGGTTTGTTACGTTTTTGCTTTCGCCGAACCATTTATGATGGACGCTCAGTCTTCAACTTCGTCGCGTAGGCATGATAAGTCTATCGCCAAGAAAAAACATGAGCTCAGGTCATTTAGTCAAACTGAAAAAGAAATGATCATGAACGCTTACAATATGCACATACCGAAAAGAAAACCGAATCTCCAACCAAGACACCGAAAAAAAAACGAATGTGTTTTAAAAACTGCCGAAATCCTAAACATATCTTCAATCAAACAGAGCTTCAATCTACATAGTGCTGAAGGAGCACAAAGAGAATGAAATTTTTATCTCTTCGAAAATACTTGGCGCTAAATTTAATTTCTAAGACAAATTGGGTGATTTCACTCTTTCCGCTATACGTCGAGAAGTACATTTTTATAGAAACGAATCACTATCCTTGATACATAACAAGGTATTGCTAATTTTGTTTATTTAATATTTTTAATTTGAAATATCATTGGCAGGTATTATAATGATGCTTGCAAACCGGAGTTATAATTTAAGCTCATAGTTATCTATTCATTAATTTTTAGGTTCTTCAAGTCGTAAATGATGACCCAGAACTTCAATCATTCTCAAGAAGTACGTTACATGAAATTTTAAAACACCTTCACTTTAAGTTCATGACCAAAAAACGCCGCAGTGTGTTAATTGACCGAGATGATATAATTTTACGGCATCATCGTTATTTGCAAAAAGTAAAGCAGTATAGAAGGGAAGGTCGCTTTATAATATATTATAAAAATGAAACGTGGATTAATGAAGGTTGGAACTAACATTAGCATTACTCGTTTCTCGAGACTATCTTCTTTATTATTTCATTAGGTATTTATATTTATTATTTCTTTGTTCACATACATATTATTAATCATTTTAGGCCATACTGACAATGAGCACTGGGTGGACACCTGTGTGCAATCATCATGTCAGGCTTTCTTAGAAGGCCTAACTCCTGGGTTAAAAGGGCCTCCAGGCAAGGAGAGATGACTTGTAGTGTCCCATACCAAAAGCGAATAGGGTTTCGTGGATGATGGTGTATTAATATTCGAAGCGAAAAAGGGGCTAGATTACCACAAGGCTTCCGATATATACGAAAACTGGTAAAAAAATATTCTCCGGAAATTAAAAGACAACGCAATTTTTGTAATAGATAATGCTCCATATCACACCAGGAAACTGAAATCATTACCTACTAGTTGACGAAAAAGGCAAATCCAAGAATGGCTAAAATCAAAAAATATTTCTTTTGACGAAACGATATAAAAGCCCGAATTAAATTGCCCGAATGCACAAAAAAGCCCATGAAAGGTATATCTTCGATGAGATGGCTGCCGAACAGAGTGTCACATATTGCGACTACCCCCTTACAACTGCGAGCTAAACCCGATTGTGTTGCTCTTGATTGAAGGGCATGTCGCTAAAAATAATAAAACATTTAAAATGAATAAAGTACGAAAACTTTTTGAAGAAGAGCTACGTCAAGTGACCCCGCAGCGGTGGAAAGACTGTGTAGGCCATGTAATTAAAATTGAAGATGAAATGTGTCATCTGGGCCATATACTCAACGATATTACTGATAGGTTTATCATAAAAGTAGGTGGCGATTCTGATGATTCAGAATATTCCTCAGATATGGAGTCATTATCTAAATCTAATAACGAATACCAGTAATAATTAATTATATAATTAAAAAATATATGTTTTACATTATTAATTTTATATTATTACGTTTTAAATAAGTACCTACACTTTATTTTAGGATAACTTATTAAAAAAAATAAATAAACGATACTTGATTTTACTAACGTTAATTTTCGATAGTGGCACATCACTATTTAAGAATTGCAAAAAACTGGCAAGCCACGTAATGTCAGTTTTGTCTCTGAGATTAAAAAACACACTATAGTGATATATCTTCACCCTGATAATAGTCATTTTATGAATCTCATTCGTAAATATAACAGTTCCTTCCAAATGACGTCTTTAGGTGGGAAACAAACGACATTCATAGGATCTATACCAACTTTTAAAGTACAAGTACAGGTATACCATTTAATTGAAAGTTTATTGCCATCATCACATGAAGAACCAACATATTCTAATTTATTCCGTGGGTGAACTTGATCGGGAAGTGAATTTGAGGTGCTCCAAATTTCCAGATGTTAATTTATTTTATTTATTTATCATTTATTTCAGGCAATATTTACACAAAGATCTTAAATATGTAAACAGAGGCCCATAACATATATACCTTAAAAACTAACATATATGTATATATATATATATATATATATATATATATATATATATATATATATATATATATATATATATATTTATAAACTATTTAACACGTAGCGTAGACATCGACGTGTGAGCTGTGTCAGCGGGCAAACGACCTCGGAACTTCCGAAATACGACGCCCTGCGGCCAGAAGTTCTCCTTCATGAAGGTTGGCAGATGATGAGTAGGCACTCTCACCAAAAACGAATTGAAACTCGTTTTGTGACGAGGTACCAGCCGTTCAACCCTCAATTTGAAGCTGGACTTCTTCTGGACGTAGTCTACGACATCCTCTACCTTCGTAGACCAGTGCAGTCGGGACACATACAGCGGCGTTGATGGTACGGCAGGGCGCAGCAGATGGTCTGGCTGGTTCGGAGCTGTGCCACAGATGTTACGGCATGAGGGCTTCTTCTTCTTCCTCTCCACTTTAATGAAGCCCTCCTCGTCAGAGTAGTTTTTTCTCGACCCCGATGGTGGCACCTGTTTGACAGTTGGTTTGCTCCGGCTCTTCTTTTTCCCTCCATTCGAGGGCCGCTTGCTTGGCGGGGCGGGTGCAGCGGCGGGGGCGGGCGCGGCTGCGGCTGCGGCGTATGCACGCGGCAGGGTCATGACCGCGCTCGCACTCGACACCGTCTGCGGGGGAGCGGGGGAGCGGGTGGCGGGCGTCGCTGTGTCGCGCGATTCGCGCACCTCAGCAGTAACCGGCGGCGACGACAAATTGCTGATGGAGTCAATTTGTGCGCCGCGACGTGTGTTTACAATAGAGAACTCCGGCGACCTACTTACAAAACTATTATTTTTTAATGATAATAATTCTGCACGCAGCCCACTCATGGTAGATTCGGAGATCTCTAGCTTAAACTGTACATCGGCCAAGCCAGCTTTCAGGGTGGTGATATCCTTGAGCAGCCTGGTGACGTCGACGTGGTCGAACGTGACGGGAGGCAGCTTGTGCAGCTGCTTCGCCACGAAGGCGGGCACGTCGTCAGGATCGGTCGACTTCAGGAGATTAATGATGTCCTGAAGACTTCTCTCCCCTGTTAAGTCTCTGTTAAGTCTGGCTTAATTAAATTACTTCAGAAAATGCTACATGAAGTTAGTCCTTACATAAAAGATTTGAAAACAGCCTTGGATAAAGTACCTGCTTCTTGCAATTTGTTTAAAAATGTCATCCATACAGAAAAAATCAACCTCAGTAATACAGAGACATTTCAACGCACCCTCAACAAATGAAGTTGCTTAAGTGATGGCACGTCAACAGTTTGAACACAGCGACATAATACTAGAAAGTGACAGCCAAAGTCTGCGGCGAATCAGTGAGCTTCGCCGATTATACGTACTTTTTACTCTTATAATATAATATTTAGAGAAGGTGAAGAAAAGCATGTAATACTTTTTCGATCCCTTTTTAGCCAATATCTGGTAGATGACTACGCTAAAATAGAGACGAAAAAGTTGAACTTTATTAAATATAGCCAAGCATAGCTACGCGCGGATAATTGCATACATCTAAAAGATGCTGCTTGTCGACAGGACGCTGAAGCCGAATAGTTTGGTCAAATGGTGGTGCTGCCGTCATCTTTTACTGGTGGACCCAGATACATGCACGAGCGTACTCAGGTCGCCATTATGGTCGTTCCGATTTTTTCATAACGTTTACCTGTTCTTGTACCTGTTAACATCATAGCCGGAGTGCTTCATCTTAAGGTTAAAAAGATAATGGCGCTTTTATCCAAAGTTCAAAAGTTTGGAGAGGTACGTCGCTCTGTGTATTCTACAGAATAGCAAAAACATGGCTTGCCTCACATCCACTTATTGTTGTGGATGGTAAACCACATTTCGTCCGATATGTGCATAAATACCAAATTCAAACGAGTGCATAAATACCAAATTCAAACGAAGACTCTATTTTATATGAAATAATTAAAAACAATATGTTACATGGTCCATGTGAAAGCCTGATTAATAAATCTCCCTGCAGGAAAGACAATAAATAGACCAAAAAAAAAGGTCAGGTCTTCGCCACGTAGTCAATATTCTCTAGGGAAATGCAAGTCCTCTCCAGGAGACCAAAGGAGGTCTTGTGTGTCGTGGAGGAAAGCGTGGAGTGAATAGGCTTCAAGGCCATCAATGAGAAGAAAATAATCACGTCTGAGGAAATTCCTGATGCCTCCGCCCCGTGATCTACGATGTGCCCGAGTAATTTGATGTAGGAAACGTGTTCATTAAAGACATTCAGATAAAAAATAATTGTGAATAAATGAAAAAAGATGTTTTTTCTAAATTCCCGTTATATATGTTTTACATAAGTTATTTCTTCTTGATAATATTTTTTTCCCTTGTATTTTGTAGGTATGCATGCACTCTTGACGTCACGCAGCAAGCGCCGTATTAATAAAACAGCCTACAACTTAGCCTCAAATGTTTTTATTGCAGGACTACACCCTTGACTTTCTACTATAATGAGCTATAAATATCTTTACACCTTAAACGAAGCAATTAATTTTGCAACTTCCCAAGATAATATTTTACGAATTTCATACAAAAAACATACAACTAAACGTGAATTTACTAACCGTGCGCAATATTCTGAACGTCCAAATTTCAACAGATATGCACAAGAAAATTCGAGACCTAGAAAGCCTAATCAAAATTCTAAAATAAATTTTGTTCATGACAGCGAAAACCAAGGCTACGACGAGATCGAGAATCACGAACAAAAAAACTAGATAAGATCTCGTATTAATGTCGTGCGAGGTGCCATTTAAATACTATAACAACCTCTACACCAACACCAACTTTGAAGTACTTTCGAATCATTTCATATCTACTGAGCCTAATATCCCAAATCTACTAGTTCCAAAGAAAGTCCTTTTAATAAATCAACTGTACCTGTTAAATTACCAAATTAACTGTGTCTACTAGATCCACTGTATCCAATAAACCCACTGATTCTAGTAATTCCACTGTACCTAATAAATCCACAGTATACTAATACTACCATATGCTGACGAAAATAAAGCAATTAGATTGTGTCAAATTTTGGCACAGTTTAAATACAATACCGTGTATGTTGGATACAATCAAGAAAGAACTGAAAAATGCAATGCGACGAATGTCCTCGAACTCGATTGCCCAAGATTTCAAAAAATGGTATCTACCTGCTGGAACGTTAGAATGGCACCGAAGGTAAGTATGATTGCAGACTTATTTGTTGAATGTATTCAGCATCTGGCAAAACATAAAGTCACTGATATGCCTATGTTTATTAATTTTTGATGATGACCTCCTATTTTTGGGCTATAAACCATCTAATGACAAACCTTTACAGACTGCTTTGGCCAATTCCAAGGACATGGTGGCACCGCCAGTAGACAAGAGACTGGGAGCTACTCCTAACAATATAATTGACTCTAATCCTATTAAGGAACATATAATGAGCTTCGAGCCTAGCATATCTCATTACAGGCGTGAACACGTCCCCAATCGCTTATACTTACCCAGTGATTTGACAATCAATGCGATGCACAAAGACTTTTTAGAAAAAAATCCCTCTCACAACGTATCTTATGACAAATACCGAGAAGTTGTCGCGGAATTAAATATTTCTTTTGTAAAACTTGGCCACGAAGATTGTGAGGACTGTGAAGAATTCCGTCTGCACGATAATACACATGCCAAAGAAAATCTTCAAGAAGACTGTTTAAGTTAAAGCAATATAAATTAGACAGTGAGGTAAATGAAACTGATACTGTTGTATATTTTGGCGACTTACAAAAAGTTATCACGCTGTCCAGGACAGATATGTTTAAAACTACTATTTTTACTCACAGGATAGTGGTTTACAACGAAAGTTTCGTGCCGACTGGTCAAGGCCGAAAAGGTTTGAGTATTTTTCCTGTACTATGGTATGAAGGGTTGTTTGGACGCTCCAAAGCCGAAATCATAAGTGCATACTACGATTTTTTTATTTTTCATCGAGATAAAAAAAATATCACACTGTGGGTTGATAATTATTCATCACACCCCAACAGCGGGGTGTATTGAAAACTGACAATTTTTGATAAAACAACCAGTTGAGAAAACCAGTTATTTTAATTAATAATAAACAGCTATATTTTAAAGTTTATGATCTTGGACAGAATAATTAACCAAAAACTGGTGCTGTGAAAACTGATTAAGTAGAAAAAATGATTCAAATTGTTGCTATTCACCCCATATAACATACCGCTTTTGCGCTTAGTTGGGCAGTATATAGATTCAAAACTTCACTTACACAAAATTTCTTCATTTGTGAACGTTATCATAGGAGAACAATTTAAAGTTATTTACTTACTTCACAGGACTGCCAGTAGAATCAACTTATTTATACAATTGGGTTACTAAAATTATACAAAATCAAATCTTATTATACAAATCAACAAATCTGTTGAGATAAGTGTGTAATAATAATTTTAAATGGATAACGAAGAAAAAAACAGGTCATTGCACAGTATGTACCATCTATAGTTTTTTTCAAAAAATACAATTATTAATTTTTAATCACTTTGACTTACAAAAAACACTAAATAATTTATTTTTATTGATTGTTATAAATTTTAAATGATGAGTCTAGCTAGCCTCAAAGAAAAAAACTACTTATTACTTAGGCAGTAAAAATTTTATCTGAAAAAAGAAGTAAAGGATAGCTGTTACAATATGTAAAAAGTTTGTAAAAAGCAGAATTATGTCCACAAACCATTGAATTAGTGGTATCAGAAGAAAATCCAACAAAGTTACTTAATGGAATATTTTTGTCTTTAATGCATTTTTTTAAACAATAGGTACAATAAGCTTTCTACTGTACTACAGTCTGTCTCAACCAAATTCAAAAATGCAGTTTTGACATTATCACAGTATATAACAGTAATTGAACCACCAATTGGAAGAAGGGAATAAACGCCACTTTTTGACATATTCACTTTTATACACTTTTATATTCGTTAGACGTAGGGCTAAGTTGTGAGTTCGAAAAAAGAAACAAAGTCCATTCATTTCGTATAGATTCATGCGGCTAAAAACATTGTTAGTTGGAAGAAGGAAACAAATCCTTCCTTTATTCCCTTCTTCCAACTATTAACTTTACGAGTATAGAAATAATATTTCTTTTTGGCTGTTTTTTTATTCGATAAACAAAATCGCATCACATAGTGGTGGGGGGCGTTATACTAGCGATCTAATAGCCGCCATTTTAGTTGTATTTGAGGCTGCATTCGTTTGGTTTCGCGTCGAGGAGATTCTTAACCTATAAAAATTATTTCAGCATTAAAGTTTAAATTTAATATGACCAGTGAAAGTAGCTTTAACGATTCAACTGATAACGAGTCAGAAGCTGAGACTCCAAAAAAGAAGAAAAGAGGTGTTAGAAATATCCATTTGTATAAAAAAGAAAAACAGAAGTCACAGCGTCTACTTGGTCAATCTTATGTGAGTACAAGTACTGGGAGGTTAGTGCCAGCTAAATCTAACAGTAATAGTGACTGTCTCTGTAAAAGAAACTGCACTCAGCAGTTTAGTACTGAAGAAAAACAGCAGTTGTTTGAATCGGTTTATAATGGACGACCGAAAAATGAACAGGACATATATATGATGAGTCTCATTGAATACGCAAAGATTAATCGCCACCGTTCAAAACGCGAAAATCCAAAAAAACGTGACAGCACTTTCATATATTTTGCAATGAAAGGAAATGAAAAAATTCGAGTTTGCCGTCAAGCTTTCTCCATTTTATACGCTATAAAAGGTAAGGCTATTTTTCGCCTTACCTCTCTTAAATCAGAAGGAAAACTACCTGAAGATAAACGAGGGCGGCATCGTAATCGAGGTAACGTCTTATCAAACGAAGCAATCACGGCTATTGATGAACATATTCGGTCGTTTCCATTAAAAGAATCTCATTACAGCAGCAAACATATACAGTATTTAGAAGCAAACTTAAACGTTAAAATAATGTATGAACTTTTTCTGAAAAAATACCCCCATTATCAATGCGTAAAATACGACTATTACAGAAAATATTTTAATGATAATCATGGCTACAGATTCGGTCGGCCACAAGTAGACGTTTGTTCGACTTGCGAAGAACTCGAAGCAAAAATAAAAAGCTCATCTCTCAATGAGAATGCGAAGAGAGTGGCGGTTGCAGAAAAAATCATACATCTTAAACGTGCTAAAAAGTTTTATAATAAGCAGAAAGAAGTTTTGGCCTTATGTAAAGAAAGAAAAGATGTAGGAGCCATTGTATTTGATTATATGCAAAATCTGCCCATTCCTAAGATCCCAGTTCAGGAAATGTTTTATTTAAGAAAACTATGGCTGTATGTGTTTTGTGTTCATGACTTAAAGACGAATTCAGCTGATTTCTACACTTACCATGAGGGTGAAGCTAAAAGGGGCCCAGATGAAGTATGCAGCTTATTATGGAAAACTATACAGAACATGGATCCCTCTGTCAAAGAACTACACGTTTTTAGCGATGCTTGCGGGGGACAAAATAGGAATAATACCCTCATAAGATTCTTTCTCACTCTTGTTGCAAAAAATCGTTTTGAGAAAATATATCAATACTTTCCTGTGCGTGGCCATTCTTTTTTACAGTGTGACAGAAATTTTGGGACAGCTAAAAGACTCATTAGGAGAAGAGACAGAATTTACGTTCCAAATGAATACAATAATCTTATTTCGGCAGCAAAAATCAGGGGTTTTTCAGTTAAACCTGTTTCTTCAAACGAAATACTTGATTTTAAAAACTCATGGCAGCAGTGTTTTAAGAAAACCTGTAAGTCATTAGACAAGGCTACGACATTCAAGATTTCGCAATATAGAAGCTTTGAGTATAGTTCAAGTCATAAAGGTTACTTGACATGTTCCGAATTTATTGATGGTTTCGTCAAAGCTACATTTTTGCTCCAAAAACCTTCTACAATCCCGAAAATACCTGAAACTCTGGCATATGTTACTAAAATACCTATAAATGAGAAAAAAATGAATGACATAAAAAAAATAATCCAATATATTCCTGACGAATTCAAAGATTTCTACAATTTAATTCTGACCTGGCCAACTACAAGATCCGAAAGTGAAGAAATAGATGAATAACAGAGTGTCCTTACCTGTTTGTAATAAATAAATAGTTTTTGTCATTATATTGTCTATTATTTCAAATTATTTTGTACCTGTTATATGATAAATTGGAAGAAGGGAATAAATCCACCACATTTCGATGAACACACATAGATAAATATTATACATTTAAGGCAAATCTGTTGGTGAATAAATCAGGATTTATATTTTCTTAATAATCATTGATGTCCCATAAGCTTAAAAATTGAAAGTTAAAAGTTATGAAGTTTTTTTTTATTATCTCCGTTCTTATTTTTTGGATTTATTCCCTTCTTCCAATTGGCGGTTCAATTGCACATTGTTTCTTTGGAGATGCATCTGTGGTCTCATCCTGTCTTCTTGAGTGGATCAATCAATTCAAAAGAAAATTCCAGGCCTAATATTTGTTGTTGTTTTTTTTATTTTACTCACTAGCTGATGTTTTAAAGCATGAGAAGAAGAAAGAGACTGTTTTAATACAAACTTATCCATGTTTATACACTGTAACAAACAAAAAGGCATGTACATCAAAAAAAGAAAAGCACACTGAACCTAGAAATCTTATGAAGAACAACTGCATACAATTTTGTTAAAGCCATGATTTAATATATTTTTTTATTGTAAATTTTTACGATACTGAAATAAACAGGTATCTAGTATGTTTTCCAAGACATTTTAAAGACATGTGCATTGTAAAATAAAATTCAATAAAAATATTCAATGGAAAATTATTGAACTTCACATACTTTTTTTAAATTTAATTTATTAGTACATAGATTTATCTGAGAAAAGCAAAATTTACGGATATGTTACTTAATAAATTGTAAATATCCCTTAGAGTATACATAATATACTCTAAGATCTCACCTGTTACCTATTTAAAAGGCAAATAATAAAATTATCCCAATTATTCATTACTATAAAGAGTACAACCGCTATTACTCAGTTACTGACAGTTGACACATTGACATTTGACACCCACGACGGCACGAAATTCGAAAACGTTAGACAAACGTTAAACATAATCTAACAGATTAAAAAAATCCAATAAATAATCTAAAATCGATTTGTATGTTTTTTGTAAGTCGATTTATGATTTTAAAATAAATTATTGTTATATTGTTTAAATAAAATTTCGTAAAATACAATATAGTTAATAAAAAAAATAAGTATTTTTTTCTCACAAAGTTTACTTCACATAGGAATTTTTATTGTTGTATCCAATTTTATTTGTATTATTTCATATTTGTGATTGTCATCAATTCAGTGTTGGATTTCTTATCATAATTATACTATTTGTGCCATTATTTTATAGTGTGTAGTATGTAGTATCGTAATGCCATTATACTACGCGAACATACCATAATTTTATCTTCAGGTCGACTGACTTGCATTGTACAATATCGGGAATTCCTATACGTACGGCAGCACCAAATCAGGCAACGACAAAGTAGGCGGGGATGTTTATTATCCCATTCGTTCTGACAGACAAGGTTTACTGTATTTTATGAATGAGTGCGAGAGAGACGATATCATGTTTATAGCAATATTTTTGGATTACTAAGTACAAAGTACAACAAATCTTACTGGACTCAACAGTGAATAGTTGCAATATATTTTGAATTGTTCCCTAATTATATTCTGATTTGTATTCAAAACAAAAACGCCAAAAACGAAACGTATAGATACGATATTAAAAAAAATCATGAAATGTCAAACGTAGTATAATTTTTGACAAATATTAAAATTTTGTTTTCCATGTACAATATTTTTTTGAGGGGCTGAATCCAACCCTGGTCGTCATGGAATATGGATGACAAAATCAAATAAAGATTGTCAATTAGTGATAGTGTAGTCTCCATAATCTGTGTTGATAATTTATTTGTCAATTGTCGTCCAGACCATGGTTGATACAGCCATGGTCCATGGATAACAAAATACAAATAAATTATAAAAAAGCCTAATAATTCATTTACTGACGTGCAGCATTTCTAAATAGTTTGTGATTCACAAGCAATCTTTCAATCTCAACAATATGTTCATCTTTAAAAATAAAAGTTATGTATTTTTAAGACTATTATAAAATACATATTATGACAGCTATGTTTTCTAATTATATCGGATGAAATAAGGTTTAATATGACATGTTTTTGTAGAAGTGCAAGGAGATCCATTTTCGAAGACAGTGGTAACTGGTTGTTGCACAAGTGTAGCTCACATTTGCATTACACAGTGTAGTGGAGAGAATACTGCAAGTGTAGCGCATGCACCTGTATCATGTAAGAAAAGTTCAAAATTTATTGCCTTCTGACTATCCACGGATAGTGCATTTTTGTCAGGCAAGTTATTAGGATCTCCAACATTAGTATGTGTCATAAAATCTTACTCCTACAACAAGTTTTTTCAGATTTGGCTTCACATTTGTAAAAGAACACAACATGCTTTAAAATAATTTGAAAATATTTTATAATTATTGAAAAAGTTAGAAAAAGTAAAGTAAAAATGTCACTATATTATATATTCTCACATATCTATTAATGCTGATAATTAATCTATAAGATTGCCTGAACAACACTGGTTTGTTCATACCATTATGTACATATGTTACATTTGTACCAGTTTGTTTTGAAAGGGGTGCACATTGGTGCCTTAGTGGCAGGTAAGAAATGTTAAGTACATAGTAAATATGTCTTCTTTGAGTTTTAATAGGTCCTCGAGTCCTATTTATGACAGTGTTGATATTCCACAAGCAATTCATCTTTACAGCTTTCAACAAGGTCCTATCATTTTAATTTGATGAGACCTCTGAAGTTGTATTTTCACAAAATATATATTATAATTTAGAATTTAATTTTTTTTTATTTAAGGAAGAACATTCATTTTTTTTTTTCATTTAGTTGTGATTTTTTTTATATTTTAATTAGGCTAACAAGAACAAGAGAGAAGGTATTTGGGGTAGACTGTATTTTTGGGGGTATCAAATGAAAATCGAATTGCTTGAACTTGATTATTCTTTCTTTATTTCTTTAGGTTTTCTTGTTACCACTTCAACGGCTATTCAATGAATGGTATCGAATGAACAAAATCTTGCATTTTTATTTTACTATTAACATTCTTATTAGAGGTCATTCCATCGTTTCAGGTGTAACATTTGAACTCAATATGTTTTATTAGAAGTAGTATTAACAATTAGAACAATATTATATCTATTGAATCATCCACTTTTTGGGTAATATTTTCTTTTCCTAAAATCGCATTTTTAAAATATTTGGGCAATAAAGACAAAATTAAGAATAAGTAGCTGTTTCGTGTGTTACACGAAATTGCTTCTATCTTCTGACCATCCATCTCAACATGCATAATTCAGCGAATTTTCCTAGTTAATGTCCAGTTTAATTTATAACAAGTCAAACTTTTTTTTTGTGTTTTATTTTCTGCAATCAGTTATAAGCAGATTGTGTGAAGGTATTTGTCTGTTGAGTGTGCTCTCCACTGAGAACATCTACTCATTTCCAATGGACTCAGTCGCCACTGATTATATCCTTCCTTTTGAGCCTTTTGTTATAGCTTCGAAGTGTTAGTTGTAAAGCTAAGGGATTGGGGTGATTTTGCAGCCGTTGGTGATAGGTTTGCGAAGTGTTTTTGATTTCGTCTTTCACAGTAGACATGTTGAGGTGATTGTGAATTTCATTGTTGGTCACTAACCATGGTGAGTTGCCAACAGTGCGGAGGATCATATTCTGCATTCTTTGCAGGATGGTTATATTCGAGTTACTGGCACTGCCCACAGCTGTATGCCATATATCCAAATAGGCGTCAGTATTGTCTTGTAAATAAGCAATTTGTTGTCTACAGAGAGTTTGCTGTTTCTTCCAAGCAGCCAGTGTAGGTTACGGAATCATATGTTTATTTAGAGAATATTTTTCAGTAGTCGGGTTTTACTTTTTGAACTTAATTTTTATGCCTAATATTATTTATCTGAGAAATTAAAAAAACATAGAGGAATTGTAGGGGAGAGGTGGCATGAAAGGGACATTTTTGATATTGAGGCTCTAGTAAATGATTAAGATAATATTTGGAATTGGTTGGAGTCAAATGGGAAGCCTCCATTATTATACTACTGAAATAAAATGCACTAACTCTCATTTCATTATTCTTAGTTATTTAATTCCGCATCTTAAAAAAATGTGTATTTTGTCCCTTTCAATAATAGTCTGTATTGAAAGGGACAAAATATTAAGGAAAATCACTTTACACTTTGCTACACACATTCTAAGAATAGGAAGTATATATACAATAACTACTTAGGTATGTTTCGAAATCAAAAAAAGTGACTGGAATTATTGTTCTTAAGTAATAATGGGCCTTTTTGTTTCTGAAACTTACCTAAGTAGTTATTGTATACATAGGTACTTCATATTTTTAGAACATGTGAAACAAAGTGTAAACTTACTGTTTTCATCTTACAGACCAACAGAATTAAACACTTATATATAATTTAAACAGAAATCAACAATATTATAATCCTTTTCTTAGACATAATGCACTTAAATAATTATTATTGCTTTTCATATAATCAACAGTCTCGTTACAATTAACAAGAATTAAAACATTTATATAACATTAAACATAAATCGACAATTTTAAGTCTTTTCTTAGTTCTTAATAGATTTATAATCAACAGTCTCCTTAATGTTTGGTTTATTATCTTAAAAAAATAATCAACTTAGGTAAAAAATTAAAGACACCTTTAATGCCGCAGATTTCGTGTGCCCATTTCGAGCAAATTTTACATTTATACCAATCTTCGGTATTCTCTGAATATTTTTTCTTACAAACATTACATTGGTCATCGCCTTTTGTTTTATCTTTTGTAATGCTGCGATTTCTTAATCTTGGAGTGACATCTTCAGATTCAGAAGTATCATCTATTGAGTCAGAATCATTATCTAGATTTGACAACGAATCGTTGCTACTATTACTGCTTGCAATTTTACGTGCAGCCTTCTTCTTCTTTTGACTAGCTTTAACATTTTTCTTAAATTCGGTTTTCTTCTTTTTACCCTTCTCGTTATTTTTGGTTTTGTTTGATTCCTGATCTATTAAATTGCATTTAAAAATTTGTTTTACATGTTTAAAGTTTTGTTTCTCAGCTTTTGGGCGTTTTCTTTTTTAAGATATCCATCATGTTTTTTAGAAGCAATCTATCTTTTTCGAGGGTTTCAGTTATAATCCTGATTTTGCCTTTACGTTGCTTCCCAGTAGATTTTCGAGGTGGAGCATTATGAAATGGGCGAATCAGTTCCGGAGTTATTGGGGGGTAAGAAGAATTTGAAGTTCTAACTTTTGAAACGTCAGCATTAGAATATCCAACTTGCGGCTCATTTAATGAAGAGGGTTCAGGTCGTGACTCATTTAAGGCTAATGTCCCAGGTTGTGGCTCATTCGAAGTAGAGGGTCCAGCTTTTGGTTGACTTAAAATGGAAATACTTTGTTCATTTGAATCAAGCTCAGGATTAACAAGGTTAGAAAATTTATGCGGTAGTTCTTCTTCATGGGAGGAATTTTCGTCAGAATTCTCGGCAGAACAAGTGGGGGTTTTAAAAGACTGTGGTCGATCTGTCACAAAAGCAGGTAAAAAATCTTCATCAGTGAAAATATTTTTATTGATTGGCCATATCCCAGTGTTCTTAAAACCCGATGTTATATTTTTCATATTAAAAGCAGCATAGAAAGCGTCTTTAGCAAATTGAGCTACATTATAAATTGTGACAGTTTTACCAGGATTTGAAGTCATCCAATCATTCATGCTTGCTCTGTACCGAGCTTTGAAGTGTCCGAATACGGTCACATCGAGAGGTTGTAGGCGGTGACTGTAGTGAGGTGGAAATGTTAGTATCATTATGTTATTTACTCTGGCATACAGAACTACGTTAATAGTTATATGAGTCTTATGGTTGTTTAGGACTATTAAAGCTGGTGATTCAGCTTTGGGCTTAACGATGTGAACAAAATGTTTTAAAGCTTTTAAAAAGCAATCTTCAGTTACCAAACCAGACACATTAGCGAGGCCTAAAGCACCCGTAGGACCATTTTCGAGCATATGTTCCTTAAAATGAACACGCGGAAAAATGAAAGCAGGAGGAATACTTCCACCAGAAGCATTTGCGAAAGCCAGCATAGTTACAAGCGAGCCACGTTCTGTTGAGCTAGTTTGACCAACTCTCTTTATACCTACTTGGGCAACTATCTTAGGTGCATTAGTGACCATTGTGCATCCAGTTTCGTCTAAATTCCATATCATATTGGGAGGCAAATTATGGTTTAGTTAACATTTCTCCAAATTATCAAAAAAGGTTTGAACATTGTGTCTATTGAAACTTGTAGTTCTTGCCAGGGATGTATTCTCAGGTTTTCTTACGCTCAGTGTGTCATGTCTTTTTAAAAATCCCTTCAACCAATCTAAACTAGCTGTATTATTTTTATCCCATGAGGATGGTATTTTCCGATTTAAACGAACAGCATACTGATATGCTAGTTCTCTTACTTGTTTGGTTGTCAAGCCATGACACATTTTTGCGGAGGTCTTCAAATAATCTGCCAGAGAACATTCTTGATCTGCCGTGAAAACTTTTTTATTGCCAATATTAGGTTCATTAGGTTCATAAATAAATGAATGAATTCGGAAGTTTTAGCTTTTGCGACCAATCTGTGCAAGTGTGATTTGCTAACAGTAATTATCTTGGCAGCTGATCTGACAGAGATGCCTTTCTATATAACTTCATTCATTGCCTCTCCAATTTTCTGGGCATCGACACGCGTTCTCTTTTTAGGTGGCATTTTTAATCTGTAAACATGATAAATTTATAAGTGAGTAAGCCAAGACAAAATAGTAGTTATGAAAGGGACGTCCCGTTCATAACCGTTTGTTGTATCCCTTTCATAAATATCATACCAAAATTGAAAACATAACCACAAAATTTGCAATTTTAGATTAAAATGTACTGACCTTTTATTCTCGTACCTGTTTATTTCTAGCCGATCATATCACAGCGGATAACAAATAAATAATTAACTCGCAGCATTTGACAAAACGTTTCGCAATAATAACAAAAAAAAATACTTCTCAATGGCAATAAAAACAGTTACACGACTACGCCATCTTTGAAATGACAGCAGTGTGAAGTTAGTCGCAAACGTAGGCGTATCAGAAGGCTTAGACAAGTGGCATAAACGCTAGTAGAATAGTGTAATCAATGTATGGGACTGACATATGTTTACGACTTCAAATTTGACTCAACGTATCGCATATGTAATTGGCAGCCAAATGTTGATCTAACCTATTCGATGAAATGAAACGTCAGGGTAGTACATTTATCTCCATAGAAATTGAAGACAAGTAGCACTTTTGACAAACGAATTCGGGTGCTAGCGCACGACACCTATCGAACGCCAATACCTTGGAGATAACGCTACAAAATGGCAAATTACTGAATAATATGTTAAATAATATATGTTAAATAAAATGTTAAATAAGTTTTAGACTTGGTAAAAAAAACTAAACTTATTACTTATAAAAAATAATATTCTTACAGTGGGATGAATGTGCATAAATTAAATAAAAGCTATTATGACTAATTGTTGTCATGGTAACCGTTGTCATTGTCTGACAAATATATGTTATTGTATTTATTGTTATTGTAGCAAAGACTGCTAGGCGAAATAATCCTTATAATTAGTGAATTTTTGATAAAGAAATCCTAAAAATCCTATGTGTTGCTCGTATACGTTTAAATTTTAGTGCATTTCACAATGTCAAGATGAGGTTCACAAACAAAACCATGACTACGTTCGATTGTTGTCGAAAGATCGAAGAGATTGAGCGTTCGACAAGTCCTTGTACGTTTGGTTACCAAATTGTTATCGAAATTGCCAAGGCGTTAGCGTTTATCGAAGAAGAATCGATATGGAGCGTTTGCCACTTGTCTAAGCCTTCTGGACTGTCATACGACAAAAATAGTGTTGACCCGAGATCGTTTTTATTTTGCTGGTTATTTAAATCGTCCCTTTCAATATGTGTCCCTTTCATACCACTTCTCCCCTACTTCAGCATTTATGGCGCGAGGTCGTTAAATTTATTAGTTTTATGATTCAAGGTGTAAATAAGGTATTATTAACGAAAATAATATTTAAAAATAGTCATTAAAAATTAAGTTTTTATTATTCTAAAACAACTGTCTGTTGCAAAAATGCAACATTACATCAAGGGTGCTAAAAAAGTATAAAGCTAGGAAATGTGATTTTTTTAAAGCAATTATTTTGCTTTATGCTGCAATTATAACACTAGCGACTTCACTGTGAGTCTCTAGGTTGCTTCCTCATACAAACTTACATCCCCTTAAGGGATTATTTCCGGGATAAAAACTAGGAACGTGTTGAGCCAGACCTTCTTTCCTTTTATTTTGAATGAGACATTCAACATCACTTCTGCGCTTTGTTCGGGTGATTGTTTCTGCTATGGCTACTCTGAATTCAGCAAAATTGAGGTTTTACTGGTACTCCTTTCTGCATTTATTCTTCGATATAAAAGCCATGAACTACTCATAGCCATGTCTATAAAATGGTAAAAAATTCTAAGATACCAGCGTTTATTACGGCGTTTAATTTTGTAACGGCCCATGACATAGTCAAAAATGTCAACACCGCCCATATGTCGATTATATTTTGCGACGACAATAGGATGTTCAACAGAAACGTATTGTTTCCCCGTCTTGTCCTACCTTTTTACTAGATGTTGCGTGCTTTCAAATTCAATTGAATGCTAGAGTGACGATTTTGTTATCTCTCCAAGCGACCACAGCTACTTATTATAAAAGTCAGCAACAAAGTTAATTATATAGATGCAATAAAGAAAACTACGATACAAACTGGTCGGTGGACCGAGAGGCGTTCGATACGAAGCAACCGACCGGATACGTCACATACGGCTGTCGCTGTGTGCGTTGAGTTAGTGCCGGTCAGCGGGGATCGCATAGACGCACACTAACTATAATCTCTTTTTATTTTAAATTTAAAGTTGACATAAACGGCATTGATTTAGCTGTGTGAAGTAGGTCGTCGATACGAGGAATAGGAATATATTTAATTCTTTGTGCTCCACGCATTTTTCGAGGAAGTCATAATTTACAAAGTGCTTTAACAAATTTTCACTTTGATATTCTCTTTATACGCCTCTTTTTCTAAACATTTATTCATTATACTTGCACTCTTTTCTACACAATCTATTAAATTTTTTGAGACGTATGTAAGAGATTTTTTTACAGATGCACAATTTTTGAACTCTATAAAATTATGCACTTCCTGTGGCGTTTCAGAGACCAAAATATCTGTACAATTATTACAATTGTTTTTATTTTTTTTAGTAATGAAGCCACAGACATACGCATATACTTGTAGTTCGCTACTTCCTTCCTCCAAGTTTTGTTCTAGGGAGGAAGTAATATTTTCTTCAATTTCTTCTTCTATGTCAGTGCGCATGTCTGTGGCTGGTGTCAGGAAAGTTTTAAAATTTGTTATTATGGCGCTGTTGCTATCCAGTTGCCTGAGCTAGTATGTGCCATATTGCTTATCACGGCAGTTTTTAATCCAGCAATGAATTGTCCAACTGTCGAGTTGCTATTGGACCCACAGTTGGAGCGTATACACCCAAAAAATATTTCTAGTGTGTGTTGCTGGAGTCTTCTTGTGGACAGACGTTTAATTGACTTATGCTGGTACTGAGGATTCTCCAAACCATTTCTATTCCATTGATGGTCCAAATCCACACATCTTCTGATTGCGGATTACTCCTGCATCTAAAAATTCAAGAGTTTTAAAAAAATGTTTAATTTTCATGAACATTTGCAGATTTTCTGAAGATTTTTTTGTTTGTGGAAAATTTTTTTCCTCTTCGGTCTGGTGTCGACGTGTTTACACCATCGAACAGTTCGTCTATATTTGTAAATAAATTAGCAGTTGCTAAGGCTTCAGTCGGCATGTCTCCTAAATATTTACAATAAACGAATTAAATCAATATGAGTAAGCATATTACTAACTAGCTTTCCATCTGCGGCTTTGCTAGCATATACATAATATATAATTTATTTTTAAACTTTATTTTTTATGAATTGTGAAGTTTAAAGAAAATCATTAATAAAAAAAAAGTATTGTTAAATATCCTATTTAATGAAAAATCCCTTAAGCAAAAACCATATACTATTCATGAATTTTAAATGTAAAAAAGTATTTTGTAATGAATCTATTCATTGATAACGAAACACCAACACCATCTGTGTTAAAACTGTAACCAAAACTCTTGGGCACTGTGAAATATCGCCTCCAGTTTTTTTTGGGATAAATTTCCGAAAATTGAACCCATGAAGAAGGTGTATTCTTGGGATATACTTATGTAATATATTTCAAACCATGACTGTGGATGGAAAAAATATTGAAAGATTTATTACCACTTTCATCAATCCCATGTTGAATTTTTACAGAGAGTGGAATGTCAAAAACTTTACCTGAGCCGGTAATAGAACTAAAAGTGCAACTTACTGTCTTATATTTTAGCAACTTACTTTCCTATATTTTAGCTTTTTTATAATCTTTTGTTTTTTACCGTTTTTTTAGTATTGTCTTCGTTATCATTTTTGTTTGTTTGCTTATTTCTTCGGCTTCCAGTGTTCTTAGCTTTTGCTGGTTTTGGTCCCCTAACTTTCTTTTCTTGGACAGCATCAAACAAATCCTTCGTTACTCTTTGACCAATATAATTTATTGCTTATTGCCTTGGTTTACTCTCCATGGTCGCAAAGTTAGGTGTTGGTTTAAATTTGTGAAATGGAGATCTCTTTTGTGTTTTATTCTTATTTAGCTTCAAATTGATAACTGGTCTTCGTAGTACATTCTGTCTTACTAACCTGTCTAGGTCTAGGTGCTTGGAATTGGAGAATGAAATTATGACGCCCTATCACATAAAGTCATGTCTGTTGCTGAAAGTTGTTCAGCAATATCTCCAATAGAAGATTCAGAAGAGGAACTGTAGTCAACTAATTTCCTACATGCGTGAGTTGGCGATTGACTCTGTAGTTGAGAATGAGATGAAAGTGGTGGAGGTAAATATTCAGACCAAGGCTGAAGCAGAGGCTGTAGTGTTCGTGGGCAAGAATCAAATGCATGCACATTTTCAGTTATCATTGACGGCGATATACGTAAACTTTCTTCACAATCTGTGTCAGACTCATTATTGTGATACACAGCTGACTCTAAAATTTTGCGCTTTAGGGTCATCTGAGTTAGAAGCAGTTTCATGCAAAATAGGCCGCTGAGTGAGGATGGAAGGTGGCAAAAGCCTGCTCGAAAATCGCATTTGGGTTATAGAGGTGAAACCTAGTAGCTCTAAAACCGTTTTTTATATTATCTTCAGTTACGCATTTAGGCCATACCTTTGAGAAAATTTTGTTAAACCTTGCCTTCGTGAGCTTACCGTCTGGATGACGATAGGCGTACAACAATACTTCTTCATCCCAATGGAGCTCATAAGATTTATTGATCGATTTGTCTAAAGGTTACAATTCGTGAGTGGTGTTGGATAGCAGACAATATAATACTATGTTGTTCTCATCTGCGGCATCCACTATCCTAGCATCCAGATAAGAAGCAGCTCCCTCCTTAGAGCAAGTAAACGGTAGGGATGTTCATGTAAAAAAATATCGATATTTTTTTCGATATAACATATCGTATTGTTGTATCGATACTTTGCGATATATCGTACAAATATATCGATATTTTCGATATATCTCAAGTAATTTGTTTGTATTTAACTAGTCTATTCAATAATATTAAATATTAAATAGGGATTAGGTTAATATGAGTAAAAACAGTTAGTACAGAAACAAATCATTTTATTTATTTATTACTCCTAATACTTTTTCTCTAGTTCTTGCAAAAACAAAATGTTATTAACTCTTTTAGCTTGCAGACTGTCTCTCTGCTGAGTTAAAACCTGAGCGGCTTTTGAAAAAAGTCTTTCAGATAGAACAGAGCTAGCTACCATAGTTAAAAATTTAAACGCTACATGATATAATTTTGGGAACTGTATGTTATAATCTAACTACACTTCTAAAGGGTTTTCATTAAATCGGCTAACTGGAGCCCTCAAATAAACCGACACCTCATCTGAAAGACTTTCGTCTGTTTTATTCGCCTTCCAATTCCGTCAACCATAAATAAAGGAATCAGTATAAAAAAAAAATGGAGTGTGCTTTTAATTTCTCACGATATTTGATATATCGGATGAAATATATCTATTGTACATATCGATACTAGGTGATTCGATAAAATCGGGTTGAAGCGATATATCGCGTACATATATCGATATTTTATGAAATGTATGATATAGATGTTTATACCTACCATACTCTACCACCATATCCATACCATACCGTCTTTTGATTATCTAATAAGAGTATTAGATTTTACTGATTATTTGATCAAGACTGATGAAAAAGTAAGTTAATATAAAACTCTTTCTTTTCAATTTTTATTGCACGTAAGGATTTAGCCCTTATTAACGTCCCACCGCTGGGTGCTTGGGTCTGCAAAATTGTCTATGTTAAGGCAAAAACTAGCAGTATTATATGGCGGTTTTATCTGTATTGAAGAAAGGAAACGAAGAAGAGCCTTGGGTAAAGCAATGGCTATAAAAACGACCGCGATGTAGCCATATGAATCTACTCAGAGATTTGTCTATCCATGAACCTGTTGAATTGCCCAATTTTTTAAGAATGGATACATCAGTTTTTGTATACCTACTAAATAAAATAAAACCCTTATTAAGAAAATACACTAATGAGATATGCTGTTAGTTCAAGAGATCACATCAGTCAGGTTTTTGACATTTTCTTAAGAACTGTCACGTATTCAGTTTTTTTTGTCACTGCATTGTTTTCTGTGCCTGAACTTATATCGTATCGTGGTTGTAAATGTTTTCTATAATTTGTGTAATTTGATGAAAACTTTCAGTGCTAGGTTTTTTCTGGGGTACACAAATTATCTTAACGTTCGTAACTTTCTGCACCCATAACGGTTATTAACGGACATCTTGTTTTTTTTTCTCTTGTATTATATACAATTAACACGTTCAGCGCCACGTGTATAGTCATAATACACCCTAGTGCAACTCTCACAGCCCAGTGTATATCTGGTTATACACCTGGAGTAATCAACTTTAGAGGCCGGTGTATCGGTGAATATACACCGCTCCGAACATTTTGTATGGCAACTTTGTAGCCCTTTTTTTATCGTCAGGAATAACCTGTTACAGGTACCCGCTCGCCAATGTGCATGCATCTCTTCATGGAAAGATAATGTTATTATATGATTTTTTTTTATTTGTTAGTAAATAAAACATATAGTAAAATTGTAGTATTATTTAATTAAAGAATCTTATAAATTTATTAAAGCACAGGCAACGATAATAACATCATCAAGTACTTTGACTAGATTATGGTTTACACATGCATGTGGCTTTAACATACTAAATTCTTCCGAACGACGTATGTCTCTCAACATGTATTTTTAAACTGGCAATTTCAATTTGGTTTCCCTTGCCTCAATTTTTGATAGCTTAGCTACAGTTGTAACACTTGGAGGGCGCACTAGTTTCACTCCATGTTTAAGTAAATATGATTCTACATGCTTGAATCCCCTATCAGCCATCACACACATACAAGTTGCAAACATTTTATAAAATCACATGATTCAACCAAACATGTCTCTGTAATTCTTCCTCCATAACCTGGTGATATATAATTCATTAAACCGTTTGGTGTACAGCAGCGGTCGGCAACCTTTTAGCAGGCAGGGGCCACAAGGTGGCTATACCTGGTAAAGGCGGGCCGCACTTGTGAGAGCAAAAAAAAAACGACAACATTCAATGTGACAATTTCTAAAATGACTCTTAAATGCTTATTTATGAGACGAGGAACATTTTTTTAATTTTTTCGGTAATTACAAATTCAAAATACTTCAAAAACAAAAAAACCATTAAAACTTTTCTTTATAAAACAGTCATGGGCCGCGGGCCGCATAGAGGCACCTCGCGGGCCGCATGCGGCCCGCGGGCCGCGGGTTGCCGACCGCTGGTGTACAGGATACAAGGTACTTGAAAGTGTTAGACTTTTTGTATTCTGACCATGAGAGAGATTAATTCAAGGCTTTGGTATATCAATCTCTGGACAGTGAATGATGCGACTTACTTTAAGATATTTATACCTAAAAGCCATAGGTAAATTATTGTTTATGGAATCATTATTTAATTGTACAATAAAAGGGCACATTACACTAGCTAACAAAGGAATATTTTTTTTAAATATCTTGCTAGCATAAGTTGGAATCATTGAAAAATCATCAGCGAGCTCTCTAAATGGGTTATTTTTTTTTAAAACACAAGTATATGAGTAGTAGAAATAGGAAACGGAACCCTGAGCCTTTTAACCAGATGTCAATAGATGATTTACTTCGGTTGTAATCTACTATAGCCATGGATTTCAAAACAGCAGGCCTCCTCTTCGTTTTTACCATCTTCACTTTCTTTGCCGAGTGTTTTGTTGACAGCACTGAAACGTATCTGCGATCTTTCCACTTTGTAACTCCGATTTTACCGTCTTTTGTCTCCATTCCGATCAATTCTCCTTTCTTCAACTTGGTGTTGACAAAATCTGGTGGCAAATGTTTTCTGTTCATTCTCAGCGTACCCACAAGGGCAGTTTTTCTATGAAGTAGTCGGTACGCCAGTGGGATGCTTGTATAATAGTAATCTGTATAGATAGTCCTTCCTTTTTTGAGCAGTTTCTCAGCTAAGTCAATTACCACTTTTTGAGACACATTTTTTTCATTTGTTTTGGACTTCCCACAGTACACAATTATGTTCCATGGAAAACCTTTATCAGTACACAGCTTGAATAGTTTGATCCCATATTTGTGTCTCTTATTTCTGATATATTGTCGGAAAATCAGTAGTAGTAGTAGGTAGTTTATGATAAGCATATCCAAAACAGTTTTTATTTTGACCAGACGATCAGTTGATGGTTGTTCACTGTCTGAAAAGTGTACGAACTTTAGGAGTAATTCAAACCTATTGCGAGGCATGATTTGGCGAGCGAAGGGCAGATTATACAGCCTGTGTATACGCCAGTAATCTCGTATGCACGGTGATTATACTAGGCCCATCCATCCCAATAGAGCGAGAAATCTGTACATTTCAGGAACATCTATTGGTTTCCAAGAATGTAGCCTTGATTTTTCCTTTACATCAATATCTTCCTTAGTGAGTTCTTGTGTAGCATAAAGATTAGTCTCATGCACTATAACTTCGATGATGTCTCGTGTAAGGAGCATCTCGTAAAAGTCGAGAGGTTCACCATCTGCCCATATGCCCTGGTAAATATCTTTCATACCTGCTATATCTCAAACTCGTCAGATTCAAGAGGTCTATCCTGAGGCATTATCCATTCGATGTTTTGCGCACATCTTTTGACAATCTGGTCTTCTGTATAGGTTGTGATGGAACCCGAAGTACTCGGCAAAACAGGCGAATTTGGACGCTGTTGTTGATATTATTTTCGACTAGCAACAAAATCCATGCCATCGTCTTGTTAAAAAAAGTGCATGTTAAGATAGCATGGATACGGCTACAGGTCTCCAGGTGTAGCAGAATTTTAGTTAATATTTTGTTGCTGGCTCTTTGGGGTGTTCTGATGTTATTTGCGAACAGCAACAAAATCCATGCCATCACCTTGTTACCAAAAACTCTATGTTAAGATAGCATGGACACGGCTACAGGTCTCCAGGTCTAGTCAATTCTAGGGTTTTTTCAAATTTTCTTACACTATTTTTCAGCAACAAATTAGCAACAAATTCTGATGTATAATTGCATTTAATCCGTGCCGATCCCGCGAGTTTACTGCTAGCTTAACGTTAAGATAGCAGTAATTCTTTTTTTTGAAATCGGTCAAAGCAACAAAATCGGGGTTTTAGCAACTAATTAGCGACAAATTAGCTAAATAATACCATGTATGTTTCGATTGATTCTGCCAACCTTTCACTGCTATCTTAACAGACCTTTATTTAAAGTATTATTAATCAGTATTATTATTTTTGGATATGTTCTTTCTCTCTTGCTCTTTTCTCAGCTCTTGGCTGGTTTTAACTATGTACATTAAGGACCAAAGCCAAGTAAATATAGCGTGTGGTGAGTGCCTATTTTTAAGATATAATCGTGGTTTCTTCTTCTAATTGCATCAATTTCCGAACTCTTCTACAGGTGTTCAAAATGGCAGCTTTCTGCAGACTTATATAGACGTTTTCTTCTAAATCTAATAGTTTCGGGCTACGTATAAGATGATCGGGTATGACACCTGTCCTAGAGAGGACTATAGGGATAACGTAAACTTTTTCTTGTCTCCATATTCTTGCAACTTCTTTAAGTTCAGCGTATTTGCTTATTTTTTCAGATATTGTTTTTTGTAGGTTATGAATGTTGGGAACCGCAATGTCTATCAGGTAAGTGGTTTTTCTTATTTTTCCTGTAAGGTTATTGTTAAAATAGTAGATTTTGTAGTAAAAATTAAAACAGGCCAGTAGTATTTTTATTTATCTTACTTGAAAGAACAATTGCTTCTTAATTTTTGATACATGACGCCATGACCGGAAAACTAAAAACTATAATATTAAATGGAAACAGATAGCATACAAATAATAAAGATTATAAAATTTACCACAGATTACAACACGCCTCCTTAAATTTATAATCTTGAACTTTCACTTAAACAGTATATACCAAACTATTCTAAACATATTTTACATAACAACTGCTGTAACATAAACATATTTAACTGCAAATAAACATATTCTATGTATACTAAATTAATCTTAATCCTAATCTATTTTTAAGAAATGTGGTTTTATTTAAACTTTTAGTTAACATGTCTGCTAAGTTAAATTTCGAATCAATTTTTACAATATCAATTATACCTTTTTCATAGTTTTCATTTATATAATGATACTGCACTTCGATATGCTTTGAATTCTTTGTAAAATTGCCATATTTAGCAATCAAAACTGCACCTGAATTATCTTCATACAGTTTTATTGGTTTATCAAATTTTACATTAAACGATTCACTTAATAAGTTTCTAATAAAAAGCACTTCTGTCACTGCTTCTGACATAGCAATATATTCTGCAAAAGTTGAACACTTAGTTACTGTACTTTGTTTATGTGTTTTCCAAAAAATTAAGTTACCATATAATCTAATTATAAAACCTGTTGTAGACTTTCTATCTGTATTATCTCCTGCATAGTCAGAGTCTACCATACAATCTAATATTTCAGTATTTACATTATCATAATAGGTTAACTTTAAGTCCTTAGTCTTATACAAATATTTTAAGATTCTCATAGCATATTTATAATGCGTACGGTCATAACAACTTTGATATCGACTTAAGTAGTTTACACTGTAAGCTATATCTGGCCTAGTGCCTGTACTAATATACAATAATTCACCTATTATATTTCTATATTTTATACTATCATCTACTTCTCTAGCTTGTTCTACTTTTAAGTTTGTTTCCATAGGAGTATCATATAACCTAGTATTTTCCAGATTATATTTTACAGCCAAAGATTCAATATATTTAGTTTGACTTAATGTCATTCTTTTTCTATCATCACTATAATCAATATCTATGCCAATATATCTTTTAATTTTGCCTAGGTCTTTCATTTCAAATCTTTCCATTAAACTAGTTTTTACCTTTTTTATTTTATCTTTATCTTTACAACAAATTAAGAGGTCATCAACGAATATTAATATATATATTGGATCTTTGCTTGTATTATTTACATATAAACAGAAATCATAGTTACTTCTAACAAAATTTAATTTTTCAATATATTTGTTGAAACAATCATACCATACTCTAGGGCTTTCTCTAAGACCATAGAGTGCCTTTTGCAATTTGTAAACTTTATTATACCCAATTTCATAACCTTTCGGTTGATTTATAAACACTTCTGACTTTACACAACTATTTAAAAATGCTCTCTCAACATCCATTTGTTCTATGAATAAATTATTTTTACAACTGTATGGTAATAAAATTTTCAATGTTTGCATTTTTCCTACTGGTGAATAAACATTTTCAATATATTCCTTTTGCTGGAATCCTCGTACAACTAATCTAGCTTTATAAACATTATTACTTTTCTTTTTAAAGACCCACTTGACATCAATTACCTTTTTATCTTTTGGCCGTTCAACAATTTGCCATGTGTTATTTTTGTTTAAGCTATTTATTTCTGAGTCCATCGCTATTTGCCATTGTTTATAATCGTGGGAGTTCATCGCCTCCTCAAATGTATTAGGTACATTAGCATCAATGTAATTTACATAAATAAAATGTGATACTGGATTACCATATCTAGAAATTGGAGTTATCTTGCTTTTTAACCTTTTGTTAATTAAAAACATGTCCCTATTGTTACTTAAATTATCATCACTAATAAGATCTTTCACATCATTATTAGAGCTAGTTTCATTTGAACTTACAAAGTCTTCATTACTGTCATTTTCTAATATTTCATTTTTTATACTTGAAGTTATGTTATTTTCCAAATCCCTATCCTTTTCATCGTCAAGTTTTTCTAAACAAATTAATTGAGTATTTTCTTCGACTACCTGTACGTGTCTGGCATTAATAATTCTATTATTTAATAAAACTCTATAACCATTTTCATTATAACCTACTAACACTCCTAGTTGGGCTTTATCATCCCATTTACTTTTTCTTAAAACTTCTGGAACCCTGACATAAACTCTACTACCATAAATCTTTAAATGCTCTACATTAGGTTTAATACCAAAAAATATTTCATAGGGGGTTTTATTCTCTACTGTATTAGCAATTGTTCGATTTTTTAAGTATGCTGCTGTTTTTATAACTTCAGGCCAATACCTTTTATGAATTTTAGCTTCTCTCATTAAACATCTGCCTATGTCCATAGCAGATCTATTATATCTTTCCGCTACTCCATTTAATTCATGGACGTAGGGTGGACACGGTAATAACTCTATTCCCTTTTGCCTAATAAAATTATAAATATCTCGATTTAAATATTCTTTACCATTATCACACTGTATTTTCTTTACTTTTTTATTAAATTTATTTTCTACTAAATTAACAAACTCTATAAAACAAATTTGCAGTTTCTGCTTTGCTTTTAATACAAAAAATTCTTGTACATTTACTATAATCGTCAATAAATGTCAAAAAATATTTTTCTCCGCCATAACCAGTTATGCTATGTGGACCGTTTAAATCAGTATGAATCAATTCTAAAATTTCAGTAGTCTTAGTTCTATTATTTTCAAAAGGTACATTAGCCATTTTGCTTTCAATACAATTTGAACATTTCATTTCTGTGCTTTCAATTTTATCTGGCAAACCATCTACTAATTTATTATTAATTAACTTATTTAAATATTGAAAATTTACATGACCAAGTGCCCTATGCCATTTCTCTTTATTAGTTAATTTTATTGTGTTTACATACATTTTATTGTTATCAATTTTTGAAACAAAGCTTTTTATACAATACAAATTGTCAATTTTGTTAGCAACAACTATTAATTCTCTTGACTGATTATAAATTTTTGCATTTTCATTTCTTGCTACTATTGTGCAATTTTTGCTTATTTTTGAAAAACTTAACAAATTTTGCTTAATACCTTTTACAAAATAAACATTTTTTAAATCAACATGTTTTCTATTATAATAATTTGTAAAATAAATTTTGACAGTACCTACTTTGGTCGCTTTTAATATTTTACCGTCTGGCAGTTTCACATCAATGGGAATTTTTAAATCTATATAATTATAAAAATATGTCTCATTGTTTATAATATGGTCTGTACACCCACTATCTAACAACCAATTAATTTCACTATTTTTATCACATTCCACTTCACTACACCCCGTTACCTGATTTACTTCCGGGTTACACACTTGAGCTATCCATGACTCTGCTACAAAGCCCTCTTGCTGAGTGTTTGACGACTCGCCTCTGGGATGACCTGGACCTCTGCCTCGGCCACGACCTCTGTGAAATCCACCTCTGTAACCTTTGTTGAAACCTCTCTGTAATCCTTGCTGACCTTTTAGATATCTTCCTTGGTAGCTTTGTTGTCCTTGACTTTTCTGACCATGCCAACAGTCCTTCCTGAGATGGCCAGTCTTTCCACAGATAAAACATTGTGCTTTAGTTTTTGTTGTAAAGGTACTCATATTACTTTTCTTGTCAGTATCACTAGTAATCATATTTTTCTCTTTTATTTTAGACTTAACATAATCCACTGTTCTTTGTTCATCTGGAATAACATCAATAAAATCTCCAATATAACTATAACTTAGAGGTAAAGCTCTGAGCAAGTATCTCATCTTCTCGGGTTCATCTATATTTCCACCAGCCGCTTTGAAATCGTTTGTTGTTTTCTCGAAATCAACAAAAAAATCTTCTATAGTATTGTAATTGTTTAATTTAATCTCTTCAATTTTTCCCCTACATATTATTTGCATAGCAGTAGATTTTGTTAAGTACATTTTGTCGAACTTTTTTATCATTTCATGAGCTGTTGTACATTCTCCAACATATTCTAATTGTTTATCTGAAATTGTGCTCATTATTATAGTTCTTGCTTTTAAATCCATTTTCTTCCATTCCGTGTCTCGATTTTCATATTTAGCAGGCATCATGCAAATGGCGGGCTCATTACATTCTTTGTATTCTAGTAAAGTTAGTAACCTTAACTTCCAGCTTGAATAACTTACACCATCAAAAATGGGTATCATTATGTCTTCAATCCTTGCTTGTTTAGCCATTTTGGTAATACTACGCATATACTATTAATTTCTTCACTAATTTAAGCGTTGCGTGAATTATTTTCCGCGTGGTCTGTTTTAATCTTACTGAATCACACTTATTAATCAACTACGCTCTGCTACCATGTTAAAATAGTAGATTTTGTAGTAAAAATTAAAACAGGCCAGTAGTATTTTTCTAGTATTTTTATTTATCTTACTTGAAAGAACAATTGCTTCTTTATTTTTGATACATGACGCCATGACCGGAAAACTAAAAACTATAATATTAAATGGAAACAGATAGCATACAAATAATAAAGATTATAAAATTTACCACAGATTACAACAGTTATATCTGGTCTGTTATAGTGGATGGTCCTACCTCTGAGTATGGCAATTATAAATATTATAAATATTATTTACAATGTAAGTTTCTATTTTTTGTGGTGGCATGTTTGTGATTAGTGGAGTCTATTATTAATTGTTTTTTACACCCCATATGGCCCCGTCAGCACCCCTTCTGCTCCTCGGCTATTATATTGTGTCATTCTGTAAGTGATGATTTTAGTAGTGATTGCTAATGTTAGTATTTTGTAGATTATTGGTAAGCATGTGATTGGTCTTTATTGAGAAGGTTCTGATGAGGTGAAGGTTCTGAGCTTTAGGTAGCATATAAGTTATTCCTGTTGCAATAAATTCCGGTATGCCCTGTTCTCCTAATATATGTGTTGAATTTTTTGCAATATTATATATGTAATATCAGATTCCCTTATCTCCGTAAATTCCATTGCCTCTGCTGTTCTCCATTGTTCTTCTTCTTCTGCAATCCAAGATTCTTTATCATCATGATGAACCTGCTCTTCCCATATGCTAGACCAAAATCTGTCTAAGTTTCCTTTTGTAGGTGTGTCTGCATCGTTCTCAGTTGTTGATTCGTTATGTGGCTTCCTATAAAACAACTTTTCGTTCATAACAAATATAGGATTATCATTTTTGCTTTTTTATATCCCGCGTTTGTAATTTCATATTTAAGATGCTTCCAGCTTCCTTCTATTGCCTGAGTATTGACACCACTTACGGAATCTACAAAAATCTCCCTACACCCATAGAGCTATGATTAACTATCTTATGAGTGTAGTTCTTGCCAGGTAGGTCTGCTAACCCCTCATACGCTTCCCAGCAATCTGTCCAAATTTCTGTACCAGGGGCAATATGCTTGTGGATAAGTGAAAATAGAGTGTCACGCTGACGTTTATTGTCTGGACATATTTCCAGTCTATAACCGGGGCCGTCGTTTTCAATCATGCCTAATATCCAGTTGCCTGCTTTGTGGACGACCTCGGTTAAATTTCATTTTACCTATCAGGGATTCGTCTATTTCCACTATCTTATCCAGTCCTCCAATCAGTCCCTCAGTCTCGAACTGTTCATCTAGGGATATCATGCAGGCTTCCCGACAGTATGAGTACCAATCAACAACTATAGCTGAAGATGTGGTGTCAACTAAAGAAATTTCCTTGATAGCCTGTTCCTGATTAAATTTGTGAGTTAAGGCGTAAGTAAGTAGAACCACATTCTCAGGCGAAATTTTCACATTTTCAAACCATGTTTCCTGAGCAGCACTAATGGTCTTTTGGTCATATCTTTCTCTGCATTTAAACCGTCCTAAGCCATGATCCGACTCCAATTTCATTTTTTTTCAAACCTGTTTTCAACTTTTACGAAGAGGATAGTCCATATCACCGATTAAAAGTCACTTTTCAACCAGTTTAGACAGTTCTCTCTGTCTTAAATGCGTAGTTGCAAGCTTGATGATAGTCATACTTACAAAAAAAGTCACAAACAAAACTAAAATTAACACACTATCTAAGTACACTTAAAATACTATGAACACTTAAAACTATAGAAATAATATTAAAACAAAAACTAGAACCGAAAGTATATGAAAATTAACAAAAAATAACTAGTGGGAAATAATAAGAGAAAAATAACTTTTTAAATTAAAAAGAGCAAAAAATATGAAAAATGAAATACAGATCGTACGCACATAAACTATCGAACTTCAAAAAAGTATTCAGAGATAAAAAAAAAAAACAAATAATGGTTTAAAAAATTATGCTAAATATAAAATTATATAACTCAATATATTAACAACAACATATTTCGATTTTAAAATCTTAGTAATCTAACAATAATATTTATTTTTAATAAGCGTAACTCATAACTAATTATTAAACGATAATCTGTTGTTATAAAAGCGGTAATGAAAAACAGAAATTGGCAGTTTTGTCAAAATGTAAGATCATTTTGTTTAGAATATTGTTTTAAGTGAAGTGAGACTATTAAGGATTCGCACAGAAATTTTAAACTTTTAATGCAGATAAGGACGCCTGTAAGGGTCCTAATGGGACTTTAAATAAAAGTGGACTGTATAGTTACTGGTTTTATTGCCGTTAATAAAAAGAATTATAGGCGGCCGTTAGCGGTGGGCTCGTGCAAGCGAGTGAGGCCGAGCCGACGCAGCCTGCCGTCCGCGCGTTCATCCCCGCGATGTGAAACCGGTCCCCAACAACGCCAATAAATCCTGTAAAAGACTGTGACTTAAGTACCGGTGTGTAGCTTTTAAATATAATTTTCTTTGAGCATTGTTGTTATATGTTCTATTTTATGTACTCTTTGTAGAGACTTTTATATATAAGTTTAAAATTAAGTCTCCTGCTTCTTCAAGTAGAGAAAAAACTTCTATTTTATTTCCTGGAAACAGATGATGCTTGAAGGAGTGGGTTTTCAAGTTTCTAGAGTTAAAAACCTCAAAAATGTTATTCATAGTTAATATAAATCTTTCCGTTCTTTCCCTTTCAATAAAATCGGGCAGTTTCAAGTCTAATCAGCAAATTCTAACGCCTTTGAAACGCTTCGAAACGGCTTAGAATCTGAGTGGTTAATTTTACGTTTATAAAGGAATTGCGAAATGCTGTGTTTTTTAGGTAAACGATTCGCCAGGTCCACGCCTGTGTCTTCTTGTAATTCTGCTAATTTTCTTATGAACTCCCATTTTATATCTGTATTTTTGTGTGAGAATTTACTTTTTGATTCAAAATGGTTCCGGATTAATTTAAGCATATGGTAAAAATCTAAAAAAACTGTAACTTCATAATCAGTGCAAGGATGCTTAAACGTTGATTTTAACCGTTTAGGGTCCCTATAATTGCAACCCAGAATATCCATGGCTGATAGGTTAGATCGATGTCCGTCGAATGTTATTGACACAACATCAACGCTTGCTTCATTACATTTGTACAGTCATGCCTTTATTATATTAGCCTTTTGTTCCCCTGTCATACCATGAATCAAAAAATAACCTAGCGGCAATTTTCATGGCTCTTTCAACGAAACCAGCAAAAAGACGTAAGCTTCTGAAGCTTTAATATTTAAGTTTTCATTTGCACCAGTCCCCATCAATTAGACCTTCATCTTGGCCTGTCCTTGAATTAAAACATTTTTGTAATTGCCATTTCATCAACCATCAAGGCACAAATTATATTTTTTTCACATTTCCTTCTTTGGAATTTTAAAATTTTAAATGCTTCTTCTGTTAATCCTGGACAACCGTCAATATTAGCATACTATTTACTTATTGTTTTTGGGTGAGGAAAGCACGTTTCAAATTTACTCCTTACGTAACCGTACGCTTTTGGTGACAAAAAGTGTAAGGTTAAACAAAATTTCCTAGATTCTGTTGAATATTTTGTAGCAGGTTTTATCAAACCTTTTTTTAAATTTTTATTCATAGTAGCATATAAGTCTGCCGCGAAGACGTTACTGCTCAGAATTTGAAGCGTATCGTTGTCAATGTACCTCTCTTTTTTAAGTTTCCAATTATTTCTTTTTAAGTAAGAATTTTCTTTTAAGACGAATATTTTTTCGTCTAAGTGACTAGATCTTTATTATAATATGTGGTTGCGCTGATTCAATAGAAATTTATAGGTACTAAGTAAATCGAAATATAATTTGATTGTTGCAATTCATTTCCGTACCTCTGTCCCATTCCCGCACATACCTTTCGTAACGCGTGTGAGTAAGACGCTCGATACGCATCGACATACATAGACTGTGGCGCCTTTTGAGGCGTGTGAAGTGAGTTAATCGTTCGTTGTCGTTTAAAAGGTATGGCCGAAGACTTTTACGTGTGCTTGCGCCGCTAATTAATTGTGGACAATTTAGTGTATGTACAGGTTATTGTGGACTTGGAGTGTGGTAGGCGATCTATCCGAATGACACAGCATCAGCAGGTATTGTGCACCTTTTCCTTATAATAGAATTGCATCTTGTCTCGCCATATTCCGCGCGATTCTATTGTCCCTAACTAAGTTGCATCAATCAAATACAGATGTAGTGTTATTAATCGCAAAAATTAGCATCATCCGCGACCACATTTGTGGTCCTTATCGATCACCCGCGCCCCCAATATGTTTTTTGGAGAGTAATTTTTCTATGTAATTCTCGTCTCAGTCTAATTTTTTTCGGAGTGTCAAAAATTGAATCGAGATCCGAAAATCTTGAAGTATTTCCGTCTCCTTTGCTTCCATCACTGCTAATATTCGTATGTAATAAGACAGTAATATGTGTAGTAATAGTAGCACACAGTAATATAATACAATAGGTAGATTTAGCTATTTACTGTCTCGTTTAAAGTGTTAAAAATTTATTCTTTTGCAGTTGCACTTACTGCCTCTTTGAAAATATTTCTTTCGTTCCTACCACCACTTGTATCTGCTTCTTCACATTGAAAAAAAAATAAAAAACCGGTTTTTTATACAAAAACCAACTTATTTTAATGTATTTACCTTTGCAACAACAGAAACGGAGCTCAATTGATCATTTTAGCCAAATATAGTCCGTGTGCGAGGTAAAAAATTATTGCAGCAACGTGTGAACAGCAACCGATTGTCCTAAGTCCATTTGCACATTTGCAGCAATATCTTAACACGTTGAACGCCAAGAAAAAAGTGCATCTTCCTGTTCAGGCCGGTTAGTGATGGTCGACAACTAGACTTTCCGTTCGGGCCGCGTCGGTCATTGCTGACCGCGTTTTACGAGTGTTTTCGATCCATTCATACAGGCCGTAGGGCAGTGCTATCAAACTAAATCCCATATTCATTGACCCGCGTAGCCCTCTAGTTATCCAAATTAAGATGGTTTTCGAAAAACGTAAATTACTTAGAAAAAAAAACAACAATTACCAAAAGTGAAAATTTGTGTGGTGCGAAATTGGAAAGGCCTTTGTCCAGCAGTGGTTTTCTCCGGGCTGATGTAATCATGATGATGATGATAAAGAAGTCAATTTTGAAGGATAGTGAGTTTGGATTTAGAAAGTAATCTCTATACCTACTCATCCGATTTCAAAAATTCTTTCACTAATGGATAGCTACGTTATCGATGAGTGCTATCACTAATCTTATAAATCCACAAGTTTTTGTGTGTTTACGTGTGCGTGTGTCTATGTGTGATTGTGATTGTGTGTGATTGTGATTGTGTGTGATTGTGATTGTGTGTGATTATGATTGTGTGTGATTGTGATTGTGTGTGATTGTGTGATTGTGATTGTGTGATTGTGTGTGAGTGTGTGTGTGATTGTGTGTGATTGTGTGAGTGTGAGTGTGTGTAATTGTGTGTGTGTGTGTGTGCGTGTGTGTGTGTGCGTCGAGTGTGTGTGTGTGTGTGTGAGTGTGTGTGTGTGTGTGAGTGTGTGTGTGTGTGAGTGTATGTGTGTGATTATGTGTGTGTGATTGTGTGCGTGTGATTGTGTGTGTGATTGTGTGCGTGTGATTGTGTGTGTGATTGTGTGTGTGTGATTGTGTGTGTGTGTGTGTAAAAAAACTTTTCTCAATTTTCTCACGGTAGGTAACAACAATATCAATTAGCCATATGATAAGAAATACTGAAGATCATCAAAATCATACATGAACGTTGGTAAAACATTCAACACACAGAAAAGGTTTATCTACGCAAGTGCCACAAAAAGTAGACACTTTTTTATTTTTGTTTCTGACCAGTGCACGTCCAAATGTAGTCACATTATTCTTGTAACATACTACACACATCCGACGCACTTTCAGAGAAGGTCCTTGTTTTTTCTGAAGCAAGTATTTCTTTCTTATCGTTCGTTCTGAAAGTGCTTCGGATGTTGAAGATTTGGCCAAAAAACTCTTCAGTATTTCTTTCCTCAAATCTACAATAGGTATATGTTTGTTAGTGACGGTTTTATACAAAACTAAAGCATTCATCATGGCGACATTCAAAATCAGATCAAATGCAATTTTTTTGTACCATTTTAAAGTTTTTCTTAATGGTGTCTGGTATGCTGCCATCTGATCAGACAGATCCACTGCTCCTTTTGCCTTGTTATAATCTACGACTATAGCCGGTTTCATTATGGTTTTATTATGTTTGGTAACGGAAACAAAACGTATTGAATGCTTTGTGGAAAGCACCAAAACATCTCGTTTGTCTTTCCATCTCAGAACCGTTATCCCATCATCACTTTCTCTCGCTATGAACTGGCCTTTTTTCAGCTTAGTGGAAACTACAACTTTTGGGAAATGCTTTCTGTTTTTTCTTAAAGTGCCAATCAGATGTGTTTCATTTTGCAGGAGTTCTCTGGCTAAGCTGACGCTTGTGTACCAGTTATCTGTGTATAAACAATGCCCTTTATTAAATAGGTCCTGGCAAAGGTTTATTACAACTCTTTGAGGGGTGACATTGAGTTGTTCATGTTGTTTACCAGCGTATATATTGATCCTGTATGTATATCCTGGTAAGATACACAGTTTGAAAAGTTTGATCCCGTACTTGTGCCGTTTTTGCTTATTATATTGGCGGAATACCAAACGTCCTCGAAACGGAACCATACTCTCATCAATGCATATGTCTTGACCAGGAATATAATTTCTCTTGAAATTGTCATTCATCACATCTAGCAAGTGTTTTACGCGGTGAAGTCGATCCGATTTATTATTATCATCATCTTGGGAAAAGTGGATCATTTGCAAGAGCAGTTCAAATTTATTTCTAGACATTACAGTTCGTGGAAAGTTTTGGCCCATTATCTCATCCTTGGACCAATAATCAGCAATTTTTGGAAGCTTTACCAAAACCCATGTACAAAATCAAGCAGAAAAAATGTTTAATCTCGGCGAGGTTACTTTCAGACCATGAGCGAATTCTTGCATTTTTTGAAGCTTCTGCCGTGCGAGCTATCTTAGTTATTGCGAAAGCATTAGTACATTCAACAATATGTTGTAAAAGACTATCCGTCACCAAAAGTGCATAAAAATCAGCTGGAGATTTGTTAGTCATTGACGTGCGGATAGAAACTGGCATGCCACAACATTCAGTGAAAGGAATTACACTGCGCTGATTACCTTTGGGGTGTGTCCACTTAGATGATGAACTTCTTTTTAAATCTTGGATAGCGCGTCCAATTTCATCATCACTACCTTCACTCGATGACGGAATCCGCAGGCGCCTGTAACTCGATCGGGGGGGGGTTGAATCTTTTCTTCATCATCATCAGAACTTAGGTTTAAAGTTTTGTCGAGAAGATTGATTTCTATGTTTTCGATCTCAGTTAAGATGTCTTGAGTAATCTCAAAATCTTCGAAGTCATCCATAATGATAGTAAAGAATACTTTACTAAACAAATAAATACGCTATTGAAAAAATTGTTCGATGTAACGGCGCCTCAGCTCAAGATATGGGCGTCAACTGCGTAAGCGCGGGTAAGATCTCAAACTCGGGAGTCGTGGGAGGGGACCCGACACCGCGACCCGCGCGGCCCCCTTTAACGGAAAGTAGATTTTTCGTCTCTAGGAGCCGCGTCAGTCAGTGCTGCCCGACGTTTAATATCTCGGTAAATAATGACTAAAGTTCACTTTTGTTAATTAAAACATGCATTTGGACATAAGATACAAGTATCTAATTAAAAAAAACATTTGTTCTAAAGGATAGAACTGTGATATTTGCTTGGCCTAAAGGGAAAGTTCGCTGTCGGTCAGCACTGACCGTGTTGGCGTTCAACGTGTTAATATTCCACTCCGTCCAATCTAATCAGAATTGGTTTATATATATAAAAAAAAAAAAAAAAAACATCGAAGTAATAAAGAAGTCTTGTAATTATAAAGTATACTTACTTGCACCCCTACCCAAAAATATCAAAGTGGTGACGAGGATTCAAAAGTCAAAAGAACTCAGCAAGTCAAGTCAGGTACGATTACCTATAATTATTATACAGTCATTTAGTCGACGCCATAAGTCTAGTCAAAATGGCGTACATAGGCGTGTTGCCTCCATTTGATGGAAAAGTAAGTTTGCAAAGTTGGAGGGAATTGTTTGATGAATATTGCTCTCTAAATAAAATTGTGGATAATTCCATAAAGAAGTCACTCTTTTTAACGCACATTGGCAGTACGAATTATAATATTTTTACACAGTGCGTGCCTTCCCATGAAACCTAACACTAAATCGATTGATCAATTATGTATGTTCCTTGAACATAAATATGAACCTCCAGGATTGGAATCCACGAATAGATACATTTTTCACCGAAGAATGCAGTTAGAAAACGAATCTGCAATAGATTACATAAGTGCATTGCAGGAAATTGCTGTCAAATGTAAGTTCAGTAATGAACACATTGCAATTGCGTTACGCGATCAATTAATTTGTGGAATAAAGTCCGAATATACTAGAAAAAAGCTTTTAAGTACACAGTCATTAACGTATTTTGTAGCCAAAGAGATATTTTTACAAGAAGAGACAGTACAAAATCAGGTGAAAAATTTACATGAAAATACAAATAATGGTAATATTAATAAAATCGGCAAACGGTATAATCACAATAAAAGAGCAGTAGAACAAGTTCAGTCTAGACAATATCCACAGTCCAGTTTTGTTAGTCAGCAAAGTAGATTTCCTAGGATGCAAGGTTATCGTCCGTCACAGTCCAGTCAATTGAGTCCACATCGAGTCAGTTTTAGTCCAAGTCAACATAATAAAAATATTGTAACGAGTCCAGTCCGTTTTAATAGTCCAAGAGGGAGTTACAACAAACATTCACAGGCATATTCATGCTACAGGTGTGGAAGGTTCCATAATCCACAGATGTGTCCTGCGAAGAATTGGCAATGTTATATTTGTAAACATTATGGTCATGTTTCAAGTAAATGTCGCAGCAAATACATAAATGATATTGATATTTAAGTACAACAAGAACTGCAGAGTAGTGAAGAAGTAGATTGTGCATTGGAAAGTTTAAATATAAATACACAGAACATTGAAGAAATAGATTGTGCCTTGGAAAGTTTAAATATGAACACTATTTACCAAAATTATATATGTATGTGATATTCCGTGTGATGTTAATTGTAAGGCTTGTCAAGTCTCTAATCAGTCAGTGTATTTTAACTATAGTCAGTCACAGTCACGGGGAGCATCGCTTAATAAAAATTCTATGTCACAGTATGTACAAGTAAAAGTTGAAAATGTTTTGCTAAAAATGGAAATAGATACTGGTGCAGCAGTTTCTTTATTACCATACTCATTGTATAATAAATACTTTAACAGACATGATCTACAGTATTGCAACGTTAAATTAAAATCAATTTCAGGCAAGGTTGATATTGCAGGTCAAATTAAAGTACAAGTACAATATCAAAACAAGAGTGAGTATTTAATATTAATAATTGGTTCTAAGAATTGTGAATTTATGCCTTTGTTAGGTAGAAATTGGTTAGGTAGTCTTATACCTAATTGGAGAAATAATTTGTTGAATAATATAAAGTGTAATATAAAAAAAGAGTCTTATGTCAACCAATGTTTAGTTTCAGTGTCAAATGTATCAGATGTTGTTAAAGAGTTAAAAAATACATATAAAAATGTTTTTCAAAAAGGATCAAATTCCTGTATTAAAGAATTTAGTGCACAGTTAAGTTTAAAAGAAAATTATACACCTATGTTTCAAAAACCTTATCAATTACCATATAATATTGTAGATCCAGTGTCAAAAATTTTAGATAAAATGGAACAAGAGGGTAAAATATACAAAGTCAACCACTCAGAATGGGCTTCACCAATTGTACCTATTAAAAAAAATGATGGCACTTATAGGTTGTGCGTAGACTTTAAAAAGACTGTGAACCCAAATTTAAATATTCATATTTATCCACTACCTAAAGCGGAAGATGTGTTTGCTACCTTATCAGGAGGGGCAACATTTGTAGTATTAGATTTGTCAGATGCGTACCAACAATTAGCAGTTAGTACTGATAGTCAAGCATTATTAACAATCAATACTCATAAAGGTCTTTACAGATTCACTCGTCTTATTTATGGTGTGGCATCAGCACCAGCAATATTTCAAAAGGTTATGGATCAAGTTCTCTCCGGTATTCCAAATACTTGTTGTTTTATTGATGATATTTTAATAATAGGAATAGATTTTAATGATTGTTTAGCCACAGTTAAAAAAGTGTTAGATAGGTTAAATACTTATAACATTAGAATCAAAGAAGAAAAATGTATGTGGTTTTCAGAGTCTGTAGAATATTTAGGTCATATTGTTTGTAAAGAGGGTAGAAAACCTAGTCCATCCTTAGTAGAAGCTATTTTAAAATGTAAAAAACCAGAAAATGTCAAAGAGTTAAGATCCTACCTAGGTATGTTAAATTTTTATAATTCATATATAGGTAACTTAAGTACTTTAACAAAACCCTTAAGAGAGTTAATAGAAAAGAATGTTCAATGGCATTGGTCAGACGTTCACCAAAAGTCATTTGAGTTATCTAAGGAAAAATTGTTAAGTAGTAATTTGGTAATTCATTATGATCCAACACTTCCTTTAATAGTATTTTCAGATGCAAGTCCAGTAGGTCTAGGGGCAGTTCTATGTCATGTAATTAAAGATAAAAATAATAAACCGGTAGAAAAACCTATAGCCTTGCTTCTTGTTCATTAACTAAAGTGCAACAAAACTATTCTCAGTTAGATAGAGAAGCCTTAGGTATTGTATATGCAGTTACAAAGTTTCATAAATATTTATGGGGTAGACATTTCACACTTGTCACTGATAACTCTCCAATACGTCATATATTTCATCCTACAAAAAACATACCTACCTTAGCAGCTCATAGATTACAACATTGGTCCTTAATATTGTCAAATTATAGTTATGATATCCAACATAGGAAAAGTGAATTGTTATGTCATGCAGATGCCTTATCCAGACTTCCAGTTAATAAAATTGTGTTAGAGGGAGAATATAGTAATGATAATTTCCCTATGTCACATGAAGACATTGCAAATGAAACTTTGAATGATAAAACATTAATTAAAGTAATGGATTATGTCAAGAAAGGTTGGCCTAATCGAATAATAGATCAAACAATTATGCCTTATTTTCGTTTACGTTATTATATTTCCATAGTTGATAATTGTTTAATGTTTGGTTCTAGAGTTATAGTACCCTTAAAATGTCAAGGAAAAGTATTGAGCTTGTTACATGAAGGGCATCCCGGCATTGTTAGAACAAAGTTATTAGCCAGAGCTTCATTCTGGTGGCCTAACATGTCACAAGATATTGAAACAAATTGTAAAGCATGTGAGTCATGTGCTATAATTAATTTTAAACCGGATAATTCAAAAATTCCATGGCCACAGACAAATAAGCCATTTGAAAGAGTGCATATTGATTTCTTTGAATTTCAGAAAGTACCATTTTTAATTTATTGTGATAGTTATTCTAAGTGGATAGATGTAAGAAAAATGCATAATTGTACGGCAAGTGAGGTCATTTAAGAATTAAGTTTAATATTTTCATATGTAGGTTTGCCTTGTGAACTTGTATCAGACAGTGGTCCACCATTTGACTCAACTAAGTTTATTGATTTTTGTACCAAATTTAATATTAAAATAACTAAATGTCCACCATATCACCCACAAAGTAATGGTTTGGCTGAGAGAAATGTACAAATTGTTAAAAAAGGTCTTAAAAGAATTTTGTTAGATTGTAACAATTGTATTCAAGATTTTGATTTAAAACTTTACAACTTTTTAATGTGTTATAGAAATACAGAAACTACAGTTAATGAAAAGTCACCTAATTCTATGCTTATGATGTATAAACCCAGAACTAAATTAACAATGTTAAATCCTTTACACAATAGTAGTAAGAAAAATAATGTTTCTAACTATTCACATTTTCGTGAAAATGATTATGTTTTAGTACGATTTGGTCAGGCTTCACCTGTCAAAGGTAGAATTGTAAGAATTTTGAGCCCTGTTATTTATTTAATTTCTGTTAATGGTGTTCTCAAAAAAGCTCATTTGAATCAAATAACTTTTGCTCCAATACATAACAATGTAAAGTCAGATTATAATACAAATTTTCCTCAGGGAAGAGAACAATATGTTATACCAAGTTCTGTAGTTCCAAATGTAATTCCATATTGTGTACCAAGTGTAAATCCAAATAATTGTTCTGTTCCTGTCATTACTAATAGTCCACAAAGGGAACCACCTTTAACCTCAGTAAGTCAAGAGTCATTACAGTCTCCACCCTTGGTTTCGGGTATTGTTCCTGTTATAAGAAAATCTTCTAGGGTTACTCGCCCACCTGTTAAATTAAATCTCTAGGGGGAGAGTGTGGTGTACTCCAACGTTTATATTTAAATCTAGTTTAATCTATGATTTTAGTCTATGTCTATTGTCTATGATAAGTCGAGTCGTTGTGCACATGCGTCCTACATGCGAAGTAATAAAGAAGTCTTGTAATTATAAAGTATACTTACTTGCACCCCTACCCAAAAATATCTGTAAACCTTTCTACCGATATGATGAGATTGTGCTTGAGCCTTCAATATATTGGTTTTATCTCTGACTAATTGAATAGTTATATTATCTGATTCACCTATCATCTCTCCTAAGTATGATATTGCTTGTTTATATTGATAAGAACCCGTAAATAAAAGAAGCAAAAAGTTTTTTTATGTCCTCGGATGTGCAGAAAACTCGAAGAGGCAGTCCATTTTTCGCTACCACTCGAGAAATCATTTTTTCTTTAGTCACGTCACTCACAGTGGGATTGAAAGTAATCACTGATTTTCTTCTTTTTAGGGGGCGTTTGGCATTCGCTATTTTCTTGAGATTCTTTGTCTATAGGTGATGGTGGCACTGACGACATTGTAGTAGACGCTGATGACGACGACGACAGAGACGACGACGCAGCATCAAGTTGCAGAGTATTGTATTGTATGTTGGACTCGTTTTCCGTACTTAGACTCGCATTTGGTCCGTTGTACGTCATGCGAATCCTGGCTAGTTTAACCAGCCTAACTCCGTCCAGAAGCGCAGAAGTTTCCTGGGGACTTCACAGGCTTCGCGGAGCGACCTCATTGTTCCGAGGATTTCATTGCGTTGAGAAGTTACCGCTACGCATTCCAGGACTACGTGAGCGACTGATTCTTCAGCGCTGAAACACCCTCTGCACAGAGGGCTGTCCGTTGCGCCGATGTTAAATAAGTGTTTATTTAAGGGACAGTGGACCGTTATCGTCCCTATCATTATTTTGAGATGAGTTCTGTTTAAGCTTAGTAGGCGTTTGGTGAGACGTGGGTTTACTGCAGGCAGAGCTGACCTAGCTTGCTTGCAGTCTACCGTTTGTGACCATCTGTTATTTTGAAGTGTCAGCGTTCTTTGGCGGATCCAGGTGCGAACCTGTGAAAAAGGTAGGAGTAGAAGTGGATGTGGGCCTATTACTTCTAGTTTCGATCCCCTTTTTGCAAGTTCATCAGCTGCATCGTTTCCAAGTGAACCGCTGTGTCCCTTGATCCATTGAATAGTGACACAATTGGTCGATGCTATTCTATCAACGGCATGGTGACACTCGATTATTAATTTGTTGTTGGTTTGTTTGTTATCTAACGCCTGCAGAACGGCCGCGCTGTCGGAGAGGATTTTTATATTACAGTTGTTTACCTCCCGTCTATGCACGGCTCTTGTGGCTTCCGTTATGGCTACACATTCGCATTGGAAGATCGAACTGCGCATGCCTAATGGTATGTGTAAGTTTATATTAAGATCGAAAGAAAATATCCCAGCTCCAGAGCCACTTTGTGTTTTGGAGCCATCAGTGTAGATACATACGTAGCTCATTGGCTGCTGATTGGTCTAGTCTCTCTTCGATCATATTTATGTTGAATTTTTTGTTGAAAATATGTTTATTGTATGTTCTATCACACGGGGCAGCAATGAGCGGTGTTTGCTTTATTGCCCTATCCAAAATGAATGTGTGTGGACTGTTATTATTTTTCCCCCATAGGCCTAGGTGCATCAGTCTTATGGTAGCCATGGTCGCCTCTTGCTGTATGAACAGGTCTAGGGGTGTTGTTTGGAGCGCTATCTCTATGTCTGCTGTTGGGGTACTTTTCATGCATCCACTGGTGGCGGACAATGCCAGCCTTTGAAAGCGTCCTAGTTTGGTGATTACAGTCCGGAGTTCCGTTCTAGTCCACCAAACCAGGGCCCCGTAGTTTAGCATTGGTCTTATTACAGCAGTGTATAGCCACATGGTTATTTTCGGCGAGAGGCCCCATTTGTTGCCTAACATCTTTTTGCATTGATAGAAGGCAATGGTTGATTTATAAAGTTTATAATCGAGGTGCTTATTCCATAACAGTTTGCTGTCTAGGATTACACCAAGGTGTTTGACTGTTTCTTTGAGTTTTAGTTCAGTTTTGAAGAGTTTCGGAAGTTTATATGGTCCGGGTGCTCTTCGGTTGGTGAACATGATCAGCTCGGTTTTCATGGGATTAACGGAGAGTTCATGCTTCAGGCACCAGTTCTCCATAATTTTGAAAGCTTTCCTCATGCGGTCACATAGGATGCCTTCGAAATTTCCCGATATTAGGATAGCTATATCGTCAGCGTAACCTATCGTGTATAGACTGTTGTCATTGATCTCTGTTATTAGCTCATTCACGACAAGATTCCATAATAGTGGAGACAAAACTCCGCCTTGTGGGCAGCCTCTACTTACGATGCCACGTGTCGTGGTATTAACGGTTAACTGTATTAGTCTAAGATCCCGCTATACAACGACCTTCACCGAGATGCTTATTTAATGAGACGTATTTTTTATGTTATTAAATATGCCAATAAATATATCCTATATGGGTTGCCTAACAAATTTCAGTCCAGAGTATTTTTAATTAATAATATAAAAAAATTATTTTTTTAAACATTGCACCGGTGTGATTATTAAATAAATTTGATACCAATCAAAAGTTTGAAGCCCATAGAATATGCAAACGTTAGGTTGCCTATTTTTTTCCGGTCACAACCACGGGTTGCCAGGTGTAAACAGGTAAATCTATGCTAGCATTTTGCAACGGTCTGATTATTGAATCAAACTTAGATAAAATGAAAGATTATTTCATAAGGAACACGGTGGTATAGGGTTGCCTGCGAAAAATCAGTCCCGAATTACGGTTGTCGAATTTTAAATAATAAAATATCGCTGCGAGTGAATGTGTGTGAGAGAGAGGTCCCAGACCAACCATCCTATGCGGTAGAAAAGGACGCAGCGTAGCAGCTGTTTAAAGTCCGCCCATTTAAAGAAGGAGAGTGCGCATGCTATTTGTGCTTGGAAATGAAAAGGATAGCGATAGACTCGTATATGCTGTGCATTATTTTGGAGTAGTTAATTATTAATATACAGAAATAGTTATTTATTTTTTTATTTTTTAATCAATTAATTATTTATCTATGTTTATTGTTTATGTCACACTAAAGTATATACACATCTTTAGTAAAAAAGACAGAGTAAAACATATATATTACTTATCTGGCAAATTTTATCTTTATTATTGGGAGCCGAAATAAAAAACAACAATTAAAAGAATACTTCTGTTTATTGAAAAAAATTAAAATACAAAATTTTTTAAAATTATTCAGGTTCCGAGTCATCGGACATATAACTGTGATCTCCAACTTCTGAATCTTCTTCGTCATCACTCTCCGTTTCAGTTTTTTCGACAATGTCTTCTATTTTTAAAGGTGTATGATCCCCAATGAATCCTACTGGTTTTAAATATTCATCTAAGAACCAACCGCAGTTCTCAGGCTGAAGTTTCACGCATATTGGATCCGTTGCATTAAGCCACATGGAATTTACGAAAATAGTTCGTAAAATTTTCTGAGTTAATGATATCCAGCATGGTGGTATGGAGTTGGAGTCGAAGCCTTTTATTTTTTTTTAAAAGTGCTCGCTGTCTTCTTTTGCAGAGTAATTCTTCAAAAAAATGCGATGTCTCGCATCATTCACACTGGTACAGTTCCTGATACCATACATACTAGACGTAAATTCTTGAACAGTCTTCATTTTTTCACCAATGAAAATATCAGCAGCATCTGTTAATGACGCAAAAACTGTTTGACATTTTTCATTTTTTGAAAATTGCTGAAAAGGTTTTACTTTCCCTTTGTTGTAAAATGCTGCCGTGTAATCGCAACCTGTAAATGCATGGAATGCTGGAAGACTTTGGCATAATTTAATTCCTAACTCCAACGCTAAATCGGTGCAATTAATACAATCAACAGTTTGATTATTACTCTTTTTTGTAGCTGAACTGGCAAGCCAAATTTCTGATCCGATAAGTTTGTGCATATTTCCTAACAAAATAATCAAAACGTCAGTATCAGAGGCTTTAATTAAAACTCTTGAGCCTGGTTCCGCTTTAGAAGCATGAAAAATAATCCTTGTATCTGCCTCTTCGTGATGACATTCATAATTAGTTTCTTCAGTTTTTTTTACGGAATTTTCCTGAACTTGATAAGAGTAACAGTGATGGTCGACGGTTAAAAAAAATTTTTTGTTTTGGATTATCGTTACCAAATTGTCGTTTTGCCAATAATCAGCCAGAAACTGCACCAGAGCCTCTTTAAAGCGATAATTTTTAAGGCTTTGCAAAAAATTTTTTGGTCTAGTTTGCTGAGGTCCTGAAATTTTGTACGGAATATCGAATTCTTTTCTGCTTTCACGTTCGGAATCTTTGATTGACGGTGATAAGTAGCGATCAAAAATTAAATGTATTTCTGTCGCGTTTGTTGAACATATTTTTATGAGTATTGACTCGGCAATTTTATCAAAAGTTTGAGCTATAGCAGCTCCGATTATATGCAAGTAATAAAAACCATCTATTATTTCAACGTTGATATGAGTTGGCTCAACCATTTTAGTTTTGGATTTCAAAACCTTTGCTAACGTTGATTTTGAAGTTTTTAACATCTCTCCAGTACATGCAAAAAGAGCAGGGGACAATGGTGCTAGTTGAAAAGTTAGGCAAAATTCGAGATTAATTTTTTTGTTTAGACTTATTGCCAAAAGTCGCTCAAATACATCTCGTTCCATTTACAACAATACTTTCTTGTTCTTCTCTTTGGTACTCAAGACTTTAGTCATACATTGAGAAGTAAAATTGCAGATTTTGTTTCGTTTTATTGATTTATCGAATCTTCCGGGAGTTGAAGAGCATTCCGAAATAAAATTTAATTTTTGTTGAGAGCCTGCTGTTTTTACGTTCAGCAGAAAATCAGTAACTTCTTTCGATGCAGCTTTACCGGTTGAAATGTTGAATAATGTATCTTTGTCAATAGTGTCATCAAATGGATTCATCGTACATTTTATTGCTTCAATGATACTCTGAAGATTTTTCTTGTCTTTCTTAATTTTACTTCGTTGCAATGAGTGCGAAGTATCATCCTCTTTCGTTAATCCGATTTTTTGTTTGATAGATGTTAATATCTTCGTCCTCATGCTATGACTGAGTGCCCATCTTTGACGTGCAGATATTGAATCCGCAGCAAGGTTATCAGCCAATTGATTGCTAGCATCAGCATTGATGGTTTGCTCTAGCGTCAAGTCAACCGGTGATCGAGCGAAATTCGCTGCAGTTCGTCTAATTCCAAAGGCACCTCGACGAAATTCAGCCACCAAAGATGAATTATTAGTATACAAATTGATTAAATTGCTCAAATATAACAAGGGCCATCTGGCATAATTGGGCTGGTTTAACGCAAAAAAAATATCAGCCATGTTGAAAATCGAGTCCACGTACAGTTCAAAGTTACTGGTGCGGATACTTCTGGAAAACCGATGGTATAAATTAATTAACTCACAGTACTGGTAATAAAATTGAGCAGTTTTCCCTTTTTCTCCGATTAAAGTCTGATTGCAGAATTCTTTATAACCGTTAACAATTCGACTCAATACATCTGGTAACTCGATAGTTTCGTTGGCGTCATAAGCAGTTTGATTTGATGCATTCTGTATTTGCGTTTGCAGCAGTTCATCCATCGCCTCAAGTGTAACATTAGTTGTCGATAAATACTGTTCAAAATGTAATATTTGTAATGCGGCAGCGGTTAGCGGATGTAAGCGCTTGCAACGATTGAAGTGCTTGCTGTCCAAAAAGCTATTCATGGAGCCGCCGGCTAATACTTCAGCTTGCACCAGTATTTCCACTAATCCACTGGAGTCAATATATTTTCCGATGGCTCTAAAAAATGCCATCTCTGTGTGAAACGCTCCCAAGTTAACAAAAATTTTATTGTATAGCGGTTTTTCTTGTTCTTGGATTTGCATAGCCATTTTTGCTATCGCTAAATCATATGTCACAATAATTTCTGGCTGCTGACATTTTTCAGCGATTTCTTTAGCCATGTTTAATGTTTCATTGACTACTGCATACGACGTTGGTGATGAATTCATGGGAGGCAAATATTCAACTCTTTGCTTCTCACTGTGGTCTAAAGCAGCGGTCGGCAACCTGCGGCCCGCGGGCCGCATGCGGCCCGCGAGGTGTCTCCATGCGGCCCGCGGCCTGTAACTGTTTTATAAAGAAACGTTTTTATGTTTTTTAAGTATTTAGAATTTGTAATTACCGAAAAAATGAAAATGTTTCTTGTGTCATAGATAAGCATTTAAGAGTCATCTTAGAAATTGTGACATTGAATGTTGTAGTGGACATATTTTGTGGTATATGGTTTTTTTTTTTGCTCTCACAAGTGCGGCCCGCCTTTACTAGGTATAGGCACCTTGTGGCCCCTGCCTGCTAAAAGGTTGCCGACCGCTAGTCTAAAGATATCATACAGTTATAACCCAACCACATAGGAACAGAATCAATTCTTGATAACGACATTATCCATAATAAATCTTTATCTGTAGCTATTTCTGTAGCACCTTTGCATAACTCGGTTGTATTGGTAAACGAATCTACAGTAATCAGCTGCATACTTGCCTTAGGTTTCGAATAATATGGTCGAATTTCTCGTGATATTTCATTGAAACGCCTTCTCTTGCGGGTAGGCCCTTCTTCATTTGTGTTGTCCTTTACTTGAGGCGCTGGTGAAGTTGTAGCTTCACCATCATCAAAATTATCAGTTCCATTACTAGAGAATTGATAAATAATGCCAACTGTGTCGTGCATAGTGTCCTTTCCAGAAGTTGTGTCAACGAAGCGGTCGAAATTATCGAACGCTACGTGGGTGCTGTGTCCATGCTGCTGCAGTGATGCCTTTTGGTATAACTTTGTTATCTTGGATCGATGTATACGTCATTTCGGTTTCCAATTCTTCTGCCAAATTATATCCAATTGTGTGGCCATACCTATTAAGTATCGTAATTACTTGCCTAGAGTTGGTTAAAGACTTTACTGCCAATCCAAGAGATAAACTTTTTGCGGGCTTACATGCACCCCTAGTGACAGCATAAATAACGTCACTACATATTGACGTTATTTTAGCTTTCAGTCCGTTCGAATCTTCATCAGAATGATTAGGTCCTTCAATAAGGTTTCGCATAAAATCTATTAATTGCTTAGGAATGTCACATTCTCCACGAATGACATCATCAGCAGTTACGTTGCGAGAAAGCGGATGAACATCTATATTTTTAATGCAACTTCTCAAATAATATGCTACATTTTCAAACTCATAATTATTTCTTGTCTCCAAAAATTTAAAATTGTTAGCCATTACAGAAACGTCCATGTCTGTTTTGTACACAATTTTTCTGTTACGTATTCCCATTGACGCTTCAATCGTAATAAGATTACCAAATTTCTTCATTAACTTTTTTTGCAAGGTTTCACATCGGTAATCTTGAATATCATCGAAATCAATTTCATGATTTCCAAACTCTAGCAATAAAGCTTGGTATCTTAAAAATAATTGAGCCAAGTACATAACTTGGTTGTTTTCAATTATTTCTGTCTCAATAAAATTTGATATGGATTGAAAAGCCAACTGATGTAACTGTCGATATTTACTATACGTGGAATCGGTAGATTCTTCCGTGGACCGCTTATTTTTCGATTGATACAGTGCGTAACAAGGCAGATGGTACGCGATAGTTTGATGTTGAAGTTTGGAGAGAATCTCCGAATCGCTTAAATTTTCGGCGATATTTTTGATCTGTAGTGGTACTTTGTCACCTTTAGGGAAAGTAAGATTAACCAGCTTCTTTCCACATCTTTTTTGGCTGTGGTCACAAAAAAGACAAATAATTTTGCTTGATGTCGATGCTGTTGATGTCGTTGCTGTTGATGTCGTTGCTGTTAATGTCGATGCTGTTGATGTCGTTGCTGCTGATGTCGATGCTGTTGATGTTGACTGCTCCTAAAAGAATTTAAATCATTCTTTGAGTAAAAATGGAAGAAAACAAATATAAATGAAAATACAAGTTCAATTAATAGATTTTCATGTCACTTTTTTAAAAAAGCTTAAAAAAAATAATTTTTTATTACCTTGTCAAAGCCCCCAGAAGTTTGAGGCAGGTCTTCAACATTACTCGTTTCATCCTCAGCAACTGTAGCACAGGAATCGACACTAGGATTCAACTGTTGTGGTTCTTCTTCAGTGGTAGATACATCGGTATGCTCCTAAAAAAAAAAAACAATTTTTGCGATTAAATGAAAATGTTTGATTATAAATTTAAAAAATTTTTTGATAAGAATAGTTGATTTAAAACATCCTCATTTAATTATTCCAAAAAAAAAAAAGGAAATCAGAACATTTTCTTGTTCAATTTTCAACTACCGTTTTTTAAGTAAATTACAAAAAAAATATGTGTGTCGAAAATTAACAAAACCATAAGTGAGTTTTACTAGCAATTACTTCAACATGACAAAAATATAGAAGATGTATTAGCTTAGATAATTTTAAAGATTCAATTATTATGTACTTACTGTATATTCAGCGATAAATTTAAGAAATTCTTCGTTATATTTTTTATTCAAAACAGTCACTTTTTTGTAGCACGTGGTATGATAACCTACAAATTGGAGTGACGCACTCGGTAGCTCAACAAAATTGTATTTAAATTTTTTTTTTTACGAAAAGCTAACTTTAATGCACAGTTTTCAAAAGTTTCATCATCAAAATCAATTATTCCGTCATCCGAATCACACAAAAAACACTTTTTGGCCATTTTTTCCAACAATAAATAGCAGCACGTTTTTTCACTTGTATCTATAGCGACAATCTACTCCAAAATAATGCACAGCATATACGAGTCTATCGCTATCCTTTTCATTTCCAAGCACAAATAGCATGCGCACGCGCATAATAACGCGTAATAACAAGCATGGAGGAGCTGTATTTAATTGAACATTTACAATATATTTGATCGTGTCCTTCTTATACACTTCTTTACGAGAGGGACAGAGACAGAAATACACAATTTGCCCTTTCGTAAAATCGCAATGAAGCCAAGTATGCTATAGAATTACTATATTTATATATTGACTATTATAGTGATGTGCTAAAGTTTGACGGTTTATAAATCAAAAATACCGTTTCTTTGTAATATTTATAGTAATTATGAAAAACTATTACACGAAACAATACTTCACCTTAGGTGAAAATTAATTATGTTTAATCTTAACTAATTAGATTTTAAGGTTATAACAATTTTTTAACATTATTTAAATTAATTATTTTGGCTAACAGGTGTTGACTTATTATGAATCATTTTTATTGTATTTAAATTGTATTTATTAATTATATAGAAGGGATTTAATATAATTTAATGTATACTTTTGATTATGTAATTATAGCGAATAATAACTGCCTCGGTGGTGTAGCGGCTAGCATGTACGGCTGCACATCCTGAGGTCCTGGGTTCGAGTCCCGGGTCGGGCCAAGTTTAGTTATTGAGTCTTTCTGTATAGTAAGCCTCAGTAACAGCCCGGAGTTGGGAAGTTGGCGGTGTTTCACCCCCGTGCCTCGGAGAGCACGTAAAGCCGTCGGTCCTGCTCCTTAACTCTCACAGGTCGTGTCGAGTAGTCGTCCCACCGGAGTATAAGAGTGACAGGAATAGAGAGTGCACTTGTGTCTGCGCGTACACTTGTGCACTATAATATCTCCTGCGCAGTTGGCTAGTCTCAATGAGATTGGCCGCCGTGGCCGGAATCGGTCAGGAGGACATTATTATTATAGCGAATGTTATGTACACTTGTAAAGACATACATATCGGATTAATTATTAATATTGTCTTCTAAATGTGTATAAATGTTTTAATATGTGTGTTGTTAGTGTACTTTTTGATAAATAAATAAATAACAGAAATAAATGAAACTCATTCATAGTCTAATCTTGATTATTCATTATTCAAAAATATAACACAAAAAAAAAATAAGTTAGCCTAGCGCGGGGATTATGGTTAAACCTCTGATTTATAACATACTCATATATTTTAAGAAATTTTATCAACATGTATTCTAAAAACGAATCGGCTAAGTAATAATGAAGGTACGTCATGCCACATCACTATGATTAAAAAACAAAATTACTTTCTCATATTGACAAGAATTTAGAGATCGATTACACACTATTCTGATATCGTAAGAGTCTTAAAACAATTAATTTAAACATATTTGAATATTTCATAAAAATGTTAAGTATTTTAACAGAAAAATCCAAAAAACACTTACCGGTGAAATGTTACATTTTGATTAACTTCACTTTTCTTTGAACTATGGCGATTACAGCCGTAAGCCACACCAGCCATCGAAACAAAATGTTTTTAAGTTTCCTTAAAACTAAGTTTGTTACATCGAATTACTCTTTTATCATTAAAATAATCACAAATATCAAAAACACTGTAAGTCACCAGCTGGTCACTTTGACATGTAAAAAGTGGCTTCACACCATTGAAGACGATAGTTTCTTTATTATTACGTCTCTCTCTAACTTACGTCATCTTTTAGTAAGATAAAGCAGTGCAAATTATAAGTTTATTGATTCAGTTTAATACGAGTCCTCTATGCTTGTCATTACTCTAAGATGCGCACTCTCCTTCTTTAAATGGGCGGACTTTAAACAGCTGCTACGCTGCGTCCTTTTCTACCGCATGGGATGGTTGGTCTGGGACCTCTCTCTCACACACATTCACTCGCAGCGATATTTTATTATTTAAAATTCGACAACCGTAATTCGGGACTGATTTTTCGCAGGCAACCCTATACCACCGTGTTCCTTATGAAATAATCTTTCATTTTATCTAAGTTTGATTCAATAATCAGACCGTTGCAAAATGCTAGTATAGATTTACCTGTTTACACCTGGCAACCCGTGGTTGTGACCGGAAAAAAATAGGCAACCTAACGTTTGCATATTCTATGGGCTTCAAACTTTCGATTGGTATCAAATTTATTTAATAATCACACCGGTGCAATGTTTAAAAAAAATATTTTTATATTATTAATTAAAAATACTCTGGACTGAAATTTGTTAGGCAACCCATATAGGATATATTTATTGGCATATTTAATAACATAAAAAATACGTCTCATTAAATAAGCATCTCGGTGAAGGTCGTTGTATAGCGGGATCCTATACTATATAGCTCGTTGTTTTAACATGTTACTTATCCATTCTATGAGTGTTGGATTTACACCACTATTTTGCAGAGCTCTGCTTATACTGGTGAAATTCGTTTTATCGAAGGCTCCTTCTATGTCAATGAAGGCGCCTAGGGTTGGTTGTTTCTGATTCAGCGAGCTCCCTATGCGAGATACCACGCTATGGAGTGCCGATTCCGTTGATTTGCCTGCACTATAGGCGTGTTGGTTTTTTTTTTTTTTTTATTTTTTCGCCGAATACCCCTGAATTGAAACAGAGACCTTTTTTACATTGATAATTTACATTTTAGAGTTTAACATTTTGGTTAACTTCACAAGAACATGGTTACATTCCTTATGGGAGGAGCATTTTATAATTTGTTATTCTAATTTCTTATATCTATTTATAATTTTCCTATACATTGTTACATTTACTTTATATATTTTATACTATACTTATTGCTTATGCATATAACATATCTTGGTAGGCATAACGAATATTTATCAGTATAAATATGTTATGCCTTGTTTCATACTTATTGTCTATTTAATGTATAACTTATTGTACTGTATCTAATTTTTTTTTTTTGTACAGTACTTGCTTACTTACTTATTTATTTACTTGTGCTATGTCTATTACAGGTTACTTTAGTTATATATGTACAGAATGCTATAAATATTGTTTTTGTTTGTTTATCGGTTAACAATTTTGGTATGTTTTCTACATTTGTACTAATATTAGTTTGGCTCTCCAGGTCGCAGCGTGCTATGCTGAATCTTGGGCATTCTGTTATTATACATTTAAATCGCGCCAAGTACTCAGCATAGCCGCCATGTCCCGTAAGAGCCTGTACCAAAGTTGGTGACAGGGTGGTGCTTTTTATAAATTTATGTGCCAAATAGATTGTTGGAAGAAATACTTTCGTAGTTTTACCTTTTTCGCTGTTTGTATATATGTCATTCCATGTTTCTATAGTTTGAGTTCTTATTAGGGATTTAAGTGAGGAGATAGGGATGGAGTCGTATTGAGGGGATGTTTTGTTGTTTTGGGCAGCTGCCTTAGCCAGTTCGTCGGCTCTTTCGTTACCTATTATGCCCGCATGTGCTCTAACTCAGAAAAATCTGATTTTCTTATTACGCGTTTGGGCTATGCGTACATTCTTTTTTATTGGGAGCGCTAGTGGGTGTGTAACTTCATGTCTGCGTAGTAAGTCAAGGGACGATCTGGAGTCGCTGAGGATGTCTATCGAGACTTCCCGAGAACTCAATGCAATCTCTGTGGCGCGGTTGAGAGCAAGCATTTCGGCCTGAAACACCGAGCAGAAAGGCGCTAGGCTAAACTTTCTACTCGAAGTTTCTCGCCCGTCCTTCCAACAGGACAATGCTGCTCCCACCCCGTCGCAGGTCTTGCTTCCGTCCGTGAAGATACTCAGCCCTTTAATGCTGTGTCTCTCCACGGTGTCCGGATTTAGGTCCTCAAGGGAGATGTACTCGATAGACGCCCCCAGCGCGGGATGGGGTAATTGATGGTAGGGTATTCTAGTTTCGATCTCCCTGCCTTTGAGCAATTCCATTGGCTTACCCCTTTTCGCCTCGTAAAGTTTCGCGGCTTCGTGAGCTCTCAGCTCTAAGGGGAGAAGACTTGCAAGCGCCAGGGCTGCCTCAAAAGAGACTGTCCTGTACGACTTGCAGATCTTCTGCGCGAAACCCCTTTGCAGGTTGTGAAGCTCCTTTTTGTTCGTCCACTTGTTTGCGTCTTTAGCCCAGACGCTGCTAGCATAGAGAACTATCGGTTCGGCTACCGCGAGATATATTGTTCTGACGATCTCGGAGTTCAGGCCCCATGTTATTTTGGCCGCTCTTGCGAGTGGTTTGTAAATGTTTGCAACTTTTTTAATTGAATTTTTTATGTGTTCATTAAATGTTAGTCTGTCGTCTATTAATAGTCCTAAAATTTTTATTTTATTTACTAATTCGAGGGGTTTCCCGCCCATGCGTATACGCGGGGTGTCGTATTTTAGTTTTTTGGTTATTACCATCGCCTGGGTTTTATGTGGCGCGAATTTAAGTTTATTATCGACACCCCACTTGTACACATGGTCGAGAACCCTGTTTGCTTTACTTTCTATGACATGGGTCTGTGTGTCCGAGACTATCAGGACAATATCGTCCGCGAACGCCTGTATATGTACTCCGTAGTTCTCTATTTCTGCCAGAAGTGGATCCAATAAGACGTTCCAGAAGGTTGGGCCCGCTATCGATCCCTGTATACATCCCTTGGTTGTCTCCGTTATATGTTCTTTGTTGGCGTACCTTACTGCTACACTACGCTCCGTTAAGTAGCTGCCGACCAGCTTCAGGAGGTTTGGAGGGCACCTTTTATCCATTAGGCCGCATTTTATGGCAGGCCACCATGCACTATCGAATGCTCCCTCTATGTCTAGGGATATAATTACTGATATCTTTTTATTACTTATATCTGCCCTGATATGATTTATCATATCATAGAGGGAGTCTTCGTTTGATCTTTGGGGCATGAAGCCGTATTGCCTGGTGTTAAGTGTGGGTAGAATATGCCATCTGATTCTTCGAACCATCGCTTTTTCCAGCATTTTGCCAAGCAGCGGTAGCAGTCCTATTGGTCGGTACGCCTTGGGATTGGTGTAATCACCTTTCCCAGGCTTCCGCAGGACCACTACCGTTGCCTTTTTCCAATCTGCTGGAAAGTGCGATAGTTCTAGGCATTTGTTAAGTATCTCCACAAATATGTCAGGTTCTGTATCAATTGCGGCCTGGCAGATGTCCACTGTTAGTCCATCTCCTCCTGGGGCCTTCTTTTGGTTAAAGCTTTTGGCCACATTCCTGATTTCGTCGTTAGTGAATGGCGGGTCATCATCTCGGTGGTATGTAGTGTTTTGGCCTTTTCTCTTGTCTGTTCATGAGTTGGTGTATCGTCTTGTGTACTGTCAGCTGGAAAGAAGGTTTCGGCCAGGAGCTCGACGGACTTCTCCGGGGTCAGGATCGTCTCATTTTTCATTAGCATTTGGTCTTCATGGCTGCCGGATGTCCTTCTCAGGACCCGGTATATGCCATCCCAAAGACTTTCGCGATCCTGCTTCCCGCAGAACTCCTTCCAGCTCCTGGTCTGCTCCTTTTCAGCTAACGTCTCATATTTAGTCTTGGCTTCTAGATACACTTTAACGACATGCTCCCGTCGAGAGGGGGCGGCGCAACGTACTCTCCTCTTTTTTGTTATCATGTCGGTTTTAGCTTTTTGTAGTTCGGGTGTCCACCAGGGTATTTTAATGTTATTATTGGTTTTCTTTTTTTGAGTAAGTTCTAGGCAATTTTCTACTATTTTTTCTGTGTATAATTTTACTGTTGATTCTAGTTCCGAAATTTCTGTTATTTGAGATATTTTTGTTCTAGTTATACTGTTTGATTCTAATTTTGTTTTGAATGAATTTTTAAATTTATCCCAGTCCGTTTTTTTAGTGTTGAAAATTCTAGTCGACCCAATGGGAATGTTGGGCTTGTTTTTATTTATTTTAATTTTGAAAAGAATAGCGTTATGGTCCGAATTTATAATGCCTTGGTCGACTCTCCAGTCCGAAACTCGTTCGAGCAGTCCTCCAGAACATGCCGTGAGGTCCACACAACTCTTGAATTCCCTTTCATTTCTAAAGGTGCAAAACGTAGGGGTATTGCCCTCGTTTAGAAGGTGAAGGTCCATTTCGCCGACAGCTCCCAACATAGCCTCACCTCTATGGTCGGTGGTTTCGCTACCCCACCAGGTGTTCCAGGCGTTCACGTCACCACCAACCAAGAAGTGCCCTTTGGACTGGTCTTTTATGTATCTAATCCGGTCCAAGTATGGCTCGATGGGTTGGCTGTCCTCTTAATAGACCGACACCACCGTAACCGTCCAGTCACCCAGACTCAGTTCAGCCGCGGCCACATTCTCGGTTATAAGTTTGGGATTGCAATTTATTTGCAATTCCTCACTATAGACGAGAATTGCGGCCTTAACCGGCTTGGACCGATTCTGCGTGCACTGGACAATCCTGCACCCTCTAGTTCCCGCCATTTCTCCTGCGGCTCCCACATATGGTTCTTGTACTAATGCAGCTACTATTTTTCTTTTGGAGCACTCCAACATAAGCTCAGTTGTGGCAAGCTTTTTTCTTTGTAAGTTAGCTTGTGCCATTTCGAGCGTCCGTAACTGTGTTGGTGTGTTATCCATGATTATTGATGTTATTTTTGAGCTCTGTGGTGCTGTCCCAGCTGTAAGCGACACTAGATCTGGCTATTTTGTCCCATTTGATTCTTTCTGGGCAGCTTCTGTCAAAGCAGTTGTGTCCCGTGTCTGCTAGTTTTGCTCTAGTAGTTTTTACATTTGGGTTCTTCATTTATGTCGGGGCAATTTTTTATGAGATGGTCACCGCCGCAATGGCTACATAGAACAATTTTCTCTGCACACCATTTTCGGCCGTGTCCAAACCCGAGACAGCAGGAACACTGGATCAGTGGGGACTGGTCAAACACCGGGACCCTCTGCATTCCTATATGTAAGGTTCCTGCCTCTTTAACTGCTTTCCACACTTTTGGGGAGACTTCTACTACCACGTGACACAGCTTTTCAGATCTAGCTCTCCTTTTATATCTGACTTTTATCCTTACCTCCTCTTCTGGTATTCCTTCAAGTACTTCTCTATTTTGATTTTTAAAAGCAAGCAATAGCTCCTCATCTTCTATATCTTTCACCACTCCTCTCATGATAAGAAGCGGGTCTTTATTAGTTTTTTCTTCTACTTTTAATTTACTATCCTTTAGTTTCCGTTTCATTTGCTCTAAGTCCTCTCGGTTCCGACTTCCTATCAGTACTTTTTGTCCTTTTACCTTACGTACTTTATCTATTTGTATGCCTGTTGTACTTGGCTTTAGGGTATTTCTGATGTTGTTTAGTCTGTCTTCGCTGGTATGCTCTTTTACTTCTGATCCTACTAGGATACAGTGTAGGATACAGCGTGTTGGTTAGGGTGTAGTGGGTGGTGGAGGGATATTTGGCTTCTAATCTCTCTGTCCCCCAGTCTCTCCAACGTCTTTAGGAAGAACGAGGTAAGGCTAATGGGTCTGAAGGATTTGGCCAAGGTGTAGTCCTCTCTGCCTGGTTTTGGAATAAATATTATCTTTACTTCTCTCCATTTCAATGGTATGTAGCGGTGTGCTATGCAGGCTTGGAACAGCGTTACCAGATATTCTGCTACGATGTCCACGCTCCACTTTAGCAGCCCGGAAAAGATACCATCTAGGCCAGCGGCTTTAAAAGGGAGGAAGGTGTTTATTGCCCATATTATTTTCTCCTTGTTAATTATGTTTTTAGCTGCGTTCCAGTCTAGGCTGCTGGTAGCCCTCTCCTCGTTGGGTTGCCATAATTGCGTGTTAGCAATTTGACAGCCGGGGAAGTGAGTTGTTAACAGCAGCTCGCTTGTCTCCGCATCTGTTTTGGTGTATGTATTATCTGGTTTTTTAAGGCAGCCAATTTAGTGGTCTGTCTCTTTAGAGAGGCACGATTTCACTTTGATTGCCTGATTGTTATTTTCTATGCTGGAGCAGAAGTGTCTCCAGCACTCCTGCCTTCTAAGGCGTATGAGTTTTTTATATTGTTTCCTGGCTGCCGTATAGGTATCCCAGTCTAGTTGTGTTCGTCTGTTTCTGGCCCTATTGAACAGTTTCCTGACTTTCCGGCGGTGTCTCTCTAGCTCGGGACACCACCAGTGTTGCTTCCCTCCCCATCTAGGTATGGTGAGGGGACAGGACTGTTCATAGCTTTCCAGAAGTAACGACGTAAGACTTTCCACGTAGGTGTCTATGTCGGTTATATTTAGGTAATTTGTTGTTGTGAGTCGTTTTCCAATCTCAGCACTGATCAGCCTAATGAATCGATGATCGGTCCTTTGAGGTATTCTTCTTGGTAGTGGTTTGGGTAGATTCATGTCGTTGGTAAAACGGATCCATCTGTGGTCCGAACAGGATAGTTCATTGGACACATGCCAGTTGTGGATGTAGTTGGACATATCCGCCGTTGCCATCGTCAGATCTATTACGGTTTTTGAACGAGCGTTTATGAATGTTGGTTCAGTGCCTTTGTTAAGTATGGTGAGGTTATTGCTAAATATAAAGTTAAGTATATCTATATATCATATATATAGATATACTTAATATTATATATCACCTCGTGCGTTTGTTTCGGCACTCCCCCACACAGTGTGATGTGCGTTGGAGTCTGCCGCGATGATTAGTTCCAGCTTCTCTCTCTCACAGTACTCAACCAAAGAGTTGAGCTCTGGAGTTGGCGCTTCCTCATCACCCGGCAGGTAGACGGAGGCGAGGACAACGTCTCTGAGGTGCTGGTCGGTTCTTACGAGTTTAACTGCTGTTACGTCCCTTGAACATAATTCGTTTATTAGTATGGTTGGTATATGTTTCGGCATGAGTATACATGTTCTTGGGTTACTTACGGAGGTATCTAAAAGTAGTTTCACTCCGATGTTGCCAAGACCACATATTCTGCCATTCTTGATCCACGGCTCTTGGATCATGGTTATGGTCTTAGGGTTCAGCTCCAGCACCCTGCGTAGAGATGCCGTCGCAGTTTGTCTGTGCTGGAGGTTTGCCTGGATGAAGTTAGCAGTCCGGGATGGGGGAGGAGCGCAGACAGCCGTCGCTGAGTTCACTCCCCCCCGTTTCCGGAAAGCATTCCTCATCCGTGGTGTTGGGTGATGGTGACCGTGTTATTTCCATCGGGGCCGGTTTCAGCGGCCTCCGTTGAGGGTGGTGGACGCGTCGTCTGTGGAGAGCTTGGTTTCGGTGCCGTGGTGGTAATTGTGGCGGTTTTATCTTCCGGATTGGGGTCGTCCTTGTCCTTGTCCTTGTCCAGAACGCGGACGTAGATGTTCCCCAAGAGGTAATAAATACGCCTGTTTTGTGTCTTGAGTGTTGCTATGTATGACTGCGGCACACGGAAGAAGAGTTGGGTTCCCGGAGGATCCTGTTTGCTTTTTTCGTGCGTCAGAATCCAAGCTTTCATGTTTAAGTGGCGGTTCTGCCTCGCAAGAAGTTTCCGTAGCGTCTCCGTGTTCCCGGTATGTCCTGGGACATGGAGCATGCACGGCACCTTCTTTGGTATAGCCGATTCAGGCCGAACAACCAGTTTGGTATTTGTTGCTGGTAGTGTGATGTTACTCACGGTTCTGGTTAGCCAACTGAGTGTGAAAGCATCCTCGCACCATGTTTTGAGGACGCCATCCGCAGAGTGGGCTCTACCTCGGAACCGGATGTCGTTCGGTTCGGCCTGGAGGGTGGCTTCAGGATCGGCCATGAGTTCGTCCCGTAGCTTCCCCTCGATGGTAGCGCGGATGTCTTCAGCCTGCTCTGGCGTCATGTCCGAGAAGGGCTCGGTCATGACCGCCACACAGAGTTCGTTGGCTAAATAAGATGCCGCTGCTTCCGCGTAACTGGCCGAGACTCTATCTGTCGTCCGGGTTCTGCTGGGTTTCACCTTCTTGCTTTCCCCGGTCGGTGTTACTGTGTCTTCAGGCCTTGTACGCTTCTGGCCTTTGGTTCTTTGTTCGTTAGTTTGTGTTGTGTTATGTTTTTTCCGGCCTCTGGGCTTCATGCTGCGCTTGAGACCCGGTTGCGTTTGAGGTGCCTCGATCTTAGGCGCTAGTGCTGTGGCCTCTGCGGGGCAGAGGTTGGGAGCCTCGGTATGCGTCACCGCGTCGGTTGCTGCTGCACGTCGTGCCGCAATTCGGGCCTTCTTCAGGCGTCGTTTTTTGGATGCCGTCATGTGCTCCGTGAAAACTGGTTCCATCTGAATGGCGTCTTTTAGAGCTGACAGATCTATCGTTGTAGCTTGTTTTTGTTTAGTTGTTGCCGGGGTGTTCATTGGTGCAGTCCGGGTCGGTTCTATCGGAGTCGCCGCAGATGCCGCACCCTCGGTCGCAGACGTTACCGTCGCATCCTTGGGCGCAGCTTTCTTTGGCTTCTCCGTGGTAGAAGTCGTCCCGAGTGCAGTGGTGAGCACTCCTTTGGGTTTTGTTAGACCAGACGTAGACGCAGAGGTGACAGTCTGAGACGCAGCCCGCTTTGGCGCATCTCTAACCATTCTCCTCTTTGTCTTGTCTGTGGACGCTGTCTGTTTAGGCGCGTCTTTGATGTTAGAAAGTCTAGAGGCATCTGGAAATGTCGCTTCCGGCGATTTCCGCCTTGGCGTATCTCGGGACGCAACCCTTGACTTGGGTGTAAGTGGCGCATCTGTTGACGCAGGCTGTCTTTTGATGGTGTTGGTTTGGTTGGTTGCCTCGTTATCCATTGAGGTATTAAAAAAACAAAAACCTTGCAGAGTGTTTGATGTCCTTCGAACTCGCACATTCAATGTTTTTATGTCAATTTTGTGGATTGACTTCATACGGACATGTAATCCTTTTGTGGAACTGGCTATAGTTTTCAGAATAGCTCTACATATTTTGCATTGGGCTGTCAAATTATTCACCGCTTTCTTAAAATATCTCCATACCAGCAACGAACTATTAAACGCCATGTAAGGTTCATTTGATTGTTTGTCGACATTTTAAAAGTATTAACTTAACATTCTAGCACTTGCGTAACAAATTTTCTTTCAATTAACCCATAAAAAAACGTAATTTAAGCACACCATGACAGAAACTGCACAACCAAAACAATTGTAAACAAACATGTGCCTGCACGCACTCGAATATCATCCGCTCACTTACTCCAGTTAGAACTGTATCACTTATTCTTTTGTATTCGAGAATAGTCGGGATAGTTTGCGTATGCAGTATGCAGTCCGAAACTTTCCTCCGCAAAAATGTATCTTTAGCCAGATTGGAACAATCGCATCTGGAACAGAGCTAAGTTCCGGATCAGTGACATGTTTTATTTATATTAATAGAATAATAGTTTAGGTTCAAAATTACCCAATCGATAATAAAATCTAATTTTCCTTCATACTTTAACAGGCTTAGGACTGACAGCTAGAATAAAATTATTGTGCTATTTGTTTTAATTACTTAGCTGGCTTATTTTAAAAATCGATTTTATATACAAATATTATTAATTTATGTTCAACTTCTATGTACACTTATATATCTATACGTCCATATTGCAATTTAAAAAAAGTATTTTTGATACTTTATCTTCTTTCGTAGTTGATCGACGGCTATTTAGTGTTAGGCCGGCTTTTGAAAATATGCGTTCACACGAAACTGAGGTTGCCATTATACATAATCTTTTACGCATATAATTGTGTAATATTGGGTATATATGTTTCCGATCTTTCCACCATTTTAGAGAATCTCCCGTTCTATTCAACATTTATTCTTCTAAATATTTTCGAGCTCAATAATAGCTGCTGCTGTTTGATTTTGAGGTCTTGCATTGTTCAGTTCAGCATCGAACTCCTCGCATAACGAAGATTTTGATGTGCTGCGGATTCTGTAACTGTCACTGTTCGATTGGCTGGAGCGTATATTGGCGGCGCATCTAGAAGTCTCACTGACCCTAAACTTCTTTTGTTCTCTCTGCAGAAGTTAGTCTTCATTGACCACTAACTTCTGCAAGGGCTGCAAAAAAGCGATTTGTAGGGACCATATTGTTTCTATGTGCAATCATTGTTCAGTGTAGCTTATTTCTAAAACAGATTATGTGTTATTTGATTAAAGAAATATTGATGTTTTATGCCCGGTTCCTATTGATTATATTCAACGATTAGTATTGTGCAAAAAGTACCATGTGTTTTTGGGTTACGAGTAACGGACATAAAAGGCGAACCTAAAATTTTTGCGTTATCTACCTTTTTTTTTTTTTTTTACGTCAGGAAAACCCTCTTACGGGTACCCGCTCGCCTGGGGAAGCGAGACGGGTTATGTGGGCTGCCGCGCAAAGATGGTAAACGCGCGGCAGCCTACCCACTAAAAACCTGACGAAAGGCCACTCTGTCGCCATAAGGCTGGGGTCACAGGTATCCGAATTCCTCTGTAAACCCCAGCGGCGAGTGCCTGTTGAGGCACGTCCTGGTGTCAGGGGCTAAGGTGGAAGACCACCCCTGACGGCCTCCTCGAGTGGCGCGCGGACGCCTCCGCGCGCGCCGACTCGGGCCAGATTAATGGACGGCCGACTTCTCCAAGTCGACCGCCCTCTGGCTCGTGCTAGGGGGAGAGGCGGCGGTCGTGGGCCGCTCTCCGGCGCCCGGTCCTTCTGCGGCGGAGTGCGAGATCGGAAGTCGCCTCCCTCTCTCTCTCTCCGCCGCCTCCTTCTGCGACATCACGTCTTCGCAGAAGGACAGGACGGCGTCCCAGGACCTTTCGCTACCGGCCATGGCAGAGATCACAGCCGGCAACGTCAGGTCCGCCCCCACAACACTTTGGAGCGCCTCGCGCTCCGTCGCCCAAGCTGGGCACACCTCCAGCGTATGCTGAGCCGACTCATCGGGACAGTCGTCGCAGTGGTGGCAGCGAGGAGTGGGCTCCCTCCCGGCGACCCGACACAGATACCCCCCGAAGCAACCGTGCCCCGTGAGGATCTGCGTGGTGCGGAAGGTTAGAACGCCGTGACGACTGCCCAACCACTGCGTGAGAATGGGGCGAACTGCCTCGATAGTCCGTCGGCCAGCGCAAGGGCGCTCCAGCCTGGACCCCCACTCTTGCAAAGCGGCAACCCGCTCTTGCTCTTCGTCGATCCGGGGTGGTTCTGTGCTGGGGTTCCCGGATGCTAGGCCTCGACGCCGACGATATATCAACGCCAAGGAACGCGCATCCAGGTCCCACGGCAGTACTCCCGCCAACACACATGCCACCTCTCCCGAGATGGTACGGTACCCTCGGATGACCCTTATCGCCATCACTCTCTGCGCCCTCCGCAGCAGAGCGATGTTCTCGCGAGACACACGGGGGCATCGTACATGGCCTCACGACATCTGTGTAGAGCCGCCGTGTCACAGCACTCGGTCCACCCACGTTCGGCAAGAGTCTACTTAAAGCCGCCGCCTCCTTCAGTAGTCGCGGCACCAAAGCACTGAAGTGCGCCCGGAAGTCCCACCGGCTGTCGAGCACGAGTCCGAGGTACTTCATCGTGCTCCTCACGCCGATGCGGACCCCCCCCCCCCCCCCCACGACGATAATTATTTTAAAAATTGCAGGTGTTTGTATGGTGTCAAGTTCCATAATTGCCGTATTTTTTAAGTTCTGCCGTTTTGTAAGAGAAAACGGTTAAGATTGCCGTTTTAACGCGCACGGAAACAACACTAATGGCGTCTTTCATTTTTTTTCTTAAATTTAAAGGCATCGAAACATGGTCGGATCATGCATAGCGTGGCGAGGTCAAATTTCACTGACAGTTTATAGCACGTAGTGCGGCCGTGTATACGTACGTCAATTTTAATGATTTGGAATATAAAACTTTGAAGCGAATCGTCCAATAAAGATAAAAAGTTACGATTCAACAAACCGGTATGGTAGGGACAACACTGCACAAAAGAGCTGGCAACATTATTTATAAATTTAACATTTGCATGTGTCAATTTAGTCTCTGAGATTAAAAACAGACCATAGTTGGTTGATATGATATGGCTTAATCTATTGGATTTGTAAAGGTTCACTTCGTATGTACACGTAAAATGAAACACCAAAATAGATTTGTAACGCACTTATCCGCTCAGCGGTTGCAACTGGAGTGAGCGGCTAGCAACTCGCCAGCTCCCACCACCGATCGCCCCGCCAGTAAGCATGATACGTTCATTAAGCATAATACAATACATAAATACATGCATACATACATACATGCATACATACATACATACATACATATATACATAAATACATACACACATACATACATACATACATACATACATACAAACAAACATACATACATATACACATTTATTAATCGAGAGCTAAAAATATAAACTATATATTAAAGATGATGTGAAGTAAAGAAAGGACTAAAGGGATAGGAAATATTCTTTTACTAAAATTTTAAATCTTTCTAGACTTCTCGCACTTCTCACCTTTACAGGAAGAGAATTCCAAAGTCGAGCTGCTTTTACAGTAAAAGAATTAGAGAAAAAACATGAAGAGTGTTTAGGAATTTTAAGAATAAAATTCTGATCAGAGCGAAGAGAACGAGCATGAGAGTCACTCAGAAATTCAAAACGCTCTTTCAGATCTGCTATTTATACAATAATTAAAGTATGTCCTTATTTTATTAGTTAATCTGCACACCGCCTACCGTCTTTGCCACACTCTTCTCCTCCACCTCAAGGTTGCCTGGAAGAGATCATTCTTAGCGATAAGGCCGCCTGCTGTACTGTGGTGTGTATGTGTAAAGCCAGTTTCCCTCCTCTCCTCCAGCCTATATATATATATATATATATACAGCCAACCTTATATAGAGAGTAATAAACGAACTTTGGAGTTAAACAGTCGTGTCATTGAACATCCTTACATGGCGACCCTGCCAGGCGGTGTGCGTGCAAGCGCTACACAAGGCACGCACACCGCCCTCGAAAAATTATAATAATAATAATAATAATAATCCACGGCGGCCAATCTCATTGAGACTAGCCAACTGCGCAGGAGATATTATAGTGCACAAGTGTACGCGCAGACACAAGAGCACTCTCTATTCCTGTCACTCTCATACTCCGGTGGGACGACTATTCGACACGACCGGTGAGAGTTAAGGCGCAGGACCGACGGCTTTACGTGCTCTCCGAGGCACGGGGGTGAAACACCGCCAACTTCCCAACTCCGGGCTGTTACTGAGGCTTACTATACAGAAAGACTCAATAACTAAACTTGGTCCGACCCGGGACTCGAACCCAGGACCTCAGGATGTGCAGCCGTACATGCTAGCCACTACACCACCGAGGCAGTAATTCGAAAAATTATGAAAATATGAAGCAAGAAATATATATCTATAAAAAAACATCTAAGAAAAGAAAATGGGCACACCGTCGTCGGAAAAATTAAGAAGATTGAATAATAAAAGAAGAAATAAATATAAGAAAAATATATACATATAACAAGAAAAATATTCTGAAAGCAATAATGGGAGACAACAATTGTGAAGAAAAAAAAACACGAAGAAAAATATATATTTTTTAAATAAAACGAAGATTTAAGTATGAAAAAAATATAAGAAGAAATAGGTAATCTGGAAAAATATTATAATAAATTACTACTGCTATGTATAAAAAATATATATACAAAATCAATTTAATGTCGGAAGCCTATTTAAGAATCGGAGAAAAACATCGAACGTAGTGGAAATGAAGAAAATAACTTCAGACGACTTGGAAGAAAAAGAAAATGAATAAAATCGTGACTCAACATGACCATCATCGACTACCGAAATCTAGATCAACTTGGTAATATAATATAAGGTAAAGGCTAAACTTATTATAAAAGTATTATAAAAAATAGATTTTTATTATGAATCTAGTTACAATATGTTTTTTTTTGAAATAGCACAAATATAGTAAATATAATTAATAATAGAGAGAGTTTTGAAATAGGTAACAAGAAATTGTAAATTACAAAAAAATATTATGAATTATTAAAATATGTAATTGGAATTCGTTTATATCAATTAATATTGTATTTAAAGTATTTTTAGGAATTACAATCCGAAGTTCAATTTCATTTACTATATAATAATATTATAATTAGTATATAATCCTTAAATATATCGTAAAAATTGTAAAAATGTTATTTCAACATCTTTATGTTAATCATTACTATTAATTATATAAAAATATAGCATAGGAACGATTCCTATAGATCAGGTTCTAACAATAACTTGGCTTCATATTTCCTGACGCGAACTTTCACATATATGGAAAGGAATTCGTATACTATAATATGATACTCGAGATATTATTGAAGCCTGATGCAATCATTAGTAAATTTCCATTGTTTATATAATTTGCAATCCAAGTCTTATAAAAGGCTTATAAAAGGTTGAATTATTCAAACCTATTTATTATCTTAATTTTTGTTGTTGTCGTGACCAATAGTAAAAAAAAACTGTCAAATATTTTTATATTTTTATTTTAATCATTCTTTTCATGTTGTACTTTAACTCTAAATACAGGTAATATATTATATGTAAAGGAATCAAGAGATTAACTCTATCTACTACCAACAGGTAGTTGTTGGTAGTAGATACCTAGAAATTGAACATCTTTACATGAAACTTAATAAAAATTGAATTGTGACTTAAGACTACAATGTGTATTAAAGACAAGAATTTAGTGAAGGAAAGGATAAAATGAAAGAATAAAAAAGTATTTAAATAAAGATAAGAATGTTTTTTTTGAGTAAGCTTACTGTAGGTGAAGTTATAGGGAATATTTAATTGTTTGAAGTGCTTAGACACTAAGATTGTGCGGTCAAATTTATATATTATGTACATACGAGTTGACATGATATATTTTATATGTATGGTATGTTATGTATGGTATTAGAATGAACGGTATTAAGAATTGGTTCTATTGACAATTAGCTTTTGCACCGATGATCGGTCTGATCAACCGATAATTGTGAAAATGTTAATCTGTTAATAAGTTCCTAATTTAGTGTTTGGTTTTGGTTGGTGGTTGGTCGAGATGTATACATAAATGATTGAAATTATTAATATTTTATTGATTTGCCGCCTATTTTCTCGATCATGTCGTACGCGAGTCGTCTGCGTGAGAGTTATAGCGCAAAAGGCCAAATAAATAAATAAAAATGAGTATATACTAATAATATTGTTTTGCCGCCTATTTTCTCGATCATATTGTACGCGAGTCGTCTTTGTGAGAGCAATAGTGCAAAAGGCTTAATAAAAAATAAATATAATAAAAGTGCACATATTAATAAGAAGTAAATGGGAGAGGTTGAAACTACAAATAAAACAAATAAATATATTATAATGAAACGGTCGGATACATTAAAATGGTTTACTTACCTAATAATGTAAACTTATAAAGTGAAAAGCTAGCGAAATGGATAATGACTAGATTGAAATATTATGATGTCGACAATAATGAATTAATTATTAATAATGACGATGACTGTATTCCCGGATTGACAAATTTATTTGATGCATTAAATCTAATAATTAAGTATTAAACATTTTTTTTAATAGTATGATAAGATTAATGACTTATAACGTATATTTTTTTTTTTATATTCCTTCTATATTAGGGATCTTATTTAGAAAATAATAGATATATTAAGAAAGCATGTTATCATCTAGTTATTAATTCCAAAGTTTCTTAAGAACAATTTGGTTATTGAAAAATATTCTTTTTCTGGTAAAGAAAAGATAAGTATGTATACTACCAAATACAACTTTAAATAGTTTTGTGAACGACTTAACATTTTGTTGATGATTTTGTTTAAAATTCTTTCAAATCAAATTTTAGTAATTCCACAATACCTAGTAAATTATTATTTTTATATACTTATATTTTGGTCTTTGGTGTGTTTTGTATCTAAGTGTAATAATTTAATATATTACTAAAATTGTGTAAATTCTGTATTAATTAAATTTTATACATGTTATTCGTAATAAATAGATATTCACATATTAGGTAAAAAGTATTCTAAATTGGAATTTGTGTCAAAAAAACAAATTAAAGAAAAATTCTTAATTTTTTTTTTCAAAATGCCGGGGGAGTTGTGGTGTGTATGTGTAAAGCCAGTCTCCCTCCTCTCCTCCAGCCTATATATATATATTGTACAACCAACCTTATATAGAGAGTAATAAACGAACTTTGGAGTTAAACAGTCGTGTCATTGAACATCCTTACAGTACATTCATTTTTGTATATTATTTTCATTATGTTTGTTTCTTTTATAAGGTGTACAATAAAGAGTATTATCTATCTATCTACACTAAAGGTAGATCCTTTAACAAAATTTGATAAATTTAAATTTTATTGTAGCCAACTCATCAGAATCACAATACTATAATACTCAGACTTAACACTAACAAAGTACTAAATCAGACAAAAGTTAATCGATTATTCTTTTTCAATTAATTCCTCATTGTAATTTCCGTCGCTCTCTAAGGATTTATTTGGACAAACTTCCCATTTACACTCGACCTTTTTCAGATGTACAATGTTCTTACGAAGTCGTTTCCCATTTGAAAATGGGATTCATTACTTCAACGTCATTTACTACTTCAACGTTATTACCTTCTTTATTGACTACTTTATATGGCGCATCATTGAATGTAGCAGACAATTTGTTCTCCTTCATAATGTTTTTTACGTATACTTTTTCTCCAACTTCAATATTTGATTCTGTAGCTTAGCTTTTCCTGTCTGCGTACTCTTTACCCTTCGTTTTCATATATGTATCTCTGTGATTTGTTTCGAGATCTACTTCTGCAAATTCAATATCTACTACCGAAGGTAGCTTGTCCCTGGATTTACGCCTGAAAAAAATTTCAGCGGGAGGTTTACCGGTCACACATTAAAAGGTGGTATTGTACATGGTCAAATATTTAAGCAAATCTTCTTACCAATTTGACTTATACGTAACCGTTTTAATATGTCCCTGTTCTGTCACTCAACCTCCGCATTTAGCTGTGGCCAATAAGGGATGCTATGGAACAACTAAATACCGAATTCTTTGCAAAAATTTTCAAAACCTGTTGCTAATAAACTATTGGCCGTTATCAACAGTAATAATTACCGGTGTGTCTAGTCGAGAATCTATCTCTTTAAGTATATTTATTGTGTGTGCTGAGTCCTTATATAGACTATAATAATCTATGATTACTAATCTGCATCTATTTAATGTCCAGTCGGCAAGGGTTCAAGATAATCTTTGGCTACATCGATCCAAGGTTGTAATGAAAGCTCCCGTCTGCGCATAGGGTTCGGGCGATTTGGAGCCGAAACTAGAGTAGAGCCCTTACAAGATCTGACACCATACTTTTAAGTGTAGACGTGTTTTCATTGCTACCATGCCCGGATGCCCTTCATGGGCTGCAGCTAAAACTTTTGACCTTAAACTTCCGGGTGGGCTAAATAGGACCTACTAATTTTAAACTCGGATCACTCTTATAACAATCATTTATTTCGATAAATTTTTATCATATTTAATATATCTTATGGAAATTATGTATGAAATATGACATCAGACAAATGCCCACCATTCTTCTCGATACAAAGATTGGCTCTTTAACGTGTTTTCCATTATACTACGTAATGTTTCTGGTTGAAGGCTCGGTATTTCGTCTCGAATATTCTGCTTTAGCTAATAGTCTCTGGTTTATTAAAATACACTTTGTCTTTTAAATATCTCCATAATAAAGCCAGGCGCAGTTAAATCTGGCAAACGAGGTGGCTAAGGGAAATCTGATTTTTTTGAAATTAGACGTTCGCCAAAAATTTAACGCGCAGGTCCATAGTTTGCCTAGCAGTGTGCGCAGCGGCTTCATCTTATTGAAATCTGATCTGCTATTGGTCGCAAAAACTCATTTCTGTTTAAGGGCTTGTACACAAAACTGCGATGCGACGCGATGCAAATTCGCAACGCAGAAAATTGCGACACGAATTGCTCCGATGCGATTTCGTGCGGCAAGCTTTGAAAATCGACGAAAAAAATTTTTTTGCTGATTTTAGAACGAGCATAATTGTTTACATTAGTTTTTATTGAGAAAAGAGTTTTTCAAATATTACAATCACACATACAGTGGTATTTGAGTCCACAGGAATTCGTGTTATTGCCGTTTAATTTTAAAATTGTAAAAGTATCATGTGACATACATTTACTTGGGACGCGTACAGCTTTCTTGATCACGGCACTACTTTGTCCGGGACGGCTACAACGGAATACGTGCCAATAATAAAATGGTGTGTTGGAATGAATAATAAACTATATTTAGATAATTGTCCGATACAGAGTACAAATACGGATCCTATGCGTCCTACAGGAGTAAGGGAAGGTTCATATCTGACGTAACATGCGTCGAGCGTATCATCGGTCGCCTCTATTCGGTCGAATGTGTCGGTCGGTCGGTCGGTCGGTTCGTATCAAACGGAAAATGCGTCGAGCGTAACATGTCAGTTTCTGCGTTTAGCATCTACAGAGGAGTTGTGTTGTGTGATACTGAATTTTAAAATGAAGACTATGGAAATAATTGCTATTTGGGAGGCTTTAGAACAAGACCGAAAAAGGAAACGTCGATATTGGGTGCATCCTTTAAATACTATAAGAATATCAAGTAGCCAATTTCATTGTCTATATGCAACTTTAAGAGAGTATCCTACAAAATTTATTCAGTATTATCGCATGTCCATAGAATCTTTTGATGAACTCCTTATGGTTGTAAAATGTGCCATAACTAAGTATGATACAAAATTTCGATGTGCCATTACTCCAGAAGAAAGATTGACTATTATATTGAGGTAAGATATTACAGGCAGATACAGGAAAATTGTAGGTATAATAATAACTGCTTTTGTTCTTGACATTCATATTTTAATATTACTGACATGTATATTAAAATGATACAAAATTCCAAAATCAACCAATATAAAATAAACGTAACGGATTAACTCTGCATTAATGTTTCAATATCTTCTTCAGTTGTTCGCGCGCAGATGTGTTGAGTGTTCATTTGGATTATTGTGCACTAAGTGGAGAGTACTTCACACTGCCATTCTTACCGAACCCGATTTTGCTATGGAGATAGTAAAGGCTGCTTGTATACTTCATAATTTTGTTCTTCGACGAAGAGACAGCTATCTTAATGACATTCAAATATGTCAATGACAGACTTTACCCACAGCAACGTCAACTAGAATAACGACTGCCACAGATAATAGGGATTTTTTAAAACAATATTTTTTTTTTTTTTAATTTAAAATGGGCATACTCTTGACCTTCATCTTAGCCCGAAGGCATTGATAAGATCTACGATGTAGCGAGTTTACCCAAGAGAAGCCTGTTAACACGCACCTTAAAAAGTTTCAGGTCGTACGCACTCGGAAAAACAGACGCAGGCAGGGCATTCCACTTCTTGGCTGTGCGCATTATAAACGATGATGAAAAGCGCTTAGTGCGAATGGTCGGAATGTCAACCAAGAAAGGATGGTATCCTGCAGTACGTCTGGTGTTCCGATGGAAGAATGGCGATGGCGGTATGAGACTATGGAGCTCGTGGGCACACTCTCCGAAGTACAGTCTGTAGAAAACCGACAGACAAGCAACCTGGCGGCGGTGTGCTAAGCTGTGAAGCTTAGTTTTCACCAGCTTTTCGTCGCCGACTAGCTTTTTGGCTCTGCGTTCAACCGAGTCAAGTGCGGCAAGTTGGTATTTTGCTGAGCCATCCCAAAGGTGACAGCAATACTCCATGCATGATCGGACTTGAGCTTTGTATAAGGTGAGAAGCTGTCCAGGCGTGAAGTATCGCCTAACCTTGTTAAGGACACCCAGTTTTTTAGCCGCAGTCTGTGCCTTTGACTCGATGTTGTCGCCAAAGTTAAGATTTGCACTTAACCTTATGCCGAGAAGCTTCAGACTGTCGGAAACCTCTACAGACGCACCGCGAAAAGTAGGAGTCAAGCTGAACGGACTCTTTTTAGCGGAGAAAAGACAGGCCTGCGTTTTGGCGGCGTTGAAAGCAACCAGATTGTTGTCACCCCATTGTGAGACAAGACTTAAGGTCGCATTTGTACGCTCCACCATGGCCTCTCTCAGAGAACGTATTGTTACCCCTCTGTCCTTTGCACTGGATACATAGCTCTCTACGACTGTGCTGTCATCTGCATATGCAACAATACCTGGTGAAAGTAGGTCATTGATGTGTAGCAGGAAAAGAGTCGCAGAGAGAACAGACCCCTGTGGAACTCCGGCATCAATAGTCATTATATCAGATGAACAGCCGTCGACGACGACTCTGATCGACCGTTCGGTTAGGAAGTCGGATATCCAGTCACAAAAGTCGGAGGGGATGCCGTAAGCAGGAAGCTTGCTCAGTAGACTAGCGTGCCAAACCCTATCAAATGCCTTCGAAATATCGAGTGAGACTGCTAGAGCTTCACCACGGTTTTCGATGGCCTCACCCCAGCAATGCGTGACATACACAAGAAGGTCCCCAGTAGACCGTCCCCGGCGGAAGCCATATTGATGGTCACTAAGGAGATCGTTAGCTTCAAGGTATGACAGCAGCTTACTGTTAAGCACCCTTTCCATAACTTTACAGAGTATGGAGGTAATGGCGATTGGTCGATAGTTGCAGGGATCGGCACGACTACCCTTCTTAGGTACTGGCTGTACATTGGCAAGCTTCCAAGAATTGGGCACTGTGCTAGTTTGGAGAGAGAGGCGATATAGGCGAGTCAGTACAGGAGACAACTCAGGCGCACAATGCCTTAAGACCCTTGAAGGTATACCGTCAGGTCCACTGGCCTTATTCACGTCAAGGCTTTGTAGTATTCTACGGACCTCTTTCATGTGAATAGTGATCTTTGGCATCGAAGAATCACAGTGAGGCAAAGTTGGCGGATGTTTAGAGCCAGCACTTAGACGCGAATTACTTGCAAACAGAGTTGCAAGTAAATTTGCTTTCTCTAACGCGGAGTGAGCCAGTGATCCATCAGGTTTCTGCAAGGGAGGCAAAGAGGGACGGCAGAAGTTGGATTCAACAGCCTTGGACAGGGACCAGAATTGCTTATTACCAGGAGGGTAGGAAGCAAGTCTAGCTCCTATACGACTGATATGTTCAAAACGTGCCCTACGGAGAACCCTATTGCAAGACTTGGTAGCAGAGTTATAAGCTCTTTTCTTCGCACGAACCCTCCGAGCTCGGACTTTGCGATCGCGAGCCAGAACCCAGGACTGGTAGGCAGACTCTTTTCGCGCGTCAGCACGAGCACAGTCCGCATTGTACCAAGGCCTAGCCTTGTGACCAAGCAGGATGTCGGAGAACGGAATGAAGTATTCCATTCCCTGCTGTATCACATCAACAACCGCATCAGCAGAGCACGAGGGATCGTTCGAAGAAAAGCACACTTGCCGCCACGGGTAGGATGCAAAAAAGTGCCGCATCTCATCCCAGTTTGCTGACTCGTATCGCCATACTCTCCTCGTACCCATAGGGCACTCAACTGGAGGAGAGAAGATCGATACGGACTTCACTAGATTGTGATCGGACGATCCCAGCGGGGATGTTACTGATATTGAGTGCCTGTCTGGGTCTGTTGTCAGCACAAGGTCCAAGCAATTGCGAGTATGTCCGTCCACATCCGGTTCCCGCGTCGCAACTTGGACCAGCTGAGTGAGATCTTGCGATAACGCAAATTTGCGCGCCTCTCTCCCAGCATGGTCAGTGTGTTTGTAGGGGAACAACCACGTAACGTAACGAAGGAATATTGCAGTACCAAGACCAATATATATACGAACACTAATAATAAAATAAACATTAACTTACGTGGTTCATTTTTCTTTTTTGTATCATATGTCTCCCACTCGGCTATTACTATTTCTCCAATTTCCTCCCAAGCCTGTCTCTTGGCTTGTCGATCACTATAAGATTTTTCTTTTATGTTCCATACTTTGATTATATAATGTGTAGATGGAGCGTCGCCGTATAATTAAAACAAAAAAAAAACGAGACAATAATTGCAAGTATGTGTGCGTGCGGCAGCATGCGGCTTGTGTTTATACACAGTGCGTCTATGTCTCTGTGTGCGTGAATAATGATACCAGCTACTACAATAATTCTGCCATAAAATCACGTATTAAAAAGATAGATATAATTAAATAAGTGAAGTTTTAGGAATATGTATGCAGTATTATTCAGTTTTAGAAGTCTTTTTTATTATATAGTTACTTTCTTAAATTAAAAAAAAACACTATTTAATTACAGTTGTATATTAATGTTGTATTAAATCAGCTAAGTTAATTACACTTGTATTACAACTTTTTAGGTATTTGTATTTCGAAATTTGAAATGAAAGACCACAGATATTAGGAATGAAATTTTAATCTGTACTTCTATGCTAATATTATAAAGATGTAGAGTTTGTGAGAACGTAGGGGGTAATCTCTTGATCTACTGAAACGATTTTGAAAATTCTTTTACTAATAGAAAGCCACATTATTTGTAAGTGTCATAGGCTATATATTAACCCGAAAAATATCGCCCAACGAAATGGGCACGGGTCAGCTAGTTACAAATAAACACGTTAACAAAGTCATGGGACATCGTTAGTGTAAAATAAAACAAAACTAAACTCAGAGACCATCTCTTTGTATTTGTTTTTTGAAAAGTTTTCGCTTAGAAGCTATATTACTTTTCACGTCGTCAAATTTTAATTTGTGGTAGTATCTTATCGAAAAATACTTTTCCACTACAAGCCTCATTAAATTTACTTGATGTAGAACACCGCAAACATGAGCCATTTCTACTGCAAAATAACTAACGCCACCTACAAAGTGTTTCATTACAGTAGATACTATTTTGGAATAACTAGCACTTGTCATAATAAAATCTTGCTTAATAAACTGGCGAATTACTGTTTCAGTTCTTTTGCATATATTATATACATCCTGCGAAGCATAAATCAGGCCACCTTTATCTTTTATACACACTAATTTGTGGTATTGTAATCTTTCCCTTGTTATTAATGATTCAATGCAAGCATTACATTTTATCTGCTTACGCAATATCCACACAACGCAACCTGCTATATAGTCAACTATTTGGTCAGTAAATTCACTTAATCATGAACCATGTAATGTCTGTGATATATCCTCATTTTCGTCCAAGGACAAGAGTTCTTCATTTTCAATTTCATCCTCATCATCTCTGCGTGAAAAAGGTACAGTTTCATTTATGCATTTAAGGGACGAAGAACACATAAGAACACTTATGTTTTCAAGGGGCACACAGTTTCCCGATTGGGCCGATTTTAACTCCATATGGCAAAGTAGCTTCTTATAGATACCTTTCAACTGTCGGGCATTCGGGTTGTCGTTATAGCCACCATGCATGCGTATCGATCCAAATAATAATTCGTTACAAAGGCGGTATGTACTTAAGTATTTTAGATGTTTTGGATCTACTAAATTTTCAAAGAGTCTTCAAGCTATTAATGCAAATAAGCACGCCAGGAAATCCCGTAAACGATTGCGATTTGAGAACTGGTACGTAACTTTTTAAAATAATTTTCTTTGAAATATGCTGTTTCTTATAAGTTCTCTTTCTTGAAATTTTAAGGCTCAAATTCAAAATAAGCTGTTTTGCTTCTTCTAATATAGCAAACATTTCATTTTTATTTTTAGAAAAGATAGGGTGTTTGCAACCATTGGTCTATAAATTTCTAGTTTAAAATGTTAAAAACATTATTCATGAGCATTATAAAATTTTCAGTGGCTTTGCTATCAGAAAATTCTGGTAAATTAAGATCTTGTCGACAAAACTCAATTGCTTTTGATACACTACTGCTCAGGAGCTGGGTGGCCAATTTAACATTCATAATGGAGTTCCGGAATTTTAAGTGTTTTTTCGAAAGACGGTTAGCTAGATGTAAACCTGTTTTTTCTTGCAAAATTTCGAGTTTTTCACATATGACCAATCAATTTTGTGGTCATCATATAAAAAACTTTCTTTTGATTCCCAATGATTTCATATTAATTTAATCATATGGCAAATATCAAGGAACACTACCACCTCATAATCGGCACATGGATGCTTAAATGTTGATTTTAGTTCTCTTGGGTTTTCATATTTACAACCCAAGTCTGCATGGCCGATAAATTCGAACTATGACCGTCAAAGGTTAATGACATGACGTCAACACCTACTTCGTGGCATTTGTGCAGTATAGTTTTAATTATATTGGCCTTTTGTTCGCCAGTCATTCTGTGGATTAAAAAATAAGCTATCGGTAACTTCCAAGGTTCATTCAACGACACTAACATAAAAAAATATGCCTCCGAAGCTTTGATATTCATATTTTCATTAGGACCACTCCCCATATCAACTATACCTTCATGTTGCAACGTCTTTCTGTTAAAACACTTTTGCTGTCTGATTGCCATCTCGTCAGCTATTAAAGCACAAATCATATTCTTATCATATAGAGATAAGAATATGATTTGTGTACATATAGAGATCAATCGGATCTCTTTTAGCCTTCAATATCTTAAATGCGTCCTCTGTCAGACCTGTTGAACCGTCAATACTTGCATACCATTTTGAAATTGTTTTTGTATGAGGGAGGCAACTTTCAAATTTAGTTCTAACATAATTATATGCCTTTGGTGAATAGAAATGCAGGGTTAAGCAAAAGTTCCTGAATTCTGGAGCATATTTTGTAACAGGTCTCTTGGCACCTCCTTTTAGTTTTTTTTTTCATATTCACGTACAAGTCCGCAGCAAAAACATTACTTCTTAAAATATTGTACATATCGTTATCAATATATCGCTCTTTCTTCAGCGTTCCGATAACTTGTTTAAAAGATGTAATCTTCTTTTTTAGCCGTTGGTTTTTTTGCCTCAGAGATTTAATTTTTAAGCGATGCTTCTTTTCGAGCAATATTTTCCGTCGCAAATTACGTCGTAGTTTTGCTTTCTTTGGAGTGTCGAAAATAGAATCAAGATCTGAAAAGGATTTTTCCTCGTCTATTTCAGTTTTATTTGGCACCTCTAATATTTTGTCACTGATTTTTTCGTCAGGTATATCATTGTTAGCTACTATATCAATATCATTGATAATTAACGTTTCAGAAGATTCTGTACTGGAGCACATACCATTGTATATACCGGAAGGACCAGCTTCGTTAGAATTAGATTTCTGAAAATAAAACCATTTATGTACATAGTTTTTGTGGATACCACGATTCTAGCTTCAACGCGAAAGTTGAAACGTGAATATTAAGTAACTCTACTATTATTATATATGATTAGCATATTTTTAAACCACACAAGTTAACACACAACTTATTCAATTTTATTTTATAATTACCTCTGCTATAATACTTTCTTAGATTTACGCGAATATTTGACATTTAAATAAAACTATCTTTTCGGATATCCGAAAAGATAGTTTTATTTAAATGCTCAGGATATAACAAAATCTGCCTAAACATACTTTTTACATCTGTTACAAATATGTATTTATCGATCCTAAACAACAATAGAACGTCAACTAGTTCTTTTTGGACTACAGGCCCATTTAATAACATATCATTCAGTGAAACTTTATTACCTGTTTTCATGGAACCATCGAAAACTATCTACACTTAGTTGTTTTCTTGTCCAATCTTATGACAGGATGATGAGGTAAGAAATACACAGGATCTTTGTAAAGATCATACTGACTAATATCTATGATAGTGCCATGACCTTGTTGGATGTAGTCATCAATAAATTCTTTATAAAGTTTGTATAAAACATTATCTTTATGAAGACGAATTTCTAAATTTTTAAATCTTTTTAATGCTAAATTAAATGAATTCCCAAGCTCTTCATTAATACACTCTAAAGGCAATTTAAGCGGTAAGGCAACTTGAAATTTGTTTCTATTATTATCTAAGCTTACAGTTTCACAAAATATTTTCTCACAAGCATCATGCTCTGACAAATTTTCAGCAAAATATTGAGGAATACTTTCAGTTGTCCAAAATTGTGATAGCGTATCATTCAGCGTTGTGTCACATGCTTTGCAAAATAAAGATGTTACCTGATTTGCATTTTGTATATTATTAGGAAAAGATCCAGCTAGGACACAACCAAACTGTGTATGTAGCATTGGCACGGAGTAAGTGTTGCTGTTGGATACATCTGGTGAGGTTGGATGTTCAGGCGGCAGTAGCACCTGAAAAAATACATCAACACCTAATAGCATGTGTATCATACTTGGAACATTAAATTGTTTATCGGCCAATTCGATATTTGGAGGCAATGCTAGGTTTTCTAAAGGGATTTTAGTTTGTGGTAATTTAGAAGTTATTTTGTCTAATATGAAACAAGTGACATGAATATTAAAATTATTATTTAATGAGAATAACTGCAAATTAACACATTGTGTAATATTACTGATGGTGTTACCAATACCTACTACTGGAGTGTTTATTTTCTTAGGCTGTAATCTCAATAATTCAATTAATTCATTTGTTACAAATGAAACTTGGGAGCCACTATCAAGAAGAGCTTTGACATGCACTTCGGTACCATTGCTCGCTATGACTTTGACACAAGCTGTAGGCAAAAGTACTTGCATGGTTCTCGACTCCAGGAATAAGTCACTGGAGACTGTGCTTTCTCCTGGTGAAGCAATGTATTATGCTTTTGTTTGCATATTTCACATTTAAAGAAATATCTGCACTTTTTATGGTGATTGTTTAAACAAATTTGACACATACTGTTTTCTGTCACAAACTTAACACGTTCAGTAGCAGTCATAAGTTTACATTTTGGACAAAAGTATAATTTATGAGGCAACTTACATAGTATGCAGACTTGTGGCGGCGGCGCTGACTTCTTCGAGTTCACTCCTGCATCGCGTCTGACAATTGCCATATGAGCCAAAGCCCTGGGGGCAAGCGACAAGACTGGCCTCTCTGCATTTTCAAGAGCTAAGGCTCTTTTTTCTAGAAATTCAATTAAACTATTGACAGTTGGTTCCGTCTCCCTTAATAGTTGAAATTCCCTATTACATAAAGCATCTAGCTTTCTGGTCAGAATGCATAGTACTACAGGGTCCCACTGAGCAACATTATAATTTAAATTTTGAAATGCAGCAAGCTGCTGTTTTACAATGAACACAAATGACCGTATATTGTTGGCTGTCGACTTACTTATAGGCGTTAAATCTAATGATGAATTGATATGTTCGTTAGTTATTTTATATAAATTATCGTAACGAGACTTTAGTAATTTACAAGCTTTAAGATAACTATCACCTACTATAGGTAGATCTTTAATGAAATCTAAAGGTTCATCATGTAAAAAACTTCGTAGGTATATTAACTTTTGAACATTTTCTAATAGACAATTATTATGAACTAATGCATTAAACCAGCGGTCGGCAACCTTTTAGCAGGCAGGGGCCACAAGGTGCCTATACCTAGTAAAGGCGGGCCGCACTTGTGAGAGCAAAAAAAAAACCACATATACCACAAAATATGTCCACTACAACATTCAATGTCACAATTTCTAAAGTGACTCTTAAATGCTTATCTATGAGACAAGGAACATTTTCATTTTTTCGGTAATTACAAATTCAAAATACTTAAAAAACATAAAAACTTTTCTTTATAAAACACTCACAGGCCGCGGGCCGCATGGAGGCACCTCGCGGGCCGCATGCGGCCCGCGGGCCGCGGGTTGTTGACCGCTGCATTAAACAAATCGATAAACGGTCTGTATTTTGAGTACTTACCAGCAAAAGGTGGTATAGAAATTTTAGGGAGTTTCTGATGTTGTCTAGAAAGCGAGTGCGCCTGCGATGGCAATGGCTTTTTGTCAAAATCGACAAGAAGTTTAATTTTAGCGAGGGTGTCCAAGAATCTAGACTCCACGGTGTCTAAGTCGTCTGAATCAGGATCAATAGCGCAAATTTCTAAATTTACATTTTCATATCGCTCGAAGGCAGATCTGAGACGCTCTTCCTTAACAAGTAACTGCCCTTTGGGAATGGAAGCGTCAGCATTTAAACCGTTAAAATAATTAAAGTGCTTAGTAATCACCGCCTTTAAGGCTGCTCGCTTTCTAGACAAAGCCATTATTGGGGCTTTGGTATCGCAGTCATCAGAATCGGACATTTTTGACACTATCACTTACTACTATTAACTATAGTTTTTCTTAAGTATTAATTAATACTAAGATAACAATACAAATATAAATTATAGATGAAACACTATAACAATATAAATTATTGCTAACAAACTACGATTGACGTTAAACAAAATGGCGGAATGGTTTGGCTTGCTGCCTCGTGTTTGACAAAACTCGTGCGACGTGGAGTTTTGGCGCCGCGCACGCTGATTGGCTGCAGAGCTAGTGCCACGAAGTTGTAGAATGGCGCGTAGATTTGAATGCGTCCAATGGCTGAGCGCGTTGGCTGTACAGGTGGTACAACAGCGCTACCTGCGGTGTAAAATGGCAACTCATCCACTGACGGCACCAATGACTGGGCGACACGTTGTTTCCGGTGAGTTCACTGGCGCTCCCGTGTGGCGATTAGCGGAGTTACGATTGCACCGGAACCGGATGCAACCGTATAAGATGGCCGCGTCACCTTATGATGTACGCACACTATTGTAGTAAGCGTAGGTAAGCGGCGATTATATAGATGCAATGCCGTGCTCGTATTTACATAAACACAAGCATATTATGACGGCTTTGTTCGTTGCACTATTCTTGTTTTTTATTCCTGTTGATGATGACGGAATATGGTGTGCTTGACGGCGGCTATGCGTTGGCGTCACACGCGGCAGGTACTTTGGCACACGCGATCTACAACACGCACAACTGTATTTGCTCGCACGAAAGTCACTCGCGAGGCCCTTATCGAAGGGCCATATCGGGGGGCGACAATAGGTTATTATTTGTATCTATAGGGGCTGGTTAATGAAACCTCGGAGCACTTAATTTCACACACACATTTATTTTATGTCCGCCACCAAAACAGGATGCTTTAAGTAAGAAGGAAATATTGCCAGTGACAAAAAAATAATAATTATTACAAATGATAACAAAATTGTTGCCAGCTATTGTTAAAAATAATATTGCTAAAAATGTACATGTTGGAAATGCCAACAAGTTTTTACTTTTTTTTCCTTTATAACTCCGGCACAGTTTAATTGCACATACCGTCATTTTATCGCTCTTATTTGTTTATTATTTAGTACGCGTAATACGTAGTAACACCAAGGCGGCACGATCGGTACTAATCGGCGAGTAAGCACTTATAAGCCAACAGTTGGCTGATATATTTTGACACGTTTGCGCGCATTTAATGCTCTATCTAGACATTGTATAATCAAAGGTTCCATAGACATATTCTATTATGCACTTCCGTGATAAATCGTTCTGTATCAAACATTTTCAAAAAACTTGGAACGGCCTGTACACAAACGATCTCTGCTGATGTTACGCCTAGACTTAATGCATCAATCAAAATACAAGTAGCTCGTGACGCACGCGACACGTTGCCGCTCTTACGTCGACCGACAATGCGTTAACGGAAACGGAATAGACGCTGTACGCTCGACGCACTAACTTCGGTTGAGTGCAGGGTGGACAATCTTCAAAGTAAAGACTAAGAATGCTTATTTCGGTTGTAAATGTGAAACACGTTAATAGATGGCAATTTCCTAGAAATAAATTGATGACTATCGTGTTAGTTCTCTTAAAATGCCATAGATGGCGGAAATTGCAATATGAAAATAAATTTTGTGAGTGTGACCAGTAAAATTTTAAGTGAGGTCCTAGGTAGTTTTTTTATAAAAGATATTCTTTGAAATTAAGTTTTAAGTACAACACAGCCATCAAAAAAAGTATATAACTTCAAAAGTATTCCAACTGTGTTAGAAAATAATGTGTTAAAACAGTGTATAAATAACCATATAATTTCAAGATGAGGAAAATAAGAACACAGTAAATCAATGTAATAAGCTTTATTTTATCACTTTTCACTTTATAAGTTTTATAATGTTACGTCAATTTTCGTATTTCTATCCAATATAACAAAATTCAATGCAATTTTAATGATCACTTTATGTTACTACTATTTAACTAATCACAGGAAAGCGCTTTATGTTTTCACTTTTTACACATAAGTTCAACACTATTTTGATCAATAAGTTTGCCAACATAAATTCAATATTATTTTAACAACTAGTGCTTATCTTTTCTGTCGTAATGAACGTCTGTCCAGCAACTGCCCCTTCCAACGGTTACCTTGTGCTTTTATATCAATCAGCCGGAAGTGACAATTTAATTATAATTTTATAAAATCATCCTAAAAATCAGTTAAGTATCCATAATTTATAATTTAATTTTATTAAATAACAAAACAGTATTTCAGAATTTTTAAATATAATTTGAAAATTATTAACGTCTTGCTATTTGATTTATTTTTTAACCCCTTCACGCATACTGGACACACTTGTCCCCACACAAATTTTACGAATTTTAACAAAACTGACTATGCTAACTCGTTTTAAGAATTACATTTAATTTTTTAATGGTATTTTTTAAAGTTTGCGCGCTGGCAACACTAAAAAAACACATTACCTGTCAAAAAGTTATTGGCGCGAAAAGTGAAAAATATTATTCGTACCCGTGAATTATATAAAAACATTTAAATATTGTTAAGCGACTTTTTAACACCATTTATCTTCATAATTATATTGAATGGTAAGTACGATTATCGTTTTATTACATATTTTCGAGTTTTATAGAAATAGTAATGCATAATATCTGAAAAATCAAAAGGGACACAGATGTCCCTATATGTATCAAAGGAGACTTTTTCTTCTAACTAACGATATTGTTTGCCTTGCTGTTTTTTCCAATTCCAAATTAATATTTTGTGTATTTTATTTCAGACTATGTCTTCAAATCGGCATAGAGAGTTTTTTCTGCGGGAAGATGATATCTTTCAAGTTTTATTGGCCGATAATAGCGACGACGAGGATGGTTTGGTCCTTGATGAAGAGGATCAAACTTTTCTGGCACAAGATATGGATGCGGGTATGTCCACCGTGGTTATTGAGCCAAGCTCAACACCTGTAGATGAAAATATGGTTGAAAGTCAACCTGACATAACTGGTCCTGTTTTCAACTGGCGCAAAAATTCTTATTCGCCATACAGTTTTCGTGAGGTTGAAGGATATCAATTCGGTAATGTGCACATTTTAAAGACCTCCCATACTTCGGAGACGGAACTGACTCCTGTAAAAATTTTCCACGCGGTAACAGGCTTTGATAAACTGATTGATGAAATTATTGTTCGTGAATCAGTACGTTACGCAGAACAAAATGGCCGATGCTTTACCATGTCTAATGCAGAAGCAAAAGCTTTCATCGGTATGAACTTTGTAATGGGGTATCATTGCTTACCAACCTTCAGAAGCTATTGGTCCACCGATCCTGATATGGGAGTTCCTTATATTGCCAATGTAATGCCTATAAATCGCTTTGAAGATATACGTAGAAACTTGCATTTTAATGACAATAGTAAGGAGCCAAATAGGACCGACCCTTCTTACGATAGGGCATTCAAAATACGACCTGTTTTAGATCACTTCAACCAAGCTTTTCAAAACGCCATGTCCAACACTAAAACCCAAGCCATAGATGAACAATTGGACCCCAATACGCAAAACGGAACCAACCCACAAAAAGATAGTTACGAGAAATAGGCATTTTTGTCTAAATTGGGCGAAAAAAAAAATTGGATCGTTATTTTTAACAAACTTTGCTTACAATATTGTACAACATAATGAGTTCTACCTGTATCGATATTATTTTGGAGAAAAATATTAACATTAACAGATTTTTTTTTATTAAAACTCATTATGTGTGGAACCAACCCAAACTTATGTGTGGGTTGGTTCCTTTTTAACTTATTAAACACTTACATATTTTAATAGTCTTATATATTTTACTTATCAATTTTAAATAAAAAAATGCTCATATTTCTTTTGTAAATTTTATTTAAAAAGAAAGTACCTTAGTTTTAATAATTTGAAGTTGAAAAAATGCTACAAAAATATATATTGTTTTATAATTTACATACAAGATACGTATTCACTTTCACCTAATCTTCCTCTATTTCAAAATTAGGGTGACCTGAAAAACCTTCCAGATCGTCTTCTATGGAATCATTTCCTACAAGCCTTACGTAGAAGTCATATGAGACTTGGGGAATCAGGTGTAGCATACTTTTCAAATCCTTTAACTTAGCTTCAGGAATTGGTTTTCCGTTTGGCCAAAGTGGCTCCATTATATTTTTCGTTATAGGATTTCTTCGAGTCCTTTTTCCTATATCTACTATCTTATACTCTTCATTGAAGTCAGATCTCATATAAATGTTGTACATTTCACTTTTTTTTAGCATTATTTCTTTTGTGTTGAGCCATGAAATTTTCTCTCCGCCTATCGTTTTTTTTTTCTATTAGTTATATTTTTTTCTAAATTCAACGATGTCAAAAGTCTTCATTTTTCATCCTGTGTACGTGCATAGGTTTACTTTTTTTACAAGTTTTCATAATTTGAACATAATCGTCCAGTGTGTAGAGCCTCTGTTGACGTTTTAAGGCTCATTCTATCTTTCCGAAATCTGTGTCATTTGGGAGGAAGCTATGTCCTGATTCAAGGAATCTTATATTGATTTGCTCTATAGTAGGATGGTCATTCCATAAAGCTTTAAGACCTGAAGAGAGCTGTATTGGACTGCTTGATCGAGAGTTATTTAAAACGTCTGCAAAAAACAAATATTAGTCAGCTACATAAACAGATTTAATATAGCAGGTATAATTACAATGAATACATGCAAATTCATAATTATTATTATGTATGTATGATGATTTATGTATTTTTATAATAATTTAGTAAAAACAAATTGCAAAAATTTTCATGATAAAAAGTTTTTATAACCTCAATATTGTTTATATATCTACATACCTTCATTGTCATTGTCCTCATCATCTGTACCGCGGTTCAGGCTACTAAAAAGCATGTTTTGAATTCTTGCATTCACTCTTCTTCTCTTCATTATTAGAAATGTTGAAACTTACGCAAATACACCGTTAGCGAAAATACACATTCGACACCTGATACAATGTCGCCATTGCGACATTCATTTACCCACTTACTCAATTTAGAAATAGATACCATATTCATACCAAACACAACGCTAATAGAATAAAAAAAAACTACGTAAATAAATAAATGCATTTCTGAAAAATCACTGACTTAGATTTCCATAGACATTTAATTAAAAAAAAAATTATCAAGATCTTCATTACACAAAACAGATACAAAGCACAAGGTTTCTTCAATGTTATCAATAGAAAAAATATAAAGACGGCACGAAGTGGTTTGAATCTTTGTAAAAATTTAGGATTATGCCATTTTCATTATGCAAACAAGAACCAACCCACAAAAATAATAAAAAAATAATTATACAAGGGACCATGTGGTTTGGTTCTTTTTTTAAAAAAAAGACATTTTTAGTTTTTTCAGATTGTCGGGTTACCATGAAACATGGATCTTATTAATTTTTTGTACAACTGTTGATATGTGGGTTAGTAACTTTGTTGACAAAATGTTTTGTTCAGTCAAAATTGTCAGATCGTTTTGATCTTTACAGGGTTGGCAGAAAGTGTATTTTGAAAGCTTTCTGTATTTTTAACTCAATTTTGACCTGAGTGTGGTTTGGTTCCGGCTTGCGTATTGGGGTCCAATTAAACCAATAAAATGGGGGTTCAAAATGTGGTGCAGAGCAGACTCTTCTACTGGCTATCTATTTCAATTTGATTTATACACAGGGAAGAAACAAGGTGGCTCTCAAACTGGATTGGGTGAATCGGTTGTTTTACAGTTGTGTGAAGGTTTACAGGGTGTAGGTTGTGAAGTGTACTTTGATAATTTTTTCAATACTCCTAAACTACAGTACACACTGGCGAATATGAATATAAAGGCTTGTGGAACAGTGCGCTCAAATAGGAAAAATATTCCAAAAAATTTACCTACGGATAAATCGATGAGTCGTGGTGACATTTTCTCAACAAGTTGGAATGGAATTTCTTTCATAAAATGGATGGATAATAAGGCTGTGTTTTTATTGACGAATTTCTTGTCACCCATACCGACGACAACAGTCAAGAGACGTGTACAAGGTAGTGGTAACAAGATAAACATTACTTGTCCTGAAGTTGTTGTAAAGTACAATAAAAATATGGGAGGGGTCGACCTAATGGACCAAAAAAAGGTGTGCTATGAAGTTGATCGAAAGGCAAAAATAAAATACTACCTAAGATTATTTTTTGACTTACTGGACATCGCGATGAATAATTCTTACATAATATATTGCAAGCTCCACGAAGAAAAGCGTGTTGAAGGAACTCTGCTATCAAGCCTAGAATTTCGCCAGGTAGTAGCTCGTTCACTAATTGGTAGTTTTTCGTCGCGACAACGAGCTTTATCATCAGTAGTAATGACAAAGAAGCGAATTTCTTTCACACCAAAACATGGAATACCTTCACATGTAATGGTGAAAGTGAATAACAGAAAAAGATGCGTACAGTGCGCAAAAAGGCGTATTGAGAATCGCACTAATAATACGTGCTCTACTTGTAAAGTGCATTTATGTTACACTGTTGAACGCAATTGTTTTGTGGAATATCATTAATTATTAATAGTATTTGTATTTCATTATTTCTTTATTAAAATATTTGTATTTGTAACATATATTTTGTTCTTTCTTTTGCAATAAAAGAGTATTATATTTATTTGCGATACCTTTAAAAATGTTGTCCGTTATCGCATATAGGGACATACATGTCCCCTTCTCAAAAACACAAAAATTCCGTCAACTTCTGTAATATGTATTACTTTTATGTTTAATTAGACCAAATTAAATAGATGTGCATAAAGAAAAACAGTTTTACTATCATCGAATTCTTATAAACCTGAAAGGGTTAAACATTTGTTTTTAAGCATATAATTACAAAATTAGTAGCTCAAAAATAAGTTTGATTTTAAGATATTAACTGTTAAATTATTATATTTTAAAATTAATATGTTCTAAAAGTAAAATCAATAGAATTCCATATTAATTTGAAGTAGTCAAATTATCTCCCATTAAACCAGTTTAACAAATGTTCCTTATTAAATATTTTTTTGAAACAAATATATTTTGATGAAGTCTATTAAAACGATGGTAGGAATGTTATTTATTTTACAGGCAACACTAACTTGACTTTCCTTGTCATGGTATTTTTTCAAAATTCAAACGAGACGAAAACCAGGCAACAGTGTTACTGTTTTCTATCATTCATAGTGCTGCTTCTACCTAAGTCCGTCGAGTCAAGCCCTTGTTCCTCCGGCCGTGTTGAGTTTGTGCTTACAACGTGTTACAAAAACTGAGAAAGGACTCTTTCATAGTATTAGTGACTAGAGACTCACCCTCGCTTCGCTTCGGGTTCGTCTCTAGACAAATATAACTCTATCCCACGGGAACCGTACATTTTTTCGAGATGTTATATAGCCTAAAGCCTTCCTCGATAAATGGACTATCCAACACAAAAAGATTTTTTTCAATTCCATCCAGTAGTTCCTGAGATTATCGCGTTCAACCAAACAAACAAACAAACTCTTCAGCTTTATAATATTAGTATAGATTAGTTAGAACGATAAGTACCTATCATGTCCGACAAAAATGTTGTGTCCCGGGATGTGTTAACAGCGAAGGTACGTATAATATATGACGACGATCCAGACGCAGTATTGTTTTTAAAAATAATGACGTCAGCATTGCTGACGTCATTCTCTTCATTATTATTTCCATTGTTCATAGTGGTAGTAATTCAAACTACAACTTCTTCCAATAATCCTTTTATTGAACGTAGGCAAGTAACAATAATCGAGTAGAGCTCCGCACTGCTCGGTTCTTACACCAGAGTAGGCTTGAGGCGTATTTATCGTCACAGTGAAAAATAACAGGTAGTCCCACAGATCACATAGCAACTGTTACTTTCAACAAAAATACCTGTGATATAAAATAACAGTCACAGATACAGTACTATCCTAGTGGTGTGCGTTTGAACTAATAGTCTGACAAACTATGATATGCTAATATTTCATATTCACATAATCTCTTTAATAACCATTCAAAATAAGTCGGATAATATCGTTCGGATTCATTGTCAGTTAGGATTCTCGGATTCGTCAAGGGAACGTCAAGCAAAAAATGATCTTATTACTTGCTACTGTTGTATTATTGTACTTACGCATCTGTTTCATTCTTTTGCTTATACAAATACTTACGTGCGAGCGAGATGGTTGCCACCAACTTATTTGTACCTACGTCCTACAGTACAAATGAGTCAAATAGAGCAGCACGCTGGTTTTTAAAAATCAATTCTCTAGGTATTTTATTGAGGTTTTCGAAGTGAATATCGCACAGATAATTTACAAAACTTAATGCTGTTTTTTATTTTCTGCGATGTTTTAAAAAGATTTATAATATTTTCAAAAACTGGGGAGTTGATTTCTGATCATTACCTATATATATATATATATATATATATATATATATATATATATATATATATATATATATATATATATATATGTAGGATGAGTAAGATAGGTGTAGGAATGAGATAGGTGGATGGGAGTGAGTGAGTAAATGAATGCAGGGACGAATAAGCGGAAGGATGGGAGATGTGACAGAACGACGACGGAACGACGCTTGAAAGGACGCAACTTAATTATTTAGTAAATATATTTAAAATTAAATTTATTCAATTCAAACGTGTACTAATTTTCATCCCCGGACCCTACACATTTTGGGGGCACGTCCGGGATCGGGGGTCTGAATAAATGAGTACTCGAAAGACGAAGGAAGGAAAAACACGTGGTGTCTAGAAAGGACGTAAGACGTATAAATTTACGACGTAAGTAAAGAAGTACAGTAACGACGATAACTTTTAAACGAAGAAAAAAAAAAAAGACGATAACAAATGATGGAGGAGCGGGCAATGAAAACTGATCAAGGAGAAAAACACGTGGATCGTACCGCCATGACTGTAGCATCGCCGCCATCAACGTTATTTTACGCTGAAGAATCCATACAAAAATTCTCTGGGAACGATAAAGCCTACTCGTCTTGGCAATGGTCGACAGCGATTGAGGAAAACGCAGAAATATTCGGATGGACGCCACTGCAGAAACTAATAGTTGCAAGGCGTTCACTAATATCAACGGCTGCCCTATGGTTGAAATCCGAAAAACCGTTTACAACCTACGAAAGTTTAAAGGACGCGCTTATAAAGGAATTTCCAGACAAATTATCTTCAAAAGAAATTCATGAGATCATGTCAAATCGAAAGAAGCATAGAAATGAAACGTGCTACGAATATTATTTATGTATGAAAGAGCTTGCACGAAGGGGTAAGCTAGCTGACTACGTAGCCATTCAGTATATAGTAGAAGGTATCCCTGATAACCCATCGAACAAAATTATGCTTTACGGAGTATCTACATATGCTGATTTAAAACAAAAATTAAAAATTTACGAAGATATCAAAGGGAGTAAAAATCATCAGTATTCTACAACGCCGCACAATAAGGTGGTACGGCGTGCAAGTGTAAATCATGTACGATGTTATAGTTGTGGAGAAGGTGATCATATATCGAGTGCATGTCCTCATCGTGAAAAAGGTGTAAAGTGTTTCCGATGTAATATGTTCGGCCATATTGGTATTCAGTGTCCCACGAGGAACGAGACATCAACAGTTCAAAGTCTAACGACTTCGAGTTCGGGTACGTTCGGCAGGAAGCAATGGGCGCCTCGGGCAAGTTCGGATCAGCAGCTTACAAGAGTGCCAACCGAGAAACCGCAATCAATGTGTGTAGCCATAGACAAGAGAGTGAATGTAGTGAATGACCAGCATGAAGTTAGTGACGTTTGCCACCCGACGTTGGTAGCCTTGCAAGATGAAAGCAGTGACATATTGACAAATATGTCAACAAATGAAAAAGATTTCGATAATTTAAGAAATAAAAAACCAATTAAACAGATTATAGTGGAAAACTGTAAATTCGATGCGTTAACAGATACTGGAAGTGAAGCGAATTTGATAAATACGGAGGGATTCGTAAAGATTAAATCCCGAGTGAATATTGAGCAATGTGATATAACTTTTTCCGGCTTGGGATTATCTAAAGTTAAAGCGGTAGAGTGTTTTAGTACAAAAGTTATTATTGACGGACAGTGTTTTACAAACATTAAGTTTTATGTAGTGCCTGCCACGGCTATGCCTTTTACTGTTATACTTGGGCAACAGTTTTTACAAAATGCTGTTATGATAATGGACAACAACAACTTAACTTTGTTACCTTGTAATGAGAATTGGTTAGGTCGTATTTCATGTTTTGTGTCTAATTTTGATTTTTTAGGTTGTGGTATCGACCAACGTTTACAGGACAAAGTAATTGATTTAGTACAGCAGTACAGGCCAAATAAAACAAAGGAAGCACCAATACAATTACGTATTATATTAAAAGACGACGTGCCAGTTGCACAACGACCCCGACGTTTAGCTCCAAAGGAGGTCATTGAAGTGGAAAACCAGATACAACAGTGGCTAAGGGATGGAATAATTAGAGTCAGTTATTCAGAATATGCAAGTCCCTTGGTATTAGTACGTAAGAAGGATGGAACCTTACGGGTCTGTATAGACTATCGTATGTTAAATAAAAAGATAATTAAGGATGAGTATCCTTTGCCTTTAATAGAGGATCAGCTTGATAAGTTAGTGGGGATGAAAATATTTAGTGCATTAGATTTGACCAATGGGTATTTTCATCTTAAAGTTCATGAAGAATCAATTAAGTATACAGCCTTTGTCACACCCTCGGGGCAATATGAATTTTTAAGGGCACCATTTGGTTTAGCAATATGTCCCAAGGTGTTCACACGGTTTATTAATATCATCTTTAGAGACCTGATTGCAAAGGGAGTAATGATCACATTTATTGACGATTTATTAATTCTAGGACGACATGAGGATGAAGCTATAGATCATTTGAGGCAAGTGTTGGAAGTAGCGAGTTCATATGGGCTTGAAATAAACTGGAAGAAAACACAGCTTTTGGTGAGGAAAGTCGATTACCTTGGTCATACTATTGAGGATGGAATGATTCGGCCAGCACAAGCTAAAATCGAAGCCGTTATGAAGTTTCCCGAGCCTACCACAACAAAGCAGCTACAAAGTTTTTTGGGTTTGAGTTCATATTTTCGTAAATTTATACCATGTTTTGCTACAATTGCTCGACCACTTACAGATTTATTAAAACAAGATGTTAATTTTATTTTAAATGATGAGTGTAAGTTAGCCTTTAACCTTTTAAAAGAAAAATTAACTAGTAATCCTGTTCTAAAGATCTATAATCCAAGATTATACACTGAGTTGCACACAGATGCCTCAAGTATAGCAATATCGGCAATTTTAATGCAAAAATGTAGTGAAGATGGGGAACTACATCCAGTCCATTACATGAGCCGTAGGACTAGTATCGCAGAGAGTAGGTATACAAGCTATGAGCTTGAAGCCTTAGCTATTGTGGAAGGAGTACGTAAGTTTCGTCATTATTTATTTGGAATAAATTTCAGGATTGTTACCGATTGTAAAGCTTTTGAAATGACATTGAACAAAAAAGATCTTGCCATGTCCACTAAGGTAGCACGTTGGATTTTATTTTTAGAAGATTTTACTTTTACTATAGAGCACAGAGAAGGTTCTAAAATGAAGCATACCGACGCGCTCAGCCGTAACCCGTACATAGCAGCAATTACAATGCAAGGAAGTATAAGAGAGGCTCAGCAAACAGATAAAAAATTAAAGGTGATAAAAGATATATTAAAGGATCATACATATGAAGACTATTATTTAGATAATGGAATATTATACAAAAGCTTGGACAGGAAATTAGTGATTCCTTCAAAGATGGAAAATGAAATTATAAGTAAAGCTCATAATGTTGGACATTTTGCAAAGAAAAAGACGATGGAACTTATAAGTAAAGACTATTACATAGAAGGTTTGGAGAAGAAGGTTGAAGATTTTATCTCGGTATGTATTCCTTGTTTGCTAGCTAGTAGGAAGAGCGGTAAACAGGAAGGATTTTTGAATCCGATTCAGAAGGAGAACACCCCTCTTCATACTTTACATCTCGATCACATTGGACCCATGACAGATACAAAGAAACAATACAATCACATTTTAACGTTTATTGATGCATTTACGAAGTTTGTATGGTTATTCCCTACCAAGAGTACGACAACTAAAGAAACTATAGATAAGTTGCGCATTCACCAGCAAACTTTTGGAAATCCAGTTCGTATTATAACTGATCGTGGAACTGCTTTCACGAGCACTGAATTTAGTAGTTACTGTGAGGAGGAAAACATCCAACATATCAAGATTACAACAGGCGTACCAAGAGGAAACGGACAAGTCGAACGGGTACATAGAACAATTATATCTGTACTTACTAAGTTATGTATTGAGACCCCGGCATTATGGTATCGTCATGTAAGCAGGTTACAAAGGGCATTGAATAACACTTTGCAACGAAGTATCACCATGACTCCTTATGAATTATTGATAGGTGTTAAGATGAGAACAAAAGAGGACTGTGAGATTTACCGGCTGTTACAAGAGGAAGAGAGGGAAAGTTTTATTTATGACAGAGACATGTTAAGGGGAAAGGCACATCAAGGAATATTACAAGTTCAGGAGGAAAACAGGAAAAGCTATAACAAGAATAGAAAACAGAGTACATTATATAAGGAAGGTGATTTAGTTGCCATAAAGAGGACACAATATGGGAGTGGGTTAAAAATCAAACCCAAATATTTTGGACCTTACAAGGTACGAAAGGTGAAAGGTAAGGATAGGTATGAGGTTGAGAAAGTGGATGATACAGCAGAAGGACCTCGATTGACTTGTAGTTCGGCTGATTTAATGAAAAAATGGTTTGTTTTAGATGGGGATTGATATTCTATATATATAATTCTTTATAAATTACTATTGCTTGTTGGTTATAATTTCCTAATATTAATGTTCAACTTGTTGAAGCCATTGCATAACAGTATTCTAAAACTATAGATGTTGTTAACTTGTAAAATTATTAAATTAAGATGATAAAATAATTACTTTTGATTTTCTTATTTTTTTTATTTCATGAGTGATTTAATAGAACAGAGAAATAAAGTTCCTATTGTTAAAAGTATAAAATGTGGAGCTTATGTAAAGCTATACTTGATTATATTATGTATGTACCTAAGTTGTGGTTTTGTCTTTCTATAGTTTTTAAAGTGTTTGCTTATAATAACATAATGATTTTTTTATTAGAAGGATTTATTTTGTGTTATTTTCATTTTGTTTTAGGAATTTTATTGATTTAGGATAAAAGGATAGAATAATGTGTTTTTTTTTTTAAAGAATTTAAATGTTTAATTTGTAGTTTTTATTGTAGAATTTGTGTTTTTTTTTTTTTGTCTAACATTGATTTTGTTTAAATTAGTGGATTAAATTATTTAGTTTGTTTTTTTTTTGAAGAAACGAAGTGTTTATTTAATATGTTTTTTTTTTTCTTTTTAGATGTGGTTTATTGTTATAAAAGGGATAGATTATTTTGTTTTTTTTTTTAAGAATATTATTTTGTTTTATATAAAGGTTTTTTTTTGAAGATTGTGTTTGTTTTGTATAGATGTAAATGGATAGTTTAGAAATAGTAAGTTTTAAGTTTGTATAAGTTTTTAATTACATATCAAGTATGTAGTACCAGGGTAGTGTTGTGTTCAAAGAGCAGCCTGGGGTCAGGCTGAAGTGTAGGATGGCCGAGTGTAGGATGAGTAAGATAGGTGTAGGAATGAGATAGGTGGATGGGAGTGAGTGAGTAAATGAATGCAGGGACGAATAAGCGGAAGGATGGGAGATGTGACAGAACGACGACGGAACGACGCTTGAAAGGACGCAACTTAATTATTTAGTAAATATATTTAAAATTAAATTTATTCAATTCAAACGTGTACTAATTTTCATCCCCGGACCCTACATATATATATATATATATATATATATATATATATATATATATATATATATATATATATATATATACAGTGCCCTCCAAAAGTTAGTTGAAATTTATTCACCTCGTCAATTTTGTCATATATTTTCTAAAATATGCAGTTTTAATGATTGAACTGTTTACTATTTACGTTCGAATGTACTATTCTAATACATACAGTAAGGAATTCACCGAAATTCATTTTGTTGTCGTCCATAATCCATGTTTATTTGCACACTACTTGAACTAAGTGCGCCAAAAGTTAGTTGAAATAGGAATCTATCAACCGGTTTACGATACTCTCGCGATTTTAAACTTATTTATTAATATTGTAAGAACAGTGTAAGTAGTTTTCATTAAATAATTAGATATTATAAGGTGATTTAATTGAGTATAAATAAATAATGGCTTCGAGGGGAAAACTAACTATAGAAGAAAGAACAAAGATTGTGTGTGGATACAAAAAATTAAAAAATTTAGTACTGTGGGAAAATTATTTGAAGTTAGTCCTAAAAGGATGCGAAAAATAATAAAAAAGAGTTTAAAATGTCTTAGTCTTGTAGATAGGCTACGGTCGGGGCGTCCTAGAGCTACTACTTCTGTTGATGATTGACAAATAATGCGGCAGTGTCTAATTAATCCCAGGATTATGATACGAGAGATAAAAGATCAATAATAGGAAGCAGGAATCTCGGTTTCTGAAATTACTATCAGACGACGCCTGCATGATGCTAATTTACAAGGTCACGTTTCCAAAAAGAACCTTTAATAATATCGATCCAAAAAACGAAAATTGGTCTCTGCCCTCAAGTATTCGAGTAAGCCAATAGATTTTTGGAAGAAAGTTCCCTTTAGAGATGAATCAGAGTTCCAACTACTTGGAAATTGACCTCGGAAAACTGTTGGCGCAGTAGCAATGATAATTCTTACAACGACAAATACTTGCGGCCTACTGTCAAAAACGGCGGTGGGAGTGTGATGTCATTGGGGGTGCTTTTCTCGGTATGGTATGGACCGACTGCATATAATTGAAGGTAGGATGATAGCACATATGTATTGTAATATTTTGAGTGACAATTTAAAACAGTCTGCTGAAACAATGGGGTTAGGTCGGACTTTCAAGGTCCAACAAGACAACGATCCGCAGCATACAGCAAGGGTAACTAGAGAGTATTTTAAATATAACGAAGTGAGTTTACTGGAATGGCCTTCAATGTCACCTAATCTTAACCCCATTAAACATTTTTGGGATGAATTATACCGCAGGATCCCTATTTCGGTCAGGCGCAACAGAAATTTATTTTAAAATTAAGTTCTTGAAACATGGTCCACTATACCAGACAAAATATTACAAAATCTTGCAGAATCAATGCCTAAACGACTCAAAGCAGTTCTGCAGAATAATGGTGATCATACGAAATATTAAAAGTTAAGATATTAGCAAAGACATAATCCGTAAAATAATTTTTCAACAATTTCAACTAACCTTTGGCATCGTAACTTCACTGTTTATTTACATAAATTGTAATTATTAAACTTGTTATGATTGTTTTATTAATAGAAATAATCTAAATTGATTATATTTTAATAAATAGTTATTAAATCCACGATTTTATTTGGTTATATTATAGTTTTTTTACATTTCTTACATTATTGATGATTTCAACTAACTTTTGGAGGGCACTGTATATATAGTTTAGTGTTATTCCTTTTGTTTATAATTTAGATATAGAACGATGACGAATGTAAATAATTTCAAAAGAGTGAGTGTTGTCTGGGACCATTTTATGGATATCGGTGGGCATATGGCAACATGCAATATATGCAAATCTAAACTATCTTATAAATCATCTGTAACCAATTTAAAAAAACATCTCGACAGAAAACATCCAACGATTCGGCTAGTAAATAGGGTTCATGAAAATATTAACATACTGACTACCCAACCGGTGGTACAGTTATCGGCTGTGCCATCGTCTTCATCCCAGCCGACCATCGAAGCGTCAGCTGAGCCATCTGTCCCGCTGTTAGCTCAGCCGTCGATGGCATCATCATCACAGACATCAAGACGAACGTATGGACATCAGCCGATTACAAACTTTGTGCCGAGACGTACAAACACGGCTAAACATGCAATTGATGAAAAAATAATGAACATGTTTATAATGAATTTCCAGCCATTTAGAATTGTGGAAGATCAAGGATTTCGAGATTTAATTAATTTTGCTTTCCAAAACTATACACTACCAACTAGGAAGTTTTTTTCCAACAATATGTTGCCGGCGATATATGAAAAAACAAGGGCTGAGCTGAAGGTCAAAATATTAACTGAAGTACAATCGCTCTGCATTACTGTGGATATATGGTCGACCGCAACAAACGATTCAATGTTGGCAGTGACCGGACATTATATCAAGGAAGAGGGTTTCGAGATGAAATCTTTCCTTTTAGATTGTGTTCCTCTTGCTGAAAGTCATACAGCTCATAATCTTGCCAGGGTCATCAAGACCATTTGTGATGACTGGCAAGTTACAAATAAGATACTGCTGGCTGTTTCTGATAATGGGAGCAATATTAAGAGCGCAATCGAAAGGGAACTCGGGTGGAAGCATTTTGCGTGCTATACACACACTCTCAACTTGGCTGTAAATGAAGCATTAAAAAACATTGAAGTGGCTGAAGTTATGAATAAAATTAAAAATATTGTGAGGCACTTTAAACAAAGCAGCGTTGCCTGGGACAAATTAAAAAGGTACCAAGAACAGGCTAACACTACACCTAAACGTCTAATACAGGACGTACCCACGAGGTGGAACTCGACATATTATATGTTGAAACGATGTGTGGAATTAAAGGAGCCTCTAAATAGCGCAATGATTAATTTAAGCATGGATACGTTAACACAGTATGAGTGGACCATTTGTGCAGAAATGTGCACAGTACTGCAGCCGTGTGAAGAAGTGACGACAGAACTAAGTGGACAAAAATATATAACCGGCAGCTTAGTTATACCAATTACTATAGGATTGATAAGGGCCTTAGAAAATTTAAAAAATCAAGTAACTTTTCTGCCAATAACAAACAGTCTACGACAGGATTTAATAGGCAATATAAAACGAAGATTTATTAATATACACCATAGCAAGACATTTGGCAACTGCATGTTTCTGGACCCCCGCTTCAAATTCCACTTCGAGGATGTGCATGTCGCAGAAGAAACTAAGCGAAGAATGATTGCTTTGGTTGCTTCAGCACATTCACAATGTGACACACAAACGGAGACTATCGCTATACATCCTACCGCTTCGTCATCCCATCCGTCAATATCTATATGGCAAGATTTCGAAAATAAAATGCAAGGTATTCAACCTGAGGGCACATCGCAATCACGTGCTATTGTAGAAGTCCAACGTTATTATGACGACAAAATAATCTCTAGGGCCGATTGTCCATTGAAGTGGTGGCGCGATCATAAAGCCGTATATCCAACGCTGTACAAAATTGCTGTTAAAAAACTAAATGCTATGGCGTCGTCTGTGCCATGCGAAAGGGTATTTTCCGCAGCGGGAAATATAATGAACGAGAGGAGGACTCGATTGGGAGTCAGAAAATTACAGCAACTGATTTTCCTGCAGCAAAATATGTAAATATGTATTTATATAACAAAAAATGCACATAATTATGTAGATTTGTAAATAGACTGATCGAAATGTATATACAATCAATTGAAAACTTCTAAATGCGCCAGTTTACTAATTTACATATTTTTATTTACATTAAAGCTGTATATTTATGAGTAAACTGACAGTCCTAAGCCTGGATAAAAGCATGAAGGCAAGTTTTCAGTTAAGATAATTTTATTATTCATCATCATTATCATAATAGTAAACAAATAAGCATTCAAAGTGGTTGGTGCAATAAAAGAAATAGTATTATTTAAATTTACCGCCAACTTTCGTCTTTCGGTAGCCAAACTCTAAATCTAATAACAATGTAAAGTATATAGTATGATATCTATAAAAAAATTAAACTACTGTATCTTAAAAATGCAAACCGTATCTTAAAAAGTATATTTTAAGTTCCACATACTTCTAAATTGTGTGTTTTTAGCTGACATAACTAACTATAAAACTATTATAGGAAATCGATAGGTATTATCGATGTTTCAAAATTGTGCCAACAATTAAAAAGCACAATATACTCGGTAACGTCATCAGTATAATCACAGATCATATAATAATATACTAGTGTATAAAAATACCAGGTCTAGAAGAAGTATAGGCAGGATAAATAACAGCCTGTTATTTTATAACAGATATTTTAACCTGTTACTTTTATGTAACAGTAACAGTGATAACAGATACTGCAGTTGGGCTGTTATAACCCATCAGTACACCAGAGTGCCTTGTGTGACGACCAGTACTCGTATTTATACCAAACTCGAGAGTAGGGAGCTCTATTATGAATTTTACAAGAACAGTTTTATAAATTATTAACATGCACTATACCTATTTATAATTATTAACATAATTAAAAACATTAGTTAAATGCTTTTAAATTAACTGTAATTTATTTTAATTTTTAAAATCACAAAGTTAGAATAATAATCAAAAGACAACTTTTATGAAAACATGATTTGAAAACGTAATTGAAATGATTAGTTTTATTTGTAAATAATAGTAATTAATTTTAAAAGTCACAATATCTTATGTAGCTAAGTAAATATCTTAAATAAATGAAGTTGCGCCGATATATATAATTCTATTATATTCGTCGTTAAAGTATTTGCCTTCGTTCCTTTGCACAGATCAAAAAATCAAAACTTCCTTCTATGTATCTCACCTTAACTGATATATTTTACTATTATTTTCAGGTACGTAGGCGTACCTTTTGCATAAATTTCCGAATTCAGATAAAAAGGATTTGTTTAACTTGGGTTTATGCTATTGGTGGTGACATACTGCAACTTGAAAATGAGCACATTTTCAAATACGCCGTGTATGCCATATCCACTTTGAGCATAAATATTGGTGTCGAAACAATCGTCTTAGCAATATAGCCATACCAACAAAAAATATGCCAGGTTAGTAATATAATATTAATAAATTGTGTTTATACCATAGATATTTAATATCATTTTGGAACAAATACACAAAATATATAGTTATACATTTGTATATTTGTGGGTGTGTTGTGTGAATAAATTTTAAATTTGTTTATTTTCAGGGTTGTCATCATCAAAGTTTATCACTCCAAAATGAAATGCTTTGACAGGCATACAAGTACGACAACCATCTACATTGAAAGCTGCGGCTCCTAATGCACAGCTATCTTAGCAAAGTTCTATAGATGATGTTGAAATGAAAGACAATATTGGTAAGTAGATCTCTTATGCAATTTATTCATTATTGTTATCAGTCTTTTACTCTCAATAAGGATCTTTTACAATTTTGTACTTTATTTAAATTAGATAAATGTAGATGAATAATATAAAGAGAAAATATGTGACTATATATATATATATATTTCGATATAATGTGACAATCTTGTTATAATATATTGAATGTTTATATGTTAATTGTAGAGCAAAACACAAGCAGCAAACTTTGCTAAAATCGAAAGATTACATTCATACCATGGTCTTTAACCTTAAAACTAATGAATATATGTAGATATTTATTTAATTAATTAATTTTCTTTTATAATTTGTTATATTTAATTTTATTTATTTAACTTAATTATTGATTTAAAATTCTATTAAGTATGTCTTTATTAGTTTAGTATTTGGAAACAGACAAAATATTGAGTATGTTGTGTTTGCTTTTAAACGGTTTTGCATAATTGTATATTTTTTTTTGTATTTAATTTAAATTACGTATAAAATGTAATAATCACTAGCAAACCTAATTAAATAAATAAACAAAAAGCTAGTAAATAGTAAAATGTGTTTTTATAGACCATGTTTGTTTATTGATATTTTTTCATTGATTCATTTTCATTGCAGAGCGTAGCAAGATTAAATAGTTATTTGTCCGGCGTCGAGGACGCTTCCAAAATGTTACTGATGCTGAGCATGCACTTTATAAGAAATTGCTTCAAGTAATAGTTAAACTTAGCAAGTGCAGCAGCAAAATTAAAAAACAAACTGACAAAATTAAAATGCTACAAAACATTACCACCAACCCTAAGTTTGTAAAAGTTCTGGAAAACTTGTCAAGTGCAGCAATAATATTTACTTTGTTGCAATTCCGAGAGTGCAAGAAGAAGGAAAAAGGCCGTCGTTTCTCTCTGCAAGAAAAAATTATGGCTTTAACTATATTAAAGCAAAGTCCCAAAGGATACAGATATTTAAGAAAAATATTTGTATTACCATCTCGCCAAACACTTATTAAATTGTTGCACATAGCGAACATAGATGCAGGCATTAATAAAAATTTGTTTGAACAAATTAAAAAAAACCACTGAAAAAATGAAAACGGAACACAAACTATATATCATACTATTTGACGAAATGTCACTAAAACCAAACGTGGCATATAATGAAAGGAAAGATATGGTGAGTGAATTTGTCACAAATGGCGAGGAAAGGCAGCCTATATATGCAGATCATGCCCAGGTCTTTATGATTCGAGGGGTTATAAAAAATTATAAACAACCGATTGTATATACTTTTTCGCAATCTGCAACAAAAGACCCTGAAATAGCAAAACAGCTAAAACTTGTAGTCATACAATTGCAAGAAGCTGGCCTTATAGTTGTGGCAACCGTGTGTGATCAGGGCACAAATAATGTCAATTGTATAAAATATCTTTTAGAAGAAACACGTGGCACTTTACTGAGAAGGGGAGAAGAGCATATTAAGGAAAATATAATATTAATAAATGACCAAGAGAGTTCCTATATATGATCCACCACATTTAATGAAATGCATAAGAAACAATTTACTTACAAAAAACCTTACCTATCAAAAAGAAAATGTTACAAAAATTGCAAAATGGTCACACATTTTATTATATAAAGAGAATCCGGGGTACAAAGGAATACGACTGATGCCCAAATTGACGGAGTCACATTGTGATCCAACCAAAGTACCTCGGATGAAAGTAAAATATGCTACCCAGCTGTTTAGTCAAACTGTTGCATCAAATATGGGATATCTTGCAGGTAAAAATAATGCAAAATATTTTGTTTTAATTTTCTCTATTTTCTCGTTTTTCTGACTTAAAACTTTTGATTGAATCTTTGTAAAATCGATTGTTCCTATTTAACAGATAAGGGTATACTTCCTGAAGAATTTAAGGAAACTGCTGATATCCTTTTATTATTTGATAAAATATTTGACTCAGTCAATGGCAGTTTTGGCAAAAGAAAGAAGCACGGGAAACCACTGCTGGGACCGGCAACACCGACTTCTGTGCATCATAATACGTGGAAGGAATCAAAGGAAATTATTAAAACAATGAAATTTATTAACTCTACAACATCAAAAAAAGAATCAGTTCCTACTATAAATAATTGGGTATGGACACTAGATGGGATAGAACTTTTGCTAAAAAAATTGGAAAATAAATATGGAGTCACATCGGTGTGGTTGCGGCATCTAAATCAGGATACGCTAGAAAATTTTTTGGGTCCATAAGAAGCCACGGATGCCGCAACGTCAATCCAACTGCGGAAAAATTCGAAGCCGCGTTTTCTACCCTCTTGGTAAATAACATATCTAGTGTTCATGCCCCAGGAGCAAATTGTGAAATTGACGATTGTTTCGTCTTGCACGAAGTTCTCATCACCGGTGGCGAGGGCAGCAAAAGACACGATATTTGCGAAATATAACAAATCCCAGTATTAAAAATCGGTTTTATTCTTACTTATTTATTATAGTAGTATACTTGTACAAAATATAGTGGCAAATAGTAAATCTTTTAGCATTTAATGTCTAGCGGTGATTAGCGAAAAAACGTTAATGTTCTGATTAACTTAGGCTTCCTTCAGAGGCCTCCTTCACCCCACACGTTCCGGTATACGCATGAACACCCAGATATTACACTCACACCCCTTGAAGAAAAAAATGACCCCCGCGAAGTAGGAGGACTACAATATGTAACGGGATATTTTTTTAAATATGTAAAAAAAAAGTTTTCAAGGGGTGTGAAATATGTAAAAAAGATTTATGTTCTGAAAATGAATGGGGTTATTTAAGATATAGGGAATACGCACATAAAAAGAGGCTTTGCTGCCCTAGTAACTTCTTATAAGTTGTGTATCAAATCTACAGGATATAAATATGTCAATAATAAAAGAAAATTTAAATAAGAATAATTTACAGCAATTATTAAAAACAATGATTTTTATTCACATAAATTTTGATTTTCTTAATTGTGAAGTGCACAAAGACAACTTAATATTTTATTTCATAAAAATATCCTGTAGATTTTTTATATATATAATTACTGCAAAGAAATGCATAATATTTTGTCAACAAAAGGCAGTGCGACGATGATGAGAACTTGTTTAAAATAAACGCTAAAAGATTGGCTAAGAAATGTTATAAAAGAAAAATAAAAATATAGCGTATAGAAAAGCACACCTACAGTCTACGGATAGTTATACATATATATACTCGGGGAGTAGTATCAAAACTTGCTATCAGAGGGCGTTACTTTCGTGTTTCCAATAATATGCATTGAGAGCGACCTCTATTCCTAGTATATACCAATGTACTCTGTGGTTGAGTGTGAACGGTCAAATGTTTTTCTATATATTTGTCTGTTCTGGCGTTACAAGACCGATATATAATACGCGACGCATGTTACGTCAGATATGAACCTTCCCTAAAAGATAAATCATTGGCAGAGCAATTTAATTCAATGTACGGAATGGCTGGAGCTAATGAGATTCCAAGACATTTAAATTGGTATGCCTTATTGTATTTTGTATAATAAAAGGGATGATAAATGCGATGGTATTCCATCAATTATGAGTTATCGTATAGATAAAGTGCTGAATACCGGATTAGCAAATAAATGTATCGAATCCGCTATAATAAATTATACATATTCACCATCGAACAGTGTTGCCAATTTAGCTCTTTTAGAGCTAAATTCAGCTCTATTTACAATGAGTTAGCTCCAAAAAAACGTATTTAGCTCCATAGCTCTTTTTTTACAGAATTTTGGTTTACATGGTTAGGGTACCATGAAAAAAAATCGTTATAATTTTCTCAGGTATTGTTTGCGCGTGTATCTGAATCTTTTATAAAAATTGAACGCAGCTATTACTACCTAGTCTATATCTATTGTCGATGAATGATATGAATTAAAGTAGCGAGCCGCGGGGAATTCCCTTTTCCGCTTCTTTCGTTCTTTGATTTTGTTCAGTAGTGTACCGTACGATCCGGAGTGTTTTGTGTAGCTATACCCTTAATCACACAATAATAATACAGAAAGGTGTAACGCAAAATGTCATCAAGTAAGCCATACACACAAAAATTTCGAGAAGAATGGCTCTCTGAAACTGCTTTTCAAGGTTGGTTAAAAGAAGTAAGCACTGATAAAACTAAAGCATATTGTAGCTATTGTCGATGTGAATTAAATGCGAAAAAAAATGATCTGCTGAATCACATTACCCGCAAAAAGCATATTAAAGCTGCAGAACCATTTTCATCACGTCAACAAAAATTGGTCTTTCAACCCAAACCCAAATTTGACGATATGCAGAGTTCAAATGAAGCTTATTTATCGTTATTTATAGCTGCTCATACTTCCATCTTGCCGGTAGATCATCTCGGAGTTTTGTGCAAAAAAGAATTCAAAAGCGAAATTAAACTACATCGAACTAAGTGCACCGCTGTTATAAAGCATGTGCTAGCGCCATATTTTACTTCTCTCTTGAAAAATGATATTGGAGATGGACCATATAGCTTAATACTTGACGAGAGTACGGATATAAGTGTAACCAAATTACTAGGAATAGTTGTACAATATTTTAGCAAAATGTCTCTAGAGATCGTAACGTCCTTTCTAACGCTAACAGAGTTAAAAAAAGGCGACTCTGAATCTATTACAGAAGCTATAAAAAAGACTTTGCTTACATATGGCTTGGATATCAAAAAACTTTGTGGTATTGGAGTTGACAATGCAAATGTTATGACGGGAGTCCACAATGGAGTATACCAGAAATTAAAATTGGATGTACCTCATCTTATTATGATTAAGTGCTCTTGTCATTCTATCCAACTCGCAGTTTCTCATGCTTCTGCTGAATACTTACCAAGACATTTAGAATATTTAGTTCAGGAGACTTATAATTGGTTTTCAAAATCCTCAAATAGACAAAATGAGTACAGGAATCTATATTTAACAATCAATGACGAAGAACCATTAAAAATTACTCAAGCCTGTGCCACAAGATGGCTTTCAATAGAATCAGCAGTTAAAAAAGTGTTGGATAAATGGACAGAATTAAAACTACATTTTAACATCACGAGAACGTCTGAAAAATGTTACGCTGCAGAAACTCTTTACAATTTGTATCAAAGCCCCACAAATGAAGCGTATATGTTATATATCCATTCCATTTTAGATCAGTTGCAAAATCTCATGAAAATTTTCCAATCCAATAATATTGACCCTAGTAAATTATTAAACGACCTCATAATTGTTATTGAATCTATTGGGAGAAGAGTTCTTAACCCCAACATACAAATTGATATTTTTGAAGTTAATAATTTAGAAGATTTTTTGGTTCCACATCCTTATTTAGGATTCAGAGTAGAAAACAAGCTTAGAGAGATCACAAATACAAATAGATTTTCAACAGAAGATGAAAAACAATTCAGAGATAAGTGCGTACATTTTACGATTGGCATTATTAAGCAACTTAGACAAAGACTACCAGACAACTACCGCATTCTATTAAAAGTGAATCAATTATCAGTTTCAAATACTTTACGACAGGTTAAAGAGAAGATTACACCACTGGTGCAGGAAATGGGCCATGATGAAGAGTTCATCAGTAAAGTAGAAACGCAATGGAATAACATCACCCTAGTGCCATGGGAAAAGAAGAATAACACAATAGCATTTTGGTCTGAAGTTTTATTATACAAAGATGCGGCTGACGTTAATCCTTTCAAAGAATTGTGTTCTTTCGCTCTTTCAATGATTTCCTTGCCCTGGTCTAACGCTGAAGTTGAAAGGGTATTTAGTCAACTTAATATTGTCAAGAACAAATCCCGAAACAGACTTAAAAATGACACCACCAATGCGATTCTGACTATTAGGTCAGGATTACGACGACTCAAAAAATGTTGTCACAACTACGAATTGCCGAAAGAAATATTAAAAAAAATAGGTACAATGGCAACTTACGAAAACTCAAGGACGAATGAAGAAGAACCAAGCACAAGTGGAATCGCATTGATTAATTTAATAAATGATTGTTCTGACGATGATGATTAATCATATTTTGTCTTAAGTTTGCCAACTTTTATATACTGTTTTAAAATTCTTCGTTTAGATACTTATTTTCATCTTTTAAGATTGTTAGACATTAACATATAATATGTTACGCTATAATATAACTATAGTATAACTAATTTAAACTATTGAATAAAATGTTAATTGTATATACTTATTTTATTTAGCTCTTTTAAACTAAAATTATTAGCTCTTTTTTAGCTCTTTTTTTATATCCTTCTAGCTCTCTTTACAAATACAGTGTTGGCAACACTGCCATCGAACGGTTATTTGAAACCTACAAAAAAAGTTGTAATTCCGATGTATAATAAAAATGATGGATTTGCTGACGACGTTAGTTACTCCGAAGTTATTTATAAGCATCAGTTGCCGCACATAATTAAATTACAAACGGCAGATGGTGAAAAAGTACATTGATTTTGTAGATGACGTCTAAACGGAAGCAACTTGCATTAAGTCACCGTCGAGATTTTTTTGATGATGAAAATGATACGGACGAAAGCTACCACGACCCGTTTAGCGATGTAGATAGTGAGCGCGGCTCAGATAAAAATTATGAACCAGATAATGCTCAAGGAGGCGAGAGTAGTGAATCTGACTACTAAATTTTTACTGAGAATACACAGGCGTATAGCTTCGATTAGAGTAAGTAAAAGCCCAAGCCTGTTGGATGATTCTAGTTTGAATGATGACAACCCGGTATCAGAAGAGAAAATAGGTGAAAAGTCTTGCGATGACCAATCTGTGATAGAACACAGCGAAGAAGAGGATATAATAGGCTCCCTAGAACCTTACCTACGTCTCCGTGCCATAAATAAAAGGCCTTGTAATGATCAATCTATAATAGAACACATCGAAGAGGGCGATATTATAATAGGTTCCCAGGAACCTCGCCTACGTTCCCATGCCTCTGAATCATCTTATCCTCACCAACGAACCGAACATATAGACCCAAATCTCTCCTCTACATTACAAAATCAGAAAATAGTTATCAATGAACCTCAGCCAATTTCACCAGCCCCAGATAACGCAGAATGGGTAAGTATTGCTGATAAGAACTTAAAAAAGAGGTATTCTTTTCTCAATTGCAGAGTTTAAGTCAAGAACCTAAAAGACGTTGGGATTCGGGAAAGAAGTTACCGATGCAGCGGGTGCCCTAATTCTTCACCATTATGTCCAAAATGTTTCGAAAAATGGCACTTAAATCTTAGTTTTAACATACACAAATAGTTTCTACTGTTTTCAAAATATTTTTTGCTTTATACAGGTTGGATTTTTGAGACGGGACAGTAAGGGCAGGTACCTTAAACACTATAGTTACAGGAAAACGTTCCTAAGAGACCATCCATAACTTTTTGAGATATTCTGAACTGCATTCACAGATTTTGGAAAAAATGTACAGTCAGCGAGAAAAATGCTAAAATACGAAAAAAAAAATTTTATGTCAATCGATCCTATGTCATGTAGGGATCAAGACTCTATGGGACCATTTAAGATTTGAGTTCTAGAAATGACAGTAATCGCCAAAATCTTATCTCATACATTTTGTACGGAAAAACGTTTAATCAACTCGAAATATTCTTTGTTGCCAAACGGTCCTATTTTTTAATGTGATCAAAAGACTTTTTAAGGCCAACTGAAGTTTGAGTACAGAAACTACGGTAAGTCACAAGATCGGATTTACACGGAGGCATTTTATGCAGCAGGCACAAGATAATTTTTCAATTTTTTTTTAAGCTGGTCTCGTGGCATACTGTACCTAGTGCTTTATCTAAAGCGTTGAAATTGGCTGAAGTGATTATCAGCTTGGATAGACTTCCGTCACTTCAAAATAATGTCAGTGAAGTAATGGGATCTTGTTCTGTAGATTTATTACTTCATCTCATTGAAAGGATAAATAAGAAAAAGCAAAATATAAACATGAACGAAAATGGATATTATATGTCATGTAACTAAAGAACTTTGCTCTGACTTTACATTTTTATAGGCCTAGGGCCTACAATTACATGAGAGCAAAATTTAACCTATGCCTACCGCATCCTAGAACGCTGCAAGCCTGGTATCAAAGTTTAAACTGTAAACCGGGCATCAATAAAGAAGCCATAGAAACAAAACACACTGGCATATTTAGCGGAACATAAAATAAAGGTTTGATATCAGTATCATATAAGGTTGGTGGCTGGTTTATACGTAATTTAATTTAAAAAGAAATATTTTCAAATTAAGAAAACAACTGAACATCACAATTTATGCAATCGTTTTAATTTTATTCAAATACACCTTATCTGGAGCGAACTTCGAGTATTTCTTCCTTCTGAGTTTGATTTAAAATTTCATTGAAATACTGTTTTTGTTAGTTTTTTTTTAATCGCGTATCTTTTTGGAGTTGAGGACTGAATTATGCCTGACTTAGCCCCAACGGAGAGTGCCAGGGCACTCGAAATGCGAAGAAATGGTCAAACCTTCAGAGTGATATCCAGAGATCTTCGTCGACCAGTTTCATCGATCCATCGCAGTATCCAACGGTTCAGGGAGACCGGTACTTATGTGAGAAGAGCAGGACAAGGCAGAAAAAGACGCACTTCGAATAGGGATGATCGTTTCATTCGGTTTCGTGTACGTAGGAACCCCCGTTTGATAGCCGTCCAAGCCCGACATGAGTTAGAAGCAGTGCGGGGTGTAACCGTAAGTGAGCGTACAGTACGAAGAAGGTTTGCAGAAGCTGGTTTGGGTTCATTTGTGCCCGCCAAGGCACCAAGGCTCGAGGTAAATCATCGTAGAAACAGGTTAACTTTTGCTCAGGAACATCAAATTTGGAACGCGGACCAATGGAGTAAGGTATTGTTTAGTGATGAGTGCAGAATTCTCTTAAATCAAATTGACGGCAGGCAAAGAATATACAGACGCAAAGGAGAACGATACATTCAGTCAAACTTTGAAACTACAGTTGCATACGTTGGTGGATCAATAATAGTTTGGGCGGGCATTTGTTTGGGAGCTCGCACAGACTTGGTAGTGATTGACAGAGGGAGTCTGACTGCAGACCGCTATATGAGAGAAGTTTTAGAAGAAATTGTCGTACCGTTTGCCCCATATATCAGTAACGATTTAGTTTTTATGCAGGATAATGCTCGGTCGCATACCGCTCGGGTAACTCAAGCTTATCCTAATGATATGAATATCACTGTTATGGAGTGGCCGGCGAGATCACCAGATATGAACCCAATAGAGCACGTTTGGGACTTGCTGAAAAGAAAAGTTAAGTCCAGAATTTGAGCTCCTGTCAACGTGAGTGAACTGCGAATCGCCGGAGTTGAGGAATGGCGGAGACTATCCCAGGAGACCATCGATAACATTATTCTCAATATGCCTAGACGGGTAGAAACTTTAATAAAAGCACTTGGAGGAAATACGCGATATTAATCACCATTTTTTTAATTTAATTAATTGTTATTTTAATATTAATTTTCACTTTTCCCGGTTATATGAAAAGTTCAAAAATGTACCATTTTCCACAAAGAGCCTTTACTCGCAAAATCTGTTCTTAATGTGATCTCATTTTAAGTAAAACAAATGAAACTTTAAATAACAAAAGAAGTGTAGTAAGTAGATTTTAAAATAAAACCATATTTTTTTTATAAGGGACCTTTTTTTGTGTTCCGCTAAATATGCCGGCGAGTTTATAAAGGCTGTAGCTGAAGAAGAAGATGATTTGGTTATTGCTCTTATGTTAGATGAAATGTCAATACGTGAACATATTGAATTTGACAGCCGTAATCATCATGAATATGTTGATGTTGGTAATGGTGTTCAAGAAGATCATGTGGACAAGGACAAAGAAGCGCTGGTAATAATGGCAGTGCCAATTAATTCTTTGGAATTCTGGAAAATTCCAATTGCTTATTTTTTTGGGAGAGGGTTTACTGCCTTACAGAAAGCAACGTTTCTAAAGCAATGTATTGACATTTTATCAGATTTTGTAAAAATTGCTTGTGTTACTTTTGATGGCATAGCATCTAACATAAATATGGCAAAAATACTAGGTGCTAATTTGAGCACTGCTCCCTTTAGACCTTACTTTTCTTATAGAAAACAAAAATATTACATTATATTAGATGCGTGCCATTTATTAAAATTAATTAGGAATACTTTCGCAGAATACAAAATTTTTAGCCATCACGACGAAGTTATTAGATATGAATTTATAGAGAACCTTTGCCTTCAATGTGACGCCGGTTTGCATTTGACAAATAAGATAACCGCCAAACATATTAATTTTATTTATCACAAAATGAATGTGCGGTTAGCAGCCCAACACCTAAGTGGTTCTGTTAAGTTTAGAATTTTGTAAAGAAAAATTAAAATTACCTTTATTCCAAAATTGTCAAGCAACAGCATAGTTCATAAAAAATATTAATAATATATTTGACATTTTTAATTCCCGTAATTTACAAAGTTAAGATTTAAGAAGCCCTTGAATGAGAGGAATTTCGTAGAAATAATAGCCGAAAGTGTGTCAATATATCCAAAATTTAAATCACAACGGGCAAGGTTTAATAGAATGTCGTAGAAAACTTGGATTTATAGGTTTTTTGTCAAATGCAATGGCTTTGAAAGGGGCTTTATATCGATTTTATAGAGTTAGGTAAATTAAAATTCCTTCAGACCTATAAACTTTCCCAGGACCATTTAGAGACCTTTTGCAGCTCAGTGCGTGCTAGAGGCGGGTTTAATAACAACCCTACCGTTAAACAATTTACAGCAGCATACAAACGACTAATCTGCCATGTGGAAGTACAAATATACAGCTAATTGTTTGCCTTTGGAGAAAATTTGTGTACTGAACACACAAATGGCACGCACTGAAGACATAATAAATAGCAGAACTGGTCTTAATTCAATCACGATTCCAAACGACAATGTGGCTGTTAGTCTAAGCCAAATCGATAGCGAAGATTTTGACTTCGTATCAACTATGCCATGGATACCCGAAGACACGGAATCAGTAATAAAATCAATTATAGAGTATAATATATCTAGGTGTGTAGTGAAAAAAGTGGCGAGGAAAATTAAATGTGAGCCTTGTGTGGCCGCCCTTTACGGTGAAGTGATAGAAGTTTCACTAATATACATGAAGGATATAGCTGGTCTCATTTATTCTTCTGAAGACGTTATTGGGATAGCTATTGAATCTGAACGGCTTTTCCGAAAAACTATGAAATTCAAGAATGTAAATGAAAATATGTTTCGAAAATTAGTAAACCAATGCCTTGTGACCTCTAAAAACTTCTTCATCATACTTGACATTCATATTGTATGATTAGCCAGCGTTGACTAATCACAAATATTTATTAATAAAACTAATTATAGAAACATATTTTAATATAAGATTAAAATATGAAGCTAAATTGCAAAAGAAAGCTTAAGACATTTTTATAATAAATTAGTTCTCTTAGGCGGAAAATAAAAATCAACATGTTTTATTTATTTCTTCAATATTAAATTATTCTTAATTATGCTAATTCTTTAGACCTCTCAATGTGTCGATAAAATCGTATTTAGTGAATGTCCAGCACTATCTCTCACGCACACATGCACATTACTCGTACACTGGTGTGTTTTGATTTTGATCTCGCCTTAACTACTCCATAGCCGATCTATATATGTATATTAAATCTATGTCTGCAATATTATTTTCTGAATCTGTCTTTACTACTTCTATATTTCCTAGCTTAACATTCTCATGTGCATAACGCTAGTGAACCTCAATGTGTTTAGATTTTTTGTAAAACTACCATACTTAGAAATAGCTACTGCTCCTGAGTTATCCTCATCACTCTAACTGGTTTACAAACTTTAGTGAAAACATAATTTGATAGACAACTTAGAAAAAATATTTCTGTTACAGCATTTGACAAGGCAATATACTCGGCAAATGTAGAAGACTTAGTTAAGCTGTTTTGTTTCTTTGATTTCCGATAGATAATATTTCAAAACAATCTAATAACAAATCCTGTGGTAGACTTCCTGTCTAGAATATCTCCAGCCCAGTCAGCATCCACAAAACAATCCAAAGTATCAACATTAATATTCCTATAATAATTTAAGATTTCTGGTCAAGGTCAAACACTTCGAAACTCGCAAAGCATATTTAAAATGTGTCTCATTATAACAATTTTGGAATCTACTTAAATAATTAACACTGAAAGATATATCTGGTCTCGTACTAGAACTAATGTACAAAAGAGCGCCAATCAAATTTCTTTACTTTATATCCTCGTTTACTGAAGACTGAATCAATTTTAAATTTATTTCCTTAGGAGTACTATACAGTTTTGCATTTTCAATATTATAACGTTTAGCTAAAGACTCAATATAAGATTTTTGATCTAAAGTGAAGTGAAATATATCATCTTTATCATAATTATATTCAATATTGACGACACGTTTGGCTCAGTTTGTAATAACCCTATTTGCTGTGCCAGCGGTCGCGGGTTCGAGTCCCGCTGGAGACATTCATTTGTGTGATGAGCATGAATGTTTGTACTCCAGTCATGGGTGTTTATATTTATGATATGTATGTATTTAAAGTTATATATGTGTAGTGTATCAGCTATCTGGTATCCGTAACACAAGCCTCGTAGCTTACCATGGAACTAGATGGTGCTGTGTGTTAATGTCCCAACATATTTATATTTATTTATTTATTTATATTAATACCAATATAAGTTTTTACTTTACCCAAGTCTTTCATTTTAAATTTTTTAGATATCTTGTTCTTTATAGTTTTAGATAACATGTTGTTTATAGTTTTTAGATAACTTGTTCTTAATAGTTTGTTTATCTCTACAGCAGACTAATAAATCATCTACAAATAATAAAATATAAACATTAACATTAACATACAAACAATAGTCATAGTTACTTCTGCGAAAACCAAGTGTTGTTAAAAAATTATTAAAACATTCATACCATGCTCTGGGACTTTCTTTTAAACCATATAATGATTTATTTAATTTGTAAACTCTGTGAGTACCATCATCATAACCAACAGGCCGATTTACATAAACTTCAGATAAAACTTTTCCATTTAGAAATGCTGTTTCTACATTCATTTGATGAATATCTAAAGAATTTTGACAACAATAAGATAATAACATTTTAAACGTTGGCATTCTAGCAACAGAAGAAAAAGTATCATCTATACAATCAGTATGATGAAAACCTCTTACCACTAACCTAGCTTTATAATCACTTTCACTTTTCTTTTTGTATACCCATTTAACATCAATTACCTTTTTTCCTTTGGCTGGTTCGCTTACAAGTGTCCAAGTATTATTTTTTACAAGACTCTCCATCTCATGCTTCATGGCCTCAATCCATTTGAATGATTCATTACAAGTAGTCGCCTCCTAAAAATTCTCTGGAATCAAAGCATCACAAAAATTAACAGTTATACAATAATAACCAACATCGTCCTTTATGGAGAATCTATACATATAATAAAACTGTAGAGGTCGAATGTCTGTACATAGAAAAAAAAATGCTAAGAATCGAGTCAGGGAGATGTAAGAGAAATAGAACAAATCCAGATTTTTTTCATTTTTTTTGTTTCTCTGTCTGTTTGTTTGTTTGTACGGGCTAATCTCCGAAACTGTTGGACCGATTTAAATGAAATTTTGCATGGTGGTACCTTATATCCCCGGTCAACATTTTAGATACTTTTTATCCCGAAAAATTAAAGAATCCCCGCGGGATAGTTAAAAACTATAGTAACTTACACAGCTTAGTACACAAAAACTACTGATTGGATTTTAATGAAACTACAATAATATAGTTTATACATCAGAATGATAAATAGGCTACACCTTATCCCGGAAAAATGTACGGTTCCCGTGGAATAGATTTGGTTTTGTTTGTCTATAGGCAAACCCGATCGAAGCGAGGGTGTGCCGCTAGTCTGTAATAAAATACCACGAATTTGAGTGAAGAAAATAACCTTTCTACGCTCTCCCGAGTCATTGGTGCAGCTAGTACGATGGTACATAATTTGTGCAAAAAAGGAAATTTATGACGTGATCTTTCCCAAAACGTCAGGACACTCTGTAGACTGAAGAACTGGCTTTTAAATATATGTCAAGAGAATCTTGTAAACTACTCAGTACATTACGGTAATTTCTGTCCAAATCAAAAAAAAAAACATTAAATCATCGTGTTTATTTATATAATTTATACTTAAGAAATCATCTAGTTCAATCTGGGCTTCAGAACGGTCGTTTATTGTTGTATTATTGACGTTAATGTTATTAATATTATTTTATTTGTTTTTTGTTCTAATTCAAAATTTATAAACGATATTTACTCGTACAGTACGCAATGAACGTCTTAAATCTTTTTGTGAGGCGACTGATGTCATTCATGCTAATTTACAATCCCACGCAAGAACTAGGTGGCTATCATTATTGCCGGCGATAGAACGTATTTTGAAACTGTGGGAACCATTCAGAGTTTTTTTTAGCTGAAACCAGACCTCCAAAATCGATAATCGATTTCTTTAACCACCCGTTATCACAAGTTTATTTCCTGTTTTTTCATAGCCAATCGTTTTTATTTGAGAAACAAATAAATTTTCATTTTAAATTTATTATAATATTTATAATAAATTTACATAATTATATATATATATATATATATATATATATATATATATATATATATATATATATATAATTATAATAAATTTAATAATATTTAATAATAATAATTAAACTCCTAAACGGTCTTGAAAAGACATTGTCAGAACGTACAGCAGCAAACTTTTTCGGGATTCAAACTAAAAATGAATATGACAAAATAGCAAAAACTTCTCAGCATTCAAACTTAGTGAAGTCTTTTGACGAAGAAATTGATAATTATTACAAAACGGCTTTGGAATATTTCCAACAGTGAAGTTGTCCACTCACAAAATATTCAATATTTTCATGGATGAATCTTGCTGCTCCACCGCAATGGCAGGATGTTTCGAAGACAATGAATTATTTACAAGAAAAGGGAATAGTTATTGTCGACAGCGCATTTGAAGAAATAGCATACCTCAAAGATTTTATAGAAAAAAGAAGAGGTAACGAATCTTGGGACGAAAAAGACATGCACCAAAAATGGTTAAGTTTTAACATTGAAAATGTTTTTTTTGTCGCTTCTGTATAGGCCCGATTTTCAGCGAAAGTGCGACATCGCTCTGGTGTCGTGGCTTTTGGGACTACGTGACTGATTGGGATGTCAAAAGACGCATCATGACAAGGGCTACAAAATGCAAAAAAATTTTTTGAATAAACTCAATCACATTTTTTTTAAATCGAAATAGTGTGAAAAATGCGGTCGTTTTTCGCCCGATTTCGCTCAGAAAATAATTCATATCTCGAAAACGAAATGAGATATCGAAAAAATGAAAAAAAACCCTAGAGATACGATTTTGGGCTACATTTAAAAAATCATTGGAGGTGCGTATCATGGCTGGGTTATTCAGAAGTTGTACCTTTGTGACGCAGAGTTTACGCCCGAAGAGCGCGTGAGCGCAATATTGATAGTGAATAAATATTTTGGAACATGATTATATATTTGAACGAAGTGATTCTTTATGTATAAATAAATACGTATTTAAACTAATAACTAACTAATATCTATACACATAATAAAACAGTAACTTAGCGAAATCTATACATGAAATATTTTTTAAAACAATGACCGTAACCTATTGTGTACAGAATATATACTCCAAAACAATAGTTATTAAAATTTTTGTCTGTATGTCTGTTTATCTGTTTGGGTGTGCGCGTTTTACGCAAAAATTATGGAACCGATTTTAACTAAATTTTGTGTAGTGGTAACTTATTTATTACTCATATGTAATATAATTTAATCCCATTAATAAAATATTATAATTAATTGACATATATTATAAATGCGAAAGTTTGGATGGATGTTTGTTACTCAATCACACCAGAATGGTTGAACGGATCTGGATGAAAAGCACAGGGATATATTATAGTCTGGAATAGCAAATTGATTATTTTTTAACCCGAAAAAACGTACGATTCCCGTGAGATAAATTTGTTTTTGTTTTACACAAAGCAAGCGATCGACTATCTATTTAATACTAACCGTTAAAATGTACCTAGGGACGAACCCGCGCGATGCGAGGGTGAGTCGCTAGTCGGTATCTATACATATACTAAAATTCAGAGTCAAATCTGTACATTAAATATTTTTGGAAAATCTTACTGAAATAGTCATTATTTTCGACACAGAGGCGTCACGAGAAAAGCACTGGACAGATTTAGATGGGTATGATGATAACTGGTTATCCGAGTCAACTTAAGGATACTTTTTACTGCGGGAAAATATTTCATCTCTGAGAAATCTATGATAGACGTTAAAACATAACTAGGGACGAACCCGAGCGAAGCGAGGGTGAGTCGCTAGTATATATATAAAAGGCTTTGTCTGACTGAGTGATGGATCAACAGCACAGCACAGCCTAAACCACTGGTCGTAGAGACGTGTATTTTTGAAGAACTTATTCCTTATATGACGTAGAGATTTAAAAAGGGGATGAAAATTTGTAATTTATTTGTACTAAAGTCTGAAATTTTTAATGTAAAATGCACGGAAAGTGGTATTTAACCAGCTTCTTCGGGACGCTGGAACTCATTGACCTTGCATTCAAGACGGTTTTTAACACGAATTCCCGTAATAACTTGTAGACATGAATCAAAAGCGAGATGAGTCTAAAATTATTTAGCAAAGCATTATCGCCCTCTTTCCAGAACAGTACAACTACGCTTCTTCTCTATAATTGTGGGGTTTTCCTTCGAGTATGTTGGAATTAAGTAACACCTTCAGAAATTCAGCTGTAATTCCGCCTGCACCCGGTGCTTTGTTGTTCTTAATCTGTTTTAGTGACGTCCGGGATTTCTTCGGTTTAGTGTCGGGTTAGCCTGGCCCTTAATCATTGTCCAGACTGCTGGGTTGTCGCGTTGATGTAAGTAGATGTCCATAAAATCTCTAGATCTCTTCCATAAATTAACTAAGGTGTAGATGATACAATCCTACTGTCGTCGGTTTTGAACTTTACTAGCCGGCTTTGCCCAAAATCTCGAAAACCTTAGGAGTGTTACACCTTTGGATGACTGTAAGGTCATCTTTCTTCTTTCTACCATGAGCTCGAGAGTAGGATCAGAGATCTTTTTGGGTCTATTTTTAGAGTGTGTTTAGGTATTTTGACCCAACTGATTGGACAGCTTTGAGGAACCTATCGTTAAAAATAGCCACATCGCTGTCGCAATCAAAGCGATTTTGGAATTCCAGCTGAAAGCTTACGGGGTTTTGGATTTGGTGTGGCACTGGTAGGAATGTGGACTTCGTCAGTCGAAGTCAGTTGGGGTCTTTACATAGTCACTGTGCTGTTCACAATAGACTTGTGAACGATAAACCCGACACCACCTTGGGACTGTTGATCACCCGGAAATGGAACAGGTTACCAGATTTGAGCGTTATCGAGTTGTCCCCCTCTCTTCGAACTTCCAATAACCCTACAATATCCCATCGTAACCTGCTCAATTCTTCCCCATTTATTCATTTAGCTATCCTGTACAGGGCTGCAAAAGTCGCGAGATGTGCGAAGGTGTATAAACACAGACGGCACGATATGCTATATAAAATAATATGTATGAAAATATTGTACGATCTAAATTATACTGTTTTACTTTAACGAATTTAATAAAATCAAATGATTCATAGTTCTTTCCCTGTACGAGTCTCAGTGTTGGTGTCATACAATAAATTGAAGCTATTTTTCTGATCTTCAAAATGACATATGTCTCAACTTGATACACTCTGGGGACAAATCCCATACAAAGTTGCCCATTCTCCTTTGTATTGCAATGAGTATTAATAAATGTCAGGGCCAGTTGTTAAAAGTAGCAGGTATGGACTTCAGAGATTTGATTCTCACATGGACATTTTAACAGAACCCAGAACCAGACGGAACATCCACCAATGTGGTATACAAAGAAGCTCTTAATCAAATTTTAATTCTTCGGGTTCTCCTAGTAATTAATACGTTAAAAATGATTTAATTCAATTCATTTGGCAGATTCATTTTCAATGTACCCGAAGGTCGTGGCAGACACGAGATCTGTGGATTTTTTTCAAGAGACTGATATATATTGGAAAGGAATCAAACTTTGATTTTGATGTGCCAATATTTATACGCTATCCCTGGTCATAACCCGAATGTGGAAAGAGTATTTTCTTTAGTAGCTGCACAATGGACTAAAGAAAGTAATCGCCTTCACGTAGACACGGTCGAAAGCATAATTCAATGCAAGTTCAATTATAAAATGACATGTTCAGAATTTCATAAGTACGTTATGGGTAAACCGGATTTGTTAGATAAGGTGAAGAAATCTGACAAATACCATAGTAATTAGCGTTTCATGTGTACAATCTACATCATAGATATCATTTTGTTTAAACTGATTAATAAAGTTAAAATGTTACCAATTATGTTTTTTTTTTTTTCTTTTACATTATATTGATATTTTCAGTCACTTACTGCTACTGCCCGGTCGGCACTTAGGATGGTTTGACTCAAACACGTAGATTTTGGTTTGACTCAAACCATTTTGATCGTTCACAAAGTTAGTTTGAACGGTTTGTCAAACATATACGAGTTTGAAGCACGTTTGATGAAAATTCTTATGTTTGTGTTTGACGCGCCGTGTGATAGTATTCTGACGCGTTTGAACAAACTCGGCTTAGTTTTGCGTTGGATTTTGTAGCGTGAGCTTGTGTGTGACGAAGATGTCGGACGAAGATATTGAAATTGAAAGCTCGCCGTCGGCGGCGTCGTCGGAACGTCATTCTGATCGTGAATCTACTTCTTTGCTATTACATTATATCAAGAAGCACTTGAATTGTGAAAGGTGAAATCAAAACATTACTTCAATAAAAATAAAAAGGCGTTAGCGATCAAAAAAATTAGAAATGCGTTAAAAGTATTAGATAGAAATTTTACCGAAGAGGATTTAAAAAAAAAGATCAACGAACTCGGAACAAGTTTTAATCGTGAACTAAAGAAGAAAAAGAAATCAATGAAGTCAGGATCCGGCGCTGACGAAGTTTATGCACCTAAATTATGGTATTTCAACGAGATGAATTTCCTGCTGGATTCGGCGGATATAGCGGCTACGCAGAGTTCTGTAGATTTGCAGGTAACTAAAATTTTAATTGAATTACTCAATTGTTATTGTTGAATTAAACGATGCAGCTCAGGTTTAATTACTATTTTATTATAAAACTGGCGAGATAAATTTAGAGTAATACACGGTCGCTTAGTGTTACGGAATAGAGAGAGAAAAAGCATAGATAATATATAGACTACAGAGTGCAAAACCATAAATAGGCGAGAAATTCTAAATAATAATATTATATTCAACATCCTTCCTGAATTTAAGCCTCATTATGAGTTATGACAATAATAAGTACATAACTGATAAATTAGACAGTAACTAACAAATTGACAAAGTAAAAAAAACTGAGTTATACATTATTCCTGAATCAATAAGAAAGTACATATTATGTTTTATAATAACATTCCATGCTTAGACCTTAAATATTATTCCCGAATTAATAAAAAAAGAAAGTTATATAATAACATTTCAAGCTTTAATTTTAAACATAAGTCCTGAATCAACTGGAAACTAAGTCATATGATAACATTCCGAGCTTTGACCTTAAATATTGAAATTTATCTTTAGAAAATTCTTTTGTAAGTATATCTGCAAACTGACAATCACTACTAACAAACTTTAATACAATTATCTTTTGATGATACTTTTCTTTAATAAAGTGATATTTAATTTCAATATGTTTACATCTCTTATGGAAATTAATATTTTTAATGACACTAACAGCACTTTGGTTATCTAAATGAAGACACATAGAGGCCTGTTTATATTCACTAATGTCACTCAAAAACGGTTTTATCCACATTGTCTCTTTGGTAGCAGCACAGGCTGCCATAAATTCAGCTTCTGTTGTAGACAGAGCCACTGTTTGTTGTCTTTGGCTGGACCAAGTCCCAGCCGCCCCGTTCTCGATGAATATATAGCCAGTAACTGAACGCCGAGTATCCATATCATTTGCATAGTCTGCGTCACTGTAGCCTGTGACGTCTGATGTTTGTGGAGATTGTGTATAACACAACCCATACTCTTTTGTATCTTTCAAGTATTTGAAAACCCGTTTTACTGCATTCCAATGGATCTGATTGTAACAATTAAGGAAACGACTCACCAGACTTACAGAAAACAAAAATCGGGTCGACTCACAATGGCCAGATGCATCAGAGAGCTCACTGTTTTGTATGGTACATCCCCTTTTCACCCTTTTCATTTCCTCTTTGCAACTTTATGTGGGGATCAACTGGAACACTGTTGGAATTAGCATTAGTCATGTTGAACTTGGCTAATATTTGTTTTATATATTTAGTTAGTTTAGATGGATAAATATGCATTTACTAAACTGTTCAATTTGCATTCCTACAAAGTTTTCATGTTTGGTTAATATTTCAATTTCAAATATGGTTCTCAATTCTTTAGTTATTTCCTGTAGACCCAATTCATCTGAGGAAAATAACAGCACATCATCAACATATAAGCATAGGTAGCACTTCCTTTTATTGACTTCACCAAAATACACGCATTGGTCTGCTTTGCTGTTGACAAAGCCAAACTTCTTAAGCACAGAGTCAAATTTATTATTCCAACACCGTGGAGTCTGCTTTAGACCATATAGGGATTTATTAAGTTTACATACCATATTGTCTTCATGATGCAGGCCCTCTGATGATTTCATGAATATGATCTCGTCTAGTTCTCCATAAAGAAATGCTGTTTTGACATCCAGTTGTTTAATTTTTAAATTATTTTGTACTGCAACTAAAAGAAGGAAACGTATAGAATCATACCTAATTGTCGGAGCATAAGTTTCATGGTAATCGATGCCCCTGAATGAAGAATTCTTTACAGCTGCGATATGTTCCTTGACCCTCTCCGCGATGGTGCGCTTAGTTTAACCAATGTACGAAAGAATCGCCAGACGGCAAAATCAGCGATAGTGGAACATCTGCTCAACTCCAATTCGAATCATTGGATTGAGCTCCACCAACCTAAGGTTTTGTCCACCGAGATTGGTTTGTTCGCGAGGCGATTGAGATTAAGAAACACAAAAATTTCAATCGTGAAGATGAATACAGGTTGTCGTCTGCGTGGAGTCCAATGATAGAAAGGTTAAAGTATCGCGGTTGTCCGTCCAACACACCGGTGGACAATATTAGTGTCGTGTGTACCGGCTATTATAAATTGTGAAGATAAAGTGAGAGTATCTGCGAAAAACATCTCCGATCGTAGCAGGGGATGCCGTACACCACCAGTCTGCCCGTGACCACGGCTGGTGCAACCCAGTCGAAACGTCAGAAACAAGGTATATAGCCATTTATTCACGCGTTAAGTCCCGTAATATAGTTATTATATAAATATGGAACGCGATAATTTAAAAAGTTATATTATATAACACTTATGTTGCAATATCTCCCACGGAACATGTGAATTCTTCTATTTTACGCAAATCATGTAGCCGTTATCACTATTCATCACCACTACCTAGGTTAATTACTACTGAAATTTTATCGTATACACCGTACGGTTGCCATTGGGACAATCACAACAATAGCGTCGAATGCTTTGATGTCCTATGCTGTTAGGAACATAGTCAATGTATATAGGCAGACTTTGGGATTTATATGCCGTGATTTGACTTCTGCTTTGATTATTTTTGGTGTTTGCTTAACATATTGTACATATAGGTTGCCCTGATCATCCATTATCTCAGCTAAGTATGAAACAGCTTGTGAAAATTAGTAACTCCCTGTAAATAAAATTTTAGATTCTTAGTCTTTTTCCATATCTATTATTTTACACAATGTATTTACTTTAGGGAGCATTCTGTTATCTAAACTATGATACAATAGACGATATTTCTGAGCTATCATATCATAGACTGCCTCGACTGCTTAACGTAATTTTGTTTTTTTTTTTTTTTTCTAGATAAATTCGCTTCTTCGGTTGTTAATTGATCTCTGTTATCCTTGAACGCAGGCATAAGTGTAATATATCCCTTATTTATCATGTAATCGACTGCATCGCGAAATCCTCGATCGACTATAAATAAGTCATGAGCTCGTAACAAAGATTTTATTATGCCAATTGGATCTTCTAAGATTTGTTTCATGATCGTTGCATCATTTACAGTTCCATAAAAAAATCATGATATATCTACAATGTATCCATTTGTTGTACAAATTGTGAATGGCTTGCATAAATGAACTTTCTTTTGACCAGAGTAGGATTTTTTTTTGATAGTAATTATTACTATTTTTTTGATAACGTAAATATGTGCCATCAAAAATTAATATAAGTCGATTTTATCCAGCACCCAACAATTTTCGTACAGTATGGGTTATATTAAAAATTATTTGTTCACGCGAAATACTGTTATAACCAAAAAAATTAGGTAGAATATCTTTCTCAAAGCTTTTCATCACGTCATTGAAGATATCAGATACTTGTTGTTCGTATGTTAGTCCAAAAAACATTTTACCAATAATTCTATTTGAATTTAAAATACGCAACTTGAAAAGAAATATTGCTAATGCTTGTAATATTGTCCGATTACTTGTATTTCTCATTGAAGTTAATAAATTTTTCACTCACTTTGCTAGTATTTGAAACTGGACGCAATAAAGAGAGTTATGTCATATGACAACTACAGCAACGAGTATCAAGTGGTCTAAAAATATTTTTCTTAACAAACCCTTCACGTGTTGCAAACGTTATTCTATGGAGATTAGTTGCAGATCGAGATATTACACAATATCTATGCGTAGATACAACACGTTTAAAAGGCAACTTTATATAGTTCACATCAGAGGTAGGAACACATCGCTATCTTGATCTGAACTCAACATTTCATCATCACTACTGGCACTGTCACTATGATCAGAATTACCAGGTACATCGCTAACAGAAGCTGTGCTTGTACTTGCTTTTTCTCTATAAATGAGAAGACGATACTTGCCATAGAGTATATCATTTATCGAAATATTATTTTACAAGTAATTACTATATTATCTTGCTTCTTTTTCGTCACATACAACTTTCTTCTTACCCGGGACTTAACGCACTATTTTATTACGATTTATACACTTTCTACTCATTTTGAACTATATATGAACATTTATATAGCTTTGAAGTTCAAATTTACGGTTTTTTGCATTTTTAAGCTAAACTGTAAGAGTTAGAGAAAAATGTTAAATGGCAAATCTGTAATACGTTTAAAATCCTATAAAAAAGTCTTTATCAACTTTTTCATATCATCAATAACAACAAACTTACAGGCTCATGAATATTTATTTTTTCAAATTTTTGCCTTTACGAACTGAAATATCGATAATTAAACAAAAAATTTGGTGGAAATTTGCAATTACATCAAATTTGCAACAAAATTGGATAGATCAGATATTTTGTATAGTTAATAGTTACAGACTTATTTAGTGATATTTTTATGACTTTTCAACTATATTATAAAATACAGGGTGTCCCGTAAGTAGTGGACCAACGGGTCACTGGTGATGGAGGGGATCATTATCTATAGAAAACACTAAATTTCATTGTCCTAGGTTCAGTAGTTTAAAAGATATGATGTTTTAAGTAATATTTTGAAATTTTCATTCTATCAACACAAAACTTAAAAATTTTATCAAAATATGTTTTGTTATACACTTTATTCCTATTTAAAGGCGTTGAGAAAACATGCGTCCTTCTAAATAAATCGGTATTCATGCATAATTATTGCCACAAATAAAATGAAAAATCAAAACTTGTGCAAATATCAAATTTCAAAATTTGCAACGTGATGTTTGTAAGAAGCTAGTGTAAAAAATGTATGACAGCCTTGTGTAACTTTATTTTAAAAATATCTACAACTCATACTGATTCGAAAAAGGTATAATAACATTACAGTTAATGAAGTAAACTTAAAAAAAAAATACTATTAGTCTCCAGTTCGGAGAAATGTTTATGGTCAGAGCTAGTTGTTCTGAGAATTGTTTTGTTCTTTACTTGCTCATGTCGCTTTTTTGTTTATGATTTCCTATTGGCCGATGCCTATTTTATTACCCCTGGTCATTACCTATCAACTCATTAGATGTATTGTTCAGAGACTTGCTTACAGCTCGTAGCTAGACACGTGTTTTTAATTCGCTCCCACAACGACTTATTTATTGTTGACTTACGCTTGAATTGGACCTTGTATGTGCTTGTGATTTGGATATTGTTTGCCCGGATATTTTAAAATGCCTCATACCTACACTCCTCGCGAGTATGCTGAAATGTATTTCATTTACGGTCTGTGTGATGGCAACGCTCGGCAAGCTGTCCGTACGTATCGTCAGCGTTATCCTAACCGCGATCGTTATCCGGATCACCGAATTTTTCTCCGCGTGAATAACGCGTATTTGGAAGGCAGAATTCCCGGGGCTGTGAATACTTCGGGAAGGCCTAGACTAGTTGATGAACATCAAGTACTGGCCGAAGTTACAGAAGAACCTTCTACCAGTGTTCGCCGTATTTCAAGACGTACTGGTGTCGCAAAAACTACTGTACATCGCATTTTAAAGCGAAACAATTTATACCCTTACCACATACAACGAGTGCAAGCACTGTTACCTGCCGATTATAAACGGAGGATAGATTTTTGTCGAGAGATGCTTCGCCGATGTCGACACGATCCACTCTTTTTTAATTCCAATCATGTTTTAAAAGGATTGGAGTGTTTAACATACATAATCTACATGAATGGGCTGTAGTAAATCCACGAATCGTAAGAGAAGACAGATTCCAACACCAGTTTGGAGTTAATTTGTGGCCTGGAATCTTAGTTGGCAAACTTATCGGCCCATTTGAGCTCCCACCGAGGCTTAATGGTACTCGTTACCTACAATTTTTAAGGAATGACCTATCTAATTTATTAGTAGACATACCACAAGAAGTTTGCGAGAGGATGTGGTTACAGCACGATGGTGCACCCGCTCACTATTCAAGACAAGTGACTGATTATTTAAACGAGTCGTACCCAAATAGATAGATTGGACGCGGAGGTACAATTTCATGGCCAGCTCGCTCACCTGATCTTAATCCGTTGGATTATTTTCTATGCGGCTATTATAAGGAAGCAGTCTATGAAACATCTGACATGAATGAAAGGCAGTTAAGAGAAAAACTGAATGTTGTTACTCAAATAGTCAAAAGTAATGAACGGGCATTTAGAAATTTAAAAAGAAATTTTATTAGAAGGTGCTGGTTATGCATAAGAGCAAGAGGAAAGCATTTCGAACATTTGCTGTTGTAATAAATAAATAAATAAAAATGTTATAAGTTTCTACTTGTTTTATTGTCAATATCGTGGAAAAAATGGTCACTAATGTAGATTTAAAATTAATATTGTTTGTTGTTGTTTTAAAAACTCAAATGAATTATACCTTTTTCGAATCAGTATGAGTTGTAGATATTTTTAAAATAAAGTTCCATAAGGCTGTCATACATTTTTTTTACACTAGCTTCTTTCAAACATCACGTTGCAAATTTTGAAATTTGATATTTGCACAAGTTTTGATTTTTCATTTTATTTGTGGCAATAATTATGCATGAATACCGATTTATTTAGAAGGACACATGTTTTCTCAACCCCTTTAAATGGAAATAAAGTGTATAACAAAAAATATTTTGATAAAATTTTAAAGTTTTGTGTTGATAGAATGAAAATTTCAAAATATTACTTAAAACATCATATCTTTTAAACTACTGAACCTAGGACAATGAAATTTAGTGTTTTCTATAGATAATGATCCCCTCCATCACCAGTGTCCCGTTGGTCCACTACTTACGGGACACCCTATATATTGATAAAGGACATGAAATATCATTAAGATATAAAAAGCACAGTCAATTTATGACAAAATTTACCATCCTAAATTTTTATGTACCCTGTGGCTTTAATATGTTAACAATATTATTGTTATTTTTACGATTTTTTTCTTGCATAAATATTAAATAGATACAAATGAAAACATTATTGAAATAATTATCGAAATTACAGAATCAAAACGTATCAATTTGTAGTAGTGTAAAATGATTGTATATTAGTATGTAAGCGTATAATATAATGGGCAGTAATAAAGAATTACTCGACGGATTCGGTTGTGTGTTATTACACCTAATTCCCGCCACCACATGGCGACCCTGCCATGCGCGTTTCGGTCGCGCAATGATAGACTAAAATAAAAATTATAAAATGTGTGAAACTAGTGCAAACAAACTTTTGGAAATAGAAGATGTTTTAAAAGAGTGGTGCATGATTTTTGCTGTATTTGTTTTAATATTTTTACTGATAATAATATTAATATGCTGCAGATGACATTTTCTAAATTCAATCAATGAAGATGATTAAATAAATAAATAAAAGATGGGGTCAAGCACTTAAAAGGACGAGGTGGTGATCGCCCAAAACGCTGCAGGGGGCTTTGGGGCAACTGACCTTTTTGTAATTTTTGAGCTAAATCTGCTTACCTTCTCTAAGAACGTTCTTTACCACATCTGTAATTTTAGTTCGTTTAAGTTTAATTTCCTTGATTAATTTAGAATCCGACACAACTTCTTTTAATAAATCTGTCAAGTGGTCAGCAACCGAGAATGCTATATTGTGCTCCGCAAAAAAAGCAGCAAGTTTAATTTCTGCACGAGCTTTTTCTTTATTTTGTGGAGTTAGACCTCTCTGGAATCCAAGCGATGTTAATGTTTGTGTTTTTCCAATGGATCCAGGTTTGTTGCCCAGGTGTTTTTTAGTAGAGGCATGACTTTTTAAATTGGATAGTTCAGCTACCATTGATGTTCCCGGGCAATATGCACATTTAGCTTTTGTTAAATCATTGGTGTCTGGTAAAAGCCAGTCTTTAAAAGTCGGTTCCTTTAACCATTGCTGTCTAAAATGTTGTACACGATACTGCGATAATGTGTTACCTTCCTTTTTTTCTTGTCCAACCACCTTTTTTGGGTAATTCTATAGACAGAATCAAAGTAGGCGAACGGTCACTATTTTCGTCGTTATCACTCATAACTATACTTTTATTACACCAATAAACTATGGACGAAACAACGAAAAGACTAGGTATTTAACAATAAAAATCTTCTTTTTTACAAAAACTTCAATTAGCTACACGTACTAACGCAGTACAACTAAACACGGCGGGCATGCAATGAATGAAACGCGCTAGGAACAAAGAAAATAGAAATTTGCGCTATGTGTGACAGAGACGACAAATGCAAAGAACGAAATGTTTTATTATTCGGGGATTTCCCGGTTGACGGGGTAGCTAACATAGACAATCATTGCGTAAATGCAGCAATGACATTTTTGGTGTAAGAAGTTCCTACAAGTTCTGAAAGATAGCGCTAGTTTTTACTATTATATAATGGTGATGCAAAATGTTGGTATGGCCATATTATCAAAATCTCGTACATAATTGTACGAAGTTGATAGTGTCCTCGTACCTCGTACGGAAGGCCATAAATCTCGTATTTGTACGAGGAACCTCGTACGGTTGGCAACCCTGGGACATTGTGAAAGCGATGCTTCTGTTGAAATGTCAGGCACCTCACTGTCTGTCATCTGTCTATTGTCAATGTGACAGTTTATATACGTAGCAATATACTCTGTGTGTGTCCTGCTTCCTTCCTATAATGATAGACCTAGATGACCGTTGTTCAAGTGTTTTCTTTTTTAATAATAAACGCCAACACGTTCCATAAAATACAACGTAGTTTTTTTTAACATGGTAGCAGAGCGTGGTTGGTGCTAAAAGAAAAAGGAATCATCGTCACTGGGTTACGATCCACGTGGATGAAATATAATGAGAAAAAATCAAGACAACGCAAACATGTCGTCGGGGGCTGCGGTCTCGTCAATGTCGTTGTTGCCGTGCTTGGGTGAGAAGTCAAACTTCAGCACGTGGAAGTTTCACCTTAAACTGATTGACAACTGACATTTGATTTTGTAAAAGCCAGATTGCTGGACGCTGAGACAAAAATCGTCACAAACAAGGACACGACCGATCAAGAGAGTGCATTCATCACATGTTTTACTTGTGGTAAGCTGGGACACAAAAGCTATGAGTGTAAAGATAAGACTAATGAAAAAGAGCCACATCGAAGCAGGGGCCGTGGGAGAGCTGTTGGCCGAGGTCGCAGAGCTGCACGAGGACAACCCACACGAGGTCGAGGACAACGTGGTCAAGCCCAAGAGACGTCCCTAGCTGGTAAGGCGGAAGTTGGATTTTTTGCCAGTGAATACATGTTTGGATTAACTGATAATTCTAATATTATATTTATTGTAGATTCAGGTTGTACCCAACATATTATAAGTGATCAATATGAACAATATTTAACTGATATTAAAACATTGCAAAAAAGTTATAAAATATATGTTGTTAATAGTCAATATATAGAGAGTAATAAAAAGGGAAAGTTAAAGTTCATGTATAAATATATAAAAATAAATATAGAGGCATTGATTGTAAAGAATATTTCATATAATTTATTGTCAGTAAATAAAATAACTGAAGCAGGATTTCATATAAAGTTTAATAAAACAAAAGATGTAATAAGAGATAAAAATATATATGTTATTTGTTATGCTGAGGGAATGTTATATAAATTAAATGCTCAATTATGTAGTGAAATATGTAATATCAGTAATAACAAGAGTGATGATGTTCTTTCTAACATTTGGCATAGGCGTTGTACAAGACACATAGGGTTGTACCTAGCGGTGGATAGATACTTGTATGTATATCATGTTGTTCATACACTCATTCACTCGAATGAGTCTTTAGTCTACGTCAACCACCGATAGTTACTTCACGTGTCCCTCAATTGTTCCTAAATTATAAATTATAAGTTACTTATGTACTTACAGTTTACTTTCAATAAAAATAAAATTCTTATGTTGTTAAACATAAAGTGGTCCTTCGAGTGAGGCAGGCTTTGAGGGAAGTAGCAAGTGAATAAGCACATCGGAGACGTGGCTCAAGGCAATAGATGAGGTCGTCTACATCGAAGCAGACAGTGAGTTAGCAATTATAATACGGCCTGCTATTGCATAAAGAAGTGTGGTACTTCCCTATTTGAGGTGGTGTTCTTCCCGTTTTAAATGCAATTTGTTTGCAATAAGGGACTGACATGTAGCGAGTTTTATAAAACTGCCAGCAGGGTGTTTCTATAAACACCAGACACGACATTCAAAATTAATAATTATATTATAAAGGGAGCAGTTTGTCTGTACAGTACCACGCACAAAAAAATAATATATATAATACAAATAAAAAGATAGAAGAAGAATCTAGGTCATTGCCAAGGACGAATGAAGTGTCGACTGTGTGAGAAGCGTTTCCGTTTGCATACCTAAGGTGCGAGCGATACGCCGAACCCGAGCGCGGCTGCCGAGATACCCCGAAGCGGAGACGGCTTCCGTGAGAACCCCGAGCACGTGGCGTGAGCGGAACTCGGAAATCGGAAGGAGTGAGCAAGGCGTCGGACAACGACATTAACATTTCACATCGCGGAAGGTTGCGCTCACGCAAGCGATCCATAATTTTATTATTATAAATTTTAGTTTACCTAGTGTTCATAACTTATTTGTATTATTTAAAATTAAGCTTTGTGCTAAGTATATTATATACTAAATAATTAAGTTTAAATAAGTTTTGTACTTACATTTATATAAACTAGTATAAAGAAAATGGCCGAATTGAAAAGGCTTGTCGCGGCCCGCGGTCAATTAAAGGGCACGATAACAAAACTAGCCAATTTTATCAAAAATATTAATAAAATTTCAGCGGAGCATCATGAATGTACGTTGCAAGAGTTGATAATAAAAAAGGATCGTCTTAATAGTGCTTTTAGTGAATATTCGAATACTAATATTGATATTGCAGTTCTAGATGCCGACAACAAAGAGGATTTTTCTGAGATGGAGGATAGGTATTTTGAGGCATCCGCCCTCTTTAAGGAATGCATACGCCAGCGAGGTAAAATTAATATTGGAGGCTCTGAAAGCATGCATCGGTTGCCGCAAATTAATATCTGTAAATTCGACGGTCAGGTAGGCAATTATGCAGACTTTATTGGTATGTTCAAAAGTATCGTGGATCAAAATCCATCACTGTCTCAAGTTGACAAGTTGTATTATTTAAAATCCTATGTGGAAAATGAAGCTTCAGACTTAATAAAACATTTAACATTAACTTACGCGAACTATACTATAGCACTTAAATTACTTGACGATCGTTACAATAATAAAAATAAAATTATTAATCATCACATTAGTTCTATCTTAGATATAAAACCATTGACAAAATGCACAGCCTATGATCTTAGAAGCATTGTATCCAAAACATATCTATCATATCTATCATTAATCTTAAAGTAAAAGTGTATCTATATCTTGACTCACAAGTAGTATTAGCATGGCTTAAAACAGAGCCAACTAAGTTGCCTATATATGTAGCCAATAGAGTAAAGTTCATTCAGAATATTACCAAACATTTCTCTTGGTCTTATGTTAAAACAAATGAAAATCCTGCTGACTACCTATCCAGAGGAGTATCAGCACATCTGTTACAAGATCTTGAGTTATGGTGGCATGGGCCACACTTTCTAAAAAATTGTAATTACTTGCATAATCAAAGTTTTGAAATGCCATTAGAAATATTACAAGTAAAAACAGCAAATGTGGTGACAGCGTCATCTAGTAAAAAGGACTTCAACTTGCTAAGAAGATTTTCAGATATCAATAAATTAAAAAGATGTGTAGCATATATCTATAGATTTTTCAATAATTCAAAGGCTAAAATGCAAAATAGGTTTTCAGGGTATTTAACTTGTAAGGAGCTGGACTTTGCACTAAAAATAATTATAAAAATTAGCCAACATGAGCATTTTGCTGAGGAAATAAATAGTTTATTAAGTAATAAACCCATAAAATCTAATCTTAGATCTTTGAATCCATTTTTAGATGGTCTAGGCATCCTCCGTGTCGGCGGCAGGTTGCAGCAAGCAAACATAAGCTTTGAACAAAAGCATCCTATAATTTTGCCAAAAAATTCAGTAATAACAAGTTTAATAATAAGCAATGAGCATAGGGTGTTACTACATGCAAGTCAAAAATTATTACTTGCACATTTAAGTCAAAAATACTACTTAGTACATTTACTAACCATTGTGTTAGAGAAATAAAACGCTTTATTCATAAATGCATAGTTTGTTTTAGGCTAAAGTCGCAGACATCAAAACAGTATCTCACTCAATTGGAAAACAGACCAAAGTGGCATAATAGCACACCCAACATTGAAATAGGTACCTTAGTAATTCTAAAAAATGATAATGTGACTCCATTGGCATGGCCCATGGGACGTGTAGTTCAAACATTTCCAGGTATTGATGGAAAGGTCAGGGCTCTGACGGTCAGAACAAGCAAGGGTTCCAATATACGTACAAGTGTCACAAAGGTATGTGTGCTTCCCATAAACGACCACCAACTGCAAAGTAGTCAAGGTTAACAAGTTAGCTATGTGTATCTCAATTGTTGTTTTTATATTTACACTGTAGGTGGTGCTATGTAGGGCCTCAAAGAGGGCAAGTGGTTTATTTTTTATTTCAGGCAAGATCCTTTTTTGTTAATAACTATTGCAACCTACAGGTGATATTTTTGTTTTGTTGTTAACCTTAAATAAGTGGTAAATTTGTTTTTCTACTACAAACAAAATAGTAAATTAAGTTGTAATATTATATAATAAAATTATTAGTTCCTTTTCTTTAGTTACAAGACTGTAAAGTTATTTTTTTGTTTAAAGGCAGTTTATGTAACTGTGACCAGATAGTTATTTTAAGTTTTAAGTAGTTCAAAGATCATTAATATCAAACATTTAATAACAGCATTACATAAGAGTGTTGTATTACTTATATATATAATTAAGTTGTATGATTAAGTTATTATACATATTTTTTGTGTGCTTGGCAAGGGCTAAGGCTACCTTACAAACTTTATGAGAGTTGTATGTTATTTTTTGTTAAACTAATTACTTATTTAAGCATAATGCACAACTTAAAATCTATATATGATTAGGAAAATTTGTATAAACCCTATTTTAGCATTGTGTAATGAAAAGTTTCAGAACTAACATTAACTTTATGTAAATTATCCTTTATTACTCAAATTACTTAAGGATTTATATAACTGTAGAATCAAAATAATTAATTATCATATTAGTTCTATTTCAAAAATATGTTAACATAATGTTTAAATTGTTTAAGAGATATTAAATAAAACAATAGATTTTATGTAAATCATATTAGAATATATTCATGCAAATTGATAAAAAACATAATTGTAAATTTTCTGTTTTGTCGTGCTCCCCACTTATGTACAAGACACATAGGGTTGTACCTAGCGGTGGATAGATACTTGTATGTATATCATGTTGTTCATACACTCATTCACTCGAATGAGTCTTTAGTCTACGTCAACCACCGATAGTTACTTCACGTGTCCCTCAATTGTTCCTAAATTATAAATTATAAGTTACCTTTGTACTTACAGTTTACTTTCAATAAAAATAAAATTCTTATGTTGTTAAACAGGCGTTTAGGTCATTTAAATAAAAAAGGATTAGGTATTATGAATTTACAGGTTTCTGAAAAAGTTTGCGGCCCATGCATAGAAGGTAAAGCTACGAAAACACCATTTAAGCAGACGCCGAGACCTAGATCTAGGAGAGTAGCAAAGTTGTTGCATACAGACATTGCAGGACCTACCAAGAACTGTGGTTTAAACGGTGAGAAATATTTTATGACTGTAATTGACGACTACTCCCATTTCTGTGTTGTATATCCATTGGTGCATAAGTCAGAAGCGACAGCGAAACTTATTAACTACATAATTAAATTAGAAAATGAAACTGGAAATAAAGTGCAAAGAATAAGATGCGATAATGGTACAGAGTATACAGCAAATAGACTGAAGAATTTTTGTAACAATAAAGGAATAAATATAGAATATACTCTACCTTATACGCCACAACAAAATGGAGTTGCAGAGCACTTGAACAGGACTTTGTGTGATAAAACTAGACTTTGTTTGCAGAGACGAACTTACCTAAATTCTTATGGTGTGAAGCCATTCAGTGTGCTGCATACCAGTTGAACAGATCTCCATCCTGGGCTATCAACTTTAATACTCCATGCTTTATGAAAAATGGACATAATGATTTATCAAGACTGCGAGTCTTTGGATCAAAAGCTTGGACAACTGTAATACCGAAACAGGGTAAGTTAAGTAAAAAAGCAAGACCTACAAGAATGGTTGGTTACAATACTGTGGGCTATAGATTATGGAATCCAGAAGATAATACAATAATAATATCAAGAGATGTCATATTCGATTAAAGCGATTTTAAATATATCGAAGACAAAGAAAGTGAAGAAGAACAGCTTATTTAAGAAGAAATAGACTATCAAGTACAGAAAACTGCAGAAGTCAGAGATAAGGAAATTAGAAGCACAGAACCTGAGACTACAGAATGTCAAGATATTCAAATAGAAGAAGAAAAAGAAAAGAACTTAAATAGAGAAAGTAGACCAGAAAAGAAGTCAAGATCAGTTAGAATAGTAAAACGACCAGCGCATTTAGAAGATTATGCATCAAACATTGTCACATGTTTGTGTGCAAATACACCAAACTCATTTGAAGAGGCAGTGAGTAATACAGAGTGGAAACAAGCTATTCAAAAGGAACTATAAGCACTGAAAAAACTAGATACATGCGAAGAAAAGGAGCTGCCTACAGGAAAGAAAGCCATAGACACAAAATTAGATTTCACAATTTTCCAAAATTGTTATTTTACTGAACGATGGAGCAGTATAATCCGGCGTTGATTTTTTGTTCTTAGAAATCTCACCAAAATAAATAGACTTTTTACACTTTTCCTTTTAAAAGGACTCATTGTTTATCAACAATAATCAACATACTTTAAAATACAAACAAGTACGGTGTTATTTTCTAAACGTGCGCGCGACCTCCCACGTCTATGCTAGGACAACAGTAAATCGAGTCACGCAGCGCCTGCGCCGCCCATCCTCCCTCTCTTGCGTCTATGAGGCGTACGATTCCACGAGTATCGACATTTCTCCTAACGCAAGGAATGAAAATAATTATACTACTGTGCGTTAGGGACCTAATCCATCTCTTTATTTTTATGTCCTTGAATTCACCTTTGAGTAGGAAGCAAATATGTATATTTGTCTTATTCACACTTAAAGAACTTTACACGTAAGAGCCTCACGCAAGGAGTGAAACAACACGATTATAGTCAACGCACAATACAAAAGACCTGCAAGAGATCTGATAGGTCTCGTAATACAACGAACGTGTTAAGGAACAATTTTATTTACAAAGACATAATTTGAGAAGGAAAGACTGCGTCATGGAAGGACATTGAATTTTTTTTGATATTGACAGTACGTTGGGGCACACAAAAGTATTGTCAAGCGTCCATCATGTATGTAGATCCAAGTAAAATAAAAAATATGAAAGTCAGCGAAGCTGTTCAAGTACTAATTGCTCGAATCGCGGCTATGTTGAAGTATACCAATGCAGTCAATGAGTATAAAATCTTCTATAGTAACAATAGTCTGTTGTATCAATTATCAATAATTATTATTACTTCCTTAGTGTATGTTTTCTTTTAACAAACAGTCTATTCACGTAATAACTTGCCTGTGTTAATCCAACATATAGTATAGATATATATCCAAGATATAGCTGTTTATGTGTTATTGGGACAACATCTTCACAAATATTGACACTACCGAAAAATCTGCCGTCTTTGCCAAATGACTACTAATTAGGATAAACGTTGTCTACGTAAGTATATTTTTAATATTACATTAAACTAAGGTTCTTTTATTTAAATCATATTGATTTGCAGTGCTGCAAGCTAGAAGAAATTCGCAATTAGTGTTGGCAAATTCAACGTTCAGTGTAAACCAGATCGTGATATTAACTTTGCCATATTTAGTGAAAGGTTAGGGCTGCCACATTTTTTAAAATAAATAGATCAGTTTTATTATTTTTATACATTAGGTTATGCTGCAAATCTTTATGTAAAAGTAAAGTTGAAGCTGAAATATGTTAATTCAGACAAGATGTTGATGAAGTATATGAAAATGGTAGTTTCTGATACACCAACTAATGCTGCAAGCTGTTTCTTCTTCAAACGGCCATCTTTCAATACAAGTTTCTCAACTTTATCGATGATTTCCGGTGTGGTGGCCTCGATCGGCCGCCCAAGTCGAGGGTCAACTTCAATTGACTCCCTTCCTTGCTTGAAAAGACTATACCACTTGTAAATCATAGTTTTTCCAGGAGCAGAGTCCCCGTAAACAGCTAACATCTCTTGAAAAACAGTTTGAGGTGTTTTTCCCTGTTTGGTGAGGAACTTTATGACGGCGCGATGTTCAATTTTTTCTATACTGGTGACTTTCTTCCCTATTCACTTGTTTAAACGTTGATAACTCGAAGACTAATGACCCAATGAGGCTGAAACTTGGTATTTATAGCAAAAATGAGTTACTCAATTAGCGGGTACCTTTTTTTTTTACGTCAGGAAACCCTGTTGCCGGGTACCCGCCGCCTGGGGAGGAACGACGGGTTATGTGGGGCTCCTGTCGTGCAAAGATGGTAAACGCACGGCAGCCTACCCACTAAAACCTGACGGTGTCCACCTCGGTCGCCTTGAGGCCGGGGCCACGGGAACCAAAAGAATCATCCGCGAACCCCGACGGCGATTGCCCTTCGGCACGTCTCGGTGTCGGAGGGTGGGAGTTACACCCTCGACGTCCACCATCTAGAGTAGCGCGCGGTGGACACCGCGCGCGCCTACTCAGGCCAGGTGATTAGGCGGCAGACTTCCCCAAGTCTACCGCCCTCTGGCCGGTGTTAGGGGGGGAGGCGGCGATCGTGCGCCGCTCTCCGGCGCCCGGTCCTTCTGCGGCGGATGGCGAGCTCGGCGTTGGCCTCCCTCACCCTCTCCGCCGCCTCCTTCTGCGACATCACGTCCTCGCAGAAGGATAGGACGGCATCCCAGGACCTTTTGCTGCCGACCATGGCGGAAATCACGGCCGGCAGCGTCAGATCCGCCCCCACAACACTGCGGAGCGCCTCGCGCTCCGTCGCCCAAGCTGGGCACACCTCCAGCGTATGCTGGGCCGACTCGTCCGGGCAGTCGTCGCAGTGGTGACAGCGAGGAGAGGGCTCCCTCCCGGCGACCCGACACAGATACCCCCCGAAGCAACCGTGCCCCGAGAGGATCTGCGTGGTGCGGAAGGTTAGGACGCCGTGACGCCTGCCCAACCACTGCGCGAAAACGGGGCGAACTGCCTCGACGGTCCGTCGGCCAGCGCAAGGGTGCTCCAACCTGGACCTCCACTCTTCTATCGCGGCCTCCCGCTCATCTCTCCCGCGTGGTGCTGGGCTAAGGTCCCTGGACGCAGGGCCTCGACGCCGACAATAGATCGACGCCAAGGAAAGAGCATCCAGGTCCCAGGGTAAGACTCCAGCCAGCACACACGCCGCCTCGCCGGAAATGGTACGGTACCCCCTGATCACCCTGATCGCCATCACCCTCTGCGCTCGCCGCAGCAGGGAGATGTTTTCGCGACTCAGGGCATCCGCCCACACTGGGGCACCGTACATCGCCACCGATCGAACGACCCCACAGTAGAGCCGCCGACACGAGGCACTCGGCCCGCCCACGTTTGGCAATAACCTCCCGAGAGCGGCCGCCACCTTCATCACCCGCGGAACGAGTGCGGCGAAATGGGCCCTGAAGCTCCATCGGCTGTCGAGCACGAGACCTAGATACGTCATCGCACTCTTCAGACCGATGTGCGTGCCGCCGACTATGATATTCGCGTCCCGCGGGGGCGCCCTTCTAGGATCGCCTCGGATTTCTCCAGTGCGACATCCAGCCCCAACCTCCTAACACGCGCGACGACTTGCGCAACACCCGCCATCGCAAGCACTGCCGCCTCCCGGTACGTGGCCTGCCGAGCCAACACAAGAGTGTCGTCGGCGTAGCAGACCACGCTCACTCCCCTCAGCCAGGAGCCCCGCAACACCCAATCGTACCCGATGTTCCACAGGAGTGGTCCCAGAACCGAGCCCTGCGGAACACCGCACGACACCTCCCTCGTGCTTCAGCCATCCCGACCGGGAAAGGTCACGGACCTGCCTGACAGGTAGGCACCGATGACACGGCGCAAGTAGGTCGGCACCCCATGATGGCGGAGCGCCTACCTAATACAGCTCCAGGGCAACGAGTTGAAGGCGTTGACGATGTCTAAAGACACCGCCAAAACTACGTCACCCTGAGCGACTGCGTCCTGTGCTCGGGCCTTGACCTGCAGAATGGCATCCACCGTAGAACGGCCACGGCGAAAGCCAAACTGAGCGTCCGACAGGTCCGGACCAACTCCCTCCAAATGCGCCGTCAGCCGGTCCACCACTATGCGTTCGAAGGTTTTGGCGACCTCGTCGAACAGCACAATGGGGCGGTAGGCGGAGACGGAATCCGCTGGGCGTCCCTCCTTCCTGAGGAAGACCAATCTGCCTGTCTTCCACCGCTGTGGAATTAGGGCTTGAGCCAGACAGGCAGTATATAGTCCTCTTAACTCTGGACCGAAGCTGTTCTCGGTCAGGGCAAGCACCTTCCCGGGGATTCCGTCTAGCCCGGGGGCCGTCTTTTTGCCTCTCAATCGCGCAATTGCTAAGGCGAGCTCCTCCTCCGAGACTTCCGGAGCTTCGTCTCCTTCAGCCTCCAATTAGCGAGTACCTGGACAAGCATCCCTACCCCCGCCAACCCCTCCATTCCGCGAACTTTTTGACCTCCCCTCGTATAACTTGGAACTATTTAGAGGCTGGACACGGCAAAGGAGCACCAGATGGAGTTGGCGCTGTCCTGAAGAGAACCGCAGATAAAATCGTATAATTTGGTAATGACATTGGCACAATGAATGACTTTTGGGAGCTCATCCAAGTCAAGGTAAAGAATGTCAAACTTCTGTCCGTCTCAGAGCAAGATATTGAAGACAGAAAATTTCCCTCGTCCGTTCAAGGATTTCGTGGAACGATGTCTGTGCATCAAGTGCTTTGGTCATCTAACAGGCTTCGAATAACCTTCCGAAAATTAAGTTGTTTCTTGTGTGAAAACGGTGAAATATGTTCACATAACTACCATCTTGGATTTATGAACTTACCTTGTCTTTATGAAAATGTCGATTCTGAACATCTACAAGATTTCTTAAACGAAAACACGACGAACGAAGTCCTTCGAGAAGTGACAAATTCTCGAACACGTAGCCCTACTAATCAATTCCTGAATAGATTAACCACTGAAGCACCACAAAATATGAAAAATTCATCAAATAGAGCCCAATATAATAACAAAATCACCATACTATCTGAAAAAGTACATTGGACCAACACTTCTTTTATTGGCAATGAAATGAAGAAAACAGATAATACCAATTTTCAACTTGATTTTCAAAAGTTTGTTTCTGGAAAAGTCACGGTAAAAGAACAAAGAAAAGAACAAAATAATAACGATGATATTTCAGAAAGTGACAATGCAAGAAAAATATTCGGAAAGGATAGAAAAGTAAAGACAATTTTTTTTGACCAGTCAGATGATAGTAGCAGTGGAGGAAACAGAAACAAACAAAAAGGACATATATTCAAAAAGGATAGAAAAGTAAAGACAAATTTTTTTGACCAGTCAGATGATAGTAGCAGTGGAGGAAACAGAAACAAACATAACACAAATGTGTGAAATTTGTAGACAAATTGAAATTTGTGAAATTTGTAGATAAATTTTCTTCTTGATTCCATTGATGTACAGGCGTTTGAGCAGATTCCAAAAATCCATCTCTTAATAGGTTATGCAAGTAACAGGCAATTAAGGTCATGTCAGTACATGTTTCTGGCGCTATTCCGATAGGAGTGTAAAATATTCTAAACACCTGAGACAGCAAACCGAACGCGTTTTCCGATACTCGTCTAGCACGACAAAGGCGGTAGTTAAATATTTCTTTGCTTAAATCGTTTTTTGAAACTTTTCTAGCGTAAGGTTTCATCATAAAAGTATCAAGACTAAATGCTTCATTTCCAACTAAAAAATGTGGTAATATTATGTTCGAATTTGATAGATTTTTTGGTTCTGGAAAATTAATTTCATTTTTCATGATTTTTTTCCCATTGTAGACTTTTGGAATATTCCACTATCACCTTCTTTGCCGTAAGAGCCAACATCTACTGCAATGAACTTGTAATTATGATCTACAACAGTCAAAAGAACAATCGAGTATAATTCATTACTATTAAAATACAACGATCCACTATTTTCAGGGGCTCTCATTCTCACGTGCTTCACGTCAATAGCACCTGTGCAATTGGGGAATTGCCATTTGTGCCAAAAGCCGTTAGATATGAGCCTAAAATCACTTTCTTTTGGAATAGGCATTAAAATTGGCACTAAAACAATCTTTAAATTTTTCAACACCTCTTTGACTATTTGTGAAATATAAGAAGGTGATATACGAAAAGAGAATGATAGCGAAGCATATGTTTCTCCGTTTGCCATGAACCTGAAGACAAAATTTACTATATAACAGTCTAAGTTCCAGCAATAGAAATATATACCCTCATCTATTATTTGACTATAACAAAGCTTTTATGTTAGATAATAAACACATTAATGCATTGTACATTGCAATGTTTAATTTACATAAATTAACAGCTTTGGCCGCGATTTAGCTAGGCAACCTATGTACAATGCATTAATGTGTTTATTATAACATAAAAGTTTTGTTATAGTCAAATAACAGATGAGGGAATATATTTCTATTCGCCATTCCGCTATTTCTTTGCTATTCCGGATCTCTTACTATAACTTTTAAATTGTATTATAATATTCTGTTGTAAAGATAGTTTAAGTTACAATATTTTTTAATAAATATTAATACACTTTTATATATTACAGATTCGGAATGCCGTAAAAAATGGAAACTAATCAGGAAGTCCTACAACAGATATAAGCGCAAACAAAAAACTTACACGGGATCTGCAGCACCAGCTAAAAATTCAAAGTGGCAATTTTATAAACGTTTAAGATTTTTAGAAAACACACCATCAGAACGGCAAAGCTTCTCCAATGTAGAACAAGAACAGCAAAGCTCCACCAGTGTAGAACAAGAAGTTACTAATACCTCCCCAGAAGTTGGACCTGAAGATACTCCTCCCGTGGTCGCAGATGCATCAGTACATAATACTCTTTCAAGGGAATTAGTAGAGCCCGTACCAGGAACGTCTAAATCTACACAAGAAAGATCTATACCACCAAGTAAAAGTTCTGAAAAACCAACTAGCAAGAATACAAAGAGAAAAAGACAACAAGAAGATGAATTTATTAAATTTTTGAAGGACAGGCATGAAAACCGAAATAGTAAACTGGAGTCATTAAAATCTCCAGATGATATATCGACATTTACAAAACATATCGAAATGATGCTAAGAAATTTGAGGGTGCGTTCGAGAGCAATAGCAAAAACTGAAATATTTAGTATTGTCTCTAAGTATGAGATCGGAGATATCGACAGTCATAGTGAACGCCCCTATACAAGTTTATCCCACAATTCATATTCTCCAACAAGTGCAGCTTCACCAGGACACCATACACAGAGTGATTTATCATGTCGTCAATTACCATATATTTCGAATTCATCATACAATTCATATTCTCCAATAAGTGCAGCTTCATCAGAACCCCGAACACAGAGTGAATCGATTGATTTACCATCTCGCCATTACCAAATATTTCCATGAACCATTTCGAAACATGTTCAACGATGAATTCGACCAGAACAATTTCCATGATTTGACAAACTTACCTTAGAGTTAGTGCTAATTTTTCTTTCAATGATATTCTTCCTTTTTCACGCATTGTTTTTTTAATAAATATAATACGTAATCAAACTGTGTTTTATTCAGCCGAAAATACGTCCTGAATATATCTTCATCAAACATTAGGTGCTTGTTACCTAATAGCGAAAATGATCCTTCTTGGCCTCTAGTTAAATATAATTCCTTAATAGGTAATCTACTTTTAGTTTTGTATTTGTAATAATAGAATAAGAGCAAATCATCGTCTTCTTCTTCCTCCAATAGGACTTTTACTACTTGGTTTTCCATCATGACACAAACACAACTGACTACATCGACAGACTCTCCGATACTGACTGACGTCTCGGTCGCGAAAAGACTGAGACACTTGTCGCGGTCTCCGGTCTCGGTTTCGACCTACAATACATGCAGAAGAAACCGAGACACTTGTCGCGGTCTCCGATCTCAGTCTCCTGTCACGATCGCTTGTTTCTGTCGCGGCGCGAACCGCCACCTTAGAGTTGTAAAATACAATACCTGTTTGCAGACTTATACAACCAGTAATGAAGAAATTATACATACATTATATTTAGAGAATTTAACGGTCTTACCACAAAAATAATTTAAAACATAGATTCGACACCTGTTTAACTAAGCAATGTCTAAAAGTTAAATAACCGTTAAACGGGTGTTTAATTTCTCTTACTACAAAACCGTGTTTAACACATGTTTGGTTAGACGCTGCTTAACTCGATGCGTGTTCTATCTATTATGGTAACCCTATAAAACGTTTCGTTACGCGAAGAACTGATTTTGAGAAACAAAAACATTTTACTATGGAAAAAATTTAATTTAATAAAAATCTCTAAAAAGAGATTCATCTACCAGTACACCTATTCCTACACCATCCCCACATCAATCCTACGCACCTGGTCCTACTTCTACGCCATCCCCACATCATTCCTACGCACCTATTCCTACACCATCGTCAAATCAATCCTACGCACCTATTCCTACACCATCCCCACAACCTCAGGTTCAACTGACAGAATTACAATATGTGGATAGCAATTCAATAAACATAAACATCGCTGATCTCCCAAACACTACCTTTAGCAATAGTAGTACCGTCGTGGAAGGTAGTGTTGGCCAACTAAAAGATTTTTTACTATTTAAACGCAAATAAAGGACAATGGAATGGTGTGTGTAATTAAAAATAATTAGGTATTTAAGATTTTGTATTTTGTAATTAGGTATTTAAACTTGTGTAATTTCTATAATAAAACTATATTATATTACGAATTGTTTTTTTCTTTTTTTCATTAGAGAATAGGCTGAGTAAAACATTTGTATTGTTCGTTTGTATTTAAATTGTATGCTGTATTTAATCTATAACTAATATTATAAAGGTCCCCTCCCATCCCTGTTACCTTTTCATGCTTATCGCTGAACAGATTTCGATAAAATTTGGCAAGGATATAGATTGCATCCAGGACCATAGGCTACCCTTAATACCGCATTCCGCATTAATATATCTTTTTTTTCTATAAATGGTGTCACCATTGCAAGGAGCTCTTCAAAAGAAGCAATATCCATACGTAAAAAGTTTTTAAGGTCGTCTGCTTCCAATTCTTTCATAATATTTATGTGGCACAACTCGCTTCTTTTCTGTAGCCATTTTTTCACCCAGTATCTCCTTTTCCTTTTCTTTTGCGGTAGCACCACAGAAAGAACCAAGGATATGCCGATCTTTTGATTTTTCGATAATACTGGGGCCATTCTCAACGCACGTGTGTTTAGCTCAACTTCTATGCGAACACTGAATAACAGGCATGTGTGTAGGGACAGCTTCGATATTGCTTCGATCGCTGTGCTTCCTAGATTGCCCCTGTGGCAGGTGTGTGAGTAGCGGGCTTAAGCAACAGTTAGACACGGATTTGTGGTAACACAATTTTGAAACATTTGTTGAACATATGTCTAAGGCGTGGTTAAAATCTTTTGTAGTAATTGCCAGTTTCTTCATGAACAACTAAAGTAATCAGTAAAAGTGATAACTTTTACTAGTCCATTGCTGAAACTCTGGCAAATGTGTTTCTTCATTCAACAAATAGCTAAAGTAAAAGTCAAAGTAGTTGCCATTACAAACACGACGACATTTCCCCAAAAAACGGTGGGGAGATTTATTTAACATGGCAGCACGGCAATATCACTGTCAAAGTAGTGCCAGATGTCAATCATTGTCAAAGTGAAAGTTCGGAACTTGCGAAAAAAGCGCGGGAACGGTTGAAGTGAAAGGCGGTCTTTTGGAAAAAAAACTATTTTAAAATTACAAAAACCCACTAAAAGTGCATATATTTTTGTTAAAAGGTGTAAATAATAAAAATTATATAAAGCAAGTGTAAATATGGTGCGTCAGAAGGGTAAGGGGCGCAAACGAAAAAAAAGAAGAGATGGAGAACCGGAGGTTGAGAGCGTTGCGGAGTCCGACTACAGCGATAGTTCCTCCTCCATGGAAGAAACAGAAAGAAGTACAAAGATTTTCGAGTGGCCGACTACACACGTCATTATCCGGAAGAAGGTGGTAACGCTGAATACATTGTATTTTTGGAGAGTAAAAATGAGCATCCCATTGGTGCACGGGATATGATGTCTTTAGCAAACTGTTTAAAAAGATATAATAAAGGTATAAAACAATTACAACGAATAAATAAATACAAGATTGGCGTAGTATTTGAACGTTCTGGTTTGGCAAATGCAGCATTGAAAAACAAATCATTTTTAGTCTTATGAGTTAAAGGCTTCAATTCCAGCATCGGCTAGCGAGGTCACTGGTGTAATAACACATGTCCCTATAGAATTATCCAACTCACAAATTTATGCAGCCCTGACAACCACTAAAAATATAGTATGTATACGACGATTCATGAGAAAGACACGTATGGATAATGGCCAGGTAAAAATGGAACCCACGAAGACAGTTTCAATCACATTCTCATGCCCAGTACTGCCGGAGAGTGTGGACCTTAACAGCTGGCGCTTCTTGCTGCGGCCTTACATCCCTCCAGTGATGCAGTGCCTCAAGTGCTTAAGGTATGGACATATTGCTAAATTCTGTAAAAACTCTGAGCGGTGTTCGATCTGTGGTGATGCCCATAATTTCAAACTTTGCACAGTACCCAAGGAGGAAGCCAGATGCATTCAATGCAAGGAACCACATGTGGCTATATCGCCAGAATGTCCTGTAAAAAAAAACAAAAAATACAATTAAATAAAGAAAAAGTCCAAAATAAATCATATGCAGCAATACTAAATAATGAGAAGTCATTCCCTCCTCTTAAACAAAGCCCATTAGAAACTTTAGCATCTTTATTAAACTCTGATCAAATTTTAAACATGGTAGTTGAATCGGTAGTGACAATTATTAAAATGAATAAAAACAATGAAAAAATCTCAACTCAGAACATAAAGGAAACTCTCTTAGACACAATTAAAAAAAGTAATAAACAAAATTAATATTTTCTTTTATGGATTACTTAAATGTAGTTCAATGGAACGCTCAGAGTTTACCTGCTCATAAATATCTATTAATAAATTTCTTACAAGAGAACCAAATTCATGTAGCTTTGATTTGTGAAACTTGGTTAAAATCACATATTCACTTTAGAGTTAAAAATTACGATATCGTTAGATTAGATACTGGTAGTCGTCATAATGGCGTAGCTATTTTAGTTCATAATAGTTTGCAGTTTCTAATAATTGATACTTCTTTTGATGATTCATTACAAAATATAGCTGTTCGTCTAAAGTATGGTAGTAAGGAAATTTCATTTGTGTCTGTATATAGTCCTGGTAATTGTGATCCTGTTTTTTCTAAGGCAAAACTTAATAACTTAATTTCTAATATACCTGAACCCATGCTGATTGCCGGTGATTTTAACGCTCGGCACACGACATGGGGCTGTGCATCTATTGACACACATGGTCGTGACGTTATTGAAAGCATCAACGATAATGGTCTGGTTGTTCTGAATGATGGTCAGTTTACGACTGTTGGTTCTAGTACATGGCAAAGGAATGTTCTGGATCTTACACTGGTATCACCATCGTTGGCATTTAGTTGCGAGTGGTCTGTTTGTGATGACCCGATGGGTAGTTATCACCTGCCTGTAATGACAAAAATCGAAATTAGTAATTACAGTAACACATATGAACAAGCACATTCTGCACCTTACAGTCCAGTCAAATAAGGTCTGAAATCAAAATGTTGACACTCAACTTTGCATTTTTGATATAATGTAGTTTAAATGATACAAAAACAATGTGTAAAGGTTTTCGTGTCCGCAACCCCCGGCAAGGGTCCAAAATAAATTGTCAAAAGTTTTTTTTCGCAATTACTCGAAAACGGTAAAAATTAGACAAAAAAGTTTTAGGAAAAATGTGTAAAGCTTGAAATTTTGCATAAAAAAGGTTTCATAACTTTTTTCCTCCGGTCAAAATTAACCGAGTTAGGAAGGTTTTTAGACCGATCGGAATACGTTTATTTTTAAAAGAAAAAAATTTTTATAAAAACCTAAAGTTTTATGGTTTTGAAATATTAGCAGGTATATAAAGAATAGAAATTCGTAAAATGCCTCCGATGCCCAGCTACCCTCGCGAAAAACGGGGGGACGCAAAGCGTTGAAAAATCGTTTTTTTAAATTTACGGCTTACTGTGACGTTCTATCGAAAAATGTTCACTACAAAAGTTAAAGGCCTATTAAAAATCTACAACTTTTATAAATGACACTTTTGCAATAATCACAAAGTTTTCGAGATATTTGCAAAAAATAGACAATAAAATATAAATTTCTCAGGAGTGGCTAAATATTTCAATTTCAAATTTTTTTTTTTGCTTATTATATGTATTTCGAAGATTACAGACCCTTAGTTTCATGAAAATAAAAAGTTTATTGTAGAAATTAAAAATTAAAAACCAAGAAAAAACTAAAAACCGAGTTTTTTGCAATAATCTCGAAAACTTTAAGATTATTGTAAAAGTGTCATTTATAAAAGTTGTAGATTTTTAATAGACCTTTAACTTTTGTAGTAAACATTTTTCGATAGAACGTCACAGTAAGCCGTAAATTTAAAAAAAACGATTTTTCAACGCTTTGCGTCCCCCCGTTTTTCGCGGGGGTGGCTGGGCATCGGGGGCATTTTACGAATTTCTATTCCTTATATACCTGCTAATGTTTCAAAACCATAAAACTTCAGGTTTTTATTAAATTTTTTTCTTTTAAAAATAAACGTATTCCGATCGGTCTATAAACCTTCCTAACTCGGTTAATTTTGACCGGAGGAAAAAAAGTTATGAAACCTTTTTTATGCAAAATTTCAAGCTTTACACATTTTTCCTAAAACTTTTTTGTCTAATTTTTACCGTTTTCGAGTAATTGCGAAAAAAAACTTTTGACAATTTATTTTGGACCCTTGCCGGGGGTTGCGGACACGAAAACCTTTACACATTGTTTTTGTATCATTTAAACTACATTATATCAAAAATGCAAAGTTGAGTGTCAACATTTTGATTTCAGACCTTATTTGACTGGACTATTATTCATATTTCAACTTTCGATTCGTGGATTGGCAAAAATATAGTGATAATATAGATCTTCTATTACAGAATTTTCAGCGTGATGAATTGAATCCTTTAGTAAGTTATTCTCATATATTAGAGTTGTTAAAAATTTCTTTACAACAATCTGACGTTACTGGTCAACAGTCCTTCAATAATAATCAGTCAGGTCAGTCATCAGGCAGAGTTCAGTCATTAAATCGTAAAAAACGGATATCTTTGCCATGGTGGAACAATCGTTGTGCTAAAGCGGTGGAAGATTGCAAGAAAGCTTACATTGAGTTTAAACATAGTCTCACAGAGGAAAGTTATATTCATTTCAAAAAACTTCAAGTTGTTAAAAAATTAGTGTTGAAAAAAGAAAGAAATTTGGGCTGGCTTTCTTTGTGTGAGACACTCAATCGATGCACACCTATATCTAGAATTTGGAGAATTGTTAAGAGATTCAATGGTCGTTCTGTGTCTTTTAAAAATGCTTATAGTGATTGGATAATGGATTTTCTTAAAAAATATACACCTGATACAGTCGAGGCCCCTTTAGATGATATAAGTAGTTATCCTCAACATAATAGTGATTACTTACTTTCACCATTCAATTTGCAAGAATTTAAAAATGCAGTTTTTTCACGCAGGGATACAGCTCATGGCCTCGATGGTATTCCTTATAAAATGTTAAAGAATACTTCAGATAAAGCTAAAACTATAATTTTAAGTGTATATAATATGTTATGGTCTGGCTCGGTCATATCTATGGAATGGAAAAAGAATTGTCTAGTACCCATTTTAAAACCAAACAAAGATAAGACCAAGGCAGATTCATATCGTCCAATAGCTCTAACTTCATGTATGGGAAAAATTTTTGAACAGCTTCTAAAGCAAAGGCTAGAGTTTTTTGTTGAGAGTAATTTTCTCTTACCTTCTAATCAATTTGGATTTCGCAGAGGTAGATCTTCAAGGGAAAGTATAGCACATCTACAATTGGAAATTTTTGATGCCCTTAAACAGAACAGTGTATTAGTAGGAGTTTTCTTTGATGTTGTTAGTGCTTTCAATAATGTTAATCATCATATTCTTGCCCAAGAACTTTTTTCTCTTGGTGTTCCTGTAAAGTTTGTTAAATGGATTTTTAATTTTTTGCATGGTCGTGAGGTTTATGTCAAATCAAATAATGGGTTAATAGGACCTCGTTACTCTTATAAAGGTGTCTGCCAGGGGGGCATATTGTCTCCCTTGATATACATCTTGTATGTACACAAATTAAATTGTATATTGGGATCACAAGTTAAAAGTTTGCAGTTTGCTGATGATTTGGTGATATATTTTTCCGGCTCTGATATTCAACAGGTATCTTCTGTAATTAATTCTGCTCTTCTAAAATTGAATGATTATTTTAGTTATTTAAATCTGGCTATAAGTCCTGAGAAATCAAAAGTTGTTGTGTTTGGTGAATGTGATTCAGATGTGTTACGCAACCCTAATACATGGGAACTACCTCGCGTCAACCACCCACATCGCATTCCATTCGTGTGAACTTTTGAGACGGACTTCATTTCGCAACCGTAATGCATGGAAACCACCTCGCGTGTCGCGTCGCCCACCAATATCGCATTCTTTTTATATTACAACATAATTCTTGTAAAGTGACAGTGATGTAACATCCGAGTGTACCTTATTCTTACAGACCTTTTTCCGTTCATTGCATTTGTCACACTTCGACGATGCAATCACCTTAGGATAATTAGTTTGTAGAAATAGTATTAAAGTATTTTTTAAGTAAAGTTTTATTTCATTTTCATCCTCTGACTGTGACTTCTATAATTGGCGCAGTCGGTAGGATCGCTGTAAAGTAGAGTCAGTGAATAGATCACGGCCTTCGGCGATCCTGAATCTACGAGAGTTGCAGTCTGGGTGTATTCGAAAATTAATACGGCAAAAGAAATGAAACTCCTGTAAGTACTCTAAATCTTTCTCAGTCCTTGCATCCCCTCTAGGTTATCCTATATTTTATATTATTTTATTCTATTACGTAATAAAAATTTAATTAGATTTTTGTAATTTAAATTTAAAATATTAATCGAAATATTTTAATTTTGTACTCGAATTAAAGAGTTATAATATAGATAAAATTTTAAATTTATTAATTTAAGTGAACATTTTTTTTTAATTAATTTTGAGTGTAAGAATAGGTACATGCGATAACTATAGTTTTCATAAGATAATTTTTATTATTCAAGATTTTTCACCCTAGAGAATCGCGGAATATTAGATTAAGGCATACTTTTCCTAGCGGTAGGCTCAGCACGATAGACGAGAGGCGAAATATATTATACGATACAATGGCTCATCCTGACTTAGATTCTATTTATAAATCCCTTAGATTATTACCAGAGTTTGATGGTAACCCGCATATATTAACGCGTTTTATTAATTTATGCGATCAGGTAGTCTTTGCACTATTTAACACAGATCCGGGACATGAATTAACGAATCTAGCCTTAGTTAATGGTATTCTAAATAAATTAACGGATTCCGCAGCTAGACTGATTAACTCTAATGGCATACCCGATAATTGGCATGGTATTAGAAACGCATTAATTAACAAGTAATCAGATAGTGGTAGTATATAAATTTCCTATAGTTTTACGCCCCATATATGATATGTATAAATTATCCATTGTCCCGAATAAATACAATGAAATCCTTACTCCACCCCTTCCATTCCTTGCCCTCTTTGAGGAAGATTACAAGTACATAGAGGCTGAATGCCCGAAGACCAGTAAATGGTACCTATGCAAAGAGAAGCAGATTTTGCCTATTCATAAACCATTGCTATTATACCACATCAATGCTACCTAGAAACACCTGATTTCACCATTTCAAATAGCAACAATCATAATAATAATAATAATAATAAACTCTTTATTGTACACCAAGAACAAAGAAAATAAATAAATACACTTGGATAATGTACAAGAGGCGGCCTTATCGCTAAAACAGCGATCTCTTCCAGGCAACCTTTAGGTGTAGGAAATAGTAAACTTTGAGAGGGAAGGGGTGCAAATAATTGAGTTAAATATAATATCATAATATATAAAAAGTAGACTACAAATATTACTACATAAAGATATATGTTTAAACTAATAGATACATATACATATACTTACACACATACACATATACATACATATATACAATATATACATACATATATACAATATATAGTTGTACAATAAAACGAAACAAGAAGCAAGACAGCTTACAAAGAGAATAAGTCAAAAATAATAATAATAGTAACAATACATGTAAAGTTAAAAATTAAGAACTAAGAAAGTGTTCCTTTAAGAGTTTTTTAAATATTAGTAGTGACTTCGCACGTCGGATATTTAGGGGAAGAGAGTTCCAAAGACGTGGGGCTGTTATAGAGAAAGAATTACTATAGAAGGAAGAGGAGTGAGAAGGGATTTTAAGGATAGGGTTAAGATCAGAGCGAAGACAGCGAGAATGTGAATCACCAAGAAATTCAAAACGCTCCTTTAGGTAAGGTGGGGTACAGGGATCGAACAGAATACAGTACAGAAGATGAAGAATGTGAGTATCCCTGCGAAGACGGATAGGGAGCCACTTGAGCTTCTTGCGAAAAAGAGAAACATGGTCATATTTACGTAAGCCAAATATAAACCGGATACAGAGATTTTGAAGCCGCTCAAGTTTATTTAAGTGTTCCTCTTTAATATCAAGGTAACTGATATCAGCATAATCAAGAATTGGTAAGAGGAGGGATTGTGCTAACGAAATTTTGGTGGAAATAGGAAGAAAATTACGCAGTCGCTGAAGGGATGATATTGACGCAAACATCTTTCTACTTACCTCACTTACCTGCGGACTCCATGACATATGTTGATCCATGGTTATACCTAGATTCTTTACAATTTTACTGTAAGGTATGTTGACACCGTTTAAAACAACATGTGGTAGACTGTCAAAGTTAATCTTGGCTATGAGCTTAGGACTGCCTATAATAATTGTTTGAGTTTTTAAGGGATTCAATTGCAATCCAAAGGAATCACTCCACGTAGTTATTTTTTTTAGGTTGATATTGATGTCATTAATAGCGGTAGGTAAATCTAAAATTTTCGATTGTGTATAAATTTGCAAATCATCTGCATATAGGTGGTAGAGAGAAGAGATATGCTGACAAATAGTACTAATAAACATTGAAAATAAGAGCGGAGACAACACGCCACCCTGCGGAACGCCAGCCTTGACTGGAAGCCAGTCAGAGTACGAATCATGAATTCGTATACGTTGCCGACGCCCATACAGGTAACTACGAAACCAGTCAATTACATTAGGAGATATGTTAAGAGAAGCTAAAGAAGCAAGCATAATATCAAAATCAACAGTACCAAATGCATTGCTGAAGTCCAACAATGTTAGTACTGTGACCTGCTGCTTTTCCATGCCTAAACGAATGTCATCAGTTATTTTAGCGAGCGCAGTAGTCGTACTATGACCAGGACGGAAGCCGGATTGCAAAGGATTATGAAGATTATGAGTAGAGAGGAATTGGGAGAGTTGACGCTGTACAAGACGCTCAAGAACTTTGGATAGAAACGGAAGGATAGATATGGGACGATAGTCACTAAAACCTGTAGGATTGGTTTTTTTAGGTAGTGGTATAATTTGAGCGTCCTTCCAGGACGTAGGAAATTCATTGACATTAATAGAATAATTGAGAATACAGGTTATAACAGGGGATAGGATATCAAGGATGGGAATGATCATTTTACGACTAATACAATCAGCACCAACTGCATTAGAATTGATGGCAAGGATGTTCTTCTTAACATCACTTTCTGTAAATTGACTAAAGACTAAACTCGGAATATTAGGAGAGGATGTAGCTGAAATGTTATTAATAGTTCTTTGTTTGGTTGCCTCATCAATGGCAAAAGAAGAGGAAAAATGCTTGTTAAGCTCATTCAAGTTGATATTTTGAGGATTTACGCTGTTGCGAGCTTTTCCCACTCCTATGGATTTAAGAAATTTCCAAACTTTTAAGGTATCGTTTTCCTCAATCACGGATTTATGAATATGGCGTCGTTGATTATCTCTACACAACCTATTGCATTGATTACGAACTTTCGTATACTTATGACGGTTTACCTCGCTTGCATTCGCACTAAACTTAATTTTGGCTGCATTTTTCTTAACCTGTAGCTTTCTAATTTCATCGGTTAACCAAGGCGCAGGAAGATGTTTTAATCGAACAGGACGTAAGGGAGCATGACGGTCGTAAAGTTCTGTCAAAAGCGAGTTAAAGACATCCACTTGGTCATCGATAGTAGCGCTGTTTAGCGCATCCAACCAGTCAATCCGAGCTGCGTCTTCCCGTAGACGATCAATGTCTATTCCGTCAAAATTTCGCAGCAGAAGAATTCTTGGTTTAGCTTTAGGGGGTTTAATTTTATAAGATAAGTAAAGGAGATCATGGTAGGAGAATGCCGAAGCGGGATATTGGCCATATTTTTCAACATGGTCAACAGAAGAAACAAAAATTAAATCTAGTAATGAGGGTAAACAATTCGGAAAGGTATGAGTGGCAGAAAGTGGGAGGATATTTAAGTTAGCACCGTTTACCACTGATTTCAAACGCGAAGAACGATGGTCGTCCTTCAGTAGGCAAGTATTAAAGTCCCCCATTATAATAGTGTGGCTATACAACGGCTTAAAACGCTCCAACAGGGATTCAAATGAAGCGAAGTAATCAATCGTAAGGCTTGGGTTATAATATACACCAAGTAAGACCTTTGTGTGACTAAAAATCACTTCAATGAAAAGATGTTCAGGTCCCACATTTGACTGATGCTCGGAGAGGTCTACAATAGAAAATGGTATATGTGAGCGTAAGTAGATAGCAACTCCGCCTCCAGTACGGCCAATACGATCGTTACGAATCAAATGAAACCCCGGGAGCGCGTAAGATGTTGAAGGTAAGCAAGGCTTTAACCACGACTCAGAAATTAATATTGCATGAACATAATTATTATCAAAAGAAGTTAAGAGATCATCTGAAAGGACAAGCACTGAACATCATAGATCTGCCTACTACTACCAAAAAGATGCCGCCCACAAATCCATTACTGAAGTTAAACTCAGTCAAACTAGATTACCTACATATGTACATCAAATGAATGTGAAGGTCGCTATGCAAACGCCGGTACAGCTGACTGATGCCACCGACTACAGTTTATATCACACTACAATACCAATTTACCTAGTGTTGGTAAGTGCAGGAGCACTTATTAGTGGTCTCTGCTATCGTAAGTACTTCACGAAGCAGATACAGAACTCACCTGAAAAACCGAAAGAAGAACGACATGAACTTCAAGCGACCTATGCCCTTCCATCTGTCGAAAGGGTTGATAGAAATCAACCCCCAGCTCAATTTACGACGAATGTCTTCAATAGTCGCTGTTCTACGGGGAGAGGTGTTACGCAACCCTAATACATGGGAACTACCTCAACCACCCACATCGCATTCCATTCGTGTGAACTTTTGAGACGGACTTTGTTTCGCAACCGTAATGCATGGAAACCACCTCGCGAGTCGCGTCGACCACCAATATCGCATTCTTTTCATATTACAACATAATTCTTGTAAAGTGACAGTGATGTAACATCCGAGTGTACCTTATTCTTACAGACCTTTTTCCGTTCATTGCATTTGTCACACTTCGACGGTGCAATCACCTTAGGATAATTAGTTTGTAGAAATAGTATTAAAGTATTTTATAAGTAAAGTTTTATTTCATTTGCATCCTCTGACTGTGACTTCTATAATTGATGTTAATATTGTTTACAACAATATTTGTCTTTCAATAGAAAGTGAGGTAAAGTTTCTCGGTGTTATTTTCACCAGTAATTTTTCGTGGAACACATATGTGGACTATTTGTTGGGTAGAGCCTTCAAAGCATTTAATGTTATAAAAAGCTTGTCAAAAATTGATCCTAAAATGTTGTTATTGTTATACAAGTCAATAGTCAGAAGCCATTTTGAGTATGGTTTTTTATGTTTTGGGTCTGATCCTAACTTAGTCAAAAAATTAGATGTTCTGCAAAATCATAACCTGAGATATATCACTGGTTCCATGAAAACTACTCCTATAAACTCCCTACAGGTTGAATGCAATATACCCCCACTTAAATTGAGATTTAAATATTTAAAATCAAAGTTTATTTTAAAATTACTTTCAATAAGTCCTCATCCATTATTTAAAAAGCTACAATATTTTCATAGTATATATTTTCCTTTAAATGTGCCTAGAGTTCCTTATATACTTCATAATATCTCAGAGTTTATTGACCTCAAACAGCAGAATAATATTCATAAAAGCAATAATAGTTGGACATGTTATACTACCCCTTATGATGTGACTTTTTGCAATATAAATATACAGATTCATTTAAATTTAAAACACAAGGAGCAAGTTTATGAAAAGCTAAACAATTTTTCACAATATAAACAAATTTATACAGATGGCTCTAAAATTGACAATAATGTTTCGATGGCTATTTACATACCTTATCTGAAAACGGGTCATGGAGTTAAGCTTCCAGAACAGATGAGCATTTTTTCTGCGGAGGGCCTTGCCATTTTTGCTGCATTACAGTTTGAGGAGGAAAAAGTTCGGGAAAGTAAACATTGGATTGTGCTAACTGACAGTATGAGTTGTTTGAAAGTTTTACAAAGCAATAAGTTTGATTCCAGATTCAATTACATCCTATATGATATTCGGAAACTGTACTTCAAGCTCACAGGGAATGGTATCGACATAATCTTAATGTGGGTTCCGTCGCACAGTGGTGTCTCTAGAAATGAAAATGCTGATAAATTGGCTAGATTTATAACATCAATCTCAAGTGTTGACAATGTCACTGTTGATAGCAGAAATGTTGCCATCCCATTCACTGATTTTATACCAAAGTTCAAGCTGCAGTTAAAGCAAAATTGGCTCACTGATTGGGAGGAAACTCTTAGAATCAAAGGAAAATGGTATAACAAGATCAATAACAATATTTGTCGCCCATGGTTTACAAATTCATCAGAATATCTTAGCAGGAAATTTTATAATATCATCATACGTTTAAGATTTGGACATTGTCGTTTCAATTCACATTTACATAGAATGCAAATAATTTCATCCCCTATATGTACCAATAGGCGTGACGAAAGATTTTCAAATTCTCTTCCGTAATGTGGCTATACATTTACTATTTACGAAAAAACCCTTATTTCGGTAATAAACTTAAGTCTAACGAAGATAAAGCCATTTTTCTAATATTTTTTTATATACTGTGCGAAAACAGCTCGCAGGTGTCATGGCGTCGGCTCTGACGTCACGCCTAGGTAAACATGTCATTTGTGTTTACGCGTAGCGAAGAAGGTAAACATAATATTAAATTAATTCGTGTGATAAAAATGAATTCCAAAGTTTATAAGTGGTGTGCAGTACCGCAGTGTAAATCCACATCAATAAGAACGCCCAACAAAGTGTTTGTACATGTTCCAAACAAGAAAATAATTAGAAATAAGTGGTTAAAGCTCGCGCGGCGGGACCCGAACAGCGTAGTCACGAATTCGCCACTTTATTTCTGTGAAGACCACTTTGATGTAAGTATGTTATCATATATTGATAGGTTTTAAACTTAAAATGTTTCTTTCACTTGAAATAGTTGAAATTTTGAGGCTATAGAATAACTAATTTACTGAGGTTATGTTTGACTTGGCTATCATTCTGAATATCAATTTTAATCGTTTACTTTTCTTTTTTTAGTTGCCAAATGACATGGAAAATTATATGGAGTATAATGTGATGGGATCAGTATCACAAGTACGTATGAAACCAGGATGTATGCCCCATAAATTTATATGCCAACCAGACAGGAAAACACGAACATCTGACACAACAGAGCGACCCTATATAGCTAAGAAACGAAAAATGATGATTCTTGAAGAGTGTAAAAAGGAATTTGAAGAAAAATGTATAGTTACAGAACAATCAAGTTTTGAAGAAATTGCATCCGGTAGTTCAGGTACCTACCTACGTATATATTATTAACTTATTTGTTAGAATATAGTATTGAAGTTAATTTTATTCTGAATGTTATGTAGGTACATAGTAAGTACACTCAAAACTACATAGATTTTTCTGTGACTTAGTAATCTCTGATTTTTGTTCATAATTATAACATTTAAATATCAAAATATTTGTTTTACAGTTCAGCAGAATGTAGAAGAAGTTCCTCAATTAACACCAAGCGTGTTGGATAAATCAATTCAAGTACACATATGCAAAAAAATCAGAAGTAAAGCTAACCAAACAAAAGTCAGTTTGGTAAATCAGATGACATCACCATCAAAGCCATTTCTACATTCTGTCTCTACATCTCCATTTAAAATCAAGCATCATGGTGTTAATAATAACCCATCAAGATCAAGTAGAATATATTTGAGTAAAATAGTTAAAAAAATAGAACAATCAGATAGTGATACTTCTTATACTCCCTCTGTAACTCAAACAGAATCATCAATATCTGTAAAATCTCTTCAAATGGAATCTTCTTCGGATTGTAGTGAGATGATAGAGGATGACAAAAGTCGAGAAGATTTAAATGCTTTAGAGTGTACCTTGAAGAAAATTAAAAAAAACCCCCGTTCTTATATTGGCATTCCTTTAAGTTGTTATTATTTAGTTAACTTGATTCAAGAACAGACAAATATACCATTTAACCATATTTTACTATGTCTAAAAAAGATTAAATTAAATAATTCATTCCGTGAACTTGCTGATGACTTTGGCATTGATAGAACTTATCCAAGCAAAATTTTTTTTAAAAATATACCTATTTTAGCAAGTGTAATGCGTCCTTTTATTGTTTCATTAGATAAGAAATTGATTAAAAAAATGTTACCAATGGCTTTTAGACATAAATACAATAATGTGACTTGTATAATAGACTGTTTAGAGATTGAAATACAAAAGCCTTCAAATGCTTTATATCAAGCTCTTTCCTGGTCTGATTACAAGAAAGCCAATACCATTAAGTACCTCATATCTTGTACACCTAATGGTTTGATAAATTATATTTCAAATGGTTATGGAGGCCGAATAACAGACACATGCCTTGTTGAAACTTCTGACTTCTCAAAATGTTTGCAACCCAATATGTGGGTCATGGCAGATAGAGGATTTAAACATGTGGAAGTATATTTACGAAGGATGGGTGTGCTATTAGTACGGCCTCCCAGTCTTGCATCTGGATGCAAGTTAACTAAAGCTGAAGCTAAAGAAACAAAACAAATAGCTAGCTTAAGAATTCATGTTGAGCGGGTGATCAGACGGTTACGTGAATTCAACATGTTAAAACCTCATGCCTGTCTTAACTTAAACTTGGTTAAAGTTCTTGATGATGTAATAACTATAGCTTGTGGTTTGATTAATATACAAGATTCTCTTATTAAATAAAACACAAATGAAATTTATGCATTTTTATTTTCTATTCTATACTTTTATATAACAATGGATACACATGGATTTTCCAAAATTCATATAGAAAGGGTGATTAGACGTCTTAGAGAATTTACCATGTTGAAACCTCATGCTTGTGTAAATAACTATCTTTTAGGGAAACTAGATGATGTCATCACTATAGCTTGTGGCCTTATAAATTTACAAAGTTCATTAATAAATAAATAAATAAATAAGTGTATATAGGTTTAATTAGTTGCTAATGGTAAATAAAAAACTGAAATAAAAATACTGGATTTTATTATTGACTTACATCTCTGACATTTTAAACAATAATGGATAGATATGGGTTTTCCAAAATATCACTAAAGTTTCCATTAAAGATTTGATATATGCTTTGTCGTATTCAACATATATAATTTCAACTTCATTATTACTTTGAAATTTACTATTTGCAACACAAAAATAACATTTTTTTATACCACAAACATACATTTGTATTTGCATTTGTGAGTAAAACTTTTTTGTTGGCCTTCCATTATATATATAGTTTTTATAAGTTTCTTCACTAAATGGGCATTTAATTTCAATGATAAAATCCTGGCCTATTCCATCTGGTGAACCAGCAATCATGGGAAAATTTTTACTTATGAAAAGGCCGCATCGCTGGATTTCTTTATTAAGCTTTTCCCGTACTACCTCAAGCACTTTTTGCTCCAAAACTCGGCCTCTTTTTATAGCTGGTGTATCAGGCATTTTGCCACCCATGATCAGCCCCACTAATGCACCATCACTAGTTTGACATTTACTAACTTCATAAGCTTTTGATGCTGTTATTCTAGCAAACCTTAGCTCATGCCATAAGTTGCTTTCGGCCTGATCTCTTGTATTTTGTTCTGCCTTTATTAAAATATCTGTAGTAAATGATGAAGATATTTTTTTTAGAAAATCTTCACAACTTTGATCTCGATACATTAGAGCTAACTGGTACATTGATATTGTATCAAAATCTTTCGGAATATTTTGCATATATCTTAGTAGCTCACAGTTTTTGATACCTTTGGCTGTAGCTTCTTCCAAAAATTTATCATAGACACAGGTATCTTCAGATGTTGAAGCTATTCCTGATCCCATTTCCAAGGTCGTTACATATTTTATTGATGTACCAACTTTGGATAATGTTGATTTTTTCCAATAGCACTCAACTTGTGTGCAAGAAGGTTCTTCACTTCTTCGATGCAACCACATCAAAAAAGCAACGGCATGCTTGCAACCGCCTGCCGATGCCGCACAATCATGGCATTTTGAACTAATAACAACACCATTCTTTTCGTCCACAATAACAGTGACTGCGTATGGCTTAGAGCGAACTTTGTGTTCAGGGCATACACGACACTTAACAGTACACACATTTAGGTCTCTTTTTATTTGGACATATCCAACAGCATCATCGCCATAAGATTCTCTTGAAGATCTGAAACAACCAACCAAACGAACTGTTACGAACTTATTATTTTAAGCACATAACCTAACCTTGTAAACAGTGATTTAAGCGAAGTTCTAAACACGATAAAATTGATATAAAAAGCAGAAAATAATCCATTACATATGTACTTCACTGTTATTTATGTATTCGTACATGGATAAATAGTATTAAACGTAAAACTGTACTTACAAAGATGTTTTCACGTTCCTGAATTCTGAACCACAAAAGTCTTTGTTTCTTGCAAAAAAATTTGCCACCATCAAAGAATCTATCTTTGGTAAGTTTGAACTATTCCCTTTAGTGAATCCAGATTCCATCGTGGTATTAATATTAAGTAATTCCCAGATTAATTCGTAAGATCGCAAACTATATTAAAAAATGCAGTCTCTAACAGCTTGTTTTGCGGTTAGTGACGTAATAAGCTCTTATTGGTATTTACAGTCACGTGATAACAGATTATAAATATAGCATTTAAAATCATTTTTAATAAATTTATTAAGTTATATTAAATTATAAAAATGTGATTTCCGATATTCTAATAAGAAAAACTATCATAAAATTAACACTAAACATTAATTTGTGATTAGTGTTAACATCCCTATTAAATTACAAAGAATACATACACATTGACTTGGTGATTTATCAGATTTTTGGTGTTTACTATGAGGAAAAATATAACTAGTATTAGTAGGGGCTTTTTAGTTACAGAAAATTACTCGTTTTATCGGGTATTAACATGGTATTACCTCTCAAATAGCAACGTACAAGCTGTGTAGAAGCTAACATCAATAATAAACAATAACAAGTTTATTGTAAAAATAAACTATAAAAGTAAACTGAAATAAAATCAAATGAGTTCGAAATAATGTAATTCTTGATCATGTCTAAGTTAGTTGTATCTAGGGTAAGGATAGATGAATAAAAAATTTACTTACAAGGATGTTTTCACGTGTCTAAACTCAGACGAGCAAAATTCCTTATTTGTTGAGAGGAAATCGCCCAACATTAATACATCAATCCTAGGCAAATTTGAGCTATTTGCTTTGATAAATGTTGGTTCCATTGTTACAGTAGACTGAAGTCGATAAATCACACGTGAAAGAATACAAAATCAATCAAAATGCATAATAAATTGCGTATATATTTACAACAACAAAACAGCTGACGTGAGTTTACCTAAGCGTGACGTCACGCGCTGTGATTGGTGTTTCAGTCAAAATGGCCGATTGCAGTATTTTAATGTTTTATTTTATTGAAAATCTTAATAATCTTAATTTTTTAAATAAAACTAAACCAGTATTTTAAATTTATTTAATATAATTTTTCCCCTAAAAACATTAAATCGACCATTTTTTGATACTGTCGTCATGCCTATTGCAATCTAGGAGTTGAACAAACTTTAAATTATATATTTTTTGAATGTCATGCACATAATATCCAGAGACTGGTTTTGGCAGACAGATTATTGGATATATATAAGACATCTGATAGCATCCCGCGCGACATCCAAGACATACTTACAAACCCTGTAACATATAAAGATATATACAATTTTATTATAGCAACGGGATTGGAGCTATAAAAGGATTTGACGATTTCTATCATTTTATATAAAAAGAAATATATAAAAGAAAAAGTATTCATGACAATGACGATTACTGGATTGGAAGATTTAACACGGATTTAAATACTGAAGAATTGGCTTTATGCCTTATAAACAAATGGATTATGAAAGTTTATAGTAATATGTACTCAAGAAGTGGCTTTGGCCTTTATTATCTACATGGAACAGAAGAAATTAAAAGAAGACGATGGCTGTATGGTTCTACCTTTGCCTTTCCCTATGATTGGGAAAAATTGTTAAAAAAAAAATGAAAGTTCGGTATCATATGAGTCGGAGTTTATATTGCGTTCTTCTGTTTAAAAATACTAAAATAACTATAGAGCCTATCGAAGTTTATGAAGAAAACCTGGATTTATTAAACCCTAGTATTGTCCTTACGTAAGTTTGTTCTTATTTTAATGTTCATTGTATGTAGCCAGAGTTATAAGGTTATATATTATTAAAATTACCATGTTTTAACCAACCATTTAACCATACTCATGTTTGCATTATGTTTAGTACAGCTACAATTTATTGCTTTTTCATTAGAATATACCTAAGTAAATTATTTAAAAAAAGATCCCTAAACTTTTCTAGCTTGAATTAAGTTTAAATAGAACTGAAGAGTTCAATTCAACAATGATTACTAACTAACTCTACCAAGATAGGCGATGGCTATGTTTACCAAAGGTTAATAATAGGTAATGTTTTTTTTTATTTTCAGTGAAAGATCTTCTAACTTCACTAAGGGCTCGTGTACACGGCACCGCTGCCGCTCCGTTACCGCGCCTCTGCGCTGTGTATACCGCGGTGCCGCCAAGCCGTCGCCGCACCGCCACCGCGGTCCCCACCACCCCGTTTTAGTAGTTTTATTCCATTACCGGCCGCGTACAAACGTGCACGTGTTTACAAAATTTAACTTTTTAGTAAACTATCACGCAAAATTTTGATACTAAATTGTTTATAAGTTTAATAGAGGACAGAGAAGTGCTATGGGACAAAACTTTGGAAGTATTTAAAGACAAGCGGAAAAGTTTAAAAGCTTTGTTTGAGATCTGCCATATAATGAACGAAAACTTTGCGGATTTACCTGATATGGAGAAAAACAAATACGGTGGGTGTATTTTTTTAATAAATTTATTAATTCGTATTTCATATTAACAATAAGTATTTTGCCATGGCACACTGCCATATTCAGAATTAAAATACTCCTTATACTTGTCACGAATATTATTAGCTGTTATAGGAACTATTTCTGTTTGACCTGATGGCAGAAGTTCCTCTAATTCACTACACATATCTAAATATGCCCTAATTATGCCCTCTTCTTCGTGTATAAAATTTTGCAATAAACAGCAAGCTTTCACAATGTTAACAGCTAAGTCCAACGACACATTTAATGGTCGATGAAAAATTCGGCATTTATTAGCCAGTATGCCAAAGGTACATTCCACAAATCGTCTCGCTCTTGTTAACCGATACTTAAAAACGGACTTTTCTGCATCAAGTTGTTGACTGCTGTAAGGGCGCAGTAAGTTCTGATGTAGTGCAAATGCTTCATCGCCTACGAATACATATGGTAAAACAATGTTCGTATTAGGCAAGGGTGTAGGTTGTGGCAAATTCAATGTATTGTTAACCATGTTGTGCCAGAAAGCAGATCTTTAAAAACACCTGAATCACAATCCTTTCCATAAGCACCGACGTGGATGTAAATAAAGTTGTAGTCACTATCTGCCTTCAATACAATCGAGAAGTAATGTTTGTAGTTCAAAAACATAGATCCACTTTGGTTTGGTTTAACTATTCTCATATGCTTCCCGTCTACAGAACCAACACAATGAGGAAAATTTGCAGCAACTTTAAATTTATTAGCTATTTCAAGCCAATCGTTTATTGACGGCATTTGCATATATTTTGTGCTACGTTCAGACCATACAAGAGAACACACTTCATTTATAATTAAGCTTAAAGTTTTTTTTTTTCCTATTCTAAATCGATATTCAAGGTCTGCAAATGAAGCTCCTGTTGCTAAGTACCTGCAAATAAAGCAAATATAATTTATAATTTCAGGTAAACTCATAGCTCAGAAATGGAAGCACCTTAGAGATGCGTGGAAGAAATGTGACAAAAAGTTGCGTGAAACAAAATCTGGATCGAGTGCAAAACCAATACATAAATATCAATATTACGATAATTTACAGTTTCTAAAAAAAATAACTCAAAGTCCACCTGCATCTGGATCAAATATACCAGAAGAAAAAAATACGAATGAAGCTGTTGTCAACAAAAGAAAGAAGAAATGAATCCTGTGGATCATAAAATGATAAAGTTTATGGAAAAATTAGAAAAAGAAGAGGAAAGTAGGATGATGTATTTTTTTAAAGGAATAGTCCCTACTGTGGAACGCTTTAAAGATGAAGATATTGTTGAATTTCAGTATCAAGTAATGAATATTATAAGAAACATTAAATATAAATATAGTAACGCACCACATCAATCACGCACAGTTGAAACCTCTCCGGCATACTATGCTGCGGGACCAAGTTCAAGGATTCAATCTCAGGCATCTTCCTATACCATTGAAAACGATTCTTTGCACAGTATCATGAGTCCGTTAAATTCAAGCGTCTATGATTTTGATTTTACTACATTAAATGAAACAAATTAAAAATAATGTTTTTTTTTTTTATTTTTTTTTATTAGATTCACAAATTGAATGCTACAATATAAAAAAAGTTTATGTGTGTAAACAATGTAAAAGTCGTACAATGTTCATTCTTAGTACAGTGAACACAGCATGCACTTTTGACATGTTCAGCTTAAACTAACTTATTATATTAAGATTTCATGATAACTTACCTCAATGTGACAACCATTCTCTCTGTTGGACATATACTTGCTCGCATATTTGTATCTTTTTGTTTCAGTTTACTTTTTAATAAATCTAATAATTTGTCGAACGTCTTGTAATTCGTCCGAAGATAATCATGAAACTTGACCTCGTCTTTTCGTAAATCTTTGTAAAGTGTATGAAATTCACCATATTGTTCCCATCGCATCAGAATAGGATGTACCCACGACTTTCTAATGGTCTTACGACGTTTATTTTACCATTTTCTTTACATATAGTAAGCTAACACCAACTTTTTTTTCGTTAAACTGGACATGTCAATGCGACACGTGTAATCTTCGCGCCTAGCAATGTATTACTAACAACCGTATAGTGATATGGTGAAATCAAGTGGCGGCGGCGCGGTAGCGGCGCGGTGGCGGCTCATATACACAGCGCAGAGTCGCGGTGGTGGGGCGGTGGCGGCGCTGCAGCGGTCCCGTGTACATGAGCCCTGAGGCTATCGGCAAACCTTCTGCGCGCCACTAATAGGTACTAAAATTATTTTATGAAAGGTATTTAATCCTTATGACCCAACAAAGTCATGGAGTTAATATTGGTTGGTTTTTCAGATGACAGTGGCTATTCTCTGAGGAAAACCATGATGACCCCAATCCTCAATACCATAGAAGGGACACCGCAGCACAATTTTTATTTAATGCATGTGACTTCACGCAATACAGTTGAACACTGTATAGGAGTTTTGAAAGCTGGTACGTGCTTATGAGGGTGAAATATATTATAAGAGTGACAAAGGCAGCAGTCAAAATATTTACAAGCCACGAAAACTTATAAACATGATAAATCCAATCATACTGCCCAGTACAGTCGCTGTCAATAAAAATAAGTTAAATGATGTAAATAAACTACTGAGCAAACATTTTTGTACGGAATGGTCAGGTTTATCGGAATTAAGTTTTTATAAAGAACTATCAAGACAGGAGACTTTACAAGAAATATCTTCTGAAGATACTTACTGTGATGAAGGAGTCCAGGAACCCATTTTTTCAGTCCAGTAAATTTCGAGTTACCGATTAGTCGAGTTTCGAGCAAGTAACAAAAGCAGCAATCTTATATTTTTCTTAATGACCACAAATTAGTGAAATGTCAGTTCTTTTTTTTATTATATTTTTTTAAATATTTTATTCATTAACAAAATGTTTAAAAATTACAAACAAGGTTGAAATCGCCTTTTATGTGTAAAAAATACCTGTAGCAGGCAATTTCGCTCTTGAGGTTGGCTTGGTCTTTTTGTGTTTGCCTAATTTGATTTGGATACCTTGTGACTAGTTTTGTTCTCTTAATTTGGTATTTTTGTCGTGTTTGTTTTGTCCTTTTGTGTGTGTTTGGGCGTTCTGTGTGCGTCAGAGTCATAAGCTCAGACGGGTCCGCTGGCGCGGACACGGACACGTCCTTAGGGCGTAAGAGGCCCCATGTATTGCCGCCCTTAGCGTCGTCCTCCGGGTCTGAGACGTAGACGAAGTCGGCCATTAGCGCTAAGGCGACTAAAGCACGCAGAGGGAAGCCTAGCAATGGGGCTAATGATACGGGCTTAGTTCGCGCGGGTACGGAGTTGAATGAGGCGAGGGATTAGGCCAAAGAAATGGTCTTTGAAGAGAGTTTGAGCAAGCGAGCCTTTCGTAAAGGCGGTCCTTCTCCGCTTGCTGAATCGGAGTCGTCGGCCCCTGAGGACACTGCTCTTCGAGACGTGGCCGATTTGTCGGCTGAGGAATGTAAGGTGGTAGCCGGCACTAGTGTGGCGGCTATACTCGAGGTGGCCCTAAAGTCGGGAAATTTGAAGGGCACGTTTGTGCGCAGGCTGAAGAAGTCTCCAGCGTCGCTGCAGAAGATAGTGGAAACGCTTGCAGGGCGCACAGCTGCGGAGGAGCTTGCCCACCTGAGCAATGACATTGCGAGGCTCAGACGTGAGGTGGAGGGCCTCAAGTCGGAGCTCAAGGCATACCGCCGCGAGTTTTCTGGCATTAGGGCCGAATTGTCCGCTGCCAAAGCTAGCCCCTCAGACACCTTTGCAGGGTACTGGCTAGAGGAGATACGGGCCTCCATTGTTGCCTCGGTGGGCACTCTCATAGATGCCCGCTTTGCTGAGGAGTGCCTTCTCCCAACAAAGACAATGCGTCCCCCATTAGCCGCGGACAGACGACAGGAGGCGGCTGCGCTCAATCCTGTCCCGGTGGAGCCTCAGGTAGTGCCAGCGCCGGCTGTGGCAGTGGCTGGCGAGGGTTCGACTGCACAAAGGTGTAAGTTGAAGAAGAAGAAGGGGGCGACTCCCGCGCGTTCGCGTGTTTCTGTGCCTGTAACTCTGGCCGCACCTGCACTGGTAGCCGGACCGAGTCACGTGGAGGCTACGGGTGAAACCCGGGCCACGGTGGCAAGAAAAAAGAAGGGGGAGGGAAAGAAGTTCTCCCCACCCATTGCTGCGCCTAGTAAGGCGGCGCCGGCGCAGAAGGCTGCTGCGCCGCCGAAACCGAAATAGGCGCCTCCGCCACGCACTGCAGCGGTGATAATTACGCTGCAGCCGGAGGTTACCACTAAAGGTGTCACGCCAGTATATTGGACCTGCCTCAGTTGGGCATATTGGGGGGTTTGTCGGTACGCGCCTTTTGGAAGTCCCGTCCTCTGTGCCTGTGCATCGATTGGCGGACAGGCGCCGCCAAGTCCTGGACGGAGTGGCGTTTGTCGCCCGGCCTGAAAAGTCGGACGAATTGAGACTTCCTGGCTTGGACGATTCGGTCACGCTAGAGAGGGTGGCCGAGGCAGTTGCGCGTGCGGGCAGCTGCCCTATCACATCGATCCAGGTCAGCTAGGTCCATGTGGGCAAGGGAGGAGTGGGCACGGCTATCGTGAGGTGCCCAGTCACGGCAGCCAAGAAGGTGGCCGACGCGGGTCGACTCCTGGTTGGGTGGTCGGCAGCCAAGGTGGAGATCCTGGAGCAGCGTCCGCTTTAATGCTTCAAGTACATGGGGTTAGGGCATACCCTTCCCCTGTGTCCATCAAGGGTGGAAAGGGGGCGCCTTTGCTTCCGCTGCGGCAGCGAGGAACATCAGTCCGTTGTTTGCACGGCAGGCTCTGCGCTGTACCGTTTGCGCAGATGCCGGGCGCCCCTCCGGGCATGTGATAGGTGGACGGGAGTGCAGGCCACCCGTCACAAAAAAAGCAGGGCAGCTCAGCAGACCAGAGCCGCCCCTAGTGTTGGAAACGGTGATGTCTTCATAATGGTTGGACTCACGCACTTCCTACAGGCAAATGTCATCAGCTGGAACGCAGGACTTGCTGCTGCAGTCCATGGCCGAGGGGGAAATACACCTGGCGGTGGCTTGCGAGCCCTTCTTTGTCCCTCCCCAACCGCACTGGTTGGGGGGCCCCGTCTCTCGGCAATCGTGAAGGGCCAGGGACTTATCGTGGCAGGGTGGGGGAGTACACGATCGTCGGCGTGTACTTCTCCCCCAACCGCGGTCTGGCGGAGTTCGAGGTCTTTCTCTACTACTTTTGATTCCATACGACTCAAATAAAATTAAAAAAAAAGAAAAGGTTTGCATATAAAGTTATTTGATTAAAATCGGATAATAAATTAAAAAGGCACGAAAAAAAATTCAAACGACTTTGTCTCGAAATGGCTTTTTGGTGCTCCAGTTATTTTGCCTTGCCAGTGACGATTTATAAAAATTGATAACATACAATAAAATATATTACAATACTTGGATGCAAATTCCCATGATCGTTCTTACGATTTGCAATAACGTTTTAAATCAAATAATCCATGTTTCTTTTAAAAAATCATATGTTTTTAAAATTTTAAACCACATTTTAACTATTTTACAAAGATAATTCAAATTCCTTGATTTACACTTGCAAACACGTTACGCCATCTCTAATTTCAATATTAAACTTTGTGGAACTTAACATGTTTTTGCGAAAATCAAGTCAGTTGAAGTTGTTGTTTGAAGTTTGATTGCGACGGTTATTTAATTTTAATATGTTATTTATATTTAAATTAAATAATTTTTTGGGTGGTTGTTGTATCCAGTAATATTTAAAACAAAATCTAGTGCTATAAAATAATGATTTTTAACGCAAGATGAGTGTTTTATTAATAATTTAAATGATTTTCATTTCACGTTTAAGTTTTTACAACAATCTGGTGCATATTAAACAGAAATAAGTATTTAATTTGTAATAAATTTTATGTATTTTGATAGAATTAGTTGTGTTATAGATTTTAAATATTAATTATACATTTAGTTTATTATTTTTGGTCATTTTTGGCCAAAAATCTGGAATTGAAAAAACTGGATATTGCAAAATGTTGAATCGGTCATCAATACCTGAGATTTATAGTGTCAAACTAACAACACATTTTTGCAAATTTATTTTCAACGAATGTAAGTGCCTAATATGAGGATTTAAGGAACATAACATATTTCGTTTGTACTTATTTCTATAGATTCACAAAATAATCAATTATATTTTATTTCAGATCTGCCGCTCAATGTAAGGGTGCGAAGCAGTTGATTACCAGTGTCAACGAGAAATAGTCGTCTAAAGTTAAGAATAAAGAATTTATTCCCCTCGTTACAATATCTGCTATTTCAAAACAAGAACTTGATACAGGTATTTAGCTAATTTCTAGTGAGAAGAATGAAGACCAAAATTTCGATTTACCAAATATGTTGTTAATAAATTAGGGGTATTGACCACCCATTGCAGGAATTGGAGTCGGTTGATCAAGTTGAAGCTAATAACAGCAGACTATATCTGTTTGATGAAATTGCAATGAAAAAATCACGTTGTAAATAGAAATTATCTCATCAAGTTCTTCTAATTTACAAATGAATCAACAAGCGGATACTGATATTTACAATTAAAGTATATCCCATAATGTAACTGAAGTTATAGCAGCTTTAATACATCATTAATCAACTGGGTCACCTAAAATATAGAGGACAACACTATTCTTTATATACTGTCCCCCTAGCCTTTTATTCCCGAAGGTAGTAGGATCAAAATATTCATTTGTAAGCACAGAATATTTATAAAAATGGAAAAAATAATAAAATGTTGATTTCAACCAGTTAACAATAATATTAAAATACATAGTGTAATCAAAATAAAAACCAACAATGTTAGGAACACCGCACAATAGGTAATATAATATATAAATTTATGTCAATTAGATTACACGTGTTGTGTTTACGCACACATGCAATTTTCCAACGTCTATAAATTGTTATTTTATTACTTTAAGTTTCAGTGTGCCTTTGGTTAATAAATCAAAACTATCCCTCGTTGGGTTTTGTTTCGTACTTAACATTTCCCTCATACTCTATAAACTGTAACACAATACAAACAATTTTTTCTTGACGTTGACATTATTGAAAAATAATGCCAATAAATTCAGGTGTTTGCCACAAGTTGGCGTAGAAGTCTAGACGCACGGTCTCTATAGCCGCGCAGTCATGCGACAGTAATAACAATTCTGGTACAATTTTATCAAACACAGAGTACGATCGAGGTGTCAATACTTGCGTACACGTTCTTAAGCAAAATTTCAAAATGGCGTCAGTCGAATGTAAATAATGTGAACAAATGAACACATGCGACTGAGGTTTATATTTCTTAACAAAAGTGTGTCTACTATTACTAACAGAAATGAGTGAAAACCTAAAAGCCGACACGTGTGTCATTTACTCGGGTCACAGTAAGCTGAATTTCTCAGCTCATAGTCATGCAATTATTGCCTCTAAATCCTATGAAAAAAGTGCTCTTTAATTTTTATTAGTCTTACATTACTATATCCAACAGTAGACAGGATGTCAACTATTGGAGTGTACTGTTGGTTCTTTTGATTACAGATTTATGTTAAACACGATGCCGCCAGATAAAGAACAAATATACTGTTATTTGGAAGTTGATATGGAAGCAGCTGTACAAGAATGCAAGCGAGGCGTCCCAACAGATACAAAGAGTAACTTCACTGAATAAAATAAAGGAAAAGACATCTATAAAACGTAAAATGGGGAGAATCTCTTACATGACCGAAGAAATAGAACGTAGACTGGTAAAATGGACAAAAGCAATAGTGAAACAAAGTTTTCCAATAGGCAAGGATAATTTACAACGTTGCATTAAGAAAATAGTAGATGATTTAAACATAGAAACCTCTTTCAAAAACGGCAGACCTGGAAAAAGATGGTACAGCAGCTCTTTAAAACGTCATCCTGATCTAATAACAATACAACCCCAAAATTTGACTGCTTCCAGGTCTTCTGTTACAACATCCAAGTTGAAAAATTGGTTCGAAGAAGTTCGCAGTTATTTGAATGATAACAGTCACAGCGACATTTTTAATGAACCTCGAAGAGTTTTAAATATGGATGAGACTGCTTTTCCGAAATCCTAAAGGAAGTAAGGTCCTAGCAGCTAAACGAGAACAATCAGTGTACCAAAAAATTATATGAAACGAAACTAACATGAACACGAAAGTTTTCTGGTTTTGCTGTTATATTTGCGTTTTGACAATCCATCAGATCATTCCGGCAGGGTAATTACGTATCTCGCGACAGGTTTGCGACAGTTGTAAATCGCGCGATCGCTGCTGTCAAACATCACTTTTGTATTACGTAACAGCGGCTAGAGAGTAGACTGCAGTCGAGAGAGATGGGTTCATAGATTGTCCGATAGAGGGTGAAAGAGCTCGACTGCAGTCTGCTCTCCAGCCGCTGTTATATATATGACGACATTTCCCCAAAAAACCGTGGGGAGATTTATTTAACATGGCAGCACGGCAATATCACTGTCAAAGAAGTGCCAGATGTCAATCATTGTCAAAGTGAAAGTTCGGTGTCGTATGAGTCGGAGTTTATATTGCGTTCTTCTATTTAAAAATACTAAAATCGAAGTTTATGAAGAAAACCTGGATTTATTAAACCCTAGTATTGTCCTTACGTAAGTTTGTTCTTATTTTAATGTTCATTGTATGTAGCCAGAGTTATAAGGTTATATATTATTAAAATTACCATGTTTTAACCAACCATTGAACCATACTCATGTTTGCATCATGTTTGGTACAGCTACAATTTATTGCTTTTTCATTAGAATATAACTAAGTAGATTATCTAAAAAAGATCCCTAAACTTTTCTAGCTTGAATTAAGTTTTGATAGAACTGAAGAGTTCAATTCAACAATGATTACTAACTAACTCTACCAAGATAGGCGATGGCTACGTTTGCCAAAGGTTAATAATAGGTAATGTTTTTTTTTATTTTCAGTGAAAGTTTCTTCTAACTTCACTAATAGTGAAATAGAAAAATTTAAGAAACTCATCAATAAATATTCAAAAGTGATTCTTAATAAAAAAAACTAATGAATTAACAATAAAGCAAAAGGATGAAACTTGGGATATTATTGCTAAGGAATTTAATGCCTCAAGTGACACTTATCGCAGTGTAAAACAATTAAAATGTAAGTGGGAGTCCATGAAGAAAAGTGCAAGAAAGGAGGCTGGGAAAGTGAATCGCATGCGACGGCAGACAGGTGGAGGCCCACCTCCACCTTCGTTATCTACAACCAATGAATGGATCTCTGGGATCCTTAAAGAATCTGTTACTGGGATTGACTCACAATATGACGGAGATGCGAGGTCAGTAGTTGTTGAACCACCCCCAACATCAATTCAGGCCACCGTTAATGTGAAGGATTTAGTAGAAGTAAATGATATTGTGGACATAGAAAATGTAAAAGATCCCACTACCCGTGTTAAAACGACAATTAGACCAGTAAGGAAACTAATAAATGCAACGCCACATCGTACAAGGCAATCCTTTTTAGAATTGGCCAAAATGAAAAAGGACTTAGTACCACTAAAAACAAAAAAAATTGAGAGCAAAGATGAAAATACATTAGTCTCTCTCAGAGAAGAGAAATATCGTTTAGAGCTGGAATTATTAAAAAAACTTGGGAAAATGATGAAAAACGTAAACAAGAATTACATGAACTGCAAGTTCAAAAATTGAAGTTGGAAATAGCAATATTAAGTAAAAAAATAGAATAATTTTCAATAAATTTTATTACTATCTTATGTTTATATGGTTTTAATTTCACATTTTTAGAACATAACTGACTACTTTTTAAATTTATTTAATCATAACAGAACGAAGTCACTGACGTCTCACAGACGTAAGTACGGTGTTAATGTACTAAACTTGCTACGTCTCACAGTCGTCACCTCAGTATTTAGATGACTTATCTCACAGTGTCTCACGGACGTGACATCGGTTTACAAGTTATATTTATTTTTCAGAATACCTACAAATATGGATTCGACACGTTCCAAGCGAAAAAAACCTTCTGTTGATGAAGATTTAGCACTCATTCGGCCATCAACTTCCCAAAAACGGATGAGAATTTTAAAAGAACAGGAAATCTTAGAAAATCTCTTTACGGAGAGTGATGATAACTGCAGTGAGTTTCATGACGATATAGCTGATCCTGATTTTATTTTGGAGAGCAACCATAACACGGAATCCGAACAATCAGATAATGACGATGACAACCAAGGTGAAAATATTAGTGAAACTTTATCCAGGTGAGCTTATTTCTGGTTTTTCTTGTAGTTGCTTTATTAAAACTTTGATTTGTGCCGTGATAATTGTCTGCTTAATAATTACAATTTTGTAGGTAGTTATAGTATAAAGTAGTTGTTTTATTTTATAAGAAATAATTTAAAAAGTGTTTTATTAACAGGTCTTTATACGAAAATATTGAAGATTTTAACAATAACAGACAAGAGGAAATCGAAGAGGTTTTTTGCGAACAAATAACAGAAGAACGAGAACAAGCAAAGGATGAACAAGTGGTTAATAATGAACAAAGGTTACGTGAAGTTAGTGAAGCAGAACTACCAAGGTACTATTATGGGAGAAATAGATTTAAATGGTCATCCATAGAGCCATCACAAATACATTGAGTCCGATCTCATAATATTGTTCATGTACCACTACAAGTAAGAGCGCGTCAATTTATATCGGTAAAAGAAATATGGAAATCTTTGATTACTGAAGATATAATTGAAATTATAGAGAAGTATACCAATGAAAAACTAGAAAAATACAGATCAAAGTTCAAGGATGCAGGTAGATCCGAACTGGGCCTACAAATATTATTGAAATAGAAGCTTTCATTGGGCTATTATTTTATTCAGCAGTATTTCGTTCAAACCACGAAAATGCAGAGTTTATATTTGCAACCGACGGCACAGGACGTGAAGTTTTCCGATGCGTCATGTCAAAAAATAGATTTCTGATTTTGATCAACTGCTTACGTTTCCAGAACAAGATTCAGACTCACCTTTAAGTTTTTTTTATCGTTTTTTTTCATAACTAATATTGTTGAACAGACAAATTTATATTCAGTTCAAAAATCTGGTAAGTCAATACAGCTATCAGAAGAAGAACTAACAGACTTTTTGGCTACACATATAATTATGGGTAGTTGTAATGCCTGCATACCTGGATTATTGGTCGGTTAAATTTAGGTATGCTAATATTGCTGATATAATGCTGTTGAAAAGATATTAGCAAATACGACGATATTTGCATTTTGTCGACAATAACTTGGATGATGGAGACAAATACTTTATAGTATTGTACGTCCAGTTGTACAGTTGTAAAAGAGAACAAATTTAGCATAAATGAAATGATGATTGCATATAAAGGATCGAAAGCAGACAAACGAAAACAATGTATGTATGAAAGATAAGCCAAACAAATGGGGCTTTAAAAACTACGTACGGGCCGGAGTTTCAGGAATAATTTATGACTTCGTGTTGTATGGAGGTAACGATACGTTCCGTTATCATAAGTTCACAGAAGAGAAATCGTCTCTTGGTTTTGGTGCTCAAGTGGTCATAGCTTTGTGCCAAAGTTTTGACCATAAGCCGGCATTTGTATTTTGTGATAATTTTTTTTCATCACCGGAGCGATTTTTCATACTTCGGGAAAGTTATGGCATCTGCTTTAGGCACTATTCGAGCCAATCGCCTTAAAGAAGCAGAAACTGTCCTGCCTACTGAAAAGGCTTTGAAAAAGAAGCCTAGAGGACATTTTGATGAAGCGGTTTGTAACCGAAATTTTTTAGCTACAGTTCGCTGGAATGACAATAAGGCTGTCACATTTATTAGTCCTTTTGTGGCAAGAGAACGACTCGAAACACGAAGTGAAGTAACAAATGTAAGATAGACGTCTAATGTCCACAGATTGTGCGCCAGTACAATAGACATATAGGGGGTATATATCTTTCTGATATGCTGATTTCGCTATATAAGACACCATTTAAAAGCAGGAGATGATATTTAGTTATATTTGCACAAATGCTTGACATAAGCATAAATAATGCTTGGTTACTGTACCGCCGTAAGAATTCAAGTAATGTGAAAGCTAAAATGTCTCTAAAAGCGTTCAGATACAATATATGTGAATCATTATTGAAGGCAAACAGATCTGCCAAAAAAATAAGAGTGAGACAGCAAAGGTAAATAAACCATATGTAGCCCGCCCATCAAGCCCAGTCAAATATTATGATAACGTAGGCCATTTCCCCTCAACAATGGAAGAAGGTCGCTGCAGATACTGCCAAAAAGAGACCGTGATATATTGCATAAAATGCAATACAAGATTATGCTTCGTAACAGGCAAAAACCCGAGAAATTGTTTTTTAAATTTTCACACCAAGTGAAAGACTATTTTATTTTTATTTCAATTTCAAATTTAAAAAAAAAAACAATTTCTAACAACTTTTTTGGCACATTTGTTCTTCATTTCTCGTTTCTGTGTTTTTTATAATTAAATAAATATTCAACTAAAGATTTTTTTATTTTTTCCACAATTTGGTAATGTCTGCTACAGCGGACGTGCAATTCTACCCATTAATTGTTAAGCTAAGTGCAATGTCCGCTGTAACGGACACAAATTTTCCCAGTAGTGTTCAATACAAGTTTTTTTTTACATTTTTTCGCGAGTATTTAGCATACCCTTGAACGCTATAATAGTTAAACTTATGTATTTTTAACTTTTTTCTCGTTGCCAAACTAAGGGTTAAACTTTTTATTATAGATAATACTGTAATATTAAATTTGTTATTGTTCAGGTATTCAGCGAAAAGTTTACCCGAAAGGGTATGTAATCATTCTACAAAAAAATTTTCAGTGCAATTTTCTTAACATGGCAAACTTGATGGCTTTACACACAAAGTTTCACGATTATAAAGATTCAATAATTTTAAGTCCTGCAGTATGAATAATACAAATACAGAGAGTAAAGTGCGATAAAATATTCTGTGCTTATGAACAATAAAGGTATACCTATATGTTAACTTCTTTTTGTCTATTTATGATATAACGAAACAGGGTTTCCTTTGTAATTAACAGATTTCACTATGCTAGAGACATAGTCATCAATGAAAAACGCGGTGGAAATCACAAAAAAAAGTACGGGCCACAAAGAGGGTCTATTCATTCATAAATTTATTCAAAAATTAAAATGTGTTGAGGTGCATTGTTGTAGGCGTACAAAGATACATTCCAACGTGTGTTCACCTTGTCGTGGTGGGGGTGGGGGGGGGGGGGGGGGGTGGCTCATTAGCTTCCGGCAATCCAGCCAGGCGCGAAGTCAAGAAAAGCACTGGGAGGCGGCCCACCTTGGTGGACTGTGTACCATGCACGTTGCTCCTGGTACTTTTCTGATAACAGAGTAGACTGTTGGAGCAACTCCATGGCTGTTATGGTCTGCTTCGGTAGACCTGCCGTTAGGGCGTCGTGGCTAAATGCGTAAGCGATCTTGCGACACCCCATTAAGACGGGGGAGGTTTTGTTGGGTTTTAGTGGGTAGTAATGGTTTTTCTAGCCGGTGAGTCCCACAAGACCTGTATGTCTACAGGTAGTATGCGTAAATACATTTTGTTAAGTGTTCCAGATAAATGTAAAATAATAAAATCTCTAAATAATTGTATTTAAGACATAATGTAGTTTATACTCGTATACATACGTTTCATTTATTTAGGTATATAATTAGTAATTACCATTGTAACGGCATCATTTCGAGACGAAACAGTCAGAGTGAACAACCAGTTACATATCTTTTTATTAGCAATGGGTAAGGAATATAGCAAGCAGGCTGAGAAAACTGACGAGATCATAATAACCCAAAATGGTGCAAACGACGCAGGCGTTAACCACTTAGAAGACAAAATATAAAAATTTGGAGCAATTTCTGTAATAAAATCGTAGTTATGAGTGTGCTACTATGTGAATATTTCGTCATAAAATGTTGTCGTCATAGTTCGCAAAAATGGTTGACGAACGGGAGATAACGTCATCTGTCGAGTTGGGTTTCGAATTCGAATCGAATTTATCATTATAATATTTGCTAACACTGAAATTGTTCATTATTTTAGCGCATCAATGGAGGAATAATTTTGAGATCTAATAGCAGAAAATGCTTTGGAGTTTTATAATTTTGTGCGAATGTCAGCCAGTGACTTTGAAATCATATTAAAAATGGTGGAACCGCTGATATCCAAAAGAGATACTAAATTTCGAATGACAAATCCAGCAAAACTTCGTTTGGCATTGACTCTAAGGTATCTAGCTACAGGAGACAGTTATAGAAGTGTAGATTTTTTATTTAAAATATCCCATCAAATTATTTTAAAAATTATAAGGGCTCATTTTCATTGGTCGTTAACTCAGTCGTTATATCGCATGCGAGGAGTCCCCGAATGCGGGCTACCGACTAATGAAAGTAGGCGATCTATACCTCGGTCGATATACTGCATTCGGGTATTCCCCGCACGCGGCGTAACAACCAATGAAATTCATCGGTTGGTGTAAAACAAGCGTGGTGTGGGGACTCATTTTACGAGTGTTATTAGACGCGAATTGACGCTGCGCAGGATCATAGTGGCTGATCGTTTTACCGACTTACAAATGCTGAAACTGGTAGAAGCATATCGAGACTACCCATGTTTATGGAACGTAACAAGTGATTTAATAAGCTAATAATTTCTTCTTCAGTAAGTCACAAACAGATAAAATTGCTCCACACAACATTAATTGTTGATCCATAGCAGGTACCTACGTCCACTCAGTCCCACTCTTTCAAAACAAGTGCGCGGTGAAGAATATCAAACAATTTGCAAGCGGGCCCTATCGACTAATGAAAACGGTTATCGCATGCTGGCCCTATGGCATGCTTAAAGAGAAATCTACCGTACCTCGCATGCGGGCCCTATCGACTAATGAAAATGATTACAGCATGCGGTCCCTATGGCATGCGTGAACAGAAATCTTCCGCACACCGAATGCGAGCTCTAACGACCAATGAAAATGAGCCCTAAGAGAAGTCTGCCTTGCCCTTGTTACTTACTACATTGGATAATATGATCAAGGTAAGTACCTAGATAAATAAAACAAATACTCTCGTGAGCAAAAAAATCGACTCAGACGACACATCTGTAGTCGTAAGTCACTGGAAAAAAAACTGAAAGCAAATATATTTTTTTCATAGTAAAATCTTAAAGCTGCGAGTATTAGCTTCAAAATGATATAAAATATTGTAAGGTTTATTGCTCACACAACCCTACAATATGTTGTGATCAGTAACCACCCTTTTTACGCTTGTTTACAATAGTGCTAATTAAGGGTTTACTGACCCATATAAAAGGTTATCTACCTGACCCACCCTTATCAGTTAGCCGTCAAACGTCAACCGATACACATCTCCGTTATCAACAATCAAGAATTCTACCTGAAAATGGACACAACAAGCGATTTAGCAGCTCAAGCGATCACCCTATTGCGACAAGGCCAGAGTCAGCGTGAAGTGGCACGTGCACTGAACATGAGCCAGTCTGCTGTTTCCAGAGTTTACCGTCGTTACCAGGAGACTGGTGGCTTTAATCGAAGACGCAGTTCCGGTAGAAAAAGGTGCACATCAGAGAGAGATGACCGATTTATTGTCAGCACATCGTTAAGAAATCGGGCCCTCACTGGCGTTCAAGTCCAACAAGAGCTCAGAGAAACGCGAGGAGTAGCTGTGAGTAGCTGGACAGTCAGAAGACGACTTAAGGCAGCTAGGCTTGAGCCAAAAAGGCCAGCTACTGGCCCCAAATTAACCCCAGACCACCGAGCAGCCCGCCTACGTTTTGCTAGAGAACATGTTGATTGGACTGACGTACAATGGAGCACCGTTCTCTTCTCAGACGAAAGTAGAGTGTGCTTGCATGGTAGTGATAGAAGAGGACGAGTCTACAGAAGACCTGGGGAAAGATTCGCGCAGTGCTGTATCAAAGAAAATGTTGCTTTTGGAGGAAGTTCCTGGATGGTGTTGGCCGGCATTTCAACAGAGGCAAAAACCGAGTTGGTTTTTATTGAAACTGGCGGTCGAATGGGAGGATTGACGGCGATCCGATACATTGAAGAGATTTTAGAGGATCACGTCGTTCCCTACGCCGATTTCATTGGCGAAAACTTCGTCCTAATGCACGACAATGCCCGTCCACATACTGCAAGTTCCGTCCGGCAGTATTTACAGGAGGTCGCAATTGCCGCTATGGACTGGCCAGCGCGTAGCCCGGACTTAAATCCTATCGAGCATTTGTGGGATGATCTTAAAAGAAAAGTTCGGCCTAGAAATCCTGCACCAGACACGATGGCGGACCTCAAAGCAGCGCTAATCGACGAATGAAATAGCATCGAACAAGATCGAGTAAGGAAACTTATTCGATCCATGAAAAAGCGATTGGAAGCTGTTATTAGGGCCAGGGGGGGCAACACTAAATATTAAAAAAATAATTTTAATTAAATTATCGTTTTGACGAATTTTACGTGGTATTTTCTTTACCGTCAACCATCACTTTTTTTATTGCTTAAGACTCCATCTTATTCAATATTTTTTCTTTACCAGAAAACATTTTTTAATAACAACATAGACCACTCATTTTAAAGCTAAAACAAAGAACTTTGAGATGTTAAAATCAGAAATATAATAAAAGCTGCCGATTTTTTGCTAGAGCTTTTTAACCGCAAGCGTGCGTCCTGAGTCGATTTTTTTGCTCACGAGTGTAATTTTAATATAATATTTAATGTTCAAAAGTTAAAACAATCAGTCAATGACTTTTTATGTACTAAAGTACATACCTAAGCATAAGTACTTTAATAAGTATTATCTACTTATACTGGAGCATTGCCTGAGACTAAAGTCAATAGATATGACAAGACAAAAAAAGAAAAAAATGATATTACTTGCCTGTTTATTGCCCAACAATACAATAAGCATATGGGACGAGTAGACCTAATGGATAGCTTTTTCGGAAGTACCTGCGTAATTTTTTCATTTATTTGATCTCGCAAAACTCTTGGATCATCTATAAAAAAATGCCCAGAAAAGGAGTGAACCTAAAAAGAGTCCGCTTACAATGAACCAATTCAGAAATGAATTGGCATTTGTGCTATGCAACAAAGGAACCACCAAAGATGCTAAAAAGAGGGCGTCCTAACAGCAGTCTCCTAGAAGAAGAATTGCTGTCAAAAAAGGAAAAGGTTCTTCAGCTCCTTCACCTCCGAAAGACATAAGGAAAGAAGGTTCTGAACATTGGCCAAAAGTAGGTGGGTCACTCCGATACAAATATCCTAAATGCAAAGGTTATTCCACAATATCATGTAGTAAATGTGGAGTTAATTTGTGCCTTAATAAGAACAATAATTGTTTTTTTTAAATTATCATCAAGAATAAAGAATGTACAAAAATATTATATTTTTTATTTATTTAGTACTGAGCTAAACTTGTAACATTGCATGATGATGCAATGATCATATTGTTTTTTACTTATTTCATATTATATATACTAGGATTTTTTTTAATACTTTTCCTTTAATCTAGAGTATTAGTTAAATCCCCCTAATTAATTTCAAAAAAAATTAAAAAGTCATGCAAAGAAGGGTTAAGCTATTTATTTGATAATTTGAAGGGCGTCTATCCCTTCAAAATGATGAGATGCCCCAGTTTTTGTTAGTATAGATGCCCTTAGAGGCATCTCTCCCTTTATTGTGTTTAATTCGATATTTTCTTGTTTTCTAGATATGCCATGCAATTACGTGCGTAAAGCAGGGGCACGTCCTCGAGGCACTTGGATAGAAGACGTCTTTGAAGAGCGTTTAAAACTACGTCAAGAAAAAAAAAATTATATGTAAAACAAAATGTTAAGCGCATGGCGCTACCGAATAAGACTTCAAATTGATGCTGATTGTTTTAATTGATCTCAATTTATTAGATTTATTACATTCCAAAGATGATCGTATTATTATATATAATTATATTAGAGAAAAAGTTAATTAAAGTTAACAGAATCTAAATAATCTTTCATTTAATTACATAGGGCAACTATCCTATAAGCCGAAATATCACTGCGACATCTAACCCACACAATAGGCATCTAGCCTCATTTATAAAACTTTTTTATTTCATTTGTTACTAAATAAATAAAGCAGATTAAATTAAATTATCTTAATTAGGTTTTACATTATAAATCATAAAAGGTTACGATTTGAAAGTGCTTATTTTCTATAAGTTATTCGCTTGTTTCAAAAAGTGTGGCAACTATCCCACATTTACCCTACACGTATACACGCACACACACAATTAATGGCTATGACACAGTTTTGAACTAAAGTAGTCTTTATCGCACATAATTTTATATACTGTAAATCTTTAAAACGTTTTCCAATAAAGATTTTTTTTATTATTAATTATTGCAAACGAGATTTTGCCGCTAAAATAAGTGCCATACAACGTCATAGTCCGTTGCATAGATATAGCAGTTAGTTGCAGAACAAACTGCTATATCTATTGAGTACCACCTCACCGAATTGTATAAACAAATATTATAAATACTTGTGATGAGTACAGTAATTAAAAGAAATACTAGCACCCCACTTCATGCGTGCATTAAGACTTGATTGTGGCCAACAACGCCTATAGTTTACTAATTTACGAATAACTGACATCATTGTAAAAAAAATGTTTGGGGGTTTTTATAAAATATAACAGCACAGCTGATTGCAAAATCAAATCTACGTTTCATGAGCTGATAGAATTAGAATCTTCAAAAGACGAAGGCATTATTGTAGATTTGGTCAAGTTGTTGCAACATTACAGCTTGAGTTTAGACTACCTAGTAGGCATTGGAAGAGACAACGCGACCGTAATGACTAAAATAAATTCCGGAATAGATACTATTTTGAGAAAAAATATCTGTATAATAATTTGATATTTATTCGATGTGTATGTCATTCTATTCAGTTGACAGTCTCACATGCGTCTCTGGCAATAATACCAAGAAACCTTGAATTTCTGAGAGAAACATATAACTGGTTTAAAATTTCCTCGTAACGGCAATCTGAGTATAAGAAGATATATGAATAATTAACTGCGGAAGATCCCTTAAAAATTTTAGAGACCTGCGACACTCGTCGGCTATCGATTAAACCAGCCGTAACACGAATCTTGAACCAATGGGATGAATTAAAGTCGCACTTTAAAATCATGAGGAGTAATAAAAATTGTTACTAAGCAGAATTATTATTTTCGATGTTTAACGATCCTAGAAACAAAATATACCTTACATTTCTAAGAAGCATCTTAGACAAGGTATAGACAACAGTCAAAATATTTGAGATTAAAACATCAGCTGATCCCTGTTTATTATATAATCCTCTAATAAATATAATGAAGCATTTATTGTGCTTAAGGGTCATAATAGCGAAACCTGGATTAAAGTTTGAAATTTTGTATATCGCTAACCACATTTCCCCGAGCGTCTACCTAGGCTATTTGTTTGAAAAAGAACTTATTGAAGCCGATCTAAATGAAGATGAGAAAAAGGAAATAAAAAATAGATGCATGAATTATATATAGGGTGGAACAAATCGATGGGACATGGAAGAACAGTACCTTAAATATCGAAGTTATTAAGATTTACTCAAAGGAAACATTTCTTTATTTTAAAAAATAATAATAACTGCATTTAATTTAAAAAAAAAACGATTACCTGAACCGGGAATCGAACAAAATAAAAATGCAAAAAAGGACAGCGTCACTATTTTATCGAATAAATCGATAGGATCTATCTATGGTAAGGATAAAATCTCTCAAACAAACATTGCGAGTTAGAATTAAAGAAAACGATGAAATCTTAAAATTATACATATCGACTAGACTATAACACTGAAAATATTAAGTTTCACTTTAAAGAAACATCATTTTATTTTTAAGAATATGATAAACTGCATTTAATTTTTTTTTAAAAGAGGTGACCTGAACCGGTAATCGAACCAACTGAAAATGCAAAAAGGTACACCGTCACTTTTTTATCGACGAAAATTGTAGAAAATTGAAGAAAAGTGTCTTCCACTTTCTATGTGTTTGTTCCACAATGTTAATTAGAGTCGACATGTATGTATAACAAACAGGACCGATAACTCTGAAAATTTGCGTTTTCAAAAATGAACTCTATTTCAACGCGTTAAAGTATTATATTCGTTGCGCCTTACACAGAGGCTAATCCGAGCCGACAGGGACAGCCATAACGGAGGCCTTGTGTCTCGTTCTTTTATCTTGCCAGCATAAAAATTATTCAGGTTTAATATTTTGCTTGATCAAAAAGGCAATTGTATACTTGTATTTTAATGTTATGATATAAAAAATTACTGATAAGCAAATTATAGTTGCATTTGAATATTTTCTTTGAGTATTTTCTTTAATTAAAAAAGGTAACGTAAATTATTATTTTGCCTATTTTTTAATTATTATGGTAACCCTGTAAAGCGTCCCTGTCATGGCGTCCAGTGAGATTAGCATTGTTTAAGTTCATCGTAATCATTCGATATTAAAACATAAGTCCATGATTAAAACCAATTCTAAAGCGTATCATCAGTTAAAATGGTGAAAAAGTGTTGCGTTTATACTTGTTCAAGTCAATCATATAGTGGTTGCAATATATCGTTTCACAGGTAAGCTAAAAATAACATTAATTGAAAATCTTACAACTATGGTGACCATGAATTCCTTCCTTTAAAGAAAATTCTCATTGTGTGGTCGAGTAAGGTCCTCCTAACTGTTATACTTCTATTACAGTTTCCCACGAAATGAAGAAATGCAACAAAAATGGCTCAGCAGTATACGCGTGAAGCAAAATATTACAAAAAATTCTGTCGTATGCAGTCGTCACTTCAAACCTTCCTGCTTTTATTCTGCTAATTCCCGTCAATTATTAAAAGCCGATGCTATACCAACTATTTCTCCCGTGGTAAGAATATTACTTTTTTAAACTTTAATTACTAAATTTTGGCATAATTTTAAGGTTCCGTAGTAAACTACAAGGAACCCTTATAGTTTCGTTATGTCCGTCCGTCTCACACTGGAGCTTCTCCATTCAATGTTGGAATAATCACCAATCATAAATGTCATAATATCTTTTTTTGTAATCGTTCACATATTTTAGTTTTTTTCTTTATGCAAAGTTTTCTAACAACCCTCACATAGTTTTTTTACGAAATACCTAAAATGTAGGTATTTCGTCGAAAATCAAGTTTTGAGTGGTCTCTTGTATGGAGAGGCCCCAGTGGGAGTCCGTCCGCGGGCTAGCCCTCGCAATATCGGTATTATTACATATTGGAAATATGTCACTTTTGCTCAAACAGTTTGCCGGCATTTGTACAGGCGTTGTAGGTTCTTTAGCATAGTGTGTACTAATTATTTATGTGTATTTTGCTGATAACCACGTAACGCTTTTAGTAAGATTTTATTTAAGTTTGGTAGTCTTATCAAGGACAGCCAACAAAGCGTGTTACAAACACGCTTTGTATATGTAATATTATACATTAGTTTTATTTAGATGAATTTGAGCAATGACTTTTAGATTAGTATTATTTGTATTTCATAAGCTCCACGAAATATTTTGGTTAATCGTTTACAAAATTATTTTTTAAGTTTCAGTATGCTTGATGCGTAATTTTATGTTTATTTTACAGGTCAAAAATAAAAAAATAGAAGTTCTCAGTGATATATTGCTGCAACAACCACACACAGTCACCTCTGAAGAGGAAATCTTACATCCTGCCACCTCTTTGGAAATACCTGTTATAGCTGGGACAAGTTCAAGCAATATAGAAGAACCTCCAAGGAAGAAGCTCTGTTCAAACGTAAAGGAAGTTGGTGTTCAAACTGTATCTATTAAATGTATTAGCCCCGTAGAAGATGTTTTAAAGAAAAAGGTAAAAGTTTTGTCACAAAGGCTAAATAGGCGTGATAAAAAAATTAAAAACTTACAATCGCTTTTACTATTACTCAAGAAAAAGTGTAACAATTTTGAAGAGGTAGAACAAAATATTAAAAATAATTTTAGCAACATCCATACTCTACTGAATACAGATAAAAGCAACAAAGGTCAAAGATATCCCGATGAAGTAAAAAAATTTGCTTTGTCTTTATACTTTTATTCGTCAAAAGCGTATTTATTTCTTAGAAATCATATTAGTTTGCCCCATCCTGTAACTTTGCGTAAAATGCTTGCCACTCATGAATGTAACGTTGGCTTTATATCGGAAGTTTTTGAATATTTAAAACTATCAGTTACAGAACATGATCTGCAAAATGTAGCATTAATATATGATGCAATGTCAATAAAGTCTGAAGAGGTCTACGAAAAGTACAAAGACAAAAAGTGGGGGTATGTCGATTTGGCTGGCATTATCACTGATGAATCAGAACGGCTAGCTACTGAGGTATTGGTTTTGCAAATAGTCTCATATAAATGTAAATTCAAATGCCCTATTGGATATTTCTTTGTTAATAAAATCTCAGCTGCCATACAGTCCCAATTAATATTTACAGCTATATGCATGTTACATGATATAGGAATAACAGTTCGAAGCCTTACCTCTGATGGGACAAATGTTAATGTAACAACATATGAAAAGTTGGGCTGTAATTTTAGCAATACAGATATGATTACCAATTTTAAGCATCCCAAACAAGACAGCAGAATACACTGTATTTTTGACCCAGCCCACATGATAAAACTGTGTAGGAATATTTTTGCAGAGACAAAGTTAAGTTCTCCTAAGGGTGATATTGATTTTACCTTTATTAAAAAATTGCACATGCTACAAGAGGAAGGAGGCTTAAAACTCGTCAATAGATTAAATGCTACCCATCTTAATTTTATGGGGAAAAAAATGAATGTTAAACTTGCGGCACAGACATTAAGTTCTTCAGTCGCTGACGCCATTGACTTTTTAAGAAGTAGTGGTAATGAAAATTTCCAGGGCAGCGAAGCAAATATCGAATATATCAGAATGATTGATAGAATTCTAGATTTACTAAACGCAAAATCTCCTATTGGCACAGGTTTTAAGTCCCCTTTGCGACTAAGTAATGAAAAGTTTTGGACAAAAGCTTTTGCAGACACAAGAGAATATTTGAAAAATCCCACTATTAATAATGAAAACATTTTATTAAATCGCCGAAAGATGGCTGCATTTGGCTTGATTGTTGACACTTACAGCTGTCCAAATTTAGCGAAAGATCTTTTGGAAAGTGTGGAAAATAATTTAGATTATTTTCTTCCATATAAATTTTCCCAAGACCATTTGGAAATGTTTTTTTCCTGTATTCGATTGCAGGGTGGTGGAAATAACAACCCTAATGCCTTACAATTCAGGTATGCTATGCGCAAACTTCTTTATCGAAATAGTGTCAAACCTAGCATAAACGCAAATTGCACAGACGATGATTTTGAACTTACACCGATTTTAGAGTTTCGTAGCCAAAAAAGAATTATTGAGAAAAACCAAGAGGATGATGATTTACAGGATGAAAATGAAATAGAAATTTTATTCAATTATATGCAATCGATCAATTTGAGTGATTACAAGAATAATATCCTTTATTACATTGCTGGTCATTTTGTAAACAAAATGTTAAATAAGATTACATGTCAACACTGTCGCGACGCATTGATTATTAGTAAGGATAATTGCGATCACTCGTATTTTGTGGATATTACCAACTTTTCATCTTTTACTGCATTCGTTGACAGGGGAGCCTTAAAATACGTTTCTAGATTTTCTTTCGAGGTAATAAAGAGTAGCAAACAGTTATTTATGTCGGAAATGGCTAAGAAAACATTCCGAAACATTAGCAAAAACGTTATTTTGTCCATATTGAAGCAACTGTTTGTTACAAAATTGAAGCATTTGTTTTCTCCACCCCACCCAGTACAATCTGCAAATGATGAAGAGCCACACGAATTACAATTAGTGAAAGCGTTGGCTAATTCATATTTAAATTTAAAAATATTTCATCAAACTAAATTAAATTCGTTACGAAATTTTGGCAGTAAAATTGGGCTTAGACAGAAACTCACTAAAACCATTTTATTTAGTCATGTTTAAAAGTCGTTATATTATGTTTGTGAGACACGCCAGAAGCGTGTCTCATAAACACAATATAATTCTGCCAATGTCGAGTATTTAAAGAGACGGTAAAATGTTGAGTATTATCCGGTGAATAAATACAGAAACGTTTTCTTTTAATTGAGCTTTTTTTCTTTCTATTTGCAAAACCAGGACCTTCATCAAAACACAAATAGACTTCACAATGTTAAGTTGGAGTTTCTAATTTAAAATAATTACTAACATTATTTCAACTGTATACTTGTCAACTGTAACAAATATCATTAAGGTCAATTGTTCAATAAATAAAAGAATACCTTGTACTATTTGTATTATTTATTTCATAATCCATCCCTTATCCCCCAGAATTTTATCATAGCTAATGTTTGTTTTTCGTGTGTCTAAGTGGTCAAAACTGGTGTCAGATTTTTCTAGTTGTATATAGGCATCTATAGTTTAACGAATGAAGGAAGTGATTAAAGTGCGGAGCACGGAGGAACTCACAGGGAAACTATTAGTATTAAGATTGCAAATTTGAATATTTCAAGCAAATCTTGTTGTTATATTTTTCCTGATTATTCAACTTCAAAATTCGTATAATTTCCCAAATATAACGTTTGTCTCATTGTGCTTACAAGAGTATGGTCACCCTTGTAGAAAGAGACAAAAGGCCTCTGTAGAACACATCTCACTCGGCTCGTTTTTTTGCAGTCAGTGCTCAGTCCTAAATTGTAAGATTTCATCGTTTTCATCAATTGTAACATACAATTTCCGTTCGAAACATTTCATCCTTTCTATCTATTAATTCGATAAAACAGTGACGGTGTACCTTTTTCCATTCTCCGTTGGTTCCATTACCGGTTCAGGTCACCTTTTTTAAAAAAAAATTAAATGCAGTTTATCATATTTTTAAAAATAAAATAATGTTTTTTTAAAGTGAACCTTAATACATATTTTCAGTGTTTAAAACACTTTTATTCCATGTCTTATGCTTTTGTTCCACGATGTTAGAGTCGATCTGTATAATTTGTAAGATTTCAACGTTTTCTTTAATTCTAAGACGCAATGTTTATTCGAGAGATTTTATCCTTACCATAGACCCTATCAATTAATTAGATAAAATAGTGACGCTGTCCTTTTTTGTATTTTTATTTTGTTCCATTCCCGGTTCAGGTAAGCTTTTTTAAAAAAAAATTAAATGCAGTTATTATTATTTTTAAAAATAAAGAAATTTTATCTTTGAGTAAATCTTGATAACTTCAATATTTAAGGTACTTTTCTTCCATGTCCCATCGATTTGTTCCACCCTGTATATACATATATCAGTCAGTGCCACCTAAATCTGATCGACGCCTAACTACTTTAGCTACAGAAACAATCAGTTTACCAGCATCATCGAATTCAGTTACTCAAGCCACAATCACTAGTTACATTCGCAGGCCACCTCCTACTCGCAAGATTCTACCGTAATTTATACGATTCGAATTTACTACAAAAGATTTAACCATATCTTAGATATATGTTCAACAGATGTTTCAATTGTTTTACCACAAATCCGCGTCTAACTGTTGCTTAGAGTTAAACATGCCCTAGTCACGTTTAAATTTAAACGGCCCGAAACCGTGATTTAAAATGTATTTAACTGCTGTTTAAACCAATTCTGTCATTGATTTTTCTCTGTCATTTTACTTCTGAATGTTTATTTTTGATAGTTGCAATGGATATTATTAATTTAATTAATTTTATCGATTTGGAAGACTTGCACGGAATTTCACAGCAAGTTTTTAGCAAGATTTGCAAAAATGGCTCAGAAGCTTTAGCTTAAAAGACAATATTTTTTATCAATATGCCATCTAGCTTGACGAGCAACTTAACACGATGAGAAATTTTAGAGCCATTTCCAACTTTCCTTCTGTGATTGTGGCCATCAACTGCACCCATATCAGAATAAAGAGAGTAGGAGGAGATCTGAGTGAAGCCTGCGTAAGCAGAAGAAGATACTTTTCCATAAATGTGCAGGTTGTCTGTGATGTGCAACTGAAAATTCGTGATGTTGTTGCACATTGGAGAGGAAATGCTCATGATTCAAGGATCTTCAATGAAAGTTCTATCAAGGAATGATTTGAAAGTGGCGAGTTTCGTGGAAGCTTCTAGGTGATAGTGGTTACAGGTGCACACTCTACCTCTTTATTCCAATGCTCAACCCACAGTATCAAAAAGAGGAAGCGTACAACAGGGCACACATTCGAAGAATACCGTTGAAAGATGTTTTGGTTTATGGAAGCAAAGGTTCAAATGCCTCTTAAGAGGCATGCATACAAAATTAAGCATTGCAAAAACTACAATTGTGGCTTTGGCAGTACTGCATAATATTGCAATTGATATGAATAAAAGTATGGAGATCATTCGCTATGTACGTAGATGGAGGTAAGATCAAAAAAAAATTACTAGAAGGAACTTCATACAAAACCACTTTTGATAAATTTGTTTTTATTTCTTATTCAAAATATTAACATTACGAAATTTGTTTCTGTTTTAATAAGTATAATTGTAACTCCTTTTTTTCTTTTTCTGTTAATAAAATATCTGTGTATTTCAAGTTTGTGAACCTCCACAAAGAAGTGATTACGAAGCAAGCCCTAGTGCTTCCCATACAAATGTACATATATGATATTAATCAAGCAGGACCCAGAACTTCCCATATAAATGTATGGGATATTAATCAAGCAGCACACAGTACTTCCCGTATTGAAGTATGTCATGATCATCAAACAGAGCCCTGCACTTCTTATATTGAAGATTAATTACAGACTAACAAAGCTGTGCAAGTCAATATTAAACCGAAGTATTTACAGAAGTAAAGGTGTCAATGTAAATATACCTACTGAAAAGAAAAATATACGACTGTCACCATCTCCTCTTTCATCACACAATATCGGAACTTCAATAATAAAACTGTTTTAAAAAGAAATTCGTTCGCTGATAACCGGCTAATAGTCCTTCAATATCATCTTATTCTTCTTTTACATTTTCAACAAGTTGTTCATCTGAGTTACACTTTCTACTATACATACATATATTAATAACCCTCAAGAAAATAAAATTAAATGAGTCCTTTAGCATATTGGCATTACAATTTAGATATTCACAAAGTATTATTACTAGAGTCTTTTCTAAAAGTATACCTCTTATCGCAGCAAAACTAAAAGACTTGATTGTGTGGCCAATACCATCAGACATTTACAAAAATTTACCTATATCTTTTAGGAATAGGTATGCAAATGTCGTTTTCATCATTGATTGCCTAGAAATTCAGATTGAAAAGCCATCAGACGCAGTCCACCAATCGACAACAGGTTTTGCTGTGCCAGCGGTTGCGGGTTCGAGTCCCGCTGGGGGCATTCATTTGTGTGATGAGCACGAATGTTTGCACTCTAGGCATGGGTGTTTATATTTATAATTTGTCTGTATTTAAAGTTATATATGTATGTGTAGTGTATCAACTATCTGGTATCCATAAGACAAGCCTCGTAGCTTACCATAGAACTAGATGGTGCTGTGTGTTAATGTCCCAACATATTTATTTATTATTTACTTACTTGGTCGCAGTATAAAAAATGTAACACCTTAAAGTATTTAATTTCGTATACGCCTGATGGCTTGGTCATTTTATCTCTGATGGATATGGTGGAAGGGCTACTGATGTTATGATACAAGATTGTTATTACTTATAGTGTTTACGTCTTAACAAAGCAGTGATGGCCGACAGAGGATTTAAAGACTTGTCATGTTTGCTACAAGCCAAACAATGTACCTCATACGACCACCTTCTGTCTCTAAGTCTACACCCAACACTAAGGAGTTGTCCTAATTGGCGAAGATCGCACAATGACACGATGCGTTCTCGTCGTGCGATGAGTTCAAACATACAGATTTCATCAGAGTGTCCTATTTGAACCTCGCAAGTAATCGTGCGAGCACATGAAATGCTTAATAGCCGCGTACTGATTGAGCGAGCAGCCTCGCGAGGCTGCCTCACGAAGCAAATCCTCGGTCGGTCAAGACGTGCCTCGCCCGAGGCAAACGCACGTGCTGCCTCGCCCGAGCGTGCCGCGGCCCGAGCCGAGCGTTGTCGGTTTTTGTCGATGCTCAAAGGCGCCTCAGTACGTTTGCCGCGCTCACTCAAGACGGTAGTGTTTTGCCTCGCTTATTCGTTGCGTGTTAGTTGTGCGTCATGGATAAAGAACAGTGTCTTAAATTAATACAACTATATGGTGAATATAGACGACTTTGGGAAGCGCAATGTTCTGATTACACAAATAGAGGACTAAGGGAAGATGCATGGAGAAAAATAAGCCAGGAAATGAACCTTCCAATAGCTGAATTAAAGAAAAAAATGGACTCCTTACTAGGGTCCTACAGGAGGGAAAAGTCGAGAGAAAAAAAAGCCGAATCACAGGATCAGGTATTTATTATTTAATGTTTATGATTAGGGTTAACAACATTCATTTTATTATATCCAAAGTTACACCGGTTTTTGTATAATTTCTAATATTATTTTTTTTATTTTATACTGCAGGTCGTGGTGAAATTATGTTTCGAACTGGTATGCCTATGAAGTATTCAGTTTTCTGGGAGATAGAAATCACCCAGGAAATACACTAGATACTTTAGGTGAAGAAGTGAGTACCTATTATTTACTGATAATTATTCTGCCAAGAAATTGCTCCGTTTGTTATGAAATGTCTCCCTAAATGTGAACGTATTTCTTTTATATTTGTTGATCCTCGCCGTGGTATGGCTTGAATAGATAGCATTGATGACATTTCTGTATCCTGTCGCCATCGACCGTGTATTAATGTCCCTTCAACTTCGGCATCGAATGATCCTGGGGGAGTGAACCTTTGTGAGGAAGCTTGATCTCTACGCAAGTAGTTATATAAGCATATGGTAGTCAATACGACTTTCGTAGCTTTTTCTGGTTCTAATAGTAGAAGCTTCCTCAGTACTCTAAAAACGGAGCTTAAAATGTCAAAGGCATTCTCCATAACTCTTCTTGCTCTGGACAGCCTGTAATTGAAAATCCTTTTCATTGAACCTCTTTCTGGAGTACCTTCATAAGGTTTCAATGTGTAATTATTGAGAGCAAAAGCTTTATCGGCTAGAATAAAATAGGGCACTGCAATTTTATACGGTATTTGTAATATTTCTGGCGGAGGAATGTTCAATTCCTTGTTTTCGACCTTTTTATATAAATTGGTGTTTTTAAATACACCGCCATCTGATATACGTCCCTTGCTGCCAACGTCTACGTACAGAAATTTATAGTTAGCGTCAACTAAAGGAAACAGCACTATACTTGGAAACATTTTGTAACAGTCATAATCATTGCCACTATTTATCGGCGATTGTAATATAACATGCTTCACATCCATTGCTCCTATGACATGTGGGAAATTCCATTTGCTCTCAAACTCTTTCGCTATGGTAAGCCACTCTTCTTCGGATGATGGTATCTGTAAATAAAATTAAGTAATAATTTCTATCTTTACAGAATGCAAGTCTGGATAATACTCGAAATGATGACGGTCATAACGAAGAAAGAAATGAAACTTCAAACTCGACGGTAACGGAAGGACCTAAACAAAAGTCAACTAGACCTAAAAAGAGATCCAAAAGGAACGAAAGTGATGATCTTACTGATAACGCCATATCTGAAGCATTAACACTTTTACAACAGTGTGCTAGCGATAATATATCGGAAAAAAATTATCCCTATAATGTGTATGGCCAATATATAGGAAATGAGTTGAGAAAGTATGATAAAATTACATTAGCATACGTAAAAAATGGAATAAATAAAATTATCTTTGATGCAGACATGGGACCTATGTGAAGTTAGAAACTGATGAAACAATAATTAGTTTTTATCAATTCTATTCGATTGTACTACGTTTGTACCGGATTGTACCGCTTTTTAAATCGTTTGTACCTAAAAGGGGTGAGAAATAGGGGGGTTCGAATATACGTATCGTTAGCAGCCAACCTAAAAATACAACATTTTTGTTGATGCCAACTGGAAGCATATCGTTTGTACCGGATTGTACCGCTCTTAAAATCGTTTGTACCTCAAAGAGAGATGGACAGGATAACCCATACAAATAAAGATAACTGCATAGAATGTTTTCAAAACTATAAAAATATGAAGTCTAAATCCGATTGGATTCAATGTGTAATGTGTTAAAACTGGCTACATGAAACCTGTACACTTTTTAGTTATTATTGCTCAAGATGTGGAAAACTGAAAGCACTATCTATCCAGCTCAACTTCTATTAAGTAGGATCAAAAACTGATCACTTTATTGTGTTATTTTAATTATAAAAAAGTATGATTGTGCATGTTGACACTTAATTACTTAATTTCTTCGCTTCATTTTTCAGATATAATATAACCAGGTAGTCCTTTTAACCTACAAGGTAGCTTTCGCACACATTTAAGAGATTTTTAAGAAAAGTCGATACGTATATCGATTTTTAAATCAATCAAAAATTAATGTCTACATCCCTACTACTCAGTGCCGTAATTCTTTTTTCGTGCGAGGTAGCAAGCACACGTGTACTCTTCGGGTAAAGATTCCAAAGAAAAGTGAAAATGTTCAAGAAGATATTAACTAATACAAACGGGAATTCAAGAAACTTAGGAACAACAATTGTTTAAACATCGTCGGATTCAAATTAAATCATCATTCGAATCCAGTTGGTATGTACATATTATCTATTTACGATTACCCACATTTTGTCGTCATATTTTATTAAATATTAGATATAAATTTATAATCCTATTTAAAGCCCGGCGGCTAACTGAAAGTTATCACGAGGGCCACATAGAATAATATAACCTTAAAACAAAACTTCTATTAAGATAATAATAAATATGGGTATATTTCAATTGCCTGGCGGTTAACCGTGAGTTAAAACGACGGCCGTATAAAATTGAAAATTATCAAATATATAATTTATACCTTATATTGTAATATGTTCATTTTGAACATTTTCGCCCGGCGGTTAATCGTGAGTTAACACGACGTCCTATTTAACCAATACATCTCCGATATGTACGCAAAATTTGAAAGATTGTGGGTTGGATCTAGAAAATCTACGTTTTTCACACGATCAGTTGTGTGTTGCGTGTTCTCGCGTTGGTAAACCAAGTTTATACACATCAAGGATTGACAAAATACATCGTTCATGAACTTGCATTAAAATAAAAACATAACTAGGTAGATCCCTGGCTAAAAAGTTGTTAATCTTCAATCTTGGGTACTTTCCTAATAAAAATAACTTAAAATTAATTTCATTGATTTTGTCACAGAGATTTTTATAAAAATACAGCTTAATTCTTGGTATAAGAGTCGGTGAGTTTTCTGGGCTGGTGATTGTACATATATAAACAGGTAAATTATGGCCTTAAAAATTCAAGCCTCAAAAAAATATATGCGCTATGAAATTACAAATGTTTAAAAAGTAATTTGAGAATTGTCACGCTGTTAAGTAAGTCAGAAAAGATAACTCATTTTCCGAGGCACAGTTACAATATTTTTTTATTAAGTATTAAAATTTTGTGGATTTGTGGAAGAAAAGCCAAAGATTGTAAACGTCACTATTTTAAAATTATTTGTAAGTGCTTTGTTGCCCAAATTCGGTCTTGGTCTTGTTCTTGCATTTTTGCAAAACCAAGACCACGACTGACCGTGCAAGATTTGAGCAATAACAAGACTAAGTCTGCGAGACTCTTGCGTCTTGCAGTTAGGACTGAGTGTCGTTTTAGGAAACGGAAGGCTTAATTTATAATTCAAGAAATTGACACATAGAAAACAACCGAAACATAACAAAAGAAAGTACTAGTACATAGAATTTTAAAGAAGAATATAGGCAGAGAATAGGAAGACGTAAAGTACAGATATAAATGACTTATCAGTGCATTTTCATTGAAGGGGGAATTTACGCAGTCTGAATAAGTAAATAAAAAATAATATATTAAATGTAGTATGAAAATAAATAAAAATATGAAAATAATAAAAACTAAAAATAAACTATGTAGAACAAAGCGTAATAAAATTATATGTAGTATGATTATATGTAGTATGTTACCGAGAAAATGTTTATTTTCTTAATATTTCAAAAGTCACAGGCCGAAAAAAAGATCTTACAAACTATAAAATCTAACTTATAATAACAAGGTACAATGTCATGCGTGTGTACGCTGCACGCGGCATCGTTTGATTTGCGGCGGCATCCTCTAATTAGAGCCGGCTCGAGCCAAGGCGGCGCGGTACAAGGCGACACTATCTCAGCGAACGAACTATAAATAATAGTATTTATTTTAATTCCAGTCATTCCCAATTGAGCTTTGCTTCGAGTTTAATGTAATAATTGTTTTTACTCTATTTCTTGTTCTTCTCGGAAAACTTATCACGTTTACAATTTGACATGAGTGACGAAGATTCAAATAGTTCTAGTCGGAGTAGTGAGAATTGGAGTTATAGGTCTAACAGACCTAAAAGCAAATTTGATGAGTTTTTCGAAATAATTCATGCATCCCAAATTGCTTTGTGTAAATTGTGTCAACATAAAAAGGTTGAAATAAAAATGAAAAACAGAAACACTTCAGGCGTAAGGAAGCATCTAATATCTTTCCACAAAAAGCAATCACAAACATTTCTTCCTGAAAAACCAAAATTAAGTAGAGGTATCACAAGCTTTTTAATAACCGCTGGAAAAGTGGACAGATAAGAAAAAATATACTTATCACACAATTACATAACACATAGTACATAATTAAGTGTTAAATAAGATGTGTTTTAAAAATAAATTACGCGGAAAGACATTCGACTAACTTTGTAACTACCAAAGAATGGTTCTACCAACAATTATAAGACTTAAAATATCATTTTAAGAGATACGAGGGGCGGCTGAAAAGTTCATTTCGTTTACAGGTATTGCCAAATGGTCCCACATAAAAGAATTTTATGAAGCAGATAATAAATACCCTAATCTTGTTTATGCTCCTGACTTACGAAAAGATCACCTCGACCCAAATAATAAACAAAAAATGAAAGTAAAGCTTGCCGCGCAAGTATTTAGCCATTCGGTCGCAGGAGGAATGTATGCGAAAATATATACAGTTATATTTATGTTAAGCTTTGTTTTAGTAACAAAATAAACATTATTATTACAAGTACTTGAAAATATTAATTAATATTTCTTTTTATTTCAGGAGAACTTCCTACTGCTGCTGTGGTGACAGCAGATTTGATCAGCAATATAAATAAATTGTTTGATACTCTAAACAGTGATCAACCAGATTTAAGAAGAGGAAAACCCCACGCGAGAAATCTAACCGCCACTAGTCCACATTTGGAACATTTTTCAAAAATGAAAAAAATCTTCTCAACATTAAGTTATAATGGGTGCCCTCGCAAGCCTCTCTAACAGGAAGGGTGGATATGGACAATAAATGCCATAGAGATGTTGTGGAAGAACATGGCGAACATTCACAAGATCACCAGTTTAGCAACAAGAAGGCAGCAAGACCCTATTGAAAACCTTTTCGATGCATTCGGGGACATTGTAAGTCAAACACAAACCCTACAGCTGGGCAGTTTGCGGCGGGATTAAAAAACGTCAATCTTAAATAATTTAGCTCATATGGGTATGACAGTAAACTACGAAACTGACAATAATGTTTTCATTAACAATTTAGACACGTTATTGTCAGTTTCAAGATCCCCACACACAGAGTAAGAACCTGAGTTCAATTATATTCATATGCCTAACATGGATATTTTAAACGAAGAGAATGCAGAAATGCTGGCGTGTACATATGTATTATGGGTTTTTAATATAAAGTTTCATGTTGGGGACTGTGAAAATTGTGAACAGTTTTTTATAGCTGCGAATGTGGAAGTGCATCACCCTTTTGTTGAGTGCCGCGAGTACTTCGATTATAAAAAGAGTCTCACTTATGTGACCAAAGACCTGGTAAGTTGCGTAGAGTGGTGCGGTACCTTAATAAATAACTTTATAAATGAAAAAGGACATGCAAATCATATAAAGAACGATATTATAACCAATATAAAAATATCCATTAACTTTGACTTTCTTAATCAATGTGCTCCACATAAAGAAAATAATATTAAAATAATAATGCTTGGAGTTCACCAATCTGGGTAGTGCCAAAAAAGACTAACGCTTTTGGTAAACAAAAATGGCGCCTTGTAGTGGTCTTTGGTAAATTAAACGAGAAAACTATAGATGACAATTATCCAATACCAAATTTCAATGATGTCCTTAACAAATTAGGGAAGTGCTATTATTTCACCACCCTCGACTTGACAAGCGGTTTCTATCAGTTAGAGATGAAACCTCAGGACATTTCTAAAACAGCCATTAATATAGAATATAGCCATTTTGAATTTCTCCGTATGCCTACGGGACTGAAAAACTCACCCTCTACTTTCTAAAGAGCGATAGATAACGTACTACGAGGTTTACAGAATAAAATATGTCTCGTGTATCTCGATGATATTATAGTTTTTAGCACATCTTGTAGGAACATATTATTAATTTAGAAAAAGTTTTTAGGAGACTCCGAGAATCTAATTTTAAAATTCAAATGGATAAGTCTGAGATCCTAAAACTTGAAACAGCTTACCTAGGACATATAATTAGTAAAGATGGGATAAACCCCAATCTAGATAAAATCTCCGCGATTCAAAAATACCCTATTCCAAAGACAGCCAGGGAAATAAAACAGTTTTTAGTCCTCCTTGATTATTACGGTAATAACCAAGGAAGACTAAAAACTGTTTTATTTCACATCATCACAAGTGATGATGGTGAATTACAAACAAAACTAAATCTAAACAAAGATCCGGCTTTATGGGACATTAATAATAATTTAAGGGTGCTTATTGTAAGATACGGCTTCGATCAAAACAAGTTCTGCAATTTTTTGAAAACTGAGAAAAAATATGCTGATCAGAGTCGTTTCTTGCCACTCAGAATTTTTAACGAAACATGAAAAACAATGAAGTAAAAGACCGTTCTTGGCTTGTCTATTCCGAGAGTAAAAAATCAGTATATTGCGTACCTTGTTTGACTTTCGGTCCATTGGAGCATAAGACTCGATTCGAGAGCGAAGAGTTCAATGACTGGAAAAATACAGATCAGCGAGTAGCTCAGCATGAAAACACTGAGCGTCATAAATATAGTGTGCATAGTTTAAAAGCTAGAAGTGATATTCATGGTCGACTCGACAATTCACTGCAGGCCCTGATTGATGAAGAAATCACTTATTGAAGAAATGTTCTGAAGAGAGTTGTTGCCCTAGTGAAGCGACTGTCTTCCAGAGGCTTCGCTTTCTGAGGAATAAATGAAAAGTTCGGTGATCCGCATAACGGCAATTATTATATAATTTTGGAACTGTTAGCGGAAGTTGATCCTTTTTTGGCTAGTCATATTGAACGATTTAGGTACCAAGGATCAGGTAGGACCAGCTATTTATGAAAGACCGTTTATGATGAGTTTATTCTCTTAATGGGTCAAAATGTCTTAAAACAGATTAAAAACGAGATAAAAAAGGCGAAATATTTCTCCTTAATTATCGATTCAACACCAGATATTGCACACGTGCATCAAATTACCCTTGTCATCAGATACTCTCTTCCCCATGTCACCAAGTTACAACTAGTTTACGACAAAGAAAAATTCACATCGCTCCAGGGTAGGTACTTCATCAGTATATCTGTAAAATGCTGTATAAAAACTGCAGAATTCACCATCATAAACGACAACGACGAAATAAAAGGCCAGCCGCTAAAGTTGATGCAAATACCATTCAGTGCAGGAAGTCAAGATGATACTTATCTCAACTTAAACTCAATAAATTTGCAAGAATTCCACAGTGTGTAAAATAAAATTGTTCAAGAAACACCATTACGACTGGAAAAGCTACATTAGGATACACTGTACCATACTACGATACCCTTATACATTTTCATGTTAAGTGCAGGTGCACTTGTTATAGTCATCGCAGGCCATCGCTACAAATTACGAAGAAGCGAAACCGTAACGAAGCTACAACTTCTACTTCAAATAATAACATTAGTGAACAATCGGATGAAACAGGAACATCGGAGCCACGCAGGAAAATGCCAGCCACATTTCAACTCAATGTGCTAAAATAGTTGCTGACCTGAAGGTAAAGGAGTTACATACGCGTGCCTCTAGAGAATCGCTGACATATTAATTCCCACGATTGGAATAATAAATAAAATGTCGTCACCGGGACACATTAGTTTTAGATAATAAGTTTAAATTATAATAATATTATTTTATGATAAATTAGTTTAAATTAGTTTTTGGTGTTTTTTCGACCTTCCCACTGTAGCTAACGTAACTAGCGAAACTAATGTTCACGAACAAAATTTGAAAGTAAATAACATTAATTCAATTTCAAATAAATGTGGTTAGTGACACTGAAGAACCTCGCTATTTGCATCCACACATAATTGAAACCATCGAAGCAGCTATTTTAATAAATCTATACGAACCCCGGTGCAAAATAGTTCGTCTAGTGTGAAATTTCCTCTGTGAGATTTTTTCTAACTTCATTATTTTTGTATATCTATATAAAATATTAAACTGTTCTACTATCACATGTCGCGTTACATATGCCACTTTTTAATTATGAACCAATAAACAATTTTAGCTTTCTAAATTTATACATATCCTGTTTTAAATTCGAAGAAGTTATAAGCAAAATAGTTCGTCTAATTGTTAATCGATGCAAAAGTGTTCGTCTATCGGTGAGTTAAATAAGATTATTCCTAATACTTTCTTAGATTTACGCGAATATTTGACATTTAAATAAAACTATCTTTTCGGATTTTTTCGCGGATTTATTTAGATTTTTGGTTCCCGACGTTTCGATTGCTTTACAGCAATCATGGTCACGGGAGAGACTGAGGTGTTAGATGTCTCAAAGGTATTATACAGTTGTTACAGACAGCCTACCCACAAAATAACAAAATGAATTCAAAATTTTGAAAATTGGCATCAAAGTACCTTACAATATTTGTTAATTTTAATCATTTTTATAATTTTAATTACTTTTATACTTGAAATATGGAATATTATTTATATAATTTTAGCTGTTGTTATTATAATTATTACAATTTTATAGAAAACTTTATTAATTAGTAATCTATATTTAGTGTTGCCATTATTATATTTATAACTATAAAGAAAAATAAATATTAATTATTTAAGCCAAATTATTGTTGTTTGTGTACTTTAGAAAATTAAAATTAATTAATAATTACATTTACAAATGAAAAATATTAATAAATATTCATTCGTTTTCAAATAACAACGGGTCGTGGCAAACCCGTGTGTGAAAAGCTTCGAAAGCGAATAGTTTGTGGGGTCGATGCTAGCAAATCAAGTTACCAAATATCTAAAGACTTGATACTTCCCAGGTCTACAGTCCAATCTATCATTCAGCACTATAAAAAGAATAGAACGACTTCTTGTTTGAAGAAAACTGGTCGATCACGCATCACAAGTGCAGTAGAAAACAGAATCCTGAAGAAAATTATCAAAAATAATCGTCGTGCTCGAGCTGGAGAACTCACGGTGCAATGGAGGGACATGATTTACAAAGACATCTCAGTTGATACTTGCAAAAGAGTCCTAAAAAGAATGGGTTACGGATTTTACACCGCTAAGGAGAAACTACTGTTGACTGCTGTACAAAAGAAAAAGAGGTTGAAGTTTGCTTGTGATCATTTAAATTGGACTTCCGATCAGTGGCGTAGTATCATTTAGAGTGACGAGTCCAAATTTGAAGTGACAGTCGGCGAGGAAAGGAAAAAAGTGATTCGGAACAAAAACGAGGCATTTTATACTGATTGTCTCAAACGCAAAGTGAAATTTCCGGCGTCTCTTATGATATGGGGCTGCATGTCTGCACAAGGTGTTGGTGGTATGCAGTTTGTGGATGGTTCTATCAATGCTGCAAGGTATCAAAACCTTTTGGAAGACAATTTACTGTCCTCTATTCCGTCACTTAAGCATCAAGATTCCTTCATTTTTCAACAAGATGGTGCTTCCTGCCATACTGCAAGGACAACAAAGACGAAGCTACTGGCGAAAAGCATCCCTACAATCGAATGGCCATCTAACAGCCCGGACTTGTCGCCGATCGAAACCCTATGGTGGAAAATGAAAAAAGTTCTCCGTAAAAATCCATCAAGATCGAAGAGCGACTTAAAGGCTAAACTCTTGGCTGTCTGGGAGTCAATTACGCCTGAGGAGTGTGCAGCGTTGGTTGCGACCATGCCTCTTCGCATTAAAGCTGTCATTGAGAGCAAAGGCGACACAACTAAGTGGTAGACGAACTATTTTGCGTGAGTGACAAGGGTAGATGAATACTTTTGCGTTATGTTTTTTAGGATATTTTTTTAAATTTTTTATGTTATGTAAAGTCATGAAAAAATTTCAGCTATGTTAAAATAAACTTTAAAATGTTCCTCAAATTGTGGTTTACTTTTTATTAAACGTTCTTAATTATTTTACCAATATTTACTTTCTATATTTTACGCTTTGCGCTACTTTCCATACTAGACGAACTATTTTGCATCGGGGCTCGTACTACATATGTTTCAGGATTTTAGGATTGCTGCAGCATTAATTAATGCATTCCATATACCATTCCATAGTTTCCAGCTCAGAAAATAGACCAGTAACATATCTGATTTACTATCCGACCTTACCCAAGAAGAATGTCTTCTTTATCCTAAAACGTTTTCTGATGGTCAGTCGTCCACTTTGAAAGTGCTTGGTCTTAAATGGGATCCTACAACTGATACGTTTCTATTCGATGTAAAATCGGCAAATCGTTCCTGTACTAAACGGGTAATTCTTTGTGAGATTGCATAAATCTTCGATCCTTTGGATTTTTTAAAACCTCTTACGATTAAAGTGAAATGCCTAATGCAGAAGCTTTGGCTTGTAAGTATATCTTGGGACGAGCATCCTCGCGAAGAGGTAGCCCACGTGTGCCATATGTTGTGCGACCAGTTATCCGAACTTAAAGAATTACAAATACCTCGTTTTCTTGTGTGCGACAACGTAAAAACATATGAACTTCACGGTTTCTGTAATAGTTCAGAGTTAGCGTACGGAGCGGTTATTTATCTGAGGACTGTGTGTAACGATGAATCTATTCTCATTCGGCTGTCTTGCGCCAAGGCTCGTGTCGTATCAAAAAGATTTCGTTACCATGTTTGGAGTTTTGTTAACCGACTTAACCAAACTCGTTCTTGAAACATATCGCGATAAAATTCATACTAATTTGATCTATTTGTGGTCTGATTTCACAGTAGTGGATTCGTGCACACTCATCTCGCTGGACCACGTTTGTCGCCAACCGAGTGAGTCACATCCAGGATAATTTTCCGGTCGAATTTTGGCACCATGTTGTCTCGTCAGATAATCCTGCAGATTCGTGTTCTCGTGAACAATTTCCTTGCGATCTTTTTTCTAATTCTTTGTGGTCTGGCCCGTCGTGGCTAGCGAAGCCATCGGACCAATGGCCAATTTCGAAGTTCCCCACTTGTGACGAAGAGGTCCTTATTCGTACTGAGGAACGTCAATCTATTACACTTCTCGCTCCAACAAACGATAATTCGATTTCTGTAATCGACAACTTACTTAACCGATTTTCTTCACTCGATAAAATAACTCGAATCATGTCTTACATTCGACGATTTATTTACAACGTAAGAAATCCCCGGAAACGCCAACTACACTCGTGAGCAAAAAAATCGACTCGGACGACACATCTGTAGTCGCAAGTCACTGGAAAAAAAACTGAAAACAAATATATTTTTTTCATAGTAAAATCTTAATGCTGCTAGTATTAGCTTCAAAATGATATAAAATATTGTAAGGTTTATTGCTCACACAACCCAACAATATGTTGTGATCAGTAACCACCCTTTTTACGCTTGTTTACAATAGTGCTAATTAAGGGTTACTGACCCATATAAAAGGTTATCTACCTGACCCACCCTTATCAGTTAGCCGTCAAACGTCAACCGATACACATCTCCGTTATCAACAATCAAGAATTCTACCTGAAAATGGACACAACAAGCGATTTAGCAGCTCAAGCGATCACCCTATTGCGACTAAGTATGTGTCGTTCGCGATTGAACGATTCAAAAGAACCAGATCTTCAAATCTGCGCAATCGAATGAATCACTTTATTAAAAATGATTCGTTCGTTCGATTACATTAAAGTCAAGGCATGGTCACGACTCGCGGCGATCCGAGGCCCGAGGGAGAATGCGAGAAACGATTAACGAACGAACCGAGCGAGAGCCGACGATGCGGTGACGTTTTCGAATGTATGGCTGAGACACCACGACCGATCTAACAATGAAATATGAACCTTAAATGTAGGTGGCTAGAATCTATTCTATTCATTTAGTTTTCTCCTACTTCAGACATTTTAATAAGCTATTTATGTTTACGTAAATAAGGTTCAATATTCGTCCCGAGTCCTGGTTATTTATATTATTGCTGAACTAGCAAGTATGATTTGAATTTTGAATGTTTGCGTTTATTTTTTAAAACAAATAGGTAGGTCGCCATTTCAATTTTATAATTTATATTTTAGTGACCCGGTGACCTTTGATGACAGGAGTTGTTACTTGTTATATATTGAAGTAGTGTGTGAAAGTGATTAATTACGAAAGTTTCTCTGTAAGTTTAGAATAATGAAAAATAGAAGTTTAGAGCTATTGATTTATTAAGTAATTTATTTTAATAATTTGTTATTGTTACAATTAAATGTGTTTACGAATAAAAGATTCACGTTGCACCGTGCTGATGCCGGGTATAGCTATAGTAAAAATATTATATTTTATTATAATGTATATTTTATTTTATGGGTATTTCTCAGAGTTTGCGTTCTTCGTCTGATTTATCTGGCCAAAAATTATTTTCATTTTTGGCTCTATTCGACATACTCTTATGATGAAAGACATGCCAAAGAACATATATTTGAATTACGCACTCATTTTAATCAAATATTTTTTGAGATATTTGACTTTAATTTTTTAGGGCCCATATGAATCAAAATTCGTGACGGATGGATCAGAAACAGGAATAAAAATAAAAAAAACCGAGTCTGTATTAAATTTATATAACATTTTATGTATTCAGAAGGAAATTCAGTGTTATGACAAAAGCCGAAAATACTCTCGTCATACTGCTTGTCGTCGCTCGCAATATTATTTAAGTAATCTAAAGCAACGTATCATGTGTTACGAGCGAATTCAGTCGAACTTTTGGCTCCGCAGATTTAGCAGAAGGTGTCGCTAGTCAAATCTTCTTCATCATCATTTTCCTGCCCATTTCCCAATCACTTCGGGTCGGCGCAGTACATACTGCTGATAGGATTTGGCAAAAGTTTTACGACCGGGCACCTGCCTGAAATCACCTCCTTAAGAATGCTATTGTTTATCGCGGAAAGGGCCCAAGGTGCGATGACTAGCACATCTAATTTAGATTTAATTAGTTCTATAAAATTATCTAATGTCAGTAATTATTTCACCAGTTTCATTAGCACAGTCAATTGTTTGAGGTTAGGCTTAGCTTAATATTGGAGAGTTCTTACGTCTTGTAATATGCATATTCCATATTTCTTTCTACTAAAACATTTGTTGTAGTATTATTCAAAGTTTTCATGTAAATTTCTGATATATTTTGAAATAATTGTTGAACACAAATCATATCTCCTTATAATCTTGTTTTATATATCTTGTTAAGGTATCTATAATCTTACACAATATAAAATCACAGCAGTATTTAAGATACTCTTAATATCAGTCTTTATAATAAAAATAAAAGAATTAACAATGCTACTGGCTATATTGAAGATATTGGAGAAAGAACTCCGAGAAGCTTTGGTGAATACTCCTTTCTTATTTTCTCTATCCTTATACATTCTGCGACTCTCTTCTTTTCTTTTTCCTCATCATTGGTTAGTTTTGCTCGTGGTATTGTTGTATACTGCAATATAAAAACGATAAATTAATACGACTATTGTACTTTATGACAGATTATTGATACTTTTCAAGTTTGCGATTATCAGTGTGGAATAATTCGGGAAAGGGATACGGGAAGGGTGCTCCCAATAGCGTCAGAGGAGTCCTAAAGCGAACTGCAGAAAAAATACTCGCCAGAGGAAATGACATAAAAATAATTAAAAGCCTTATTAAGCAACTGAAAGACCATTGTCCAGATGTTATACCTATTAGAAGTGTCGTTATGCTTGGAACTTGATCTTAATGATGATTGTGTGATAAATAACTTAAATAAAATGTACCATTTTTTATTCATATGGGTTTTTGACCACATGAATCAGATACAGATAAATCAGAATTTTGCCTAAAATCTTCGATTACCCATGACACATATTTTCATAGGTATTCGCATTTAACCAAAAAAATCTGTAACGCAAACGGATTTCTTGGAGCATAGATTCAAGTTTTAAAACTCTGTAACATTATTTGTAAACTAGACATATTAATCAGAGACCCACCTGAATCAAGAACATATGAATCAAATACTTACTTTTGTGTCTCCGGATCGACGCTAAACTGGTCGCACTTCCAGCTTCGGATCCTTTTGCCGCACAACTGACTACCCCCAGCGCGGGTTGTGATGGTGTAATTTTTTGTATTTTGCCCACTACAGTCAAGTGAAGCGCGTGGCACATTAATCAGAATTTTATGCCGGACACCTTTTATTTGTTTATTTATAATAAGTAAACTAACGTAAATATAACTAATATATTTTTTTTGTCAAAAGATAACTAATCTTTTTTCAATATGATTATAATTTATATTGTTTTTTTAATAAGATAACGCGTTATTTATAATTTTGTTCAGAAAAATGGGGAACGGACACGTCATATGAATCAGAAGAACGAGTTTCAAACGATTTTTTTATATATTTAGAATGCAATTATTATACAAACGGCATTGGTCCAAGTTAGATAATAGTCTAAGGTGTACTAAAAAAATATTTCAGACCGATTGATTGGCTAGTTATAGAGATAAACCTCCAGAAATCGAAAATTTAATGCGCTGAGAAATACCCTTATACACTTTTGTTACTTTTTTATTTTTATTTTGTTTTTTTTTTATAAATTACAAATTTTTATTACATACATTTATATTTATATAGGTACATAATTATTACATTAGATCTTATATTATCATTTTAACTGGATATGATATGATTCTATTAATATATACTTTTAAAATTCTTTTAATTGTTACTAACATTGTTAATATTTATTTTTTTGTAAACGCAAGATTATTATTTTTTAAATTTTATTTATTTACACTAATACATTTTGAGGTAAATCGGTAAATCTATTTGGCTGTATGGCGGAATTATGTATGAAACTATCGCTCTATGTGTTATTATTCTAAGCATGAGGTACTTATAAAGATATTGTTTTTCGAATTCCGGATGTAACGTGAATCTTCATGTAAAGATGGGGTTTTATGTATTGCTTGGTTCAAATTTTAAAAACATATTAATCCCTCCCGGACAAATTCTAAGAAATCCGTGCGAATTTCCGAGAATTCAATTGTTATCTAGCACACCGGTGTGCTAGATAACAATTGAATTCTCGGAAATTCGCACGGATTTCTTAGAATTTGTCCGGGAGGGATTAAAGTCGGAATTAAAAATAGTTTTGATAGATCTTGTTCTACGTAAGGTTAGATTACATTTTAACAATATATTTCTTGTAATTGTCCAAGATCCCAGAGCGATATGACACAACTTATTTTCACACAAATGAAACTTTAGGATCTCAGTCATGTCTCATGGGCTTTGAATACCTGCGTACTTGTGGAGTTCGCCCGGTGACACCTGGGCAGGTACCAGGTGAGAAAGGTAACTAAAAATAAGTGTTACTTAACTTAAATTTGTATAGCTGATTTTTACATATGTTCTGTAGAATATTATCCTAAAGTAATATTATAAGTGTCTGACACTTTCCATGGACCAAAACTTTTGTAAGACGCTTTAAAGCTTCACAAGAAATAAATCAACTTCACTTATTTTTACATGTCTGATTTTGAAATATATTGTTAAGATAACTACATATAACAAAGTTATATTTCATCAGTCAGACAAATAGTAATGATCAAACATCCCCTAAACATGAAAATTATTCAGCCGGGAGTATGAGCGCGAGAGCACTATGCATATGTTTCAGAGCGAGTGAGACATCTATGGTAACTCAGTTCCCCTTCTTAAGCTCACAATCTGTTTCAGCCTATTTCGTATATGTATATGCTGTGTATTTGTATGTGCCATGCGCGCGCAACGTATAGTATACAGTAGAGTGTCGGTTTATGAGATTGACTGGATGTGACTTTAATCCCGCATTTTTTAAAAAAGGTAAACAAAGACCATTTAATATATTGATGAAAAAATATGAGTATCAGCAAGCTTTTATGCAGTTTGGAGATCCAGAGTTGTTTACCAATGGGACAATGCAAGTAGATATTTTTAACAATATACAAAAATTTGTCTGCGAAATTTATAGTGTTCCTGGTATACTTGACGTTAATGCGGCCCGGCTCCAGTTGTTTTTAAATAATTACAGCGTATCTAATATTAACGAAGAATTCAATCCAAAAAATTTAAAAAATTTTGATGCTAGCAGTTTACCACCATGCGAAACTGAGTTATTTCAACGATTTCTCAGAGCTAATTACATTGCTAGCATATGGAATAATGCCAATGAGAAACAACCATCAATTTTTACTCCTGAAAACAATGGGTGGACGTTAGAAGAAAACCAGTACCACTTTCATTGGTTTGACGGTGACCAATTACCAGGAGACGTCAATGAATCTCTTCAACAATCAGGTACTGTACTTTGACTTCTACTTTACAATTTATTATATTCGTAATTTTATGTTTTTTAATTTTTTGATCTGTTTTTGGCAGAAGAATCTGCCAGCAACGACAACATGATTGATGATGAAGAGGACGATGACTTGGCCAGTATCATGACTGGCATAATGATGAAAATTCCAATGATTATGACGATGATAACGATGATTAAAAGATAAATAAATACTTTCTTTTATTAATGATAGTTAATTTCTTTTTTAATCAAATGATTTTTCTTACAATTGTTTCTAATGGTACTTTTTTTATAATAAAATCAAAATAATTGTTTTAAAACAATAAATTAATTTACCTTCATATTTATTAATTATTACCTTAATGTTGAAGTTCATCTTATTTAAATAAAGCTGTAAAAATATTGAATTTAAAGCAGTAAGTACTTTTCCGATATTTAAATATTTTACACTATGGCGCATGCGCACAGTGCTCTCGCGCTCATACTCCCGGCTGAATAATTTTCATGTTTAGGGGATGTTTGATCATTACTATTTGTCTGACTGATGAAATATAACTTTGTTATATGTAGTTATCTTAACAATATATTTCAAAATCAGACATGTAAAAATAAGTGAAGTTGATTTATTTCTTGTGAAGCTTTAAAGCGTCTTACAAAAGTTTTGGTCCATGGAAAGTGTCAGACACTTATAATATTACTTTAGGATAATATTCTACAGAACATATGTAAAAATCAGCTATACAAATTTAAGTTAAGTAACACTTATTTTTAGTTACCTTTCTCACCTGGTACCTGCCCAGTAGACGTGTGTAGCTCTTTAGTGAAACGACTCAGTGTTACGAAACATCAATGTGATCCGAATGATTCGGAACATTCATGTCAGTACAAGTGTTTCATTTGGAACTCTCTCATTTATAGTCTGTAGTCACCGTTGGCGTTCGGACAGTTTCGATCGCGCGATGCGATGCCGATTGCTGATTAATGCCGATTACTTCCCGATCCAACGCTGGCACGTGCGGACCGCAAACCAAAACAAAGTATAAACAGGTTTTGTCTTGTTTTGTGTTTTGATTGCGCTGGTGCATTTGAGACATTTAGATTTTTGAGAAATTTGATTCTCGCAAAACTTCTATAGACTAATGTGAATAGTGCGAATAATTAGGTACTTAAATTATATTATTAGAATATTATACTCATTAGAATATATATACTTATTAGAATAATAGCACAATAATTTTGTTTTAGCTGTCAGTCCTAAGCCTGTTAAAGTATGAAGGAAAATCGATTTTATTATTGATTGGGTCATTTTGAACCTAAAACATTATTCTATTAATCTAGTGTTCCAAATGTTCCAAATGAAACATATCACTGATCCGGAACTTAGCACTGTTCCAGATGCGATTGTTCCAATCTGGCTAAAGATACATTTTTGCCACGTCTACTGCCCAGGTGTCACCGGGCGAACTCCACAAGTACGCAGGTATTCAAAGCCCATGAGACATGACTGAGATCCTAAAGTTTCATTTGTGTGAAAATAAGTTGTGTCATATCGCTCTGGGATCTTGGACTATAATACTTTCTTAGATATTTGACATTCTTAATAAAACTATGTGTTCGGATTTTCTCGCGGACTTATTTTGATTTTTGGTTCCGGACGTTTACAACAATCATGGTCACGGGAGAGACTAAGGTTGTTCAAAAGTTCAATTCAAAAAAATACAAAAATGGCACCAAAATATCTTACCTACACTATTTGTTAATTTTAAACATTTTATAATTTTAATAAGTTTTATAATAATTGAATATAGAATATTATTTATTTAATTTTAGTTGTTATTATTATAATGATCACAATTTTAAAAAACGTTATTAATTAGTAATTCTTATTTAGTGTTGCTATTAGAAACTCATTGGTGATTTTAGTATTTTGTGAATTCATTTTGTTATTTTATACGTCTTTGAGACCTGTAAAACCTTAGTCTCTTCCGTGACCATGATTGCTGTAAAGTATGTGAAACGTAGAACGAAAACATAGTTTTATTTGAAATATATTTCTTCCTTAATCAATATAATTCTGAAATTGTTAAAGTAACTTATATAATAAATAAATAGTTCTGCCTACGAAATTTAAAAAGGTGTTGGAGGACTCAGGTTGATGCATGCATGAAGTCTCAGTTTGATGCATGCAGTTTGATCAATGCATGAAGCTTAACTAATTATTAATTAAAATGTCAAATAATATGACAAAAAAACGAAGTGCAGCGTGGTTCCATTTTTCGGTGGTGGCTCCTAATAAAGCTAAATGTAGTTATTGTTTAAACATTATAAGTTTTAGTGGTGGCGCTACTGCTAATTTATTGCGCCATTTAAAAACAAAGCACCCTACCGTACTAACGGAAAAGGCTAGTTACCGACAAGACACTAATCCCGATAAACAACAAATACAACTTCAACAGCCGACGTCATCTCAAATTGTGACTGAAACAGAATTCCCCGCTTCGATTATTCCAACCCCAAGCACTTCAACCGTCCCAAATAGTGTCATCCATCCTAATCCTAAACAAAATGATATTGGTAATTTTATTACTGTGAAAAAGCCGATATCGGTAAACAAAGCTAAAGCAATTAATAAACAGTTAGTGACTTTACTTGTGAAGGCATACTTACCGTTTAATATTGTTGAAAATACCGAGTTCAAGAAATTTGTGCATTTATTAAATGTAAATTATGATACTCCATGTAGAAAAACTATATCAGCAAATTATATTCCACAGTTATATAGTCAAGTTAAAGAACACGTACAAAACAGATTACTCGATGCAGCGGCGGTCTGTTTGACGACCGATGGATGGACCTCAGTGACCAACCAAAGTTACGTCGCTATAACAGCGCATTTTGTTAATAAAGATGCTGGGTTGGAGTCATATTTACTCGGTTGTTTTCCAATCGATGAGCGACACACAGCTCAAAATCTTGCGGCTTTCTTGATGGAAGAAGTCGGCAAATGGGATTTAATACATAAAGTATCGGCTATTGTAACAGACAATGCTAAAAAAATGCTGAAAAAGGCTAATATTGTAGCTGCTGTTAGGTTAACTAATTGAAGACATTTTCCATGTTTTGCCCATACATTAAATCTCGTTGTGCAGGACAGTCTGAAATGCTTAACCGAGCAGTTAATAAAAGTCAAAGCTATAGTAGAATATTTTAAACGAAGCAGCTCGGCTCTAGTAAGGCTTCGTGAGATGCAGAACCAGCTAAATATTCCACAAGTAAAGTTGAAACAAGATTGTCCTACGAGATGGAACTCGGTATATGATATGCTTCGAAGGATATATGAAATAAAAGACGCTGTTGTGAGTACGCTTGCTATAGTAAATCCTGCAATAAACACAATCAATGCCAATGATTGGAGAATAATTCAACATTCCAAATATATTACAAATTTTCTATGAAATTACTAATGAGATAAGCGCTGAAAAGCACGTAACATTTTCAAAAATAATTCTTTTCGTGAAGGCTATGACTGACTATATTTATAACTCCCAAAATACTGAAGCAGATGCTATACCAGAGATCCACGAGTTACTAAAAACTTTAAAATATGGATTAAAGGAGCGATTTAAGGACATCAATTATATGGAGTTAACAACTCAGGCTACATTTTTAGATCCCCGATTTAAAAAGTATGGATTTCCAATCGATGAGAGATTTGACTCCACACTCAAAAATATCAGACAAAAAAATTTCAACTTATCCAGTTCCAGGATTAGAAGCTCCCACACCATGTCAACCAGAAAGTGAACCATGTAGTAGCTCGATGATATGGGGTACTTTTGATATGAAAGTTAAGCAGCAACTGGAAGTTCGGAGTTCTGCAGCGGCTGCTATAATAGAGACAGACAAATACTTAAACGAACCATTAATAAAACGCGCAGAAAACCCATTAAAATGGTGGAATGAGCGAAAAACTATATATTCTCGCCTTTTCACCTTGATGGAAAGGAGGCTCTGTAATATGGCTACATCTGTTCCATGTGAACGAGTGTTTTCGAAAGCTGGTAATACTATTAACGAACTTCGTAGTAGGCTTAAACCCGAGAAGGCAGCGCAACTAATATTTTTAAACTATAATTTAAAAAATTAAACCGATTTCTAATAAAAAAGTAATTAAAAAATAAATAAACCGACTTCATTAAAAAATGTACTAAAAAATAAAAAATAACTGAACGGGGGTTTTCAATTTTCATTTTCTAAAGATACATAATCAGATATTTTCGAAGTTGGTGTGCTGTGTGGTAATCATACTTTACTTATAAAAAAGACAAAATATCTATACAGATAAATGAAGTTGGAGTGTCTGTTTATAATATTAAAATAACCGCTTTTTACTAAATAAATATGGATGTATACACGGTACATATACCAAAATAACATTTTTTATAATTTTTGTCTGTCTGTCTATCTGTCTGTCTGTTTGTTCTGGCTAATCTCGGAAACGACTGAACCGATTTTGACAGGACTTTCACTGGCAGACAACTGATGTAATAAGGAGTAACTTAGGCTACTTTTATTTTAGAAAAAAAAAATAGGGTCCCACAAAAAAAATTAAAACCAATGAAAAATTGAATAATATCCGATTTAAATAGAGAAGTTGTATACACACATTATACTTATTCTATATTTAAACTATGAACTATGCAATACTAACAGTTAAATCGTACCTAGAGACGAACCCGAGCGAAGCGAAGATGAGTCGCTAGTTAATAATAATATTGTCCCGCTGAGTTTTTTTCGCCAGGTCTGAAGTTTCTTTTTTTCTGAACTGGGGTTAAACCGCCTAAGTCATCGCGATCATATTGCTATCGTTTATGACATCATCATGACGTCATCCGAATCATTTGTTACCACCGCCGATGAAAGCTGGACGCTTGCTCTCGCTTTAAGTGTTTCTAAGCAATAGTGAACGCAAAAGGTGAATCTTTCACCTATTGTGTTCACTATAGCTTCAGCGACAGCAATACCAAACGATAGCAATATGATCGCGATCACTTAGGCGGTCAAGCCTAAAGCCTATCAAGCGGTGGTAGACTCTTGACGTTCAGTAAAAAATAGTAATAATTCAATGCTGAATAAAATATTTTGAATTTGAATTTACTATTTCCCTAAGTTGAAATAAATGTAAGCAAATAAAAAAAGAATCGTCACGATCCGATAAGTAGTTTCGGAGAAATGCGTGGACAAACATATATACGAATATACAGACATACATACATACACCTATAAAATTTTGTATATTTGCTTGGAAGCCCTAATAGATTATCATATGTAAATAATTCTATTCAATTCCAATAATATTACAAACATACGTGTCGAATTGATAACCTCCGTTGTTTGAAGTCAGTTAATAAATCATTTTTTTATAAATATACCTGTTTCAGTTTTATTTTTCCTCTTATCTAATAGGTACAATTTTTAATTACATTATTTTACCAATCATTTAATATTATTTATTTAGTACCAAATCAAAACACTACCATCTACATATAAATAAAATTAAAGTGTCAATCTGTGATTTCAAAATATTATACTTTCTCAAGTGCTTATAGTTATTTCCATAATACTAAAACACAAACTACCATTTTTAAAATTTTTGTCTGTCTGTGGATTTTGTATTTGTCCGGGCTAATCTCTGGAAAGGCTGAACCGATTTTAATGGGACTTTCACTGGAAAATAGAGTAGGTTATATAGCAACATATAGGCTACTTTTTATCCCGAAATTTCCACGGGATCGGGATTTACGCGGGAAATAACCCCATGCGAACGAAGTCATTGGCTCAACTAGTATATAATATACTATGTAGTAAGAAAATTACATTTTTTTTTTTTGTATTAAGCTCCTTATAATTATAAATAATGTTATTCATTAGTTGAAACTGAATAAAATGGTGATTCGAAACCTGTGTTCTGACCCGTATGGCAATAATTTTGATGAACGGATTCGATTAGTTTGAATGTTAAAGGATGGTTACTAGGTAAAAGGGCCTCATGTCTTTGCTTAAACTCTAAGCCAGAATGAAACAGGCGACTGCCCACCCTGAGGACACCCTGCTTATCTAAAAACGGGTTAAGCTTACGAAAAGGTTTGGGTAAAGTTTGATTTAATTTTAACTGCTGAATTTCTTTTGAAAACGATAACTTTTGAACAATCTTAATGAAAAAAAGTAACGAATTATTATTTTCAACCTCCGTTAAAATAGAATCTACACTCGTGAGCAAAAAAATCGAGTCAGGACGCACGCTTGCGGTTAAAAAGCTCTAGCAAAAAATCGGAAGCTTTTATTATATTTCTGATTTTAACATCTCAAAGTTCTTTGTTTTAGCTTTAAAATGAGTAGTCTATGTTGTTATTAAAAAATGTTTTCTGGTAAAGAAAAAATATTGAATGAGATGGAGTCTTAAGCAATAAAAAAAGTGATGGTTGACGGTAAAGAAAATACCACGTAAAATTCGTCAAAACGATAATTTAATTAAAATTATTTTTTTAATATTTAGTGTTGCCCCCCCTGGCCCTAATAACAGCTTCCAATCGCTTTTTCATGGATCGAATAAGTTTCCTTACTCGATCTTGTTCGATGCTATTCCATTCGTCGATTAGCGCTGCTTTGAGGTGCGCCATCGTGTCTGGTGCAGGATTTCTAGCCCGAACTTTTCTTTTAAGATCATCCCACAAATGCTCGATAGGATTTAAGTCCGGGCTACGCGCTGGCCAGTCCACAGCGGCAATTGCGACCTCCTGTAAATACTGCCGGACGGAACTTGCAGTATGTGGACGGGCATTGTCGTGCATTAGAACGAAGTTTTCGCCAATGAAACCGGCGTAGGGAACGACGTGATCCTCTAAAATCTCTTCGATGTATCGGATCGCCGTCAATCCTCCCATTCGACCGCCAGTTTCAATAAAAACCAACTCGGTTTTTGCCTCGCTTGAAATGCCGGCCCACACCATCCAGTAACCTCCTCCAAAAGCAACATTTTCTTTGATTTTACGTTTTTGGGTATTATCAGCTAAACGAGTTATCCGTCGCTGTCTTTCGAAATGTATTCGGTGTATTAAAACGCATCCAAAACCATTAGAACCGAACATGAGCGACCTTCGTGGTTTTGTGCAAACCAAGCTACTAAACCGTTTTCTATTGTTGGTGTTGATTTCGGTGGACCTTTTTGTATCAGTCGGGACACATCGCGGTGCCAGGATAGACAAGGATTATCTACGAGTATGTCTATTCGTGTGTTTAGTCACTAAAGCCGTTCATCTTGAGGTAGTTTAGTCTCTTTCAACCGATGGTTTTTCGGCCGCACTTAGAAGATTCGTTGGACGTCGTGGGCGGTGTAACGATATTCGTGCGGATTGCGGTACAAACTTTGTCGGTGCCAGCAATTATCTTTCATTATTCGAGCAAGCTTCGCAAACTGAACGCATTAAATTCGATTTTAATTCCCCCTCCACTCTACACTTCGGCGGGGCTTGGGAGATCCAAATCAAAGCTGCAAAGTCACATCTTTATCGTATTGTTGGCGATCAAGTGTTAACGTTTGAAGAACTTACCACTTTGTACAAATCGAAGCGGTTTTAAACTCACGGCCGCTGTGCCCTGTGAGCGCCGATCCAAATGATTTAAACGTTTTGACTCCAGGTCACTTCTTGACCTTGGAACCGCTTACTGCCGTGCCAGCTGCGGATTTTTCTCATACTATCGTTGGCAGCTAATCCAATCGTTCCTTCACAATTTTTGGATTCGATGGAGGAATAAATACTTACATTCGTTAACTCATCGTGCAAAATGGACGAAATTATCAAAGTCGTAGGCTTATTAGCTAAAATTAAGCGATCAGCGATAATTGTGCAGTCATTGCGCAGAAGACGCGCGATTAATCGCTCTATGTGAAAAATAATCATATTACCGAAGCGATCGCCCGCTAATCGTTCGCTGATCGCCAAATATAGCTTTCGCGATGTAACTAGCGCCACTAACAATTTGGTAGCGATAATTGGAACCAAAAACGTAGCAACTAATATATAATCTGTGCTAAAAAATGTTAATTGACATTTTAAAATTGGAATCTAATTTATTTTGTATAAGTCTACTCGTAATTACTAATAATGGCAAATACAAATAGAGAGTCGAACGACCAGCTCGAAGAACTCTTAGAGTTCCTTAACGAGCATCCTATCTTAACCAAGGGAGTAGGGTTTGGAGCAAGATTCAAGGAAACTATCGACAAGTAAGGGTACACTCTTGCTACAAAGCTCAATTCCTATGGTTCTGGGTCGTCAAAATCTGGAGAACGATGGAAAAAAGTCAGTTCTCATAATATTATCAAAAAGAGATCTTTTTTTAATCAATTGGAAAAACTGCATTTATGAGATAAAGCTGTAGTGCTCGTCATATTTTGTGCAAAATACTTTTACTGTTATAGTACTGGGCTGATATTAAACATAAAAGCAAGGCTAGGTTAGCTAAACGGAGAAGGGATGCTTTGGGTACTAGTGGCGGTCTTAGTAGCCAAGATGACCTCTCCGAGGTAGACAAGAAAATCTTGTCTACCATCAGAGAGCAAGCTGTATTTGGTGATAGTGAGCACCGAATTCCATTTATAATATTTTTTTATAGCTTTTTTAATATCTTTTTAATCATGAACATAATCATGTGCGCCGAAGGCGCACGATTGTTCGATTACTCTTGTTGTATGCGTTGAATTTAGTAAGAAATTTTTAAGATAAAAAATTTCAAGTTATATAAAGACTTTACGGTGGAGTTTTTAGTCATTCGCTTTCAAGAGTTCGGGAACTTAACATCATTGAGTCTCTCAAAGAATTTTTGGTGTTCAAGAATACAAATGGACAACAACAATCAATATCAAAATATGTCACAAGAAAACGACGATTGTGTTCAGATTGCGGCTTTGAACGAAGGTCAGGAGGAAACAACGGAGAATTTGATGGCGCAGAATAATTCTGGAAGTGGAACCTGCTCCAAAAAAAATAAACAAAGGAAAACAACTAATGTCTACGAAAAAGAAGCAAATTTCGACGATCAAGAAAAATCCTATCTATGTATGTATGGTTAGAAAATTTGTGGTAGAGCGTCATAACGCTACGAATAATGAAGCCATGGCTTCAATTAATCAACAAAAAAGCGTTAGCAACAAAGAATATGAAGTTATATCAAATAGGACAAGCAATAACGAAAATAATGAAGGAATTTTTAATACACGCGAAGAATACAAAGGTAAACTTGACGAATTGTGGCTTCGGAGTCTTCGAGGAGTGGATCTGCGAAGAAGGATTATCCACGACATATGGGAAGCTCCAAGCGATGGACTTGGACGAAGGTTTGAGCTCAATATTATTCGACCATTATTCCGAAGCAATCATGGAGTTGGAGAAACGTCAACAGGAATCAGAGGACGAAGTGGAATATTTATCATCGGTGAACACGAAAGGCATATCCACGTCATCCACGATAGCCAATATTCAGGAAGTACATGTAGATGCATCCACATCCAGACTCAGAGATTATGTTACCGAAGATATCGAAGAAGAGCAAATCTGGGATAGCGAAAAGCAAAGTCACATTCCTGAAGGAGAAATCACCATCGAAGAGGCTGAGGAAAGTGAGCAGCGACGACGAATACGAAGTAGGTCAACTATTCCAGGAACAACAGAGAAATACTCAAGGGAGCGTGGAGGACGAGAGCGAACCGGATGTGGACATTCATCCAGAAACGCTGAAGAAAAAAAGGAAAGTGACATGGGACAATTCGGACTCGGAGAAAGAAGGAGTGGACGAAGAAGAGGATTACGCTTGTATGGTCGCAAATCTTGCTCAAGCTCATTCATTAGTACAGACTACTGGAAAAATCTCGCAATCTATCTTAGTAAAGGATGCAGACGGTTATATCAATATAACGTCGCCGGGAGAGCGTGGGTGTATGCTGGTGAAGTTAGAGCTTTACCCATTCAAAGATTGCGCCAAATTACCGAAGAATCAGTATTGGACCAAGCGCACTTACAGCTCGCTAACAGTGATCTCTTCGCCAACATTCCCTGCATACGATCTAGTAATGAAACTGAGACGCCAGATAACAAAGGACGTTATGAAAATCAAAAATGTTAAGACCGAAAAGAAGGTCGTATCAGGCTGGAAAAATGGTTAGAATCATTCATTATAACACCAATGAAAAACATTATATACACCGGACATTGGACAAACGGCCCTTATAAATATTTACCAAGAAATAAACAAATTTTAACAGTATGTTTTCACAATATTCAACAAAAAATAGTTGATATGACTTATAGAGAACTGTTTTTAAAAACAAGAGTTATTTCTGAATAAGTTAATATACGTAGCTCCATGGAATGCAGTTTCTGATTATTATTATGACGCATATCAAAGTGTTTCTATTTTAGAAGAACTATTGAAGTTTCAATTTAACGATAATGAAGAAAATATATATAATTTTTTGAAATCTTTATATTATCTTATAGATAAGAAGGTACCTAAAAAAAATTGTATTTGTATAGTAGGACCTTCGTGTAGTGGTAAAAATTTCTTTTTTGATTGTGTTATACATAGTTGTATTAATTTTGGACAAATTGGATATTTCAACAAGTATGATAGATTTCCTCTACAAGATGCTTTACAAAGACGTATATTATTATGGAATGAACCAAATTTTGAACCAGGTTCTGAAGAGATATTAAAACTTCTATTTGGCGGTGACACGTGTGCTGCTAGAATTAAATATGAAGGTGACGCTTGTATTTTACGAACACCAATAGTTGTCTTAACTAACAGAGATATTATACCAGATACTGATGCCTTCAGAAGTAGAGTATGGAAATATACATGGCGTGTTGCGCCATTTTTAAAATACTTGTTGAAAAAACCACATCCAATATCATTATTTTATATTTTTTTCAAATATAATATTTTAAGTATAAATAATTTTAAGTTTGAAAATTGGGAAATGGATTTAATAAAACGAAAATAAAGGATTTACAATAATATTTTTATTACTTTTTATTTCTTCACCTTTAGACTCCTTATCTAAGTTACTAATTAACTCATTGTGTTTGCCAGTTTTATTACTTTCTGATAATAATGTTAACAATGTATGTACTTGTGGGTTATCTTTTATTTTTATATTATTTTCCACGAGTACTTGTTTATTATCAAATAAATGAGCGGCAATTCGTTCTAAATTATCAATACGTGCCTTTGTTTGTAAATATAATTTACGATAAATAGTTCTTTCTTGAACTAGGGCAACGATATCTAATGGATTGTCAATTAATTTAGTAATTACTTTTAAATAGGCAATTAAAAACCAAAGTTTATTCTGATTATCAATTACATTAATTTCATCATACAAAACAAAATCAAAAGTATATAATAAATCAGGTCCATATGTATGCCAAAATTTAAATAATTCCCATGAATATCTACGTTCAACTTTATCAGCAGGCATTGTTTTCCAATAGCAATCTGTAGGTACATTAACAGGAGTCTTTTTTGCATAATATAAACAATCTCCTCCATATTTCATTTTATTTTCAACATTACGATTAAAACTTACAAAATCTTTAAATATATCATAAAACGATTTTTTAGTTTGAATATTAGTAGTTGGTACAGCTTTTTTCCACTTATCTTTTAAAATACAATTTTGAAAAGTAACACTATTAAGAAGAGTCGAAGTCGTCGATGTTTTCGTAACTGTAGAGGTCGATGTCTGGGTCTGATTCGCAAGACCCTCGCATTTCTGGAACATTGTGCTCCCCATTTCCAACCTCAACATTTCTAACTCCGACTGATTTGAATCGTTTTGCCAATTTATGTATTCCTCGATGCTCACGTTCGGCTCTAGTTTTACCATCGGAACTTCTGACTGATCTCCGCGAAACAAGAATCTGATCGGGGCTTGCTCTAAGTCTTCTGTTTGCTCTAGAGACATCTCGGTTTGACTCAACGCGACCGGACACAGTAGCAGTAACACCCATAATTTGAGCACCATATCCTTGAAATCCTTTTTGTTTATTAATAAACATTTTAACATCTTCAGGCCAATCATAAGGATCTCCACTAGTACACATAGAATCCATATCAAATTCAACATCACAATGTGCATATTTTATTATTTATGAAAACTAAATAATTATTCTTTTTTAGATCAGTGAACAAATAATTCCAGAACCATCAACTTCACATGAATTACCTAGTAAGTTATTAAGAAGAGTATCTGTGATATGATGTGAAGGTCAGGCAATGGGATATTATAGGCTGTTGGGAAAGTATATCTTGTTTTATAATAAATTTATAATAACGATGATAATTCTGACGATGGTGGGTTGTGTTCAAATAGAGGTTGGAGGAGTAATGGTCTTCCACACCTAACATATTTCAAACTCCCGGTTTTAGTGCACTCATGTCTATCGATAGGTTTAAATAGATGTCTACATTTTGCACGAAATATAAACATAAGTGCACTAGAACTGGACGGCAAAACTTTTTAAAATTTCAGCCAATTTTATCACATCTGAACAGTAAATTCCAGTGTGGAGAAATGCCAATAGGGTGGCAATGATCTCTACATACCATGGCATCAGTCAGGAGATCATTCGAGGATCCATCAAAACCTCCATGATATTGGACTACAATATTATGATGGGTGAGGTGAATAAAAAAGACCAGTTCCTGACCATGTATCCTGTCGAGCGAAAACGTACAAAGGTGTGGTACAAGAAATTATTCCGGAGACTTCTGAGCATCTCCGTATTAAATGCATATGTTATACACAAACACTCGACTCCCACTCCTCTCACACATCGACAGTTCCGTACTAATTCATGTAAATCTCTCCTTTCCAAACACAATCCTCACCCAGATCCGCCTGCACCTGCACAAAACGTAGGTGTGAATGTCAGCCACCGCATATCTCAGTATCCGTTAGCTGGTCGGCAGCGACAGAGACGGAGGTGTGTGGTGTGCAAGTCAATCGCGACTACGTTAATGAGTAAGACCACATGTATAGAACCCTGTTTCTTGCAGCTCCATTTACAATAATTTATGTAAAGTATTATATTATAATTACTTTCTGCTAAAGGTTTTATAGTAATTTTATTTGTGTATGTTCACTTTTTTACGTAGATTGTAAAATGCCATTTAATGTTGTATAATGCCATAGGTATTAATTAGTATGCATTTATTATACTCCACCCGAACTCCGAAGTACTCGTCCTGTTGCACGACAACTGGGTACAAACTACGTCCAGGTGTGGAAAGTGTTGAAAGTAGATGGCCAGCATCCTTTCCACTACCGTCGTGTCTAAGCTTTACTACCCAGTGATTATGAACCTAGAGTGGAATAATGTGCATGGATTTTAAGGAAAATCGAAGAGGACGCTGAATTTTTGAAAAGGGTTATATTCATCGTAAATGTTCTTTTCATAGAACAGGCGTCTTTAACAGCCGGAATGAACATGTGTGGTCGACGCTAAATCTTTACGCCATTAAACCAAGCCATTTTCAATATCGTTGACAAATAAACGCTTGGGTTGGTATACTAGGTGACCAAATCATTAGCCCGATCTTTTTAAATGAAACGATGAACGGACCGAATTATTTATCGTTTTTACGAGAAGACCTAGATGAAGCATTAGAAGATTTGGATGTAGCTGCTCATCGGTCTATGTGGTTCCAGCACGAGGGTGCCTCACCATATTTTTCCCGAGCCGTGCGTGACTATCTAAGCCAGCAGTATGGACAGCAGTGGATTGGTAGGGATGGACCAATTTCATGGCCAGCGCGGTCTCCCGATTTGACTCCGCTTGATTTTTATATCTGTGGGGTCACGTCAAACAATTAGGGTTTATGAAAATCTGTGACACCAAAGCTGAAATGCGTGTCCGTATTGTAGCAGCGTTTGAAAAGATAAAATCAGACACAAATGTGCTTGAAAGTGTCCGCGATAACCTTTTGCGACAGTGTCAAGCCTGTATCACCCGTTACATGGAACATCATCTCCATCACAGCCTTCGCATTGGCATCCTTATCGAATAACAGACTACCTACCTACAAATTGATAAGTGTATTTTGAGGTCAACTGGATTCATGACCTCATGACGTCACTTCACACCGCATCGCCCGCCACCAGTATTGCCATGTAAGTACACAATTTATGAAATATTTTAAATTTTTAAACAGGGTAATTTTTTACTTGGAATCTGTTTACAATCGGCCGAATCTGTTTACTCGAGAAACGCTCAAAAAATGGTGTCTTTAGAATCGGCTGCTCTAACCCTTAATTCGATAGTGTGCAATATACCGAACTTCAATTTTGAAAAAATGTACAGTAAGATTTTTTGACTATATTTTATTTATTTTAATTCTAATAGTTTACTTGTATAATAAAGTAATGTTTATAAAATTATGAGCAAGATGCGTGTGTGTTTGGCTGGTTAGTCGCCGCCGAAATGTCAGGAAGGAAGGACATGCTGCGACCGCTCTCGGTAAGTCTCGATTTATTTGTTATTTTATTTTGCCATTAATGATTACTCATTACTTCTCAATAGATTTTATAAAACCTGTTAATATGTGTACACAATCTAAAATTATAATAACTATTATAAATTAATCGTAAAATTCTATGAAAATCGCGTATCCAGTATATTTCCCATTGCCAAGTACGTAGTATTTTAGTGATACTTTGTGATGTGTAGTATATTGGACACTGCCAATTAGATAGAAAACTAACTGCTAATATCATTTTATGAACCTTTACGAAATGTATTACGTATTTTAATTATTTTTTTTTTACCTAACAGTAATATTATTTGCAGATCTTCAAAAAAACATCACGCTCGGCAAAGTTATTGGCATTAGTGCCACCAATTAACGCCGCATCAGACGTAGAAAGCCAATCAAGTTCGGATGAAGAAAATATAATAAACACAAACCGCCAAGAAATTGACGAGGTGTCATCAGACGCACAAATATAAAGCATTACAATAACCACATGGGGGGCGTCGATCTCGCCGATATGCTAATTGCATTGTACCAGACTACTTACAAGAGCCGACGTTGGTATACTGCAATCTTTGTTCAAATGCTCGACATTTGTGTGAACAACGCCTGGTTAGTTTATCGCAGGGATTGCAAGAGACGGGCAGTGAAGCATATGTCTTTGAAATCTTTTCGGTGCCAATTAGCAAGAGAGTTACATAATAAAGGGAGATCGCAAAAATCCGTAAACAATAACTATCGAACAGATGATAGTGTTCGCTATGATGGTATTGGGCATTGCCCTAGATTTGGAGAGTCATACGGTCGCTGCAAACTATGTATAAAAAATAAGACCGATGTGTATTGTGTAAGGTGCAATCAAAGGTTTTGTTTAATACGCAAAAGAAATTGTTTTTATAATTACCATACCACTAAGTGAAAGTTCCTTACTATGTCGACTGATTGTATTATTATAATTATGATTAAAACTGTTACGTTTACTGTAACTGTACATTGTATTTTATCTATAATTAAGAAAAATAATTGTTACATATCTTTTCGTTTAGACTGATTTTATTATTGATCTCACGTAGAGTAGCTTATAGGTAAGAAATAAGTGAAATGTTCCTTATTGACTGTACTGTAAGACATTTTATAATATATATATATATATATATATATATATATATATATATATATATATATATATATATATATAACCATAAAAACAAAAATAAATTGTCATTTTCATGCGTTTTATTATCTTAAAACTTATCTATCGCATAAAATAGAAATGAGTTCAAGAAAGTAACAATTCGACAATGTGCATTATACTGCACATCAAAATTATTGACAACTTTATAGCAAACCTGGCAAGGTCCAGCATACTGAACACGCATTTTCAAATTATAAGGATATACCAGATTTTTTAAATAATTCTTTCTTGTTCTAACAACTCCTTAGGGTGCGTTTACATCAAACGAACAAAGAACTAGAGCTAGAGCAAGAGCATTCTTTCTTGTTCTTTTAGTGTAAACGAAATCTCGATTTCAGCGTTTACACCAAAAGATCAACGAGCAAAATGAGAACATAGAACTAGAATTCTTGCAATGACGTTTAGATCAGCCGAACGAATGCTCATTGCCCATTGTCAATTTTGTGGTTATTATTTTGTCTCAAACAGTCAAAAAGAAAAGAAGAAAGAGACGTTGGTGGATGACAAATTTTATTAACAGACATTAATAGACATTTATCTTAAGACCAATCCATGATTTGATAAGTAGGTATGTACTCGTAAATATTCAAATTGCTAGAACACAAGAACGCTTTGAAGAGACCGCTACGGGGAGCGAGCGCGTTCGAATATCTAAGAACGCTCTAAGCAATTGTTCGCACGTTCTAGTGCCGTTTACATCAAGCGAGTGAGCATTCTTAGAATATTCTATAGAATGTTTGCGAACGCAGAGAGAACAACGAAAGAATGCTCTGTCTCTGTTTACATTAAAAGAATTTGATAGGGTGGGGATAGAATGAGCATTCGCTCGTTTGATGTAAACGCACCCTTATGAAGCTAAAAATGCAAAAAAAAAAACATAATTATTAATGATTTTTTCTCTTGACAGATTAAGGGCTAAGACGGAAGTGTTTTGATAATTCGCGTTGATTTGTGATTATTTATATTATTTCCTTTTAGAATTTAAAATGCATACTTTAAATATGTTATAGTGCGCTCCATAAAGTTTGGTTAAAACGCCGAGAAAGAGATTTATATAGCCATGGAAACAATACAGGAAATGTCGGAAACTTTGTTTATACAACGATTTCGGTTAGACAAAGTAACTTTCGAAGCCTTCGTTCAAGACCTACGATGGAAAACTTCTTTAAAATGATCCAATAAGATTCCACTGAAAGTTAAGGTAAGAAGTGCCAAATTATTGGCTATTTTTTAAGTACAAAATAATGTATCTAGACTAACATTTATTTTTGTTTTATTACATAAACTTACACGCACGCACGGTGTAATTCGCATCAGACTTTTGTTAAATGTACAAAAAAGTAATATTTTAATTCAGTGTTTAACAATACATATTTATACCAGCAAACAGTCCATTTATTTATCGAAGTCTACACAATCCTAACAATAACTAGCTATCATTTCATTTCTTTTTGGTTGTCTTCTATAGGTGTTATGCGCGATGAGTTTCTTGGCCACTGGGTCCTATCAAAAAATTGTTGGTATTACTAACCATCTTGCTCAACGCACAACTAATCGCTGCATCAGGCAAGTGGTTGATGCATTGAAGCAACCAGCTTTTATCGCGAAATGGATTGTGTTTAAGAAAACAAGGCAAGACACATATCATATCATATTATAAATTTACAATTTTATTCTTAGGTATATGTGATGCACTTGTACCTATTGTAATATAAACATTGTGTAACGAGAATGTGTATTGTATAATTATAGATATAAGATTAGATTATTATAGATGATATACGTATTGTAGGTCAGTCTCTCACTGGGTCTCGCTAGTGCACAACGCATATAATAAACGCTTTATTATTAAAGCCTTATTATTTTATCTTCACGTCCGCCACATATTGGTGACCCCTACTGAAAAACAACGCTCGACTGAAGAACAAATACAGGATGGCTACCAATTCTAAACCAGTTGTACAACCGAAAGAAAATTTACGTGAAGACTCAGAATTGGCAACAATCAGCGTATCATCGCGCATACCGGAATTTTGGTGCGACCAGCCGCGATTATGGTTCGCTCAGTGTGAGGCGGTGCTATCCTCACAAAATTTAGGCGATGAAGCGAAATTCAACTTGTTGCTTCCGAAATTGGGCAAGCAAGTCATCGAGCAGGTTAGCGACATTGTGCACAATCCACCAGCAACACATAAGTATGAGACCTTGAAAAATCGATTGCTCGCTGTTTACGAAGAGTCAGAGAACCGACAGTTTCAGAAGTTGCTTGGGGAAATGGAACTTGGCGATCAGAAGCCTTCTCAGTTTCTTAGGCGAATGCGAGATTTGGCTCGTAATAAGATACCCGATGAAACACTCTGTAGCATGTGGCAAGGACATTTACCCACGTCGGTCCGAGCGGTGTTGGCAGTTAGCGAGGTAAAGGATCTAGATAACCTTGCAGCTATCGCTGACAAAATTATGGAGACCACGAGACCTTTACAAGCGGCTGAAGTAAATTGTCAAGCTGAAAAATCGGATGATACTTCATTTCTAATGTCGCAGATAGCCAAGTTAAGTGTGAAGGTCATGAAACTGGAGAGATCGAGACCAAGGTATCGAAGTGCTCGATGTAATTGGAGGCGGCGTACTACATCAAGCGGACGTTCGGTATCTGAACAACGACGCCCCAGGTCCGAATTATCGAAATGGCTATGTTTCTATCATCACCGTTTCGGTGTTAAAGCAAAGAAATGTGTTGAGCCATGTGCTTGGAATAAGCAGCCGGAAAACTAAACAAGGTGCAGCCAAGGGTGGATGTCTGCACCATATCGCCGTTCCACCGTTTATGCGTAACCGACCGCAAAAGTGGTTTACGTTTTCTTGTGGACACAGGTGCAAATATTTCAGTGTTACCGTACAAAAAACGACTCTATGACAATGTAGTTAGTGATAAATATAAACTTTATGCAGCTAATGGCAGTGAAATAAAGACATATGGTGTTAAATCGTTAGTTTTAAATTTAAATTTACGCCGACCTTTTCGGTGGACTTTTGTGTTAGCAGACGTTAAACAGCCAATATTAGGCGCAGACTTTTTAACCTATCATAAGCTTATAATAGATTTATATCGTTGTCGACTTATTGATCAAATAACAAATATAGATACTATAACATCGATAGTTCAACACGATGAGTCATCAATCACTACGTTGGATATAAATAATAAATATTATGACTTAATGTTAGAATATCCCGATATAACGAAGCCAATTTGTTTCAAGGAGACTCCAAGACACTCTGTTGTTCATTATATTGAGACTACAGGTCGTCCTGTATTTGCGCGACCCAGACCTTTAGCTCCGGACAAGTATCAGAAGGTAAAATCGGAATTTGAAATCATGCAAGATGTGGGCATATGTAGACCATCGAAGAGCTGTTGGGCAAGTCCTCTCCACGTAGTCCCGAAAAAGGATGGTGGTATTAGACCATGTGGTGATTACAGGCAATTAAACGCCATCACCAAGCCTGACAGGTATCCACATGCCTATCATTTCATTCCCATTAATAGTGAAGACATAGAGAAGACAGCCATCACTACGCTTTTGGTCTTTTTGAGTTCCCAAGGATGACGTTTGGGCTTCGTAATGCAGCTCAAACATTTCAGAGATTTTTAAATAACGTCGTACTTCAAAACCTCAATTTTATTTTTGTATATATCGACGATGTAATAGTAGCGTCGAAATCTGAATCCGAACATAAGGAACACCTCAGACTAGTATTTGAACGATTTAATAAGTATGGCTTAACTATTAACACTTCAAAATGTAGTTTCGGGCAGAACGAAATAGAGTTTTTGGGATACCATGTTTCGAAAGATGGTATTAAACCCTTAGAACAACGAGTTAGCTCTATAATTAATTTTCCTAGGCCTAAAACAATCGAGGAACTGAGACGATTTTTAGGCATGATTAATTTTTACAGAAGACATCTTCCTCAAGCAGCAGAGATACAGTCAAAATTAAATATATTTTTACATAATTCTAAAAAAAATGATAAGACGGAAGTCAAGTGGACAGACGAGTCAATTGCAGCTTTTGAACAGTGTAGGGAGAGCCTAATCAGCGCCGTTACACTATCACACCCAGCTGCAGATGCGAATATAGCCCTTATGACGGATGCATCTAAGACGTGCGTTGGCGCAGTATTACAGCAACGCGAAGGCGACACATGGAAACCTTTAGGATTTTTCTCCAATAAGCTGAGCGAAGCTCAAATGCGATATAGTGCTTTTGATAGAGAGTTACTTGCTATCTATATGTCTATAAAGCATTTCAGATATTTAATCGAAGGACGTCCCTTGACAGTCTACACAGATCATAAACCACTCGTTTATGCTTTAAAAAAAATACTTATACAGAAAACGATACACCGCGTCGATTAAGACATTTCGATTTTATAATGCAATTTTGTTCGAATATTGATCACATTAGTGAATGCCATCATACATCGATTATAATGCTCTTAGCGAGGCTCAGAAAAATGATAAAGAATTACAAGATTTATTGAAGTCTAAAAATTTATGTTTTAAAAAGTTTGAACTTCATAACAGTCAAGAATCAATTTACTGTGAAGTTTCAAAACAAATCGCACGACCATATTTGACTAAGGAATTCCGAGTGCAGGCTTTCAAACCGTACATGGATTGAGTCATCCGAGTATAAGATCAACTAGAAAGATGATATGCGATAAATTCTTTTGGCATTCTATGAACAAAGATGTTGCTAACTGGGCTCGAGCATGTATAGATTGTCAGAAATGTAAAATACATAGACATACAATATCACCTTTGGGTAAATTTCCCACAAGCAATCGTTTTGAACATATACATGTTGATATTGTTGGTCCATTACCACTTTACAAAGGATATAGATATTTAATCACGATGTTAGATCGAGCCATGGGTTGGCCGGAAGCCTTTCCCTTAAGAGACATAACAGCTGAGGCTGTTGCGGAGAAAATATATTCAGGATGGATTTCACGTTTTGGTTGTCCTTTGCGAATTACGACTGACCAAGGAAGACAGTTTGAGTCGAATCTCATCAATCAACTATCTAGGCGCCTTGGTATTATGAAAGCTCGCACAACTGCTTACTAGGAGTGTTCGTTATATTAGATAACTGAAAAAATAATCTATTATTTTTAAATAATCAAATCGCCTATTATTTATTTCATCAGGGAAGCGTTATTTTTTTAACGTTATTTTTTTAACGTTATTTTTATTCACAACTGCCTGCCGACCTTTCGCGCACTACACTGTACACAGGACACTTGACTCAAGTTACGGTGAATTTCTCCTAGCCGTATAATATTATTGTCACGAGTTACGTGCGCCAAATTATGCTCTAAGACAATTGCATATGAACTAAATTGAAATCAGTGTCCACTTCAAACGAATATATTATAAACTTTGCAAGGAAATTTTCAAGAGTTGATTGCAATCCAGATATACTCAATCGCCTCCTACTATCGTCGAGTCCACTGCTTATTAGTTTGAGGCCAAAGGCAAAGAGGAATATGCATCCTTTTTCAAAAGAAACAATACAAGTAAATATGCTATTGCCTTCTGAAGAAGATTCAGATTTTGAAAAATCTGAAACAGAAGAGATGGGAGAGTCTAATGATCAACCCTAGCGTTCTTCTTCGTCAAATTATTTTATGAATAAAAAATTTTGAAGAATTATTACTGCCAGCACTGTTTTTTAATTATTTTATTATATACTAATTTTACTATGAACGGTCTAAAGATTTTTACATCTACGGCCCGCGCACAATTTTGACCAAGTCGTCTGTCCATCTTAGTAAGTCCTACCTACTTTTACGCAAAAAAACTACACAAATAATTTTGACCCGCTAAAAAAGCGAAATACCCCTATGTGCGTCTGGTAAAAAATGGTTTTCGCAAATGCGGTTTGTATCCGTATAATCCAGATGCGGTGGATTATTCAAAATGTATCCAAAACAATTTAGAAAATAGTAAAGCCATTGCCCACAATTCTAAAAAATCTCCATCTAAGAAGACATTGAAAGAGTTTGATACTGCAACTAAAATCATAAAGTATTTAAACAAAGATGTATCAGTGTAGAAGTTGTACTACAAGTTATAGAAAATGCAAAACTTTACCAAGGATTGAATGATTCGGTTAAAAGTAATGCAACTGAAAATAAAAAGTAAAAAGAGAAAGTAGATGTCGATCAGGAAAGAATCAATAAAATTGATGAATGTATTGTTCAAAAAGACATAATAGAAAGTAAAAAAAATTTATTTTTTTTTTTTTATTTATTTATTTATTTCATGAAATATCAGTACATATTATATAACAAAAACAGATACAAACGATAATAATTGCAGAAGTTAAGAAACTGTGTCGCAATTATTAACGCCCTCCACCAGCAACATTACAAAAAAAATATGTACATAAATTGAAAAACTAATCAAAAATAACATCTATAAAAACAAAAATATAAACAAAAAAAATTGAGCTAAATTAAATGAGTTACAAAAAAATAAATTATCTTAAGTAAACCGGGAAAAGGAATAAATAATACTATTAATGCAAGGCATTACATTAAATTAAATAAGCAAGTAATTGATATGTAGTGAATGGGTCAGTGTGGGTTGTGTGAGTAAGAGTGTATATGTGGTGTGTGTGTGTGTGTGTGTATGAGCGTTTGTGTGTATGTGAGCGCATTATTTTATTAATTTCTCTGTCTGATCATAACTTAAGGTTAAAAGCCAATTTGTAAGTTTTATTTTACATTTTTTTAGTGTTAGTGGGTATATATTAATAGATTTATTTATTTTATTATAAAGAAGTGGCATTAAGAAGAAATGGTAACGTCCAGCCATCACTGTTCGCTTAGGTCTCAAGGAGCAGACTCTATTAGATCTACGCTTATTGTTTAAGTACTCTTCGTTGAAGGGTAACTGAGAGTGAAAACGTAGTGTACTTCTAAGTATGAATAGTTTGCGGACTGAAAGTACCTTACAAATAGAAAATACTTCTGCGGTCGGAAAACGCATGGGTTTAGAGATCATAACCTTTAAGACAGCTCGCTGAGTGCGTTCAAGATGAAGCATATTGGTTTTCAAAGCACCACCCCAGACCGGAATACAGTACGAAAGTATGGACTGAGCTATTGCAAAATAGATGGTTTTAAGGGTGTTTAAGTCTAAGGAAGATCTAAGGTTCTTAAAGATATATACTAATTTTCTAATTCGAGACACTGTCGATTGAATGTGTTCCTTCCAACTCATGGTATGATCAATTATGATACCCAGATATTTAATACTTGTTGTACGTGTAAGAGGGCTACATTTACATAAGGTAGAATTAGGGGAGCATGTGTGAGCAAAGATCTTGAAAGATGAATCAGGCACAGACGACGGTTTAGATGAAAAAGTTATAAATTTTGTTTTATCGACATTGACAGTTAACAGATTATATCTAAACCAATTCATCACTATAGTGAGTGCTGATTCTGCGTGCTTTTGAGTCTTCTCCCAAGTATCACCAAAAACTAGTAAAGCGGTATCATCTGCGTAAGTTATTATTTTACAGTTAGGGATATTGAGATTACAAAGATCATTAATGTATAAAAGAAAAAGGGTTGGGCCGAGCACACTTCCCTGTGGCACACCGAAAGAAACATTTTCCTCACAGCTACTAAATTTTTCTATCTTAACTATCTGGGAACGCTCGCTAAGGTAACTCTCAAATATATCCAGTGCCAATCCTCGAATCCCGACCATTTTTAATTTGTTTAAAAGATTTGGAATGGAGACCGAGTCAAAAGCCTTAGAGATGTCCAGAAAAATACCAATAGTTTTAGACTTCTTATCAACATTTTGAATAATTAAATCACTAAGGGTAGTAACAGCATCTTCAGTCGATTTTCCTGTTCTAAAGCCGTATTGATTATCGGCAAGAATATTGTTTTTATTAAAAAACATAACTAGTCTTTTATTTAATATTTTTTCGAAAATCTTCGAGAATACGGATAAAACGGAAATCGGTCTATAATTATTTATGCTCTCTTCTATACCATGTTTATAAATAGGATAAACAATTGCCTTTTTGTAAACATGAGGAAATGTACCACTAGATAAACACAAATTAAACACCTTTGTCAGTAATGGAACCAATACATGTTTAGCAGCTTTTACAACAGAAGTGGGGATGCCGTCCCAACCAACTGCGGAGGTCAATTTCAGACCTGAAATAATTGCCCTTACCTCGGCTTCATCAACGTCTAACATAACCATTGAGTTTACAATTTCGTAAGGAGCAAAAGGATTTGGGATAGAAGGTTGGGAAATATTTAAAGCTAAGTTTCTACCCACATTCGCAAAATAACTATTCACGTTATTTACTGAAGAAATAGGATCACTGCAAATGGTGAGTAACCTATTAGAAGGCTGGGATTTATTATTTATATTGGCAAAATCTTTGACCAATTTCCAAGTTTTGTTTAAATTATTTTTGGCCTTTAAAAATTCGTTTCGTTCGTACGTAGATTTGACTTTCTTCAATAAATTGTTGCAAAAATTTTTGTATCTAATATATGAAGTTTTTATAATGTCATTATCAGGATTTTTTTTAGTTTTCTTAAAAAGTTTATCACGATGTCGTATACAACGTAGGAGGCCAGGAGTAATCCAAGGTTTGATTATTCTTTTCCTACTAGGAATATTAACAATATGCGTATGAGAAGTAACTATAGATGAAACAATTGTTACTAGGGATTCGCTAACTTCTTCTGCATTGTTTGATATAAAAACGTTCGAAAAATCAGTGTTTTCAAGTGTAGATACAACAGCAGAGTTATCAATTTTTGTAGCAGTTCTTTTATTTCTTTGTGGTGCCATTCCGATATCGGAACAAAATAATACTGGAAAATGATCCGTTACGAGAGAGTCCAAGATTATGGTAGTACTATTTTTGTTACTTTTGACAATCATATGATCAAGGCAGCTATTATTTCGGGTAGGAAGTAGATGGGCAGGTAGTAATCCATGAGAAGCAACGAGATTAAGATATTTATTCGCATATTGATGTTGATTAGATTGTGAAATGTTAATATTGATATCACCTATAATAGCTACAGTACTACTATCTTTAATAGAGCTCAAGACAATATCCAAGCTATCAATAAAAGGATCAATAACAAGATATGAGGGGGAACGATATAGAGCTATTATTGTAAAATCAAAGGAAAATTTAAGCAGTAAGCAATTAGCTTCAGTAAAATTTGGTTCATTAACTGAACAGTCGAAATTATCTCTGATATACACAACAATTCCATCGTTTTGGTTGGCATATTTCGATTTGTACGAAGAAAAACTATGTATTACAGGAACATCATTCGTTTTACTAAGCCAACATTCTGATAAAATAATAACGTCCACAAGAAAATTAATGCGATGTAGTAATACTAAAAGATTACCAAAGTTACATTTAATACTTCTTATGTTAACGTGAAAAACTTTAAGTGATTTAGTTAAATTTTTAAGTTGATACGAGCACTGCTCAGGGGACAATATAAATGACTCGGAGGTAGAGAAGTCCTCGATTTCATCATTTATTTTATTTATGCAAGCATTAGTCATAACGTTAAGGTAAGGAGTAACAAAATTTCGAGAACTTTCAATATATAAAAATATTTCGGTGTGAAGAACCACCATGTAGTACGAACGGCGAAGTGAAAGACAATAGCCACCATGAAAATGATTATTTTTTTGCTAACATGTGTTGTGTGTATAAGTGAATGAGAGAGAGTTGTGTAGTAAGAGTGTAAGTAAGTATATATGTATTCTATTGAATAAGCCTTGCAATAAGAACTATTTTTTTGTACAACAAAACCATAAATTATGTTATTTATAAAGATAAAATATAAAATTAAGAACTTAGAGAGAACAGCTGAATATAAGGATAGGCATGATCCAGCAAAAACTAGTCATGCTTTAAGTTCCTGGAGTAACTTTGATAAGTCAGTTTCACTTTTAATATGTACAAGTCGATCATTTTCTTTTTTTCGAAGAAATATTTTGCCGTTTGAGATCCAACAAAATTTGTATTCGTTTGACTTGGCAAAGTCACGTGCAAGGAAATAAATTTTTTTCATTTTATTTGATAAGTTTTCAGTTATATATATAGGTTTTGAGGGGCCATCAAGTTTTAACTTATCAGTAGTTAGTCTATTATTTTCTTTATTGGATCTTCGGTACAACTTTATTATTTTCTCTTTCATCAAAACACTATTTAATTCAACTATCACAGTTTTATTTGCTGAGTCTCGCGCCCCAATACGAAAAACGTCTTTAACATCATTTGGTGCTATTGAAACCTTTAGGTTCTTTCCCGTTGAAATGACGGTATTTAGAAGGCTTTCTTTCGTCTCAGACCTTACGGTAGGGATGTTTTTAATTTCTAAGCAGGTGGATCTGGAGAGGCGTTCCAAGTTGTCTAATCTCTCTTCTAGGGTGTGGATATACTTTAAATTGCTGCTATGATCGGATTCTAGTTTATTAATTAAGTTATTAATAGTATCATACTTTTCTGATAAAAAATCGACAGATGCACGGATTTCATTATTCTGGTTTTTGATTTCATAGACAGTTTCATAAATTTTCTCAATCTTCTTATTCTGTTCTTCTTTAAATGTGGAGAACATATCTCTTAATTCATCCATGAATGTTAACAATTGCATGTCCGAATGTGAACGCTTATATCGTGAAGTAATGTTATCATGAGTAGAAATGGAACTCGAATCGTAGTCTTGTTTTTTACTAAGATTAGGTTCTGAAATACATGGCTGTAATGGTGATGATGACTTTGGTCCAGACGGAGGTGTACGTTGAACAGACATAGTTTTTGACAAAATTAAAAAAAAAAAAAAAAATAAAAATAAAATAAAAATCAAGTGAATGAACTACAAGAGTTATTGTCAGAGAATAGTTGAAAAAGAAAATACTCATGACTACAGAGAGAAGCCTACAAAGGAAATAATTTTAATTAAAAGCAGTGGAGTACAGAAAAATAATAATATGAGGATGCTTTTACTAATTCACCAAAACAGAATATTCAGGCTAATAGCTATCTTAGTGACCTATCTTTGCCACCAGGTGATGTTACATTTATGAATAATTAACTGGACGACGAAATAAATCTAGGTACATTTGAAGTTAATGAAAATTCAATTTTAATGCCTGATAAAGAGAAATCAGGAATTCAATATAGCCAAAATGTCAAAAGATCTCTTGGTTTCAGAACTCTGATTCTATGATTCAGAGAGATACTCAGAGAATGTCACCCATTGTACGAAAACATCTTGTTATACCCTCGCCAATAAAAAAATCCTCTACACGTAGAAACAACATTTAAAAAAAGATAATAGTGAAGAAACTCAATGTGTAGACCTAAAAAAATTGATTTATTTCTTTGTAAGTTTTGCAAAAAGCAACTAACAGAAGAAAAACATTTAGAAATGAAGAACTTACAAAATTTTTGAACAATAAAAATAAGACTGATTAATAAAGCTTTAAATAATTATTAAGAATGTTATATTAGAGATATTAAGTTGTTTGTTTTATAATATGTATGTTCCTAACTAATTTAACCTTTAAATGCATTTTGTACCGAAAACGGAACAACTACTTTTAACACAATTATCTCTGTAAATGGTAAACTTTGCCAATGTTGCCTATTGCGAAAAAGAAAAAAATGGTCTATAAATCAAAAAATTAAGCTTTATCTGTGGATATGTCAAATATTTTTTTTTTTATTTGTCACTTTGTGGACGATTCCGCCATTTTAGAGGCACAAAGAAATTTTCAACTTTCAATCCCAAAGAATCTTGGTGTAATTTCAATAATTTTGCGAAAAAAAACATTCACTCGACAGGTAAGTACCTATATTTTACATCAAACATTGAATTTTTGTATTTCTAGCTAAACTTGAGGTAAAACGTAGAAAACAAATGTTGTGCCGAAAACGACCCCTTGTGCGTTTAATGCATATTTTTCACTCGACTTCAATATTCTGCTTTATTTGTACAATGTTTTATTTGACAATGTTTTATTGGTACCTATGTGATAATTTTTGCTTTGTTTTGTTATTTTTTTATAGCTATGAAGGATAAAGACATAGAAGCTATGCTACAAGCCTTAGAAAATGGCGAGATATCCGATGATGGTGCCGAATCTGATGGAGATGATTTGGATTACTATCCAAGTCGCTCAGAACTTTTAGATGCGTTAGAAGATAATGACGATGGTCGTGCTGATGAGGTTGATGACTCTGATGACCCTCCTTTAGTTCAAGAAGAAGACACGGCTGTCAATGATGGTGATCCTGCTTTAGTCTCGGAAGATAATGTTCCATCTACTTCTCAGAGCTCAATTCCTTCTGTTACCCGAAATTTGTTATGGAGAAAAAGAAATTTAGTTTTTTCAGAAGATAAAATAGCTTTTTTAGGATCCTATGAGTTACCTAGTCATCTAATGGATTTGGAAAGCCCTTACCAATTTTTTAGCTATTTTTTTACGAACGAGTTCATTGATTCGATTGTCCATCAAACAAATTTATATGCAGTAGAGCAACAACCTAATCGAACCGAAACTTTTACTAAAGACGATTTCCGTAAATATCTTGGAATTATAATATTTATGTCAGTGTATCGTTACCCCAATACAAGGTCATACTGGGGTAAATTTGGATTTGGGCCTATTCGTGAAACTATGCCAGTTAATAAATTTGAAAAATTCAGAAAAATATTGCACTTCAATGACAACTCCAAACACTTACCTGCAGAACATCCCGACCATGACAAGTTACATAAATTGAGACCGGTCATAGAACATTTGAATCAAAGGTTTTCTAGTGTACCTATTGCCCAAAGATTATCAATTGACGAGCAGATGTGTTCTACCAAAGTAGGGCACTTCCTGAAACAATATATGCCCAATAAACCCCACAAGTGGGGTTTTAAATTATTTAATATTTGTAACTTGCTCGGATATGCTTGTAAATTTACAATATATTCTGGCAAAGAAAAAGACGATAGGCTTGCAGATGAACCGGATCTTGGAGTAGTTGCACAAACTGTATTGAAGCTGATAAGAGTAGTTCCGCGTCAGAGAAACCACATTGTATATTTTGACAATTATTATACGTCAATTCCTCTCATGCATTTTTTAGCAAAACAAGGTATACATTCCTTGGGTACCATCCAAAGAAATCGTTTGGGAAAATCTTGTAAACTGCCATCTAAACAAGAAGTTATGAAAAAGTCAGTACCTCGAGGACAATACGAAGAATACGTTACAAGTTTGGATGGTGTTGACATTACTGCTGTTTCATGGAAAGATAATAAAGCAAGTGGTTCTCACTTCAACGTATGTCGGAGCTGAACCGGCAGAAAAAGCCGATCGATATGATAAGAAGGAAAAACGAAAGATCCAAATAAATTGTCCTAAATTAGTAAAGGAGTATAATATACATATGGGCGGTGTTGACCTGATGGACGCTCATTTAGGCCGGTATAGAATCCATCTAAAGAGCAGAAAATGGTACATGAGAATATTTGACCACTTGTTAGATCTCACTATCATAAACGCGTGGATTCTTTACAAGCAAGTCAACATTAAAAAAAATGTCCCTAAAAAGGACATTATGGATCTCGCCAGTTTTCGATCTGAATTAGCCGATACACTGTGTAAGTACTCCTCGCCTATTCCAAGAGGTCGTCCAAGTAGTAGTTCATTGCAAGAGCCACCTGCAAAACTTCGAAAAGGAAAGCCGTGTCAAGTTTTGCCTCCATCAGATGTAATACGTGATGGAATAGGACATGAACAAATACGAACACCAGATAGACAAAGGTGCATGTTTCCTTCATGTAATTTAAAGACTGTTACGATGTGCAGTAAGTGCAAAGTTCATTTATGTGCAAAAAAATCAAAAATTGTTTCAATGAGATACATAGAAACTAAATGTAAAATTTATGTTAGTAATGCATGTAGTGCCCAAAACGGCACATGGTATTTTTTTGTGAAAATAAATAAAAATACAAGGCTAAGAATTTTTTCATTATTTTTCCCCTAACCTATGCTCCTTTAACTATACAAAAAAAATGTTTTTAAAGAAAAATCAGAATTCATGCATTTAAGGGTTAAGCATTAAATTTATTATATTAATTATTGATCTCATATAATTATGTAGAGACCGGCTACTGGTAAAAGTATGGCTGACAAGTGGATTTCAGAGGCCGAGTACTGGTGAAATGTGCCTTATTTGATTAAAAATGTGATTTTATTGTTGGACAGTATAATTGTCCTTTACATGGCTTTATAAGAAAGTTTAATAAATGAAATGAATGAAATGAAATGAAATTTAACTAAAACTATAAAAAATCTTTTATTTTTTTCCTATAAGTATTATTTCATGTAAAAACAAACTTCTAGTTTCAGTCAGGTTCATTACCCTATCTAAAGATACACTACTATTTTTGGTGAATATTGGATAAAAAATAAACAGATTAACAGGTTAACAGTGCACGAATTCAAAAAAAATGGGTAATATGAGCATAATTTGAGTTAGTAAAATTATTAAACTATGATTTTGTCATGATTACTATTTTTACACGAAAAAATAAAACTATCAAGTTTTACTGCTATTTAATGACCAGCCAATGATCAAATAAATATCTTAGTAAAATTATATACAAGAACACATAAGAATATTTTTAATATATCAAATAGAAAAAGAAAAAAACGTTTTTTTCCATTCCTGAAAAACGAGATATTTTGAGTTGTGCTACTTTTTATCTAGGTGTGCGATATCCTCTACAACGGAAATGATGTTTACGAGTAACAATCGCTTCTCAAAATGTTTCACGCAAACGTATAGTTTGCTTTTTTGATCACCATCAGACACGCATTTTAACTAGTTATGAAGTCCTATCTCAGTTTTTGGGTAATTAGAAGTTAGAGCAATTTAACGTAATCACGCCTTGTTACATCCAGAACACAGCACTTATAAAACGCCATGATACAAAGCAATATTACCGTTGTAGCTTGAGAGAATATTAAGGAAATTAATCAACGCAGATCTACTCGAAAATAATTAAAAGTAAAACTAAAAACACAATTCACAAAATATGACAATTAACGAAAAATAATACAATATGGCGCCATTTTGAGGAGGGATCGCCGATGTACTCTCCATCAGAGACAAGGAACAACAATAATCTGTGATCGCTGAATGGCACCACAGATTAATAGAATAGCACAAAGCAACAAACCAAGGAACAACTGAATAGTTGTAGTCTCCCTAATCTGTGTGAATAGTGAATGATTACTATTAGGCTTTAATAAGTTTGTTAGTCATCCATGCATAATACTTAAACCTCTTGAGTAGTGATGTTGATAATCAATTATCAATAATCTATTAATTGATTATTTAGTTAATCGACCATTATCGATGGCGGATAAATAAAATGTAATCGATTTAATCGATCGTAAACGATTATACTAAAATAATCGTCAAAATGAGTGCCTAGTTTAAGGTCAATGACTGTTTGGTCGGTATACACAGATTTTTGAGAGTAGCATTACGTAATGAAACTTGAAAGTGATTGAGGAAATAATATGTTTATTAAAAAACAGTTGCTATTTTTAACCCACTTCCAAAAGGAGGAGTATGTACACCGACTACGCTGAGATTTATAATCCGATTTACGTGATTCTTCTTTAGTTTGATGCAGAATAGTTGCCATTTGGTCCCATAAAAAATTTACATAGTTTGGCCCAGTAGTTTTCATTTTATGAAAAAAAAAATTATGAAAATTTTTGTTTACGTGTATGTAATTTTATGTGTGTTCGCGGATTGCTTCGTCATTCATAAACCGATTTTAATGATTCTTTTTTTGTTTGAAAGGAGATATCTCAAGGGTGGTACTATAATAAGGAAACCAGGATCTGTTGATGGCATCCCAGAGAAATCGAGGGGAACCTTCGAAAATCGTAGTGGCGACCTAGTGCGTTTGTAAAATTTTTTTATTAAGTATTTTAAAGCACTACTATTTAATGAAGGTCTGGGATCGATCTGGTGATGGAGCCGAAAAACAGTCGAGGGAACTCCTTAACGATTTACAGCAATTACCTGATACCAGATATTTTCGAAGTCGGTGCTAGCCGATACAAATCAAAGCACACCGACTTCGAAAAATCTGATTAGGTATCTATTCTAAATGAAAACCCCTGTTTAGTTGTTTTTTAGTTTTCCTGGAAATCAATTATTTTTTTTAAGTTTTTATGTCTGATTTTGTTATAGGCTTGGTATTTTTTCATAATAAAACACCGACTACACAATTTATTAACCTAGTTTTACTTATTTACCACCATTTCGGTCAATTTCAAATGTAGTTATAAATTCTTCAGATAATCGAAAACATTCGATTCATAATCGATTAATCGATTTACGCTTTTGAGTCGCAATCGATTAGTCGATTATGAAATAAATCGATTATCAATATCACTACTCTGCATTCCTTGAGTCTTCAATAGGAAAGATTTCTCGACAGGAGGGCGTCACGTTATTCTATTTCACAATACGCCCATTTACATTAAGGCTGAGGCTAAGCAATTTATTATGATATCACTTTCATACCTGTTTTTTGCTTCTATTGTATTCGCATCTTCCGTGTGCAATGTATTGTACCTGAAAATTAGACCAGCTGAAGGAAAAATTGAAAAGGAGAGGTGCATCCTGCGGTGGTCCTGACTGACTGATGGATCATCACACAGCCTAAACTGGTGGTCGTGGAAACGAAAAATTTGGAGGACGTATTCCTTATATGATGTAGGCGTCCGATAAAAAAGGATTTTTCAAAATTCATCCCCTAAGTGGATAAAATAGAGGATTAAAAATTGTATGAGACTCTCTCATTATTAATGTAAAATACACAAAAAGTGGTGTTTAGCTTTAAGATAAAAATATAAAATATATTTATTTGTTTTTTTCGAAATTCATCCTTTAATGAGGTAATATGGGTAATAAGTTTATATGGGCAAAGAATTATTTATGATCAGAATTACTTGTCGCTTACCATCAGGCGTCATGGAGTCATCTTGTCGAGCGACAATAAAAAAAAATAAAAAAAAAAACTTGAAACTTGGTATTAATGCTTTTCAATAGAGTTAAATAAATACATGTTTTAGCATTTTTCGAAATTCAATGCCAAAAGGGGGTAAAATGGGGGATGAAAGTTTGTATGAAAAGAAATCATCTGTAGACGATTTAAGAGTTTTAAAATCACTTTCTTTAAAATGATGTTCACACAGCCTTAAATATGAAGATTGTGATTTTGTCTATTTTGGTCATCTTATGAAATTAATTATTGCTTTAGCTCACAATTACTTCAGTGTCTGTCTTTTGGGAACAAATGATATCTATTTACTTTCCATCACAATATGTCAGTTTAATAAAATTTTAAATAAAATAAAAAAAAAATTCATCCACGCTATAGAGCTTTACAATATACTGAGGGCTATAGTTATCGCGACATCTGGCGGTAGAAAAAGGAAAAATTCTTCTAGTTCCTTGAGTTTTGACTCTAGGTTATTTTTTTTTAACAAACGTCATTGTCAAAGACAAAGTCATTCTGACAAAATTATCCTGGCGGGATATGACTCTATCTCTATGAGTTGGCGTCCCTTTCAGTGAGAATATAAAGTAGTGCGATGTTTTGTAAATAATGGTGGCTGGTCAAAAGTTTTATGTGTATGGTGGTGGCCGGTGGCGTGAAATTGATACATTTACAGGACGAATAGCAGGTTGGGGCGCTGTACATTTTGTAAGCGTTCGGCGCGGGAGACTGCAATTGGCGCGGAAAAATTCAGTTCTAAGTGGCTTACGAGCCCTAGCATGCGGTAGACCCACATCTGTACATGATGGCCCACAACTTTCACAAATAAGGTAATTTTGTGATATGTTTTCAAATACATAATAGTCTTCGCCGGGGTCTTTTATGTTGTTTTTTTTTTTTTTTTTCATATAATACTTAATTATTGAACGTGACTGAATAAGGTATGAAAAGCTGATAACCGTTAGACTCTTGAACAGATTGAAAGGACACTTATGTACATTTTGTAAATAAGAAAATAACCTATATAATAAGAAAACATGTTTTATTCAAGTCAGAATTCAGGCAAGGTGTCTTAGCTTCTTTCACGGATTAAATCAAAAATAATTAAAAGTTCTTATAAGTTATACTACATTAAACATTTTGACAACATACATATACTATCTCATCACTATTGTGCTATGCATATTTATAGATTTCCCTCAATACATTACATTAGATCAATAAACAAAAAAAAAATTTTTTTTAGATGTGACAAAACAAAAGATATTGAGAAAGCACAGCAAGCGCTCAGTGAGCCCAAGTCTCATAATCATCAACATTGCTGCCAACATAACTGTCAGTAAGTAGATTCAAAAGCAACTGATAAATTTTATTAATAATTTTAAATGTACACATGTAGTTGGCTAGTGTATGTAAAGAGAAATATGGTATGATGAACATTTGGCACAAGTTTAGTATATAGTATGGTATGGCCTCTGGAGGAGTGGGTGGTATTTTTGGAAAGGAGAGGTGATAGGGAGTCTAAATATATTTAACAATTATTTTGAGGAAATGAAGGAGTTTGTAACCTTTTGATAAGAAACTGTCTACTAAAATTATGGCAAGAAACTGTGTTATTAAATTTTAGTAGCTTTTTTAAACAGTTATAGATCTGAGTTTGAGTCTCAGATTAGACCCAGCGAGTTATTAGGTGATTTTTCATCAAGAAATATTGGAAATGGGGTAACTCTGAAGTCAATTAAACTAGTGAGTAATCTTTAAGTGGTTGTGTTGATATTTGAAAATCCATACTAATATTATCAATGTGAATGTTTGCGACGATGGATGGATGGATGTTTGTTACTCTTTCACGCCAGAACGGCTGAACGGATCTGGATGAAATTTGGCACAGAGATAGATTATAGTCTGGAATAGCGCATAGGTTACTATTTATCCCTGAAAAATGTACCATTCTCGTGGGATACATTTATTTTTGTCTAGGGACAAACCCAAAAGGAAGCAAGAGTAAGTCGCTAGTCCTTCATACTTTATGAAAAAAATGGACACAGAGAACAATTATTTTAACACTTATTAGACTTAGTAGTCTTAGTTAACTTAGTAAACTTTGTATGAGTATGTTGATTATTTGTCGATGTTTAAAAGGCTTGTTAGGTTTAGATCAAATTTAGTAGAGTAGAGAATAGTACTATAATTTGGAATAAACACAATATATATAACTGTTAGGTATCTGTGGATGAATCTGTCCTTACATGGATTATAGAAAAAACATTTAACTGTTAACATAAATAACCTTTTTAATTTATAAATGTTTTTTTTTTCAGTTGCAATGCAGATGCTATTTTCAACAGTATATTAAAGCCTATAACAAGCACAGTGGCTGTACAGTGTACCATCAGTGGCCCAAGCAGATTGTTTGAACCTACAGTAACTAATAATCCAAATTTGACAACAATATTAAGTACAAATGATAATGAAAATTATAACAAAGAAAAAGAAAAAAGAGCAGCCAAACGCGACAGAATAAGCAGTGATGAGAGTGATGTATCTAACACCAGAGTTACTCATAAAAAAAATAAAACTAATGACCAACTTACTTCACTACAGCAAAAACAATCTCAAAGACCGGAGTCATGTAAAGAATTGTTAATTACCGAGGAAGATATCCTCTTGATAAGATCTTTTATAGAGCATGATGATGAAAATATTTTTGGTATAGACTTAGAAAAGTTTGATAGTGATGACTATTATAAATGCTTAGTGTGTTATAAGCTGAATCCTTTAGTGAATGTAGAGAGGAGCAAGAAAATTGCTGATATGTTACAAAGGAAAAATTCAATAACTTCGTCTGTGTCTCTGAGAGATTTCATAACGAACTTAGGCCTCCAAAGGGTTGAAGAAGCTAGTCAAGCTAGCAATAAGTACAGAATACGTCGACGGAAACCTGTTCAAAACCATTCAAGTGATAGTGACTTTGATAAAGAAAATATGAAAAAAAGTGTTATATCAACAAAAGTTAAACAACGTAATGGCTTATTAGGACAAAAATACAAAGGAGTTGTGAAAAGAGATCCTGTGACTGGACAATTTAGGTCGGCCAAAAGATTATTGCGGGAAATGAGGTCAAAACAACAAGTGAATGAATCAATGAAAACAAATCATTTATTAAAAGCAAATAATAGGGAAAAAGAAAAGGAGTCGGTTAAAGAAAATGAGTCAGTTAAAGTTAATGATAAAGTAAAACTAAATAATTCAGTCAAAATCAATGATAAAGCAAATGTGAATGACAAAGCAAAAGTGAATGATAAAATAAAAGTGAATGATAAAATAAAAGTGAACAATAAAATAGAAGTGAATGATAAAATAAAAGTAAATGATAAAATAAAAGTGAATGATAAAGTAAAAATGAATGGCAAAGTGAATGTGAATGAAGGTGTTAAACGAAAAGAAACAGTGAAAGTGAATGATACAGTGGAAGTAAGCAGTAGCGGCAGTGAGGACAGAAGAGAACCAAGAGAGCGAGTAAAGAGACCCCGGCTAGCGGTCATAGCCGCGAAACGGTAAGGTTGTTATTGATTTTATTATCATATACTGACTTTTTTTCCTAGCTTTGTGTAGATGTAAAATGTATTGATGATTGTGTGTATGTATGTGTGAGTATGTGTGTGAATGTGTGTGTGTGTGTATGATGTGTTTGTGTATGTTTTTTAATCCTTCAGGCTGAAAATGCTGGATGGATTTGGATTAAATTTAGTACACAAATACTTCTTTTTTAATGTTGGGAAATGCATTTATGCGTACCACCTTTATACATACAGGTGGTTATGTGAGAATCACCGGCTAGAAAAGCCAGTACTACTCACTAAAACCCAACAAAACCTCTTCCGTCTTCTTTCTAATCTATTATCTCTAATCTACTTCGGCAGACCTGCCGTTGGAGCGTCGTGGTTGAGTGCGTAAGCGATCCTTCGACGTTCCATTAAGGGAGGTTTTGTTGGATTTTAGTGGGTAGTACTGGCTTTTCTAGCTAGTGAGTCCCACATAACGACCTGTATGTATACAGGTGGTATGCGTAAATGTATTTCCCAACAAGAAAAAAAAGTAGGCACCTAGGGCAACCCGAACGAAGTGAGATCAACTCGCTAGTTTAAAATAAACAAATATTTTTTATTTTGATTTTTGCTTTACACCTGGGATCGATAAAACAAAAATAAAACTGCGAAGTATAATTTTACATATTATATACTAAAATTAGGTTGTACAGCAGTGGGATTGAGCCGAGGCGAGAGTATACCGAAGCGGAGGACGTGGCCCTTGTGCAATGGGTGCGGGAGGCGGGAAGGGCTAGACATGTCAACGGGAACAAAATATGGCGGGAGTTACAACCCATACATCATAAGAAAACAGGACGTTGTGAGTCGCTTTTTTATTGTGTTTGACCTTGCAAGTGCAAAGAACAATATTGTAACTCAGTTTTTGGTAAATAAAAATGATTTACTGTTTCGTTTGAACGGTATATTGTGTTACAATGTTGTTCTTTGCCGATGTTGATTTATATTTGTGTACTAGGGCTCTCGGTAGACAGGGATTGTCCTACCACAGACATAAATTTTTTTTATTGGAAAATTTAAAAAAATATGTCGACAACAGCGCCACCTATCTGGTCCAATTATCGCTGAGACTCTTGGTGATTGATGATAAGTCCACAAAGAAATTCATCAGAAAAGGTGAAGCCGTTCTTTAAAATATTAAGTTCTTTCACTTTTCAATACATATAATAAAATTCTGAGTTGAATCTGTATATTAAATATTTTTTGGAAAATCTTATTGAAATGGTCATTATTATCGATATGGAGGCCAGATTTTTTATCTGTTTGTCTGTGACCGCATCACAAGAAAACTACTGGACAGATTTTGATGAAATTTGGTATGATGATAGCTGGTTATCCGGGTCAACATATAGAATACTTTTAACTGCGGGAAAATATCTCATCTCTGAGAAATCTATACTAAACGTTAAAACATAACTAGGGACGAACCCGAGCGATGGGAGGGTGAGACGCTAGTTTAATATATTTGCATTATTTTTATATTAATTTAAAAAATATATATTCTTAAACTAATTTTTAAACAAGATTAAGTGATGGTGATAAATGCATAAAAAATTTCATTAATATGGATAAAGCCGTAATTCTTTAAAATATTTTATTTTCACTTTTTTTTTTTAAATCGAGTTCGTCTTATATTAATATTCAAAAAAATATTATTAATTTTAAACTATATCACCCAGTTGATGTATTTATTAAAAAATAAATAAAACAAACACATTTTGATTGGACTATATCTGTTTTATAGTCCGGACATGGCATTCCCTTCGTAACCGCTATCTTCGATATTTGCTGCCCACATTGGGCAAATTGGAGATGCCGGCGGACGAAGCAGCGCGTTTGCGAGCCGCGGCCGCTGCTGGTATTTATTTGATATTAATATTATATTATAAATATATTTAAATATGTCATTAATTGTATTAGTATTAATATTTACACCCTAATTATAAAAGAATAAATAATATTTTTGAAGTTATACTTCCTTTGGGATATTTGGAAAAAATTATGAGTGTAAAATTTTTACGATGCGCGCGCACACCGACAGCCAAAAAGCGACATGATTAAGTTAGCTAATAACTGTTTGTTGCCATGGTAACTGTTGTTATTGTCTGACAAATGATATATAATATTATATTCTTTTCTTAAATGATATTCCATAAATACATATATGATTGCAATATGCCTAATATGCATTATTTAACTATTTTATTAATTTATCATTCCTTTTACAAACGGAGAGTTGTGACATACGGGATGAAATCTTTAGCTATTTTTGTTCTGTTACGTCAAAGAAGTATAACTTCTTATCTAAAAACGTAACAATTTTCATTAAAATAAGTGTGTGTGTGTGTGTACTTATTTACGAGTACACACACACGTTTTTTTTAATGAAAATTGTGACTTTTTAGATATTTTTTCGAATTATAACGTTTATTTTTTTTTTTTATTATAATTGGTGGTAATAAAAATAATTTTAAGCATGTTTTAGTAGCTTTTTCAAAAGTATTAGTATTCAACGGGAACTGCAAACCTAAAAAATGTATGTAAAAGTACATAACCTAAATTTGACAAACATACATATTCATTCAATAATAATATTACTTAAAGTTGGTAATAGGAAAGATCTCTAGCACTAATTTATACCAGTAATTTTTACTATGTTTTTTGTTACTTATTTTTTTTTCTTATTTTAATATGTATTGATGTATTAGAAATACTCTTTTTTTTTTTAATGTACCAGCAGTTTAGAAAATAGCGCCTCCGTCCCGAGAACTACTTTAAAAACTCGGGCAAATTAATTTTTACATAAAATTAAAATCTATAAATTTTACTCAATGTATAATTCAATCATATGTATGTATGTATATATATATATATATATATATATATATATATATATCCACAACGATATATATGTATTTTTATTTAAAATTACATAATATGTGTAGTGTATCAACTATCTGGTATCCATAACACAGGCCTCGTAGCTTACCATGGAACTAGATGGTGCTGTGTGTAATTAATGTCCCAAGATGTTTATTTATATTTACGAGTATGTGCAATAACAAAAACGGCAATTAAAAAAATTCTGAACAACAATTCAATTACGAACAGCAAAGAAGACGAAAGAAATTCATTTATGCCAACTTAAATTTTTACAGGACATCTAAAATGGCGGAAACAAACACTTTTAGTTAAGGAGAAACGTGTCATCAGCGCTTGGTCCAGACGACCCCGCTCCTTCCCACGCGAGTCCCCCTCCCCTACCAAAAACCAATCATCCCCCAACCCTTCCAAAAACCAATCATCCCCCAACCCTTCCAAATCTAGACGTGACTCTCCAACAAACCAGTCACTATCATCTCCCAACACTTCTAAATCTAGCCATGATACAGATTATTCACCGTATTTAAATCAGTCTGAAAGTCCGCCAAAAAATCAAAATACAGGTAATTTATAGTTGCTAATAACGTTATTAAATGTTTGTAATTTATGCTTCGCTCGGGTTCGTCCCTAGGTACGTTTTAATTTTTTTGAACGAAACCCTAACTCTTTTTCTAAAATAAAAGTAGCCTAAGTTACTCCTAATAACATGAGCTATCTGCAAGTGAAAGTCCCGTCAATATCAGTCCAGCCATTTCGGAAGTTAGCTGGAACAAACAGACAGACAAAAATTTTAAAAAATGTGTTTTTTCTTATAATTACCGTATATAATTTCATATGCATTCAGTATAAAGCTGTTATTTTGACATTACAGACACTTCAATTTTATTTATATCTATAGATTAATATCAGGAATGTTATGTTAATATGTGATATGTTATTATTCCACGGGTAATATTCTATAATCCGGGATAGTAAGTAGCCTAAGTCCTAGTCTAAGTTTTACAATGTTTGTCTAAATTTATCGTATTTGGTTTTAATATAAGTTTTTTTTGTTAAAATTAAAAAAAAAACCGTCTGTTTGCCTATGTCTGGTATCTCCGGAACTGAATTTATATTGAACTGGTAGTTAGAGGGTGAGGGCGAGTTACGCTATTTTTATCCCATGAGATTAAAAGATTTTACTAGGAATAATAATAGGCTTACTTAATATTTAACGGTTAGAAGATTTGGAAGGGAGAGAGATAAACAAAGTTTATTCATCGGAACACATGGAAGGAGTTGCGGGTGAAAGCTATTATTTTTATTATGTGTCTCCAAAAACACACAGCATTGAGATGAAGAAGCAGCTTTGTGATCTGTCAAAACTATCGAGAATACAGATTAAAAACATACCTGAATCCAGTAAAGTTTGATAATTAGGTTACCAGAGGGCGCAGGCATCAGCTTGCCGCCTTTTCAGCTGTCAAGTGTCATAGCGTTTTGTGATTTGAAAAAGTTTACATCGAAAAGTTACGAAATCGATGTAAATTAAGTTTTTAGGTGAAGTTTTAGTGAATTTTATGTGTAAAAAGGAGATTGGTAAGCATTGTTAATATTTTTAAAACATGGAACCTATGCGTTACAACGACGTGAAGGTCGGTCGGAAGTCAGTTGCTCCGGAGGGAGAACGTGTCTCGGCCTCGATCTCTGCAGCTTCGGGGAGCGGCTTCTCTTCTTCCTCGAAGGTGGAGGAGGGCTTGGCTTTACCCATGCAGAATAGACGTCGTAGAACGCATAAGTGAAATTTAGATCCTAGGGTTTATACCTACTTTAATCTCAGATGTATTATATATTTAAATATTTAACGCAGTTACCAGCTTACATGTATTTGTATACACAAGACAGGGTAGTAGCGTTAATTCTGAGCAATTTCTTATAATTCTAATCGACTGTCAACAAGTGTATTACTTGAAACATTAATATTAATTCTTGATAATTTAGGTACTGACTTTGTTATAAAAAGCATTGTTCAACCTATTGGTAGATATTGTTTTTCTTAATTAAATAAACTACAGTAGTTTTATTCCCTAGCTTGAAAGGCTATTAGATATAAGAAACTATGGCAGGATAGTCTAGCTTTTACTGAGTTTATAGTTTTTAAAGTTGATGATGAGCTAAGGGTCATTTTAATAAATAAAAAATTATTTAGCTTCTACAGAACTCAATAGCTGCGCTATTTACTGGGGAAGCAAAGACAATTATTAAGAACGGTTTTACAATCAATACTTGACTGGGCGGTAGTCAATCCAAAGGTTTTAAATTTAAATTCATTACATGAGAATATTTCAAGAACCTGGCCCAGGTTGTGCAAGTCATATAAATTTAGAAATAACTATGCAAATAATAGGTGCCAAGCATTCAGAGTTTTTTGAAATTAAGCATGATACCTTAAAGCAACTTTATAGAATGTTCCTCATAGGTCAGAGTATTTATTTAGTCTAGAGGCCCTAGGGCCAATTATAGTTTCTTGGAGGTTCTAAGATTTTATTTGAGGAATAAAAAAGTATTAAATCATACAAAACATACTGATTTATCTTTTATTAAAATATATAGAAAAAGGGTAAAAGTCAAAAGTTCTAAAAAGAAATGTAGACATACTGTTAAGAGGGACCAGTCCTTCTGTCAATGTGAGTCCAATAGCAGAGCCTCCAGCTCCAATAATAAGCAAGCATTAAAATCAATAGAACTTCAAAGGGTGGTACCTAAGATTTGTTCACAGACAAATGGACTCGGAGGGGTGCCTATCAGTTTGTTTTAAACTGCATAGCCAACTGCCTTTACCCTTTAGAATGAAACCTCCTCTGAAGTTTCCATTCAAGCTGATTTAGTACATAAGCAACCCGAGTTATTCAGACGTAGCTTGAATAATTTAAGAACAACTAAAAAATATGTTTTCAGTGAGGACAACAGATGGTGAGCTGTGTCCCCTCTTTGACCTCAGAGCCTTAAAATACTCATATAGTAATAACTCAGCATAGTAATAAAGCGTTTTATTTGATGTCTCAGAGAGATGTAATAAACTTTCTTTAGATAGGATAGTATAAGCTTTCTTTCAGCCCAGTAATTGGATGGTGAAAACAATTATTCACCAGGCCCATATTAATTTATGGCCTATATTCATTTATGTATGACAAAGGCACACAGACGGTTCCTCTGTGCCATTTACGAGGAAGAGATCCTCCAGTTGACAGCCTTATCATTTAGCCTGTCTATTGCCCCCCGTACTTTTGAAGCGGTATCGAACTGGGTTGCGGAAACCTTGCGAAACCGAGGTACTTTTGCAGCGGTATCGAACTGGGTTGCGGAAACCTGACGAAATCGAGGTTAATCGTTTGCTATATCTGGGCGATTACCTGCTGTATGCCAGGACAGATTCAAGTGATTTGCGCAGGTTGCGGAAACACTCGCAATCTTGGAATCTCTGGGTTGGCTCGTAAATTACAAAAAATCGGTTATAGTGTTCACACACGAGCTACAATAGTTCAGTTTAGCTTGGAATACCCAAAGTTTAACGTTAGCCCTGCCAACCCAGAACGTCCTCAGAATAAAAAGAACTTTGTTAAAGTTGTTAAAAGGAGACAACTGCTCTCTAGGGGAACTTTGAACTGTGGTAGGCTTGTTAAACGTTGCCAACCATGCAGTTCTTCAAGGTTAGCTACACTGTTGCAGGGCATAACTTTTCCTAAAGAGGTTCACCCAGAGGGGTTGGAAAAAGAAATTATGCCCCAGTAAGTGACAGGCGCTAAGTTGTGTGTGGTGGTTGGATGCAATAGGCTGCAGTCCAACTCCACAGAGAGGAAGTAACGTACTTCTTGACCACAGACGCAGCAGATGCGGGCTGGGGAGCACACTTAGGCAACCAATACCTAAAGACCTTGACACTCTAATCCAAATAAAAAGATCTTGGCATTCCAATCTAGAGGAGATCTCTAGTATGCAGTCTTTGCTGTGATCAAGTCACAGGTATCTTTTTTTAAGGAATGGGCACATGCTTGAGCATTCCGACAATAGGACCTGAGTCGCCTAGATACGGAATCAGGGGGACTCAGTCCATGAACCTGTCTGTTAGAGATATGAACCTTCTGATAGAGGTCTATTGAATTAGAACTTAGGGGTAACCAATTCCCTCAATATAACAATGGCAGCTTTTTACCTACCAGGTAGGTTAAACGGTATCGCAGATAGCCTATCAGGGGGAAAGCAAGTACCCGAATGGCATCTGGACTCGCCAGTCACGGAGGCTATTTTTGAAAAGTGGGGAATACCAGACGTAGACCTGTTCGCGTTGTATCGCTTGACTCAAAAGAGGGATCATTTCTTTTTTGTGACGCCAGGCGCGTCTAATAGCCGTGATTGAGTATTTCAGGTCGTGTGGGTGTTTCCACTTTCCAGCCTAATTCCCAATCTTAGCACTCCTCAAAAGGGGCAAGGGGAACGTACTTTCTAAGTGCCTCAGTGGTACAATGTTTTTGGTATCCAGACCTTCAAGCGAGAGTTCTGGCCCGTCCTGTTCTCATAGAGAACCTGCGGAAGGTTCTTGTTGATGAGATGACAATGTCAAACCCACCACGATTAGAGTTAATGTTTTAAGTTTAATAAATTGGGGATAGGCAAACCAAATAACAGAGTGGAGTAAGGACGAGAAGCAACTATTTCAATGGAGTTGGTGTCCAGCCACATTGACTACTTACATTACTCCATTAGAAAGACAGTTATTATGGTGCCAGGATAACAATGTCATTAGTAAAAGTCCAGGAAGGAAAGAGGTAGCCAGATTGTTAGTTAAGTTTTATTTAAAGAATAAATTAGCATACAGGACGGTTTTGTAACATAAATTAGCCATGTCTACTTAGTGTGCAGCCACGGTAGAGAATCTACCAAAAAACTTATTAATTCATCAGGTTTTAAAAGAAATTTAATTTTCTAAACCATAAAAAGCTAAACTGCCCATATGGGATGTTAATATGTTATTTAACTGGTTGAAGTTAGCATCATGTTCTGATTCGTTGCTTCATAAGAGCAGAAAGACAGCCTTAATAATGTTACTAGCTTTAGGCTGTAGGTGGCATGATCTAACCTTCTGGAACTTTCTAATGATAGAGTTAGGGAGGCAGAAAATACCATAGCATTTTGGTCCGGGTTTGGTTCTAACACTGACTCAGTAACTTACAATCTGGTTAGCTCCTTACATCCCTGCTCACAGATAGGCTCGCAGATGGCCTCGGAGGTCAGATGCAGGATGAAAAAGGGATTTGCAATGTCTTTTTATCACAGTCAAAAGACAAGTGAAATCAACAGGAGCTGTCATTTCTGGGTGGCTGCATTCAGTATTTAAGCAGGCCAAGATAGATGAGTCCCCAGGTAACATCAAGTCTACTGTAGCATCTCGGAGATGGCCAGAAAGTAGACCAACAGAGGAGATTTTAAGAGCTAGAGAGATGTTTAGAAACGTTTAGGAAATTTTACTATAGAGAAGTAAATAAATCCTTCACTTCTAACAGTGATTGTACTGAATTATTATATAATAATTTTAAGACTGTTTAATATTATAAAGTAATAATTGATTTCAGGTTTTGGCTTTTGTTGGTTATAATTTGAAAATTTAATTATTTATGTGTTTATTGCACAGGGTGTAATTATGATCTTTTTAAAGAAATTTATGCTTATGGTTATCTAAAATATCTAATTAAAATTATTTTGATGGAGATTTGATTTTTATGGAACTAAGGGTAAAAATAGTATAAAGGGATTACACAGAATTATCTGTTGAGATACTTAAAATGTTTAAGTTTGTTGATTATGTTGTTTTAATAAGTAATCACCTAAGTTTAATTACTGATATTTTGATTACATGAAAGAAGTTACATATTACATAAAATATATAAACAATTAAAGAGGTCCTTTGCTGATCATTATATAATTAATTGTTTATTCATTCACATAGCGTTTTGTGCAGATAATTTTGGTCACCAGCAGATATCAAACAGGTCTTCATCTCAATGCTGTGTGTTTTTGGAGACACATAATATGACTGTTTTGCATTACAACAAAACAGGTATTATGTGTAGGAGAAAACACACAGCATTGATTCAAGGTGCTTGCTGGCGATGAAGACGCTATGACACTTGACAGCTGAAAAGGCGGCAAGCTGATGCCTGCGCCCTCTGGTAACCTAATTATCAAACTTTACTGGATTCAGGTATGTTTTTAATCTGTATTCTCGATAGTTTTGACAGATCACAAAGCTGCTTCTTCATCTCAATGCTGTGTGTTTTCTCCTACACATAATACCTGTTTTGTTGTAATGCAAAACAGTCATATTAATAATATTGCTTTTTTTTTATTTTCAGGATCTCGAGGAGTTAAAGGTACAAGAACATTACGATCGAGTGCAGTCGGGACTTCCCCCACACGCACACACAAACGAATGAACGACACCCACACACCAACTTATTCAGAACTAACTAGAAAATATGCTTCAAAACATTCTACGCCTGATTCTGATACGTCCAATCTTAGTAATATTAGCAAAGATAAAACTAATCGACAAACACGGTTAAGTTTGCGAAGAAAAACTAACGATCGTAAAGAAAATGATGGTAGTAATGATTTTCAACAGCGAAAAAGTTTACGTAGTGACCCACAAAAATCTAAAAACGACACAAGTGTCAATTCAGATAGTAATGATTTTCAACAGCGAAAAAGTTTACGTAGTGACCCACAAAAATCTAAAAACGACACAAGTGTCAATTCAGATCGACAAGCAAAACGTTTGCGTCCTAGTAAAAATAGCGACACAACTGACCGACATGACTCACAGACTGATACAAGTGATACAGAACGACCGACAAAAAAGCTCAGATCAAGTCGTATAAACACATCTGACCGACAAGATTCGAAGGCCGATAAAAGTGACCGACCACGAACACGCCGACTGTATAATCCAAACGCTTTTTGACAGTTAAAATTAATGTTCAAAAATATTTCGCGTTCATCTAAAACAAGGGACAATACTGACCGACATAACATGCAAGTCGACAAAAGTGACCGACGAAATCGCCGACTGTATAAACCAAAGGCTACTTGATTTGACAGTTTAAATTGACTTTTAAACGTCGTATTTTACCACTTCAAAAACGGTATAAATGCTCACAGTTTATCTGTTGTCAGTTGAAATTTAAAAAACAAATAATTATTGCCAGATTAAGATAACTCTGGTCCTAATTTAAAAATAATGTTGCCAGAGCAAATATATAAATGAATGACTTCGCTTGCGTTGGCTTTGGTTAATATCTTACCTTGTTTAAGCTATACAAGCAATTTTTTCTTTTGTTACATTAAAAACTATCAATATTTTCATCTCCTCAACAACTATCAAAAATCATTTCATTTTTAATTTTTGCAAAGTTAAACTGGCACAAGTCGAAACTATATAGGAAATATTTGAACTATTATATATTTAATGATTTAAATTATAATGTATACGGTTAATCGGGACGCAACTCGGAACATATAAAAAAAAAAACTCTTAATTACTTTCTCCCTTTTTAAACTTGGTTTATTTAAAAGTAACATTATTTTGGTAATAATAAATTTTTGTTGGATAAAATATAGAGAAAAAAATTAACGTCCCGATAAAAAATATATCGGGACATTTTCTTTTATAACAAATTAACGATACCTGTTATGAAACTGCACTATTTAAAAAAATCTTCGCCGATTTTTTTTATTTTTAAAACGGGTTTTTTATAGGTTTTTGTGCTATTTTGTTCCAACTTGCTACTAGATGGCGCTACTACATTAATTTCTAAACCGTTTTAACCGACAGCCATGAAAATTAGTGTCGAGGCTTTGTACATATTTGAATAAGAATAATATTTGTTCTATTGTCTGGAATAAATGTGGGCCTAAAATTTTTAATTTTTATTACATTAAATAATTATTATATACGCTGTATAAGTGTAACTTGAACCACTTTTGTTTTGATGATAAAAAAAAAATTTTACTCGCCATATTATTACGAATGTGCATGTTTGTGAGTCTCGATGCAAAGATCTCGTTAAATTGTTTCCATAAAGACTAGGAATTAAAACTAAACTTTGATTTTAAAATGTCAGAAGAAATATTTTGTTAAAAGACTTATATTTCTTTGCGGGTTGAAAAGAAGGGATTATTTTTTTTTTTGATTGTGTCTATGGATTATGGAAACATTTTTCACGGTAAAAGTGATGTTTTTTTTTTTTCAAATTTTTTCTTTTTTTGTCTGTACTTTAGATATTATCTAGTAGTAAAGAGAATTTAAATTATGTGTTTTTGTTAATTAAAAATATTTTATTATGTACACTTGGTTTTCTTTCTACCTACCATCATCTATCATCATACAGATAAATAAAACTTTTTAAGAAAAAAATAAAAACCGACTTTACGACGAAAAGTAAAAAAATAACTGATTGGTAGTTTTCATTTACTATAGATGCCTATTATAAGATATTTTCGAAGTAGGTGCCAGCCGATACAAATCAAAGCACATTTATATAGTCCATTGAAATGTTACATTTTATTGAGCTTAGCGTGCATTTGTCAGAGAACGCAATTTTATTTTTTAGATATCATGGAGGGGTTAGTGTAAAGTTAAATCCAAGTTTGTGGGGTTGCAACCCTTGTCCCCCGGCCGCCATCTTGGAAAAAGTGGTACTAATGGTTTTTATGGTTTATCTGACAAACTATAGGTCTCACAAAAATTATGTTGAACCATTTTTGGTTGCAAATAAAATTCTCTACAACTTTGGTCAAGTAACTTTTAGTCGTAGAATCAAAAATAACGAAGTTATAAGTGAAAATCGATGAAAAGTAAGGTCTTACAGCACAAGTAAAGGAAAATTCTGAAAAATAAAAAAAGTGGAAAATTAAGGTAAATGGTACTTACAAGTTTTCGCGAAAATCTAAATTTGCTCATATCTTTTTATCGTATTGACTCAGGACCTTGATTTTTATACACCTAATAGGGGCTATAGACTTCAGTATCTGGTATAAATTTCAACTTGCTAGGTTCACCCGTTCCTGAGACACCACCACCCCCCTTCCTGACACACGGACAGACGGACAACAGAGTGATCTTATAATTATAAGGGTTCCTTTTTTTACCTTTTGAGGCACGGAACCCTAAAAATGAAAAGATGATTGAAAATTATGGCAAATCATTAATATTTATGTACATATAGTTATGAATATTGAAGAATAGTATTCGTTTCGCAGCGCTGTAAAACCTTAATTAATGAATAAAATTTAAAAAGTTTATAATGAAAATTATTCCTTAAAAAGCTCTCTATAAAAATGGTCTGATATATTTTTTTTGTAAAATGATCAGAAAAAAAGTTATAACGACCAATAGAATTTTTTTCTCAAATTTTCATCGATTTTCACTTATAACTTCGTTATTTTTCGTTCTACGACTAAAAGTTACTTGACCAAAGTTGTAGAGAATTTTATTTGCAACCAAAAATGGTTCAACATAATTTTTGTGAGACCTATAGTTTGTCAGATAAACCATAAAAACCATTTGTACCACTTTTTCCAAGATGGCGGCCGGGGGACAAGGGTTGCAACCCCACAAACTTGGATTTAACTTTACACTAACCCCTCCTTGATATCTAAAAAATAAAATTGCGTCCTCTGACAAATGCAACCCCAAATGTAACTTTTCAATGGACTAATAATTAATTTAAAATTTTGGTTTGAATGGAATTTTTTTTTTTACTGATCTTCTTTGGAAACATATAAGAATTGACGAATATAGTCATTTTATACCGAATTTTCACTGTAATATTGCATTATTGAAATTTTAAAAAAGTTGAAAAAATTACACGTTACTTTATTTGTGTTACAGTTTACACAATAGTTTTTTTTGGCCCACACTTGGCCAGCGTGGTGGACTATGGTTTAAAGCTCCTCGTATTGAAGGGAAGCCCACCCCCAACAGTGGGACGTTAAAAAAGGCCTAATACATGTAGTAAATGTAAATAAAACACTAAATAGGAGGGCCAGTTTACTTTATTCACTGGGAACACATACAGCGGGTGGGACGTTTTACACTATCGTTCAAATGAAAATCACATACGTAGTGAATGGCATACAAAAAGATATGGAGCGGCTTTGTAAAATATTTCGCCTTTATACACATAGAAAGCAATGGAGTAGTTTTCAATAACATATTTTTTTTAATTATTAGCAGTCTTGATATGCCAAATTTCTAAAACAAAACATAATATTTTTTTATATAGTTTTTATCTTTTTGCAACCACAGTATATGATTTTCGCACACTGCTACACTTCTAACAACAATAGCACACGATTTTGGCACTTATTCATCTGTAACTAGACATATATTTCTATGATTTAAAATAACTACAATATTCATTTTATAAATAGTGCATTTAAAGTGATTTAAATGACGAATACTTAAAATAGATAATAAAAAATATTTAATAAGATTGCCAGCATTCAAATATTTTTATAATATTTTGTACGCGCCATAGAAGTAGACTCAAAATGGCGCTGTTATTTTATGATTGCAAAATTTTATGAATATTTATAACTTTTCAACTTTATTTAGTCATCAATCAGCCAGATTTCATTGAAATTCAATGTGGGTTAACTAGGTATTTATTATCGATATAACTTAAAGACGAATGGAGTTGTCCCAATATCAACTCTATATAATATATCAATAGTATAATGCCTTAACCGATTTCGACTACAGACTACTGCGCGGACTTATTTAAATAAAATACGTATCCTCAGATCACATATGTATATATGTGCACTCTATATTCCTGACGAAACTCCACTGGCAAGAGATATCACGTGGGACTGACAAGTGGGCAGTGGTTGCCCAGTGGTAACGTGCTCACTTGGGAAACCGAGTGAAGCGGGTTCAAATCCCGGGTCTCGCACCTCTGATATTTTCATGTGCGAATCATTTCTAACATGATTACCACTTGCCTTCCGGTGAAGGAAAACATCGTGAAGAAACCTGCATGTCTGAGAGAATCTAGCAAGTTTTCAAAAGACATGTGAAGTCCGCCAACCCGCACTTGGCCAGCGTGGTGGTCTATGGTTTGGTCCCCCTTGTATTGAAGGAAGGACCGTGCTCAGCAGTGGGGCTTTAAAAAAGCCTGATTACATTACTGACAAATTCACATACTTTTCAAGACACGGGGGTGTAAATATCGTCAACTGCGCAACTATACCCTGCTAAAGAGTATATCCTGACAGAAAAAATCGGTGGATATTTTGGCTCACCCCGAGACTCGAACCCAGGAACTCTAGATCTATAGCCAAGCCAGCCAACAAACCAACATATACGTAAGGAAACAACTAATGGTTCTTTTTTTCTTATACAGATTAAGAGGATAATACCCTATTCTACAGGATATTCCATATATAATTAATATAATATTCTGGCAATCTTACAGATATTAAGGTAAAAAAAAAAAACAAAAAAAAAATAAAGAGATCTATTTACAAATATACAACACTACAACTAATAACTTATAGCGAATTATATAAAAATTAAAACTATAGCATATTTTATATAAAACTTAGAAGATTACAAAAAAATATTCTGCGCTGTGTTCTCCAGTAGTACGATTACAATTAATCTTGTCAGTCGAGCAACGCCCTTAGAAACATTTGGATGGGTGACCATTTTGTATTATAAATATAAAATAAATATATGTAAATATGTTGGTACATTAACACACAGCACCATCTAGTTCCATGGTAAGCTACGAGGCTTGTGTTACGGGTACCAGATAGTTGATACACTACACATATATAACTTTAAATAACTATAACAATAATAACAACTATAATAAATAACTGCCTCGGTGGTGTAGTGGCTAGCATGTACGGCTGCACATCCTGAGGTCCTGGGTTCGAGTCCCGGGTCGGGCCAAGTTTAGTTATTGAGTCTTTCTGTATAGTAAGCCTCAGTAACAGCCCGGAGTTGGGAAGTTGGCGGTGTTTCACCCCCGTGCCTCGGAGAGCACGTAAAGCCGTCGGTCCTGCGCCGACACTCTCACCGGTCGTGTCGAGTAGTCGTCCCACCGGAGTATGAGAGTGACAGGAATAGAGAGTGCACTTGTGTCTGCGCGTACACTTGTGCACTATAATATCTCCTGCGCAGTTGGCTAGTCTCAATGAGATTGGCCGCCGTGGCCGGAATCGGTCAGGAGGACATTATTATTATAACTTTAAATACATACATATTATAAATATAAACACCTATGACTGGAATACAAACATTCGTGCTCATCACACAAATGAATGCCCACACCGGGACTCGAACTCGCGACCGCTGGCACAGCAAATAGGGTCACTACAAACTGAGCCAAACGTGTCGTCAAACGTATTTGTGAGAAAAGGGTCTTGCAACAAGTTTCTACATCTCAAACTATAAAATAGTGAATGAAATGCTCGTGTTTAATTTCAAGACTATTTACAAATCGGATACGAGTCTGTAGTTGCTATATGCGACTTGATACACGGACGAGTTCTTTTTGGCAAAAGATGATTTTTGGAAGTTTTTATTATTGCCAATCACCAATAGATAAATTATTATTAAAAAACTAAATTATATTCAACATATGATTTAAATCGGCATTAACTGGTTTATTAAACTAAACAATTCCAAAAGATCATTAAAATTCTATCCATACTAATATTATAAAAAAATCAGTTTGTTTGAACGCGCTAATCTCAGGAACTAACTACTAATCCGATTTTAAAAAATATTTCTGCATTTAGCCAGTTCATTGAGGAAGGCTATAGGCTGTATATCATCATGATACTACCCAAGGGAGCGGAGCAGTAATCATAAATGTCAACCAATCGGGCAGACTTCCATACATTAAGTATTGTAAAACTATATGTAAATGGAGACGAAACCGAGCGAAGCGAGGATGAGTCCTTGAGTCCATAAGTCCTTAAAATTCCGAGAGAACACAACGCAAAATAATATAAACTCTGTTAGATATTTAAAATATTTACAAAACACCAAATTTAATAATTGCTAATATCGATAATTATTTTTTTTAAACAATTGGGAATAACAGGGCGTTAATTTATAATTATCAGTAATTTAGTAAAGATAGAAAAAGATAAAATATAGAAATTACAATCTTCTAAAAAATATTTACATAATATAACAATATACATACATATTATCACTATATTTTAAAGAAATATTGTTTTGTTGACGGTACTCAAAACCAATGAATAATTAATTTTAAGAAGCTGCTATTATATTTCTTATCAGGTAATATCAGTTATCAAATTCAATACTTTTTGGATAAAAAAAGTAAAAATTTGCCCCTTACAGATTTGAATCCGCAACCATCAATAACACACACATGTTGACACAATCACATAAAATCGCTAAGTAATAGTTTAGAATTTTATTTATCAGCTTGGTACATCACTATGCTTATATCACAACTTTAGCTAGTGATGGGAATTTTACGTATACGTAACATGTACTTGGCCATACATTATGTATGTAGACTAGTGTGGGACATTATTCATTTGAGCATTTGAGACCCCCAAAATACTTAAGCTTAGTCTAGACTATTTATCAAGAGATTTTTGCCTTTTCTTGAAAGTAACAACCAAGTTTAAAGTACTATTTCAAAATAAACATTATTTTATTGTCTGTATACTTTGGTATAGGAGGGTAGATGAGGAAGATTTTATATGGGGGTCAAACTGAAAGTGTCCAGTCAAAAACATTAAATAATAGTTCAAGAAAGACCAAACTAGCGCTAGTGTAGAATTGTTTTAGATGGACACTTTCAAACACAGAGATGGTCCTCGTACCCTCTATACTTTTATTACATTTTATAGCGACTGGCAATGGCCGTTTCCCACGTTTTTATGTACTTTATGTATAATCTGTGCAAATAAAAGATCATATTAGGCATTAAAGAACTTATAGAATATTAAATATTTTATTAATTATTATTAATAATAAATTTTATTCATGATCCATACTAATCTTATAATTGTGAGAGTGTGTTCGTTGGTTTGTCTTTCTTTCGGTGTTAATTTTGAAATTTGTTGTAGGAAACTTTTCATTGTCAATACTATATGTCCCAACATATCTATTTATTTATTTATATCGGGCCGTCAGTGCAAGAACAGCCTAACCCATATTTTTTTTTCGACTTAAATACTACATAGTATTCTATACGGTAAAGGTTAATTTACAAAAGACCTAGGTGCAATTTTATTTATAAATAAAAAAATGTCGCTAAAAATTTGTTTTTGCATTTTAATTTTTTCGACTTTTTAGAAATAATAAAAAATAGTCTAAACCACTCAAGTGCACTGCCTGAGAATGAAAACTGAATAAGATGCGATCATAGGCATTAATGTATTACAAAAAAAAAAAATTAGAATCATTATATGTCTATAACTAAACATCAGAAGAAAATGAGCTCAAAACGAAAAAAAAAATCCTATGAAAAACAAGTTAGCGCTAAATGAAAAACTATAAATAAGTTTTAAAATATATGAAAATATTTAACAGCCATTTTCTCCAAAGTAGCTGTCAGTGGGTTAGGCTACTATTGCACAGACGGCCTCATTATTATATTAGTGTATTGTACTAATTATTGGCCATGTATATGTTGCAGGCATATTTACTCAACCATATCATAATGATGAAGGCAAATTATAAATACATTGTAAAATAACACTTTATGTAGTAACCGCTCAGAAAAAAGTCCCAAAAAGAAAGTTAATATTGTACGCTTTGCTTTATCATATATAATAAGCCGAGTGAGTTATAATTTTAGTTATGTTTTAATACACTTTGTATTTTAGCCTAAAATAAAGGTTTTAATAAATTTTGAACATAGATAAATTATTGATATTAAATCCTTAATAAAAAAATATTTTAAATTATTAGTTTTAAACGGGATAATGCTGAATTAATAATTATTACACATAGTTGAAAAATTAAAAAAAAAGATGCCAGTCACAGAGTAATTATGACAGATGTATCATATAATATTAAAACACTAATTTTTCAAAGGCAGTCAAATATATATATAATAAATATCCTCCATTTTATATAGTAATCTACGGGATAAGGGGACATTATTTTTTTTACTACATCTAACTCTATACCGATAAAGCGCATCACAACACTTATTTCTTAATTATAAAGTCAATTTTATTATAATTTTAAGGGTTTTGATTGAAAATGGAACTGGGCTTTGAAAAACTGTTAAATTGAGTTGAAAATTATTTGCACAGATTAAAAAGAGTGAGATTTTATTACTTAAAGTTCTTAAACTTAAGTATTTTTACTATATTTTTTTCTTAATTTTTTAACAAATTTATCTTCAATTAACTCAGACATGTTGTTTAAAATAAACATATTAGATTACAATGGTGTCTTATTAGAATAAAGATTTTTGTTACTAATCATTATCAATAGATGGCGTTTTTTGGAATATATTCATGTAATGTTTTATTTATGTTAAATAAATACAAGAAAAAGAAATAAGATCCTAAAAATATATACTCTGATTTTAAAAAACCTCTAAAAATTGAAAATCTCTTAAATCAATCTGAAACAATTTTACTAATGAGTAATTTTACAAGTCATTATTTAAACAGTTCGTGCTTCGTATTAAAAAAATGGCGCTTATCACGCGTATTTTGCTATATTTTACACCTTTTATAAATCAAAGTGCTATGGTAGCTTTAGATCAACGCCATCTATCTCTTATTGAGGCCAAACAAAATAGCCCAAATCAGGACTGACCCATTTTTTATATGGGATGGGGTATCTGTACTAGTATAATGCTATAAGACCTGTGATATTATGTTAAAGCCCAGTTTCAAATAACATCTGTATTATAATTATATACTGAAGGGCGGACTCACTAATCACATTTCTTGTTATAATATAATTGATATATAAAAACAGATACACATTTCCTAACAAATATCTCTTCAAAAAGTGTCGTCGACATGTGACGTTAAGTCAAACTAAAGAATAAAATTCAAAAATCAAAAGTTCTAATCGTCTAAACACAAATAGGGAGGATTTCTCGAAAGGAGGGCGCCACACGTATTGCCTATTTACATTCAGTCTGAGATTAAGAAATTTATTATAATATCTCTGGTATACCTAGTTTTTTGCTTCTATTGTGTTCGCATCTTACCTGTGCAATGTATTGTACTTGGAAGTTAGACCAGCTGAAGGAAGAATTGAGAAGAAGAGGTGTATCCTGTAGTGGTCCTGACTGACTGATGGATCAACACACAGCCTAAACAGCTCGTCGTAGAAACGTGAAATTTGGACGTATTCCTTATACAATGTAGGTATCCGATAAGAAAGATTTTTTTGAAATTCATCCCCTAAGTGGGTAGAATAGGAGATTAAAGATTGTATGAAACTTTGTCATTCTTAATGTGAAATACACAGAAAGTGGTGTTTAGCTTTAAAATAAAAAATAATAAATATATTTATTCGATTTTTTTTCGAATTTCATCCCTTAGAGTGGTAAAAGGGGGTAGTAAAGTATATATGGGTAAAGAATTATTCACTATAAGAATTACGTGAAACTTGGTATTAATGTTCTTCAATACAATTAAATAAATATGTATCTTAGCATGTTTCGAAATTCAATCCCATAAGGGGATAAAATGGGGGATGAAAGTTTGTATGAACTTTGTAATTAATATGTAAAAAGTACAAAAAATTAAATATTTACTTGCAGACTATTTAAGAGTTTTAAATTCACTTTCTTTAAAATGATGTCCACATAGCCTTAAATATAAAGATTGCAATTTTGGTCGTCTTATTGCTTTAGCCCAAAAATTTTTTACTTTGTGTCTTTTGGGAACAAATGATATCCATTTTCTTTGCATCCTGGCACTGCACAATTTGTGATTTTAACCAAATTTTAAACAAAATGGAAAAAAATATTCATCCACACTACAGAGCTTTACAATATACTGAGGGCTATAGTGATCGCGACTTCTGGCGGGAGAAAAAGGCAAAATTCATCCCCATTGGAACTTACGCACACCACATAAAGTACATTTTTAAACGAAACGTGCGGTTTAATTTTGTGATCCGAAAAGCAATGAACAAAAGAGATTTGAAAAAAACGCAATTCAATTTCGAATTGTACACTTCTTTTTGAGGTCACTTTTGAGAAGCTGATTGTGTATCTTGGATTTTTGTATATCAATTTACAATATTGAAATATTACAATATGTTTTAAACCAAAAATATTAACTATATAAATATTATAAAGAGCAAAGATTTCTTTGTTTGTTTGTTTGTAATAAACTCTGTAACTTCTAAGCTTTTAAAACGATTTTAATATTTCTATTACTAAAAAGAGACAAAATACAAATTACATCTTACACTGTTGCAATGCAACGCTATTAATTTTATTTGAAAAATAGTTTATTTAGTATTATATTGCATTTTTCAATGTGATTAGTGCATCGCCATTTTGAAAATAGATGTAGTTAAAATGGGTATTTTTTTTGTTAAGAAGGGGATTATTATTGTTTTAAACATTTAAGTACATCGATCTAAAAAGTACTAGATACACAATCGCATGCAAAAGTTCTCTTAAAACTATCGCCAATTGTGTTTTATTGGTAATTATTCTAGTTGAAATAAATATACAACAATGTAAATTGAACCTTAAATGCAATGCTTAGAGTTGTTTTCACAAAACAATAAATTAAAAGCGCGCACAAACGTTTAAATGAGCGCTCATTCGGTGAGGACATTTTTTGTCGCTGATTGTGTATCTAGTACTTTTTTGATAGATGTATATATGTAAGAGATAAACTATAATAAAGTCGATATTTAATCGAATATATTAGTTTTTAATCATCGAGCCTATGAACGTTATCTTAATTTACTTCATAAGTAGAATGGACTATTGTTCGAGACAAAAAATTCTAAAAAAATTGAGAATATAGTAATAATTATTAATTTTTTTATAGATTTTTTTAAATTTATTTCATAAATAAACTTATTTAAATGGATTGTGCTTATATTCAAATTTTCATCGGACATATTCATTATTTATAAGGTTGAAAAATTCACTTAATAATTCGCCGAAACCTATATACCATTTAAAGAAGTTTTAGTCATGAAAAATAGCGAAAATCTAGGAAAATATTATTTTTTTGTTTTAATATATATTTTAAATATAAAAATTACTTTATACAGTCTGTATGCAGATAAATAAATGTCAGAAACTAACAAAAAAAAAATGAGAAAAGAGGATATTTGGGACTATTATGGAGCAATACTTATAGTGTATATATAAAGAGATTTGAAATAAAACAATGTATTGTAGAAGTAAGGCTCGGAAACCCGTTAAATTTTTAAACCGGTTTTGCTCATTGACTTCAAACCTAAAGGCTTTTTGGTTTAAGGTTACCTTCTTTAACCGGATAAAACCCGGAGTACGTTTAATGGCGAATTTAGGTTCCATGATCGAAATTAACCGGTTAAAATGAATTTTTGTCTTTTTTTTTTTTATACCACGACGGTGGCAATCAAGCATACGGCCCGCCTGATGGTAAGCGGTTACCGTAGCCTATGGACGCCTGTAACACCAAGGGCATCACATGCGCGTTGCCGACCCTGTAAAATCCTATTTACTCCCCTTTTGTCTATTTGCATTTCGCAAATCTTTGCTAATGGTGAATAGTTTAGTAGAAGGATACATGACGTTTCATCATTTCATGTACTTATGAATGAACTAACCGGTTTATTTTGGTATCAAAACCGAAGTCTAATCTTTCTCCAAGAAGAACCGTTAATCATTATTATTTCGTTTTCCTTAAGCTTTCTTTTTTATTAAACGGTTCAAGAACAAGCGATGAATTAACCACTACATTACCGAAATAAACCGGTTCCAAGGCTTATGTAGAAAACACAAAAGAAGTTATTATTTCATAGATCTGCTTAATTGATACAAAAAAAATTTAGAACATTCACTAAGCAACCCATCTGCAATATACTTATTTATATATTTTATTTTTGAACCAAAACAATTATCAACTAAGCAAATGTATGAATAAAAACCTCTTGAGATCTTAGACCAATTAATAAGGGTGGATAGGGGTAATTAGGGATATTAAACCAATTCAAGTACTTTGATAGTGCCTTGGCTATTAGCGGCGAGGAGGGCGGGGCGTTCCGGCGACCGACGCCAGCACACAGCAGATACAAACTCTGCGGGCTCTTCATCACGACGTTCCCTTTCTAGGAAACCTCTCACTGCATCGAAACGGTATGCCAGTAATGGACGTGAGAGACCAGCGTAATACACGTATAGAGCATTATTCTCTGACCCACAGGCCACATATCGACCATCCGTTGCAAGGCCGACGAAGTTCTTCTCATTCGTATGACCAGTGAAGGACCGGACACAACGAGGTGATTCTACCCTCCACAACTTTAATTGGGAATCCGTTGAAGCAGATACCAGTGTACGGGCATCGACGAATTTGACGTATGAAACTGCTTTTCTGTGATCCCTAAAGACCGCTAACGGAGCCCTGGGCGCTCGGAGATCATAATAATGCACACAGTGATCTGCCGAACCAAATGCTAAATGACATGATGATCTTGGGTTGAATCTGACGCAGCACACATTGAATTTAGCTTCCAGGGTTGCCACTGACCGTTCAGCATTGAGAGACCAGAGCTTAACCCTTGCATCATCAGACCCTGAAGCCAAGAGTCTCACATCAGCTCGGTTAAAGTGGACTGACCAACATCTCTTATCGTGTTCTTGGAGAGATCTGGTGCGAACTCCTGTATTAGCATCCCACACACTGACAGTCCCTTCGTAATCGGAAGACGCTAGCACATGTTTATGGTAGGCATTCCACGAGACACACGATATTTTGTGAGAACACTGCATTTCCGCACACGGGTAATGTACGTCCACTGCATCACGAACTACCGCTTCAAATTCGAACACTTTGATACGTTTTGTGACACCCGCGATCGCGAAAAACTCATCGTCCTTATCGAACTCTATCGTTGACACTATTGTTGAGTAATTGATTGCGTCGCTGCAGTATGAGAGGGTTGCGAGAGGGCGAAGGGCTCGGTAGCGGGTGAAGGCGGCTAGGTCCTCTCTGAAGGCTTCTAGGCCTCCAAAGCCGCCCTCACCCCCGCCCACCACGCTGGGCGCTCCACCCACGCTAGGGGCTGGGGCGGATTGCGGCACACTAGTGGCGGTGCTAGTTGGTTGTGGCTCGCTTTCTGGTGCACGTTGATCACCTAGAAATGAGAAAAAATAAAAAAAAAACGTGTGTTTGTACTTATGTACGCACGTAAGAAGTTATACTTCTTTGGCGTAACAGAATAAAAATAGTTAAAGATTTCATTCCGTATGTCACAACTCTCTGTTTGTAAAAGGAATGCAACTTCATCAAGTCGCTCTTTGGCTGTCAATGTGCGCGCAACGTAAAAACTTTACACTCATAATTTTTTCCAAACGTGCCAAAAGAAATATAACTTAAAAAATGTAATATTTTTGAATGTAGTCCTCGAGTGATGAGTCGAAGAAAAAAATAGTGGTGAAAGAAACAGTGGAACTAAAATATTATTTATCCATATTTTTATTACAATAACTTTGCAACATTGAAATATTGTGTGTTTGTTTAATTATTTGAGCACACTAATCTCTGGAACTACCAGTATTTTTTTACATTTTTTTGCATTCAATATCCCATTTATTTAGGAAGATCTAGAAGGCTATCTAACATCGCGCTAGTACTTTCAGGATCCAAACAGTTCTACATAAATAGACTGCGTAAGCGGAGCTATGGAAAAAGCTAGTCCTAGATATAATCATTTATTGTATAACTTTTAGCACATACACAATGACAAAAAAACATACCCATAGCGTTATACCTCCTAGTCTCGGAGGCCTTTTAGGGCACGGGGTGGGCCCGACTCGGTCATCGAACCCACGTCCTCCAGCCGTACACACTAGCCACTAGATCATCGAGCCAGTTTACTCATCTTATTTACAACAGTGTGACATACCCATCGCACTAGACGCCCTGGTCTCGGGGGCGGAGGTCTGTTGGGGCACAGGGTCGGCGTCGGCGGCCCCGCACGGCGCGGGCTGCGCGGGCGTCGCCGCCCCCGACCCGGGGAAGTACAGCTCGTCGGCGCGGTGGGCGAAGTAGCACTAGAGTTGGTGTTACAGGTTGGTTTATTGTGGATTTGGGTAACATTGAATACAATTTGTTAAAAGGTTGACATTCAATGCTTCCCAAATTCATGATTTGGGAGAGTACGCACGTACGCACGCACACATACATAAAATTTAATTTTATATTAGTATTCCGATAATTGCAATTGATTGGTATGAAACGGTTTTATATATGGTCAGGTAATTTCAGCTTGATAACTCCACTCGTTCCCGAGAAAAAGTCTTGACAGACAGACGGACAACGAATTGATCCTATAAGGCTTTCCTTTTCCTTTTGAAGTATGGAACCCCTAAAAATAATTAAAACGAATCAAACCTGTACAAAATCATCAAAGTGAGCCGCGAGACGTCTCCAGCGCGCCGCGAGCGCGTCCCCGCCGTTCCCCGCTCCACTCGCAAAACTTTCTTCTTCCTCGTTTGGTGGACTTCCTTTAAACAGTTATAACCTCAAATAACTCAATTCTTGAGGCAAATTTGATTGAAGTAAAACTTCTTTACACACGCTTCACTTGGGGGGTAAGCTGGTGAATGCGTTACGAAAAAATTTGTTGTCATGGTAACCGTTGTTATTGTCTGACAAATGATATATAATATTATATTCTTTCCTTGAATGATATTCTATAAGTATATGATTGTAATATACCTAATATGCGTTATTTTTAGTATCTCACCTATCCTAATTATTTACAACATAAATTGAATTTCATAAGGTGTACGATAACTTACAGAAGTTTTACTTCACATTCATACACGCACTCTTTATTTTATTTTTTAATATAGAGAGTTTTAAAAAATATTGCTAATCTAGTGACTTAGAATATAATAAAACAGTCATTATTAATTGATTATACTGGCTACACTGACGACGCGTATGAACAAATTACAGATACTAATAATGTCCTCCTGACCGATCTCGGCTATGGCGGTCAATCTCATTGAGACTAGCCAGCGCGGGAAATATTATAGTGCAGACACAACGTGCACTCTCTGTTCTTGTCGCTCTCATACTCTGGTGGAATGACTAGGTGTAACTCCGCTAACTTCACAACCTCGATCTGTTACTGTGGCTTACTATACAGAAAGACACAATAACTAAACTTGGCCCGACCCGGCACTCGAACCCAGGACCTTCAGATGTGCAACCGTACATGCTAGCCACCACACCACCGAGACAATTAGACTGTTGTATTAGTATATAAATATATCATATCACATACTAGGTGCAGTCTCGCCAAGTTCGCCCAGTCTCGGGCGCACGTCCCGCACAGACTCGACCATGGACGTCGGTTCGGAAGGCGACGGTAGACGTCCCAACTCCGCCGCCCCCTGGCGTAGCTCCCTTAGCACACCCGCTACATGCTCCATGTCCTGTTGAATTGAATGGATGAATATCCATACCCACGATTTCTATATTTAGTGAAATCCCTAAACTATTTTGAGCACAAACAATTTACAGTCCGCCTATTACATTTCATCCAAATGCCCATCGATCAAAAAAGTACTAGATACATAATCATCGACAAAAAATGTCCTAACCGAATGAGCGCTCATTTAAACATTTGGGCGCGCTTTTAATGTTTTTTTTTTTTGTGAAAACAATTTTAAGTATTGCATTTAAGGTTCAATTTACATTGTTGTATATTTATCTCAACTAGAATAATTAAGTAAACACAATTGGTGACAGTTTTAAGAGAACTTTTGTATGGGATTGTGTATATAGTACTTTTTTGATTGATGCAAAGGCCATCACCAGCCAGTATAGCGTGAAGCAGTAACAAACATATACACGCCAATTTTTTTGTGTGTGTACAATACAAAATACCAGTCCAGTTAGATTACTATACATTTCATAATGAACGTTATGGATCTACCAAACATCAGTTGAGAAAGAAAAAATCTCAGTCGCGAGAACTGGCGTAAAATTTAGTGGGACTCGAACCCTTAGGAAAACTTCCTGTAAATTCTTTAAAAGTAAGAAGAGTCCTTACAATTAGACGGCTGAGTCACTTTTAGCCTCCTGACATTGAGTAACAGTAATTAATTTTTAACTTAGTTAGATGTTAGCGATTTTAATAAGCCAAAAAATATAATTTAAAATCTTAAGCACGACTTACTTTTTTAACGAGCGCCGCTTCTCGTGCCAATTGGTCCAACTGATGCGTTCTATGCCTTAGCAGTTGAGCGAGAAACTCATATAACAATCTGTGGTGAGCAGCCGCGGATTCTGCTTCTAACAATCTCTTCCTCCTTGTCAGGACATCCAGCATCCCTTCTACATCTGGTAACGCCAAGTGTCTTGCTTCGGACGCGAGAAGAGCTCTTAATCTTTCTGTATCAGCACCGGGAGATGCTGCTGCCGGACCACTCGTGACTGGTGGTCGGCTTCTCAACCTTCGTCGGGCCACTAATTCGTTAAGCAAAAAGTTTGGGAAGTAGTGGTCTCGACCAGCTAATGCTGCCCCGCATTTTGGACATCGTCGGTGCAGTTCTACGGACTTTGCGATGCAAGCGTAGCAGAACGAGTGACCGCATCGCGTGACGTACGCTTCGTCGATCAGTTCAAAGCAGACTGGGCAGAGAAGGTCACAGTCTTTGTCTTCTAACGACCCTCCAAGGCCACCAAGGGCGGAGGCAGAGGTGCTGGCTCCGCCAGCAGCAGCGCCTGACATTCTGCCCACTGCTAAATAAATAAACGAATAATACCTAATAAAATAATAATTTTAGCCCTGAAAACCCTATTAATTTTTAATTAACTACAAAAATAGTTTTTAAGTTACTTTAAAATCAATAAATAGTTATGCAATTTAGCTAGTAAATAAGCATAAACATAAAGTGTGGATTGAGTGTTTCTTTGCCAGCCATAAGCTAAAAATGGTGGAAAGGCACGACAGAGACAAAACGAAAGTGTGGCCAGAAGTATTCCATATTCATTGAAATACGATTAATAAAGATAGATATTTATAACCATTTTTTTCTATCACATTGTGTTATAATTTTTTTACATTCCATTTATAAATCAAATTATAAAAAATACAGTTACATATTGGGCACACATTCACTTTGTCTTTGTCTAGAGAGTGGTCAATTTCATGAGAATATTGCTCAGTTCGTCTACGTCTATAGAAATAAGTAATGTAACAAGTTGCTGTTGTTATACAAAATCCATGGAGCAATTAAATTTTTTGGCAACAACACATTTGGCTCAGTTTGTAGTGATCCTACTTGCTGTGTTAGCATTCGCGGGTTCGAGTCCCGCTGGGGGCATTCATTTGTGAGAAGAACAAGAATGTTTGTACTCCAGTCATGGGTGTCTATATTTATAATATGTATGTATTTAAAGTTATATATGTGTTATAGTGTATTAACTATCTGGTAACCATAACACAGGCCTCGTAGCTTACCATGGAACTAGATGGTGTTGTGTGTTAATGTACTAACATATTATTATAGGGCTATGGTACGGGTATGGTATGGTATAAACGGGCTAGTTTCCGCAACTCGACGTCTTTGCGCCTATTTTGCGTTATTATAGGGCTAGTATATTATTAATATACTCTAGATTATAGATAATATGCAGTTCTTATAAATCGATACAGATAGTCCTATACAATTGATTTTTTAATACAATAGAAGGATATTTTTAGCACAAAATCAATACTTCCATTTTAGCATAGTGTGTTTATGTTATACTTTGCTAATTTTTTAAAGATCTCTTGAAATATATATGTAAAATTAAAAACATTTTCAATTTAAGCGTTATTGAAGCCAACGCGGGAATAATTAATATAAAAGTAGAGTATAAAAACTTACATAGGATAAGCAATGAATAGAAAAAACGTACCTCAAAATTTAGTGGCTAAGATCCACGTTAGTATCATGCTACTAGTCCAAAAGTAGCATCAGCACTTGAGATTGGGTACACTTCATACATGTAATCCTGAGTACTCATATGGATTGAGCAACACGATCTCACCAAAAATTTTGTATTACATATCTAAACTATCACACTTTATAGATGATCTGAAACCAATGTCACCTTCAGGCTGATAGTTTTTACACAAACACCCATTACTGATCAAAATATCGCTCTATATCTCGTCGTCCTGGAAAGCGGTGCATTCACCCCGAAAATCTTGACATTAAAATCTAATGTTGCCACACGAATTTAATATGTTGTAAACTGATTTGTAACAGGTTGATTTTAAATATAAACTAAATTAGTGTTTGAACAAGAATATAAATATTATTTAAAGAAAAATTAAATTATCTTCCTTCAATTGAATACTAAAAATGGTTGATTAAACGTTATATTTATATTTCAAAATAGTGAACGCTAGCGCTATCTGTGTAATAGTTATTTTACTAACTAGTAAACTGTTTATCGACAGCTTATGCCTGCTTGACCGTGACAGCAAACGCCATTTTGCTATTATTACAGGAGGTTGCATTATCTTTCGTCAACAATGTAATGTTCGAAGTAAAATGTTTGATGGATTTTAACAGTGTTTGTGATGTTTGAGGTCTCTCTTGACCTAATATAACGAATATAGGATTATGGAGGATTCCGACGAGGTGGTCAATGTCGTTCCAGGTAAGTGTATTGCTTTAAAATCAAGCTACATAATGTGAGTGTCTTACGTGCGAGGTCGTGTAATGGTAGCTTTCCCGGTTTCAGAACTCTACTTTTTGATAGCGAAATTTCTCTCCGGCGGACCTCTGAAAGAGACTGCAAAGGTAAATAAGTTAAAAATAATCCTAAATATTAATTATATATAGTCAAAAATACTAAAATGACCTTTTTGTTTCACAGACTTTGTTAAAAGAGTTGGAGAGCGTAGAGGTAAGTTTCAAGCTTTTACAGTGCCGGGCTTAGAGCTTATTGTTGTTTTGGTCAGTGGCACGTGGTTGCGGCTGTCAAACTCGCTGAAAGTTTACTGAAAAGGTTTTTGTGGGTTTCTATGTTGCAGGTGCTGCCTCGACGACTCGATTGGGAGGGCAACGAGCATTCGCAAACCTACAATGAATTGGTAAGTTGGGAACTTTTGACCGCGAAAACTTGTGTTTATTTACCTTTTCTCACCAGATAAGCGATTAGAAATCTTTAAATTGCGAAAAAATGCGAATATTTTCTGTTTTGCAATTTATGTAGAAATGATCATGAAAATATGGTGGAAATACGTGAAAAATGTTTTGGTGGGGTTTCAGTGATTATTTTTGAGTATTTTTGGATTTTGGGAAAAAATTGATATATCATGCATTCGATCTGTATGATCATGTAAATCAGGGCGCTGCTGTCCTGTTCTAACGCGTTGTAATTTCAATATGTGACTGTATCTATCTCGCTCTAACTGTCGAACTGACATTTACGCTATCGCAATTGGCTTGCGTTTCTCGAAATATTACGATCTATGTCGGTAATGGCGGACGTGTTATACCGCGAATGTTTAAAAATTGTCTTACCATACAAACTATTGATGTTATTCTGTTGATGTTTTTGTTATTTGATGCATAAAATTATAATTTTTTGTTTTAAAATAGATAGACTTGAGTTAACTTTTTTGTGAAGAATTGTATGTAAATTACCTATTTCATAGATAGTTAAGTCTAAGAACATAGCATGAGTTATTTTATAAAAGAATATTTTGAAAAAATGTAATACATATTTAAATATTACATTTTTTCATTATAATTTGTTAAATATTTGAAAAACATTAAACAATTAATTAATGTTTTACAGGAATCTCAATATTCTGAGATATCATGGGATCGTCTTGCATCAGTATGTGAGAGGGCTTTATGCATTGCCCGAACAAAATCTGGAGTACCTCTCACAGGGGGTGCAGATCTGCCTAATATATTTGCTCAGCATCAAAAACAGTTGATAAGTGCAAGGTTATCACTGTTGAGTGAATCTCTGGTTCGTCCAAAGCCACAATATGCTTCATTTAAACAAGATCACACACTTGGTTAGTATTAATTATGAAATAAGATATTTGCAGACTTATTTGCACCATAATAAGAAAATGAGAGCTTTTTTTTGAAATCAATGATATTGTGCTTAATTAATATTGTTAATCCTAAATTCTCAGTAATATTATAGATACTAGCAAGTTACCTTGGCTTTGCTCAGGTGTGACCCTAGGTGCATGGATTTGGTTTACAATTTCATGGGTTTTAATTTTTTTGTGCAGACCCCTAATTCTTTTCCATGAAAGTCCCTTCAAAATCGATCCAGCCATTTCGGAGATTAGCTGACCATACAGGCAGATAGACCAAAATTTAAAAAAATGATTTTTTTTCTTATAAGTACTGTACAACTTTCATATGCATTAAAAAGCTGTTTTTTTTTTTGACATTAAAAACAAACACTTCTATATTATTTATTTGTATAGATAAAAGTGTAATTTTTGATTTTTTTCCTCTGTTCATATCATATTAAAGGTTTTACTTCTTTTTAATTTAATTCACATAGATCACAATTTTGTAACAGAATATTAAAAATACTTTTTATATACAGTTCGGAGGCTGGTATCTCGTGAACTTGGGGCTGGTGGAGGCACTACAGCAGCCGGTGGAGCTGGTGTCAGTGCCAACCACGCTCGAGCGCCCCGTCCCTTCCCAGCAAGACTTCTCCGAGGGCTCACCTTACAGAGACGGACTCTCGGACATCTGTCTGCTGTTTACTGCTTAGCTTTCGATCGGACTGGAAGATATGTGCTTACCGGTGCTGATGACTTATTAGTGAAAGTGTGGAGTGCGGTCGATGGTAGATTAGCGGCTACATTACGTGGTGCAGGCGCTGAAATAACAGACGTGTGCGCGTCCTATGATGGTGCGTTATTAGCCTGCGGATCGGTCGAGCGACTTGTACGAGTGTGGTGTTTAGCTACTGGCGCGCCCAAAGCAGTTCTTCACGCTCACGCTGGGACCATCACGTCGGTCCAATGGGCCCCAGGAGCTCATGGGGAACTACGCTGGTTAGCTTCAACCAGCACAGATGGTTCTGTGGCATTCTGGACCTGTTCCCGTGAAGGCCAGTTTCTATCGCAACCAGTGCAATATGTGGAACGGCTCCGGCCTGGTGCGTGTCATATGATATGTGCAGCCTGGTCTGCAGGAGGGGCTTTCTTGGCAGCAGGATCGGCAGATCAGCGTGTACGGGTTTATGCATTAGAGTCAGGTGGACCACGCCGGGTACTAGAGACCGCGGCCCACTCAGACGCAGTGGACTCATTAGCATGGGCTCACAGAGGTCTACGCTTCGTATCTGGCAGCAAAGATGGCACAGCAGCTTTATGGACCTTACATGCGACACAATGGCGTCATGTGGTGCTTAAAGTGGCGGGGGCGAATGGAGAATCTGGTACACCAGAAGACGCAGGAGGACGAAAGTTGAAGGTGACAATGGTGTGTTGGGATCGTAGTGACGCGTATGTAGTGACGGCGGTATCGGATAGCTCAGTACGTGTGTGGTGTGCGCGGCGGGCGGTGCAGGTTCGGGTTCTGGCCGGGCATAGAGATGAAGCGTATGTCCTAGAGGCGCACCCGACACTACCAGGCGTAGTGCTATCAGCAGGACATGACGGACAGTTATTTGTGTGGAGTGCAGAGCAAGAAGAACCGTTAGCTCGTTTTCATAATGTCATCGCAGGGCAGGGTGAGGGTGCTCTGTTTGATGCGAGATGGGGAGCGTGTGGGGCTCGTGTGGCTGCAAGTGATTCCCACGGACACCTGCTGCTGTTGGGATTGGGTGCGGGACACGCGCGTCTATCGAAGCTACCCTCGGAGTTATTCTTCCATACGGACTATAGGCCGTTAGCAAGAGATGCACTCGGGGGAGCCCTGGATGAACAAACTGATCTGCCACCTCATCTCATGCCGCCACCTTTTCTTGTGGATGTTGAGGTAAAAAGTTGTATTTATTATAAAGTAATCAATACATATAATAAAATTCTAACTGAGTTGAATCTGTACATTAAACATTTTTTCGAAAATCTTATAGAAATAGTTATTATTATCAATACAGAGGCCGAATCTATAGTTTTGGGAATTTTTGTCTGTCTGGGAAAGCATCACGAGAAAATCACAGGACAGATTTTTATGAAATTTAGTATGATTGTAGCTGGTTATCCCGGTCAATATATAGGATACTCTTTACTATGAGAAAATATCTCATCTCTAAGAAATTTATACTAACTGTTAAAACGTACCGAGGGACAAAAATAAGAGAAGCGAGGGTGAGTTGCTAGTATTAATATAAATCAAGGATATTTTAAGTTAGAGGCATGTGACTGTTTATATGTCTGTAAATCAGTAGCTCAGAGCCTATGCAAGAGATAGATCAATTAAACTAGCAAAAATGAAAAGAAATAAAAGTTCAGTTGCAAAGTAAAATTTCTTTGATATACTCTATACTAATATTATATATGTGAAAGTGTGTTTGTTTGTTTTTTTTTGTCCTGCTTTCACGTCAAAACAGTGATGGATTGGTGTGATTTTTTTGTGCGGAGATAGTTGGAGGGCTGGAGAGTGACATAGGCTACTTTATACCGCGGGAAATTATCTCATTCCCAAGGGAAAACATGTTACAATACAATCTACAATAACTCATCATACTATTTGTTAAAACGTCACTAGTGTGTTTATTAACCAATATTGATTTTCACTGTTTAATTAACAAATATTGTCACTTTCCAGGGAGCACCCCACCCCCCGGAGTTCCAACGTCTAGTCCCAGGCCGAGAAGCTCTACCAATAGAACAGCTTGTACCCAGGACTCGTCTAGATGCCATGATAGAAGCCCTGGCTGCCGACCCCCTGACCCCTGCAGTCCAGGGGGATGCGCCCGCAGGCCACGGTGTGTGGAGAGGAGAGGGGGTACGACATACAGCGGGGTCCTGGCAAGGGCTAGATGTACCATTGAGTACGAGGCCTATAGTGCCTCCTTTACCTCACTCTATGAGAGAAGAGATTGAGAAAGCTAGGTGAGTGGGTTTCATGTACTGGAAAGAGATAGAGGGAGTGTCTTAACTCATTAACATATTGGTATATATATTGTATATAACATATTGATATGGCTTACTCTAAGTTTAATGAGGTTAGTATCTAACTTTAATGAGACCCTTTCCTTAATAAGCCTAACTCAGCCTATGTCCTACTTAAGATCGTAATTTATCTGTGTACTTAATTTTCATCCAAATTCGTCCAGGCATTATAAGTAACAAACATATACATTAACATACATGAAGTATTCGCAATTATGTGTATGTGTTTTATAAATTACACATTTTCTATACTGAAAGATTTTTTTGTCTATTTGTACCGAATAAGCTCTGAAACTACTGAACCGATTTAGATGAAAATTGATAAGAAGATACTTTGAGGCCCTGGGAAGGACATAGGATAGTTTTTATCCCGGAAATCATCCCTAAAGGGAGTGAAAATGAAATTTTACATAAAGCTGGAAAATATACTTTGTCTATATATGTAAATATGTATAAAAGTCTTAGAAGCTATGTTGGTGGTTGAACAAATAAGCATTACAAACACAACGTGTGACCATCCACAGCACGGAGATGAACGCGTTCGAGCTGAGCTGGTACCGGCGCGAGATGCGGCGCCGCCCCGTCATGATCAGCACGGCGCCGGGCGACGCGCCGCGCCGCCGCGCCGGCCGCCGCCCGCGCGCGCGCCCCGCGCCGCCGCGGCAGGCGCCCGCGCCCGTCAGTACCATCTTTTATTTATCCGCGACTTACCCTCTTTACTCGCGACTTACCCGCGACGTATCCTCTTTACCCGCGACTTACCCTCCTTACCCGCGACTTACTCTCTTTATCGGCGACTTACTCTCTTTACCCACAACTTATCGTTTTTACTCGTGACTCACCCTCCTCACCCACAACTTACCTTTTTTACCCGCGACTTAACCTCATTACCCGCGACTTAACCTCATTACCCGCGACTTTCCATCGTTACCCGCTTCAGTCGGGTATGCTATTAATATTTTAATTATGATCTATATTTTAATGTGATATAAAAATTATTTTACTTTCCAACATAAGCAACTCCTTCATATTCTATAATTAACTCCTTTTCATATTGGCTTAAGATGTTTAGAACTTTACAATGGCCACTAGTGATGTGTGTGAGTTAAACTTTTGGTTAGATAAATACTTTCTTAGATTTACGCGAATATTTTTTTTTCCTTTCATAAATAGAGAGTTGTCACATACGGGATGAAATCTTTAACTATTTTTGTTCTGTTACGCCAAAGAAGTAGTAACTTTTTACGTGCGTACATAAGTACATACATACGTTTATTATTAATTTTTCTTTAATAATGTGTTTATAAAGTACAGAGTGATACAATACTTCTATATGAATGGTACAGGCAAAAAACAGAGAATGTTCTAATGCATAAATTATGAGAAAAAAGCAATTTAAAGTTTAGAAATTATAATATTTCTATTGATATCAAAATATGCAGTAACTTTTGACTATGTATATTTTTGGACAATCCTTCTTCTTTATCGGTTATGTCATGGATTATCCAAGTTCTTTTCACTTTGGGCATAGATAAAAACGTATTTCTAGCGACATCCGTTGAGTATTTGTAAAAACCAGTGGTTGGGAATGCAAGTACCATAGACTTAAATTCATTACCAGTACAAAAAAAATATATGCGTGTGTGTGCAATTCACTCATGGTAAAAGTGAAGCTTCAGAAAAGTAACCTACGAGAGAATGAGATGAATATAGAGTATCAGGAGTAGGATAATTGTAAGGTTTTTTTTTTAATATTTTTACCAAGTTCAAAAGTTATTTGACATTTTATTTGACATAATTATACATTACATATTATTCAGTAATTAATGTTACCCTGTGGAATGTATTCTATCTCATTCTCTCGCCGGCTTAATCCTATATATTTATGTTTGTCTCTTTTTAGTGTTGTATTTCCGTTTCATCGAGTTTCAAATCACAACTATTCTAGAGAAGTTTCATTTCAATAAAAGTCAAAAATTGTGACATTCTTTTTTTTTCGCTTGTACCTGTAGCCTAACTACTAATACATAAAATTATTCCTTCCAGATGCGCCTAGAAGATGAAGTGCCAGATATAATAGAAGAAAGCGACAGCGACACTTCGGACGAGTCGGTCCGTCTGTCCGCGTCGCGCTCCTCCCGCTCCTCACGATCTTCACGATCCTCTCGCTCCTCCAGGTCCTCGAAGACGTCCAGGGGGAGACACTCTAGTGCTGATATGTCAGATTCTGATAGGTGTGATGTATGTAGGTAGGTTGTTTAGTATTTTTATTATATTGTGGGTGAAATCTATGCATATATTTCTGAGTCGAATCTATTTTTTGGAAAATTTTATTGAAATAGTCATTATTATCGATTCAGAGGCCTAATCTATAGTTTTTAGAATTTTTGTCTGTCTGTGACCGCATCACGGAAAACCCACTGGAGGGATTTTGATGAAAAGTATAATGATAGTTGGTTATCCGGGACAACATATAAGATACTTTTTACTGCGGGAAAACATTTCCTCTCTAAGAAATCTATACTAAACGTTAAAAAGTAAGTAGGGACAAACCCGAACGGAGCGAGGGTGAGTCGCTAGTTAACATATAAACGGTTAATTGAAGACGTACGTTTCCTTTGCCTCTTTCTAGATTTATTTTATACTTGTGACTGACCTTCGCTTCGCTCGGATGCGTCCCGAGCTACGTTTAATTATTTTGAGCAGAACCCTAATTCTTTTTCTAAAATAAAAGTAATCTAACTTACTCTTTATAATATCAATTATTTGCCCATGCAAGTCCCGTCAAAATCAGCCCAGTCGTTTCGAAGATTAACCGGAACAGATAGACAGACAAAAAATAAAAAATGGTGTACTTATACGTACTTTTACGTACTTATAAGTACCGTAAATAATGGGTGAATCCGTTATTTTATATTTATGTATTACTGTCCCAATTATTATTTTTTTCCTATTTATTTCGAGAACATAATTTTATTAGAAATGTCTTCAATAAAGCTAAGAAAGAATGTTATTATTGTTTTTAAAATTGTTTTTTTTTTCTGTTTTTAGTTCACATTCAGCCAGCAAAAGTGACAGGTGAGTTTTGTTTTAAATTATATTTTATAATAATGTAAATTGACAAATAAGCCTTTAAACTTTGGTATATATATATATAGTCCCCATTACATGTTTCCAAGTGGTATCCCCGTGGTAGCGTGCTCGCTTGGGAAGTCGAGTGAAGCGGGTTCAAATCCCTGGTCTCGCACCTCTAATATTCTCATATGCGTACCATTTTCAACATGATCACCTTTTTTCACATGGTCTTACGGTGAAGGAAAATATCGTGAGGAAACCTGCATGTGTGAGAGAACCTGGCAAGTTCTGGAAAGATGTGTGAAGTCCGCCAATCCGCACATGGCCAGCGTGGTGGACCATATCTTGAACCTTCGTAATGAAATAAAGCAAGTTTATTTTTTTCAACCTTTAAAAAAAATGTTGGCAACAAACGTTCGCCTCGCCTGATCACACTTTTCGTAACGCTCTCGTCACGCATTCACCAGCTTACTCCACCAGTCAAGCGTGTGTAAAGAAGTTTTACTTCAAAAAGATGCGTTCTAGTTTTATGGCTATATTCTAATACTTCGCATTGAAAGGAGGTTCACTCCCAGCGGTGGGATAACTGGGATTAGGACTGAATTAAAAAAAAATCCTATGTCCACAGCTCGGCGTCGTCTCAGTACTCGGATTGGGAAGCGGGCGCGGCGTTGGCGCCGCCGGCGCGCGCCCGGCGGAGGCCGGTGCCCACTGCACGGTATGTTTGTTTTTTTTTATGTTTTTTTTAATTGTGTTAAAAAAGACGAAGGTAGCGTTTTGTAGTACAAAAAATGTAATGTCTTTTTTTTTTTATTTTTCAAAGAAGACAAAGATAGGTTGCTAAATTCGATCTCGAGTATCGTTAACGCATAGATGCCCAGTGTACGTCTACGATTGTTTTTTTTTTTTTAATATCTCAAAAACTGACAAAGGTAGTATTTTAAAGTTGTTCAGATCGACTTTGCTGTATTTAATGATATGGCACACAATCGTTTGTAATAATTGTATCGTAATGTGTACTTAGTTCAAATGACAATAATATAATTTAGTATCTATAGACGATGAAGCCAAAAGGTAGATAGCGGAACTCTTCAGTGGCTAATAGGTAACCAGTAGTAAAACTATGAGAGGCCATACATTTTATATCGTCAAAAGCCCGTTTTTTTTTAAAGAAAAACGATATTATTTTTAATGACGACACGTTTGGCTAAGTTTGCAGTTACTTGCTGTGCCAGCGGTCACGGGTTCGAGTCCCGCTGGGGGCATTCATTTGTGTGATGAGCACGAATGTTTGTACACTAGTCATGGGTGTTTATATTTATAATACGTATGTATTTAAAGTTATATATGTGTAGTGTATCAACTATCTGGTATCCATAATACAAGCCTCGTAGCTTACCATGTAACTAGATGGTGTTGTGTGTTAATGTCCCAACATATTTATTTATTTATATATATTTAATTCCAGCTACAGCCCCAGCACAACGACAAGCAAGCGCGCCGGCGCCAGTACTAGCGCGAGCGCCGGCGCGAGTACTAGCGCAAGCACTGGCACGGTCGAGTTGCCGGAGGCGTACCGCGTGGGCGAGTGGCTGACGGCGGTGTCGCCGCGCAAGGCGCCCTACCACCCGCAGATGGGGGACCACTGCTTGTATTTTAGACTGGTATGTATATTGTGTAATGTCCATTCAAACGATTTTGGTCACGGCGGCCGATCTCACTGAGACTAACTAGCGTCTGTGTGAGGGAGAGAGAGAGACGACGTACACTGTCTCTCCCTTTCACTCTCATACTCCGATGGGACGACTAATTCACACGGCCAATGAGAGTTAAGATGTAGGATCGACGGTTTTTCATGCTGTTTCGACACGGTGGTGAAACACCGCCAACTTCCCAACTCTGGGTTGTTACTGAGAAATTCTTAACAGAAATATGATACTGAATAACTGAAATTGGCCTGACCCGAAACTTGAACCCAGGACCTCCGGATGTGCAGCCGTACACGCCAGTCACTAGACCACTAAGGCAGTTAATAACCTACTAAAGTTTCATCCGAATCGGAGGGAACCGGGTCAACGGTTTAGGCACACATAGAGGACGAACATACGAACACTGATTTTTATTTATATAGAAGATGGAAACTCTCCAAAGAGATTTTTAAACGAATATCATAACTTATTTTCGCACATGTATTTAAATTATAGCGTAATACAGCATCTTAAAAAAAAAAAAACGTGTGCATGTAAGTATGTACGCACGTAAGAAGTTATACTTCTTTGGCGTAACAGAATAAAAATAGCTAAAGATTTCATCCCGTATGTCACAACTCTCTGTAAAAGGAATGCAGCTAACTTCATCAAGTCCCTTTCAGCTAACTTCATCATGTCGCTTTTTGGCTGTCGGTGTGCGCACGCATCGTAAAAATTTTACTCTCATATTTTTTTCCACACGTGCCAAAAGAAGTATAACTTCAATAATCACTTTTTATATTAGTGAAAACTGTATGGAAATTAGGTCAATACTTTCTGAGATTGCGATGCGACAGTGTTTTATCTATTATATAGTGAACTAGGTGCTTTTTGCGATCTGATATAAAAACCACTCAGGTTTGTCCCTAGGTACGTTTTGACGCTTAGTATGAATTTTTTTTATTTTTTTTTCTCGCGAATTTTTCAGATGTTTTAATATTTATTCTGTTATTCGGGTGAAGACAAATCCAATAAAACAAAGATGATAAAAATCGATCCAGCAGTTTTCGAGTTATAAGTGTTGTACCAAACTCGACTTTGTTTTATATATGTATATAGATATATGTTTGTGTCTATACCATTGATACACAAAAACTCTTAAGTCTCAAAAGTGTCCTCAGAAAGAAGTGCACAATTTGAAATTGAATTGCGCTTTTTCGGATCTCTTGTTCACAAGTTGTTTATTTTAAAAAGTACTTTATGTTATATGCGTAGAGTTCGAATTTGTGTTTAGACAATTAGAACTTTCAGTTGTTGAATTTTATTCTATGTTTTGACTTGGTCACATGTCGACGTCACTTATTGAAAATTTGTTTGTAAAGACATGTGTATGTATGTTTATATACATCAATAATCTACATACATGCATTTTTTTCTGTATATATATTTTATTTATAAGTAACTAGCTAATTATTCCAGATCATAGTCTTTCGGTATATTAAATTTCATCCAAATCTGTCCAGTCATTTGAATTTGCTAAATTATTCATCATCATGTCATTTGAAAATGCCGTGCTTATTTCGCATTTTTTTTTAATAAACTAAGGCAATTAAATAATAATTAATTAAAAGTAAGTAAAATAATAGTAAAGACAAAAGGTTCCAACGATTAGACAGACAGACGGACAGACGCGACGATAAAAGGAAGTCCTCCATAGTTTTATAATATATAGTGACGCACCCTCGCTTCGCTCGGGTTTGTCTGGGTTGCTTCCCCATACAAACTTTTATCCTCATTTTCGCCCCCTTAAAGGATGATTTCCGGAATAAAACTATCCTATGTCCTTCCCAGTGTCTCAAAACTAATCTAAAAAAGTCTCTAACTATTTTCTTATCGGTCCAATAGTTTCGGAGCCTATTCGGTACAAACAAACAAAAAAATCTTTCATCTTTATAATATTAGTATAGATAGTGATATTGTTATTCTGATATCAAATCTATTTTCCAGGGACACCAACGTTACTTCGAAGCGGTGGCGGAGAAGGACCTTTACAAGATACACCCGCGGGACAAGCCCTGGGAGCGTATGCAAATATGCGTAAGTGTTGCCAAAATATGTAAATAAGTACTATGTATCTATCTATTAACCCACTGGCTCCCTTCAATACGAGGGAGATCAGACCATAGTCCACCATGCTGGCCAAGTGCGGATTGGGAGGCTTCACATGTCTTTCGAAAACTTGCTAGGTTTTCTCAGACATGCAGGTTTCCTTACGATGTTTTCCTTTACCGTAAAGACAATCATGTTGGAAATGATCCGCACATGAAAATATCATGAGGTGCGAGACCCGGGATTTGAACTCGCTTTACTCGGTTTTCCAAGCGAGCGCAATACCACTGGGCTACCACTGCTATATATTATGGTTCTTAAAGAAAAATATATTTTTTTAAAATATAATTCTAAATTTGCTAGTGAAAGTCCCATCAAAACCAGTCCAGTCGTTTCGAATATTTGCCGGAACAGACAGACAGACAAAAAATCTAAAAACTATAGATTCAACCTCTGTATCAATAATAATGACTATTTCAATAAAATATTATTCAAAAAATGTTTAATGTACAAATTCGACTCAGTTAGAATTTTATATATTAATTAAGATTAATGTACTTATTTTATTTATCTAATATATTTAAACGAGCAATTCTTGTATATCTTATTCATACCGGCGATCTCGGAAACGACTAACGATTTCGTCGATATTTGGCATGTGAGGGTTTTCGGGGGCGAAAAATCGATCTAGATTAGTCTTATGTCTGGGAAAACGGGGTTTTCGAGTTTTCATGCTCTTCTCTTTCGCATTATTCCACACAAAATATGGTTGATAAGCGTCGTGGTCAAACTTCCAAGGCGCAAGATTGACATTCACAGGGTTCGAATCCCGGTCGGATACAAAGTTTTACTTTTGTTTTTTTTTTTTGTATTTATTCAAGTATTTAGTTTTTTTATCTCAAAAATACGATATAACAAAAAAGAACTATGAGCGAAGCTCGGTCGCCTAGGTACTTTTTAATATATTTAGGAAACATATAGTTCAATAATACTTACAATTAGAAATTAATAATGATATATTATACATTTGCTACACCCCCAGGACTGCGAGTCGGTGCAGGTGGTCGGCATAAAGTACGTGATAAAGCCGCCGCGCGTGGTGAGCCTGAAGCTGGTGCGCGCGCGCGACGGCCGCGCCTTCGCCGTGCGCTACCACGACATGCCCGACGTCATCGACTTCCTCGTGCTGGCGCACCACTACGAGGCGGCCGTCGCCAGGCGCTGGGGCGCCGGGGACAGGTGACCACACAAGCTTTTTTATCTGTCAAAATGACACATGTCAAGTTTTGGTTCATTGTATTTTTTTTTTTTGAAGTTGAACTTTTTTAGAATCGTTGTGATTTGAAATAAGATGAAACGAAAATATCACACGAAAAAGAGACAAACACATAAATATATAAGATTAAGCATGTGAGAGAATGAGATAAAATACATTGTCATGTTGCCATCGTTACCATTGTTATTGTCTAACAAATATATAATATTATTTTCTTACCATATATGGTATTCTATAAAAATATGATTGTAATATACCTAATATGCCTAATTTAATTATTAATTTGTTTTAATTTAATTGTGATATTTGCCAAAGAAATTTTACTTCAACCGCGCGTAAATGTTACACGCATCCATCTTTTTTTTATTCTGTCAAAATGACAGATGTCAATTTTTGGTTCCTTGTATTTTTTTTTATTTTTAAGTCTATGTGGACTGCGAGTTGGAAAGCTGAAGATCGATGGTCGTTGTTATTGTCTTTTTTTGTCTAAATAGTGGTAAGCGACGTGTCCGATATTATAAATTTATAAGTGCTCACTATGCGGCGGCTGTTGCTAGGTGTTGGGACGCTGGTGGTTGGTGATATATATATTTTTTATTTTTTACCCTAAAACTGCGAGGGGGTTAATCTCCAGCGCACCGATCTGCATTGAAAAATTGTCTTTTTTAATTTTTTTGGTTGTTTTTTTTTTTTTTTTTAATTAGGAGGTCTGCAAGTAAATCTAAACTGTCAGTTTGTTTAACACAAGGACTGCATCTTTTTTCGCACATCTTCCCATCACTGCTACATTAAAACACTTTATAATCTATACGGATAAATAAAATTGAAGTGTCTGTTTGTAATGTCAAAATAACAGCTTTATACTGAATGCATATGGAATTATATACGGTACTTATAAGAAAAACACAATTTTTAAAATTTTTCTCTGTCTGTTTGTTCCGGTTAATCTCCAAAACGGCTGGGCCAATTTTATCGGCAGGCTTTTATGGCAGATAGTTGATATTATAAGGTTCCTTAGGCCACTTTTATTTTAGAAAAAGAATTAGGGTTTCGCTCAAAAAATTAAAACGTACCTAGGGAGGAATCCGAACGAAGTGAGGGTGAGTCGCTAGTAATTACAATATATATAGTTATAATTATTATCATCATAATTAATACATATGTATATTTTAACCGGCAGATTCCGCTGCATGATCGACGACTCGTGGTGGACGGGGCAGGTGCTGGAGCGCTCGCAGCCAGCGCACTCCTCGCAGGAGGCGGGTGCCGACGCCAACGATGCTGCCTGTGAGTGTGCTCTTTATATATATGTATAGCACACTACTGTTGTATGTGTGTGCTGGTGTGTGTGTAGTATACAGATAGACTGACATGGAGTAAGATAGGTTATTGTTTCAAATTCAATTTAAAAGATGGTGCTGTTCGTTTGCCAAAAAATTAATATATATGTATGTAGATATAATTGTATATATATAGGAAAGTGCCACGTTTTAGTATCAAGTCACAATAGGTCACGTTTAAAAACTATAGATCTGTGTAATTCTTTTCGGATTTTTTCGCGGATTTATTTAGATTTTTAGTTCCCGACGTTTCGAATGTTTTACAGTAACTATTCTCACAAGAGAGACCCGTGAAGTGTTAGAAATTAGATAGATAGTTTTATTAAAGATTTAAAATATGTAATATAAACATTTTTTTTTTTACATATTTCCAGCGCATTTCCTCTCGTTACGAGTAAGGTGGGATAACGGTGAAGTGGAGCGATTGTCCCCATGGGATCTAGAGCCTATTGATCCTGAAAGGTATGGTTTATTATTGTACTTTTGATATTTACTATATATATTCAGCTGCTTCGGTGGTGCAGTGGCTAGCAACTAGGGCCACTGTCCATTCCTGTCACTCTTACGCTCCGGTGGGACGACTGCTCGACTCGAAGACTCTGTCTCAGCACAGGGGTGAAACACCACTTCCCACCTCCAGGCTGACTCAATAACTTAACTTGGCCCGACCCGGGATTCGAACCTAGGACCTCAGCTACAGCCGTACTTGCTAGTCATACATGTCAGGTCAAATTAAAAATTGTATATATTCATTCTAAAGTATAAATTAAACAAGTATTTGGATTTAATATGCATTTAATATGCATCCTTTTTAACCCGTCTGTCTACTTACATATTACGAACAGTATATTAAAAATAGTTTGTGTTTATGTGTATGTATGTTTGTCCGTAGACTGCCGTCGGAGCCGGGCGGCGCGGTGGCGGTGCAGCCGCGCGAGCTGGAGGCGGTGCTGGCGCGCTCGCACGAGTGGCCGCCGCACGCCTGCCGCACCATCGCCCACCATATATCGCAGGTCTGTTGGTTTGTTTTATTATATATTTATTCACTAGCGATTCGCCTTGGCTTCGTTCGGGTTCGTCCTTAGGTACGTTTTAATATTTTCGAACGGAACCCTAGTTCTTTTTCAAAAATAAAAGTAGCCTGAGTTACTCCTTATAATATCAGTTATCTACCAGCGAAAGTCCCGTCAAAATCAGTCCATCCGTTTCGGAGATTGGCCGTGACAAACAGACGGGAAAATTTTTCTAAAATTGTGTTTTTTCACGGCTAATTCATTTACTGAAAATTTCGCCAAAATTGCTCCAGCCGTTTTGAAGTCCATAGGGAACATTTATCGTTATATATTACAGGCTCACTCTTGCTTGGCTCGAATTCATCCCTAGGTATTGACGTATATATTTTGACGCTTATTATGGAATAGATAGACTGAATATACATAGGTATGATGAGTTTTATATCTCTTACTTGAAAAATGATTGATACAAACTTCCACTACCCTTTTCACCACCTTAAGGGATGATTTCCGGAATAAAAACTAACCTATGTCCTTCCCACTGTTTTAAACTATCTCCATACCAAATTTCATCTAAATCGGTTCAGTGGATTAAACATGAATAGGTATCAGGCAGACAGAGTTACATTCGCATTTATAATTTTAGTATGGGCTTTCAGGTGATGTCCCTGTCAGTAGCAGAACCCTTCGTGGCGCCAGTGGACCTACAGCTGTACCCGTCCTACGCCCTCGTCGTGCCCTACCCCATAGACTTGGCGACTATACGCGCTCGGTTCGAGAACTTGGTTAGTATTGGACAAGTGTAGACATCGTCCACTCACTGCTTATTTGTTTGAATTAAATTTACCGACTTTTTAATATAGAATTATTGGATTTTAAATGTCGGTTGTATTGATATTAAATATATATTTTACTTAAAAAAAAAAAGCTGAAAATGTATATTGATTACGTTAAGGTTGATTTTTCCTTTCGATAGCTTAATGAAATAAAAATGCGTGTGCTCTGTATGACTTTAATTTTGCAACTGTTCGTATACTTATTACATTGAGAATTGAGAGTGGATAACAAGTGTTTATAATAAATATAATGTATGTTTGTTTTAAAGCGTTTTAGACTTAACAATGTATTTAATCTAAATGTGTAATAACTCTCTAATTGTTAAGTACAACAAGTTGTGGTGGTTTAAACAAATGAGTCGTTTTTTGTTTTTTTTTAAATGTTTTTTGAAGTCTGTTTATTACAAATAATGAGAACAAATATTTGTACTCGAGTCAGTTAATGTCCCAACATATTTATTTATTTATTATCATGATATTTGAATATAATAATTGCAAAAAGTATTTAATATTGCATAAACAAACTTTAATCTATTTACTAAGGTCTATATTTTGGACAATATAAGGAAGCTCATAGTAACACTTCGACTTGCGAAAGTAAATTATCAGTTAGCACCCAACTTTTTCCCACACTTATAGTTTATATAGAGAAGGAGTGCATAATGCTAATATTTTTTAAAAAGTATGCATAAAAAATACATTAAATCAATAAAAAAAAAACATTACACACACTACCATGTATTGGACACACACACGCATATATACTCTTTTGTTTATTGTTAAAGTCCGTGGTCAAATTGAGAATAGATTAATATTGTAATATACGCAAGACAATAAATATATAACTTAATGAATTATGGTTGATTTTTCAACCACGCGGCGATCACTAGTTATTATAAACACGTGTCCCTACCGCCGCAGTTCTACCGTCGCGCGGCGGCGGCGCAGTTCGACGCGCGCTGGCTGGCGAGCAACGCGGAGCGCTTCAACGAGCCGCACTCGCCCATCGTGCGCCAGGCGCGCCTCGTCACCGACCTGCTGCTCTGCATCATCAGGTACTGCACCTCACTCCATGTCCTGGTCACTTTACTTGTACAACTGTATCGTCAGGTATTGTCTCGTTATATGTATATTGGTGCGTGACCTAAAAGTCTCACATTCCTGACATAGATCTAACAAAACTAAGGTTGTTTTCACAAACAATTCAAAAATCTAGAAGAGAATTACATTATACAAAACTTAGTTAATAACTCAACTTCGATATCCATCAATAGCAAGACTATTTTAATATTTGTTACAAATATTATATGAAACTAGCGACTCACCTTGCTTCGCACGGGTTCATCCCTAGATTGCTTTACCATACAAACTTTCATCCCCATTTTCACCCCCTTAAGGGATGATTTTCAGGATAAAAACCATCCTATGTCCTTTCCAGGGTCTCAAACTATCTTAACAAATTTCATCTAAATCGGTTTAGTAGTTTCGGAGCTTATTCAGTACAAACAAACAACCAAAAATATATTTCCTCTTTATAATATTAGCATAGATTTATATTTAATAACTCATCTCAACAACAAATCTTTTGACTTTTCTTATATTGCTTAAGTTAATTTTTTTTTTCATAAATTAGGTATTGATTGGTCTAGTTACCTGTACATTCATGTAATTCATTACATACATGTATCATTATGACAACACGTTTGGCTCAGTTTGTAGTGATCCTACTACTGTGCCAACGGTCAGCGGGTTCGAGTTCCGCTGGGGACATTCATTTGTGCGATGAGCACGAATATTTGCACTCCAGTCATAGGTATTATTTATAATATGTATGTATTTAAAGTTATATATATGTAGTGTATCAACTATCTGGTATCCATAACCGAAGCCTCGTGGCTTTCCAAGGAACTAGATGGTTCTGTGTGTTAATGTCCCAACATATTTATTTATTAGGTATTGACTGCTCTATTTATGTATACATCTGCATAATCAGGTACTGACCAGTCCCATTATATGTATATACACATCGCTAGAATGCGCTGTCTCCCCTATCTCCTCCTCCCTTATTTATTACAAAATTCATGTGCGAATTTCATATGGAGAAGAATTACGTACACACGCCGAAATTTTTATATATCTATCTAATATATTTAAACAAGCAATTCTTGTATATTTATTTATACCGGCGACCTCGGAAACGACTCTGATGATTTAGCAGTAATTTGGTATGTGGGGGTTTTCGGGAGCGAAAAATTGATCTAGATTAGTCTCATGTCTGGGAAAACGCGTGTTTTTGAGTTTTCGTGCGGTTTTCTTTCGCATTATACCACGCACAATACGGTCGATAATTTCTTTCACGCAGGCATATGCATCGTTGTCAATTGACCAAGTTGCAACATTAACAATCACAGGTGTTCGAGTTCGAATCTCGATTGGATACAAAGATTTTGGTTTGTTTTTGTTTTTTTTTTTTTGTATTTATTCAAGTTTTTAGTTTTTTTATCTTAAAAATACGATATAACAAAAAAAACTTCGAGCGAAGCTCGGTCGCCCAGGTACTAAAGATTAAAGATATAAGTTCACTTTATGTTATTATATAATTTTCCAGTAACTGGGAGAATGTGGACGTTGTGGCGAAGTACCACGAGCTCGCCGCGTCTTATCAATCTTCGGACGATGACGTCACCATTGATAAGGTAACAATTGTTTTTTTTATCAAAACCTATTTACTTAACAAAAACCTCAGTGATTTACTGACTTACTGACTTAAAGTGTTCACTGGACAGCCTAAAATATTGATTGTTGAGTTCCACACTAGTAGTGAGTAGAAATTGTAAGTAAAAAGAGCCTATAACCGGTTTTTATATGGGTATTTTATATGAAATTTATATGGGGCTTGATTTTATATTAAATAAACAATTAATTAAAAAAAATCCAAACAAAACAATCAGCCGAATACCTCTTTTTTGAAGTCGGTCAATAAGGATAATTTTCATCTGTAAATCTGCTATATTCAACAAGACTGTGGTCGTGTTAGCATTAAAATTATGTATCGCTTTTATATAATATTCTAGAAATGCCGAGTACAATATCACACACATACAAAATGGCTAATATAATAGGGACTATGTGTGATTTTTCGTTATTAACTCCAATAAACTAAAATTTTGTATAAACAGTTTTTTTTATATATCATACCGATACGTATACTTTAAACGCTCGCCATTTCGCGCGCTTGACGTGACGTCACAGTATATCATAGACAGAGAAATGACTCAAGTTTTAGCGATAAAATAGCTCTGTTAAGTGTTATGATATACTCTGATGTCACATTCGGTCTGACCGATGGCGTGCGTTTCGCCTACTTTGAATTTTTCACCTATATTTGCACTTATTAATAATTATTTTCTTAATCAAAAAGAAATTACATTAAAAAATATTGATATAGGCTTAATTCAAAAGCAATAGAGATTATGTGAAAAAATATATTTCACCTTTATTTAAATCACACGCACATACCCTATTGATTTATAGACTTAGACTCTTATAAATAAAACACAAAAAATATTAAAAAATAATTTTTATAGGTAACTAAAAATAATTACAATGAAATTAATGTTCAAGAAAATTGGCACAAAACACGGCAAGTCTTATAATTATCTAATCCACTCCACTGCCTTCTATTTATATGCGTGGCCACACAGTAGATGCCTAGCGAGTGTTGCCATCTAACGATACATTTAAATTCCAGAAGCGTCGGTCGAACCGCGCGCGCGTCGGTCGCAAGACGCGCGAGTGGCGCGCGGGGGGCGAGGGGCGCGCGGCGGGCGCGGGGCGCGCGACGGGCGAGGGGCGCGCGGGGCGGTCGTGGCAGGACGCGTGCGCGGCGATGCTGCGCGAGCTGTGCGCGTCCTCCGACGCGGAGCCCTTCCGCCAGCCCGTGTCGCCCACACAGGCGCCTGGTGGGTGCTCGGATGGTTTTGTTTTTTTTTTTGAAGTTTTACTTCTTTTGGCACATTTGGAAAAAAAAATGAGACTAAAATTTTTACGACGCGCGCGCACACCGACAGCCAAAGAGCGACATGATGAAGTTAGCTAATAACTGTTCGTTGCCATGGTAATCGTTGTTATTGTCTGACAAATGATATATAATATTATATACTTTCCGTATATGATATTCTATAAATATATGATTGTAATATGCCTAATATGCCTTATTAAATTATTTTTATTAATTTATTGTTCCTTTTACAAACAGAGGGTTGTGACATACGTGTGAAATCTTTAGCTATTTTTGCTCTGTTATGCCAAAGAAGTAAAACTTCTTAAGTGCTTACATAAGTACATACACATGTTTTTTTAGTTTTTATTTTTAAAGCAACAATATTCATTGGGTAATTTTTTTTTCTTAAAGTCAAATATGAAACCGTTATAGTTTCTAAATATTAATAAATAATTTAAAAATATTTGTTTTATTATTTATTTTTAAAGTAAATATATAACTAATTATTCTGTGAATATTTCAAACGTCTACCTATTGCCGTTATCAAAGACGGACGGACAGCAAAGTCTAGTAATAGGGTCCCGTTTTACCCTTTGGGTATGGAACCCTAAAAAAAGGTCTGACTGTTTGTTCCGTCTAATCTCCGAAGTGGCTGGACAGGGTTCGACGGAACTTTCACTGGCACCTGATGTTATAAGAAATAACTTAGGCTGTGTTATGTTATTTTAGATGTTTAAGCGTTAATATTAAACAATTACCCCAACAGATTACCTATCAGTGGTCACCCATCCGATGGACCTGGGCACGGTGCAGCAGAAGCTGGCGGAGGGGCAGTACTCGCACGCGTCGCAGCTGGCGGCCGACGTCAGGCTCGTCTTCGCCAACAGCCGGCTGTACAACACCAATAAGAGGAGTCGGGTGAGTGACACTACCGTCCTGGGTTCGAGTCCCGGGTTAAATGAGATCAATATGAAATATATTTAAAAAAAATGACTTTATACTTTTGAATCGTCGATTTTTAGATTTTCAAAATTTAAGTTAGTTCACGTCAAGAGTATGGATATATATAGTATTTGACGACACGTTTGGCTCAGTTTGTAGCGACTCTATTTGCTGTGCCAGTGGTCGCAAGTTCGAGTCCCGCTGAGGACATTCATTTGTGCAATGAGCACGAATGTTTGTACTCCAGTCATGGGTGATTATATTTATAATATGTATGTATTTAAAGTAATATATGTGTAGTGTATCAACTATCTGGTATCCATAACACAAGCCTCGTAGCTTACTATGGATCTAGATGGTGCTGTGTGTTAATGTCCCAACATATACTAATATTTTTATTGTTGCAAAAAATTGCAGATCTACTCAATGACAGTGCGGCTGTCGTCGCTGTTCGAGGCGCTGTGGGCGCGCATGCCGGTGGAGGCACGCAGCACGCGGCGCGCGCGCCCGCGCCGAGCACGCGCGCGCACGCGCCCGCGCCGCCGCGCGCGGCGCCCCGCGGCGGGTATGTGGGGGCTTGTTTTTTTTTAATTTATTTGAATATTATCTGCTTGAATGGATTAGAAGGACAAAAGACAAACGCCAAAAGATTTTTGTGCTAGGACCCTCGCAGGCGTATAAAGGACAAATATACGAACATTCATATTTAATTATATAGATTAGAAATTAATTGTTTTAATAAAAATAATTAAGTAATATAAAATTTGTGTTAAGATCTTTTTTTACATTTAAAATTAACAATAAGGGCGGTCCCTCACCGGGAGCATTCGCCTGTAATGTAACAGTTCAGATTCGAGCATTACGTGAATGAGTGAGAAAAACTGAGCATTACTAATATGAATGCTCAGTCTCTCTCACTTACGTAATGCTCGAATTTGAACTGTTACATTACAAGCGGATGCTCCCGGTGAGGGACCGCCCTTATAATATGTATGTATACCTTTTAGACATGATGATGATTTCATAGATATTTGTGTTTTTTTAAATTTTATTATGTACGTGCTCACGGTAGCACAGACGCGTGCGAAAGCTGTCTGCTAGTCTGTGCGATTATAAAAAAACATTGATATTTAAAAACATTGATACATATTGCTTACAAATATTTCTTCAAAAAGTGGCGTCGACATGTAACGTAACTTATACCATGGAAGTTGGAAATGATCTGCATATGAGAATATAGGTGCGAGAGACCCGGGATTCGAACCCGCTTCCCTCGGTTTTCCAAGCGAGCGCGTTACCACAACTACTGTTGCTTGTCTAGTAATAATATTAATCCGTATTTCCGTATTAATATTATAAATGTGAAAGTTTGTGAGTATGAATGTATGTATGTTTGTTACTCTTTCATGCCAGAACGGCTGAACGGATCTGGGTGAAATTTGGCACAGAGATAGATTATAGTTTGAAATAACACATAAGCTACTTTGTATCCCGGAAAAATGTATGGTTCCCGTGGGATAGGTTTGTTTTTATTTTTCCGCTAGTAATATGAATATGACTTGTGTCAGGTCGCGCGGCCCCCTCGCCGGCGGCGGGCGCGGGCGGGAGCGGAGGCGCGGGCGCGGGCGGGGGTGCGTCTTCGTGCAGCTCGTCGGAGCCGCTGGCGGAGACGTCGCGGCGGGTGCACGCGCGCGCCGCCGCCGACGACTCGTGGGACAGCGACGTGCCGCTCACGTCGCATAGGAAAGGTTGTGTGCTTTTGTTTATTTATTTTTTTTTTTTACTTAAAAGCCTTGTGGGATAGAGATGTATCACCTCGAATAGAAAAGATGTGCTTTTGTTTATTGTTTAATTAAAAAATCTCGTGGAGTAGTGATGTGCCACTCACCTCAACTAGGAAAGGTTGTGTATTGTTTTTTTACTAGAAGTATTAATGCATCTGAGTCCAATAATAAGTAAACCTCGGACTTTACGCCTTTTTCCGACCCTGCCACCGAAATTAATATTAATTTTTGAAAGATCTATACTATACTATATCTATAAAATACATATAATACATGCACAAATCTAACTTTGACCACGTATCTCGCATAATTTATTTATTTACAATGGCTTTGATATGAAATGCGTAGGATCCTAACAACTTAAAGCAAAACTTGTTCTCTTTCATTAACAATGTAATCTTATATTACTAGGTAAAGGCGTAGGGAAGAAAAGTAAAAGCGCCGCGTCAGCCTCCTCCAGCAGTCGACCGCCACCTGGTATGATATTTATAATAAAAAAATAAAATAAAAAAATGAACTATGTTTTTAGATTTATTTTGATTTTTGGTTTCCGATGTTTCGAAGGCGTTACAGCAGTCATGGTCACGGAAGAGACTCGCCATGATTGCTGTATATGTATATATATATATATATATATATATATATATATATATATATACCGCTAATTTACTTTTATGCGTTGTTGTACCAAAGCAAAAGCTGTAACAATGCTAGCAAAGTATTAAAATTCATACGTTAGATAACCGTTTTCAGCTTAACGAAAGTCTCATTAAATGTACGGGTTGTCAAAAACAGCAATAGGGGACGTTGGAATTAAATTTAAGTTTTTTGGAACTGGATATATTTTTTACAATTATATAAGAATATAAGCTATTGTATAAAAAATTAAAAAAAATCACGCATATTGCGTATCTTGAGTTTTTGTATATCAATGTGTACCATAGTTTTTTTTTTAATTACAGAAAACTACACGGTAACTAGTAATGGTATAGCGTCGGACTCCGAGGATGAGAACCAGCGACCTGCGGCAAATGATTCCGCCTCCGATACTAGCGCGTACTCGCGGATAGAGGTGGGTCGTTGGTGTTTTTTTTTTTAACTTTTCTTTCTTTTTTTTTTGGGTTCCGCATCTTATGAGAAAACAATGGGATTTGGCTAGGTTGATAATTTGTTTGTTTTTTTTTTTTAATTTGGGATTTGTTTTTTTTTTATAATTTTTTTTCAATAATGTTGGATATTTATTTCTTTTTTTCTATACAACGTTTTTTTTTTGATTAGATTACTGATGTTTGTTTGATTATTCTTTTTAATATATGTATATTTTTTTCCTTTTCAAAGTTGTTAGGGAGCGCCGTCTATTATATATTTACAACATTAAAACTTCTCTAATAATATTCCATATTTAATAAGTATTCAAATAAAAAAAAAACCTTCTTATATATGATTGGTCTAATCTTATAGAAACACGTTAAAACAAACAAAAAAAAAAAACAAATTCTTTTTGCTTTATAATATTACATTAGTATACAGTGAACTTTTATCAGGTCGTGGAAGAAGAATTAGCGGAGGATGAGGTGGAATTGGAGTATGAGCCACAGCCTTCGACGCAGGCACATCGGACGAGAAACGGGCCACAGGTACACTATACGCTAATATTATAAATATGAAAGTTTATATTTAACAAATAATGTTTATGTGTTTGTGTGTACGTTTGTTTGTTAATTTTTAACGTTATAATGTTTTAACGGTTTTCGTTAAACTTAACCCGACCCAGGACTCGAACCCAGGACCATCCGATCTGCAGCCGTACATGCTAGCCACTAAACCACAGAGGACACATACTAGTATGTGTATTCAGCTCTTTTTAACGTCCCACTGCTGGGCACGGGCCTCTCTTCAATACGAGAGGGATCAGGATGGCCTGATCCCTCCTGACTGGCCAAATGCGGGCGGACTGAGCATGTCTTTCGAATACTTGCTAGGTTTTCTTAGATATGCATTTTCCTCACTATGTTCTTCTCCACCGTAAGGCAAGTGGTAATCATGTTAGAAATGATTCGCACATGAAAATGTCAGAGGTGCGAGACCCGGGATTTGAACCCGCTTCACTCTGTTTCCCAAGCGAGCGTGTTACCACTGAGCTACCACTTTCTTTACCATACTAGTATGCAATATATAAATACAATATTAATATATAAATGATATTGTTTGTTGCACCAGAGGGCGACGCGCGCGGGCGCAGTGCGCAAGCGCAAGCGGCGGCGCCTGCGAAGCTCCGGCAGCAGCGGCGCCTCCAAGCCCCACAAACGGTACGTATACAAGGACGTTGCCATGGTAACCTAACCCATAAAAAACACTTAAAAGCTAAGGGTCTTTAAATTTTCATGGCCACTGACAATATAATAATAATTATTTGTCTTTATTTATCTGCACAGTTTATAATTTTTTTACTAAATAAACAAACGTAACAGCTAAATATTTCATCCCGTATGTCACAACTCTGTTTGTAAAAAGAATGCAGCTAACTTCATCATGTCGCTTTTTGCCTGTCGGTGTGCGCGCGCATCGTAAAAATGTAACTCTATATTCTTTTCCAAACGTGTCAAAAGAAATATATCTTCAAAAAAATTTTTTTTTCATAATAAACTTATTTTAATAATTTTATTTCCATATCGATTCCCAGGATACGAGAACGTTTCTCGGAGGGTAGCTGGTCGTCGTCCTCCTCCGGGTCGGGGTCGGGGTCGCGCTGGGGCTCCGGCTCGGGCTCGGGGCGACGCCGCTACGAGTCCGACCGCTCCTACCGCCCCGCCGCCTACTCCAGCGACGAGGACGCGCCGCTGCTCATGTACAGGTATAGTTCATATTCAAATATATATATGCATTCAGCCCTTTTTAACGTCCCACTGCTGGGGGTGGGCCTCCCTTCAGTACGAGGGGGATCAGGCCATAGTCCACCACGCTGCCCAAGTGCCGGCGGACTGTACATGTCCTTCGAGAACTTGGTTCTCTCAGACATGCAGGTTTCCTCACGATGTTTTCCTTCACCGTTAAGACAAGTGGCAGTCATGTTGGAAATAATTCGCACATGAAAATATCAGAGGTGCGAGACCCGGGATTGAACTCGCTTCACTCGGTTTCCCAAGCGCGTTACCACTGGGCTACCACTGCCTTATATACTGCTATATATATATATATACAGATAAATAAAATTGAAGTGTCTGTTTGTTATGTCGAAATAACAGCTTTTTGCTAAGTGTATATGAAAGTATATACGGTATTTATTATTACAATAATTAAAATTTTTGTCAGTCTGTCTGTTTGTTCGGGCTATTATCTCTAAAACGACTGGATTGATTTTCACTGGAAGATAGCTGATGTTATAAATAGTAACTTAGACTACTTTTATATTAGAAAAAGAATTAGGTTTTGTTCAAAAAATATAAAACTTCTCATACATATTCTGTTATTTTATTTTGTACTAGCGACGGTACGTTTTCACGTTTAGTATAGATTTCTCAGAGATGAGATATTTTCCCGCAGTAAAAAGTATCCTATATGTTGACCCGGATAACCAGCTATCATCATACCAAATTCCATCAAACTCTGTCTAGTGATTTTCTCGTGATGCGTTCCCAGACAGACAGACAAACATTCAAGAAACTATAGATTCGGCCTCTGTATAGATAATAATGACTATTTCAATAAGATTTTCCAAAAAATATATTATGTACAGATTTGATTCAGAATTTTATTTTATCTTGGATAACATATATTTTTAAATATAATAATACATATGGAAAAAAGTGTTTAAATGAAATTTATGATTTCAGGCAAAGGCAGGGTGAAGACGATGAAGCAGGACCGTCTCGAGTCACACATAATTCGCACAGGGTATGTATTATAACCCTTTTTAACGTCCCACTGCTGGGCGTGGGCTTCCCTTCAATACGAGGGGGATCAGGCCATAGTCCACCACGCCGGCTATTAATTTTAAGTTGAAGGAGAGAAAGCATAATAATAGCTTAATATTTTTTTTTCTTTATATAAAATACGTTAGCTATTTTTATTTATTAACATTTATTTACTCATCACTCGGTATACAAATCGTCATTTATATACTATTTTAAAACATTGTTGTTTGAGTTTGTCAGTAATAGGAATTTTGTAGGTTATCGTTTATGGATATTTTGTTAAATAAGTAACGCTATATGGTCTACACTAATATTATAAATGTAAAAGATTGTGAGGATGGATTGATGTTTGCTACTCAATCACGCCAGAACGGATTTGGATGAAATTTGGCACAGAGATAGATTATAGTCTGGAATAGAACATAGGTTACTTTTGTCCCGGGGAAATGTACGGTTCCCGTGGGATAGATTTGTTTTTATTTTTCTAGAGACGAACCCGAGCGAAGCGATGGTCAGCTGCTAGTAGGGTTATATAAATGAGCTAAAATAGGTAAAACAATTACAGCTGTAGTGATTTTCTCTTTATTCAGAAAATAGTATGTCTATTAGGAAGATATATACACATTTCGACAATGTTATACAAATGTGTGTGTGTGTGTGTATACATAAATATATATATTGTTATATTGTGTGTGTGCGTGCAGGCGGGCGGCGCGGGCGGCGCGGGGGGCGCGGGGGGAGGCGCGGGCGTGTCGCTGCGGCGGCGCGGCTCCCCGCGGCGCTACAACGAAGACAGCGAGGAGGACTCTGTGGCGGCCATCAGCAAGCGTCTGCCGCACCACCACCGCCGCCACCACCACCAGCAGCAGGCGCTGCTCGCGCGCCGCAGGCACCACGCGCAGGTGCTGCACCCTCCCACATCACACCACCTCCCCCTCCCTCCCATCACCTTGTAATGTGGGAACGAAATAAGACAACTGTTGGCTCCAAGATCCGCTTAAAAGAGTAACCCTTTAATTATAGCAAGTCGTACGATACATAGGTACGGGAAGATTTGCACACATACACTCTACAACCTCCCCTCCCTCCCACCTTTCTTCCTTACATCGCTCTCTCAATTACGCGACCTCTATAACTTTTTTGTATGTTATCGTATACTAAAAAGAAAGTGCCACTAATTTATTATGATCTATATTTTAATGTGGTATAAAATTTTTACTTTCCAACTTGGAAAACTTCTCCATTGTTTTAATATCTTGTGGATATGGCGAGTCTCAGATAAGAACAAAACAATTCAATACCTTTTTCTCCTCTGTTTGTCAAACGATTCTTTTTTTTTTTTTGAATTGAAGTGTATGTTTGTAACATCAAATAGCAACTTTACTTACTTTTACATAGTAATGTAATATGAAAGTGTATACGGTACTAATAAGAAAGAAACGATTTTTAAAATTTTTGTCTGTCTGTTTTTTCCGGCTAATTTCCGAAACGACTGGACCGATTTTGACGTTACTTTCAATGGCAGATAGCTGATGTTATAAAAAGTAATTTAGGCTATTTTAATGTCAGAAAATAAATCAGGATTCCGTACAATAAAATTAAAACTCATGAAATTGTGAACAAATGGCGTACCTAGGGACGTACCCGAGCAAAGCGAGAGTAAGTCGCTAGTGTTTAATATTTTCGAACACTTGGCAAACCCTAGTTGGTATTAATCCATTTGAAAATTAAATCAAAATAAAATATATGTAAGTATGAATTTGAACGTCCCAGGGCTCTGCCAACGTGGGCGTGCTGCAAGCGAGCGCGTCGAGCGCGGCCAACGCCGCCACGAATGACCACAACTACTTCAACGGACACGCAACCAGACACAATGGTGAAAATATATATATTTTCTAATATTATAACAATAGGGTATATGCGTGTGATTTAAATAAAGGTCATTTTTTTTTCATATAATCTTTTTTGCTTCTGAATTAAGCCTATATTAATATTTTTTATGTAATTTCTTTTTGATAAAGAAAATAATTATTAAAAAGTGCAAATATGAAGTATCTATAATGGTATTATTAAAGATTTTTTTTAATACTAAATTTGAGTTTTTTGGCGATGGATATTTTTCTTACAATTATATAACCATGTAAGCTATTGTATAAAAAATATGACGCATATTCCCTATTATCTACATATATGTATATGTTACTAGTCAAATTAGATTTCAGGCAAAACTGATTTGTCCTAGGCTAAACCGACTCATCCAACGTGTGTCAGGATATAATAATAATAATGTCCTCCTGACCGATTCCGGTCACGGCGGCCAATCTCATTGAGACTAGCCAACTGCGCAGGAGATATTATAGTGCACAAATGTACGCGCAGACACAAGTGCACTCTCTATTCCTGTCACTCTCATACTCCGGTGGGACGACTACTCGACACGACCGGTGAGAGTGTCGGCGCAGGACCGACGGCTTTACGTGCTCTCCGAGGCACGGGGGTGAAACACCGCCAACTTCCCAACTCCGGGCTGTTACTGAGACTTACTATACAGAAAGACTCAATAACTAAACTTGGCCCGACCCGGGACTCGAACCCAGGACCTCAGGATGTGCAGCCGTACATGCTAGCCACTACACCACCGAGGCAGTCAGGATATACTTGTTTAACAACGTAGTATAAAATAAAGTAGCTGTCTGCGTCTGTCTGTTTGTCCGCTTATTTCTTCTAAACCTCGCAACGGATTTTGATACGGTTTTCACTAATAGAAAGAACGATGAGGAACGTTTGTGTATATAATTTGTAAATATTTTGTACAAAATGACTCAGCTTAGACGGCGTTTTGTAAAAAAGCTGTTTTCGTACGATTACACCGCTAACGCTGACTTAAAGAGATACATTACTATGCACTAGAAAATTATAGGTCTTAAAAAGGCCAACAGAAAAATCTGCAATAGTATATGTCTATCTCCTAAGGTACACTTGCTATAACTATTTATATCTATATAAATTATAAAACGTACCTAGGGACGCACCTGAGCGAAGCTAGGATAAGTCGATAGTTTATTATATTATATAACTAACAATAACTCTAACTTTTAACAAAAAATGGTACATTGGTTGCGATATTATTAAATAAGAATCAATTCGCAAAATGCGAGTAGCTCTAAATAAGTTGAAAACCTTTTTTGTACAAAAGTAATGTTTTAATCGACTTCAAAAAAGGAGGAGGTTCTATGTTCGTCTGTATGTGTGTATTTAGAAAAAATAAAGTAATAATTTTGAAAATTTTTGTTACTGTTAATTACAGTGGATGGCTAAACCAATGGGGTCTCCCGTCAGGAAGAAAGAAAAAATTGTAAAGATTATTATAATAGCAACCCAAATTAAATAATTTCAAATGGTAAAACTATAGCAACACTAATAAGATTTTTTTATTTTATTTTTTAATTGTAAATTACTTCAGTGCTCTTTCTCTTTTCTTTCAAATTGTTGTGTAATTTTGTGGGAAGACATTAGACTTTTGAAAAGTCAAAAATCTTAGTCCCCTTGCTTTAAAGCATTTGAAATGTCGGGAAAAAATTAATCCCATAAATATTATAAGTGCGAAAATTTAGATGGATGTTTGGATGTTTGTTACTCAATCACGTAAGAACGGCTGAACGTATCTGGATGAAATTTGACATAGAGGTAGATTATAGTTTGAAACGGCACATAGGGTATTTTTTATCCCGGAAAAATGTACGGTTCCCGTGGGATCCATACTAACCGTTAAAACGTACATATAGCCGCTAGTAATTAATAAAAAGAAATGTCGACAGAATGCGTTGTAAATCTCGATTTGTAATTTTTATAATATTATATGAATAAAGAAATGAATTTAAATAGTACTTGCTAAATTAAGAATATTGAAATATATATATAAATTATGCGTTTATTTAAATTTTCAATTATTTTATAAGTCAACTTGACAATGATACTTGATAGTTTCACGTAATGATGACATGAATGATGACAGATTATAAAATGTCAAAATAGTTTTTTTTTTCACTTTATAATAATATAATATTTTTTCAGGTGCCGGCATGTCTTCAGGGTCGGGGGGCTCCGGTCCGGTGTCGATATCCTCGCGAGGCCGCGTGAGGAAGCTGACGGCCAAAGCCCGAGGGCTCCTGCGTCACTGACACCACATATGAACACCGCCGCCATTGTCATGAGAGTCTGGTACTTCATAACAGTCGTATTCTATATATAACTAAGTGAGTGTTGAATTCTATGATCGCTATCGCTTTTAGATAGATAACCTGTGGATGTGGAATTTGCAAAGAACGATATTGTAACACCGTCGATAGATTGTCAATAACTATGAAAGTTTAAAGATTTAGTACAACAGTTCTTATTTTCATTATGTCTATGTGATAATCCAGAATATGGAGTATCTCCATCTGAATTTTAGTCATTATAATGGAAGAAATAGACATACACACATTTTTATTATATAAGTAAGATTCTATCTTTGGTAAGGAAAACAAAAAATAACTTGATAATATTAATGGCAAGTCTCCATGTTCGAGAGAGATTATCATAAATGTCTGTATAAGCGAAAAGCGGAGAGTTTATAGTTTCTAATTTTTCTCTATTTATTCTGTTATATATAGAAAATTTTGAAAACCAATATGGCGGTGGTTTTTTAAATGTCTTTGTGTAACAATATGTTGTATTTTCTGTACTAATACTACTATGTTGGATAATGAATAAATTTTTATATGGAGTGTTAGATATATATGGATTTATAAACTTTTCGTCTCAGTAAAGTTTGATTGCCTGTTTTGGAAATTACTCTATATGTATACAAAGGGGACAGAGCTATTGTGACATTGCTAACATTTCGCCATTTTTGTTATTTCCCAAACTTGTTTGTTTAAAAGAGTAAAAAATATCTTTACTTCAAAATATATCGAAAAGGTGACGCCTAACGGCACCATATTGCTGATATTATTTATTTTTTAAAGTGCTCCCTAACAATTTATGCGAGTTTTATCGAGCGCCGATATTTAAAAATAAAAAACTTAAAAATAAAAAAGTTAAAAATAAAAAGTCACCGTCGGTTTCCATTTAAAAAAAATGATGTTTTGTGGTCCTTTCCAATGAATAATACTCAAAGTATCATAATGTGCTCTAAAAGATGAATAAATCTTTTGTAATTAAAAAGGTTTCTTGTTAGCGTCCTAGTACATGAAAGAGATAGACTCTAAGACTGTCTCACTCACTCTAAATAAAGTAGTATTAGCTACAATGTAATTATAACCTAGCGCCATCTTTAATTAACTTTATACGACTTAACTATAAATATGAACTATAAGCAAAAAATCGTACCGCCATTTTGTTTTAGCATATTTTGAATACGACTTGAAAATGGTGGCGGTTAGTGAATATGACAGGATAACAAAGATTTGACAGTTCGGTAGTGACGTCATCGTGACTTGTATATATTGTTACCAGTTCAAAAAAAGATGTAGCGGGAAATACAGGTGGTATAACTTATCGATGTTAAGTGTAGTTGTAAGGTATCGGTATATTTTAAGTGACGTCACTTGGTGTTGTGTTGCCAGGTTGGATAAATAAATGTACGGACAAAATATTATTTAGGTATATAATTAAATAGATTTATATTCCGTTTTAGATGAGTTTGACTGAAATTAAAATATGACCAAATCGTATTTTTAATTTAAAAAATAATGTTTTTTTTTTCTTAGTTTTCTATTTCCCTATGAAATACGGCCGACGTTATCGCTAAATGCGTCGATCAAAAAAGGAGATACACAATGAGCTACAAAAAATGTCCTCGCCTAATGAGCGCTCATTTGAACATTTGAGCGCACTTTTTTTTGTGAAAATAACTTTAAGCATTGAATTTAAGGTTCAATTTACATTGTTGGATATTTATTTCAACTAGCATAATTACGTAAACACAATTGGTGACAGTTTTAAGAGAACTTTTGCATGGGATTGTGTATCTAGTAATTTTTTGATCGATGGCTAAATGGGATGTATTGGTTTTGATGATTTTGGTTGTAAAAAATAGACTGGGGCGTTGAAATTTATTATGTACATACATACATATATCATAAATATTGTATACAATTCTTCTAATTTATAACAAATAAGTTATGTAAATATATAGATTTTCGAATAAAAAGAGTTCAGTTAAATTTGTATTACCCCAAGTCGTTAATACACTGCCAGTTTTTATACAGATGGACGTTAGATTTTGTGTATATATAATGGATAGTGTGTATAATGTATAAAACTAAAATGTACTAAAACACAAGTTATTATTATTAACACTTAGTATGGAACAGATAGACTTATATATATATATATAAAATGGCTGATTTTGGACGCCATAATGTGTAAAAGAAAAAAATGAAAATCTACGAACTATGTCAAGTGGGATGTCGTTGAATAGATATTTAAAAATCATTTTTCGGTTTCTTTCATCATTTTTCATTTTAATCAACAGTTTAGGATATATAAGCTGTAAATAAATTAATATTAAAAAACAATAAATAATAAATAATAATAAATATTAGAAAACACGACTGCATGAAAGCTAACTAAAAAATTGAAAACAAGTTCACGAAGGAATATAGTATTATGCACTATGCAGTTGGAGACATGTGTACATACACGAGTGTGCACCTCTCGCGGCAAGGATGAAACGTGTATGTCTCCGACTGTATAATATTATATTCCTTCATCAACTAAGAACTTGTTTCCATCTTATTAGGTAGCTTTTATGCAGTCGGGTTTTTTTATTTTTATAATATACTTATTTGTTTTGTTATTGGTTTTCAGTGTTCGTTAAATCATGAAAGAAGTTTCATCCCTTATTGTGGGATAAGGGTTGCTAAAATTTTAGTTTTAGAAGGCTTGTTTTTTGATAATTTTTTGGGATTTTATTTCTTTACGAACTTAGGGTATATAATAATATTTGAAATATGTTTTAGCACATTTTAGTTCTATATGTAGACAAAAAATTGCTTAGATTTTCGAATTCAATTGCAACGTTTCTCAAACTTTTTTGTTGCTTATCCCTGGAATGTAAAGATTTTAATTAAAATAAAAGGTTACATTATTAATATCGTATGATTTTACAACAAATGTATTTAAAATTGGTAAACATACTTGGGTTTTATTTTAGAAATGTTTTGCTAGCCCTTTCTTAATGCAACTTCTAGTGGTCGCGACAATTTGAGAAACAGTGTTTGGGATTTTTTTTGTGTGAAATGAATTCAAGTGTAATACAATATTTGTATGTGTCATACAAACTGTAAATTGTAATTACTTACGCACAGTTTTGATATATTGTAGGATAGTGGCAGTACTTCAATTTTATTGACTAGCGACTAAGTGCGGCTTCACCTGTTTTTTTTTTTAATTTAATACTTCACTTAAATGTTAAGATAAAGTCCGTCTGATCGATTTCCGTTAAGACGGCTAATCTCACTGAGATTAGCCAACTGAAGGAGATATTATAGTCTGTGAGGCGTGTGAGGGAGAGAGATACACAACGTGAACTCTATCTCTTTCACTCTCAATTTCCGATAGGACAATTCTGCTACACGATCGATAAGAGTTTTTTTTATTAGAAAAACTCAATAATTATGCTTGACCCGACCTGTGACTAGAACCCAGAACCCCTGGATTTATAGGCGTAAATGATAGCCACTAGACCAACGGCCCTGTACTGTACGATATTAACAGTAAGTGCTGTAATTTGTACCGAATACAGCCACTAGATAAATGTATCGTACCCGATATTTTTTCTATGTATATAATTGCGGTGTGCGTGTGTTCATAATTCTTCTTTTGGCTTCACCGATTTTGATGAAATTCTTTAATGTACTTATGGGGTAATCTGGATGTTTTTTTTTTGAATATAGTTGGACTCCGCAGGTGACGCTATTGTCTAAATCTAGTTTTTTTTTTATTTTCTGTCTAAAAATGATAATTGTAGGACATGGTCTGCCTATTGTGTCCGTAATTTATTTATTTAATTAACCAACTTATTGCTATAAATAAAATTGAAGTGCTGATATTATAATAATAGAAAAGCCAGTTTAATTTTTATTATTGACATGTTTTTTTTTTATTTTAAATTAATACTAGGATTCCCTTGTGTAAATTTCTCTTTATTATCTTATAGCACGGGAGCCCAAGAAGTAATTTTAGAGCTTAGCTCAAAGATTTAAAAAAATTTGATCGGCTGTCCTAGACGCGCGACCTTATACAGTGGACTTATATATGGTGGAGGTACTCAACAGAGTGTAAGGTTACTCCCCCTATGTTAATCTGCCGCGCCTGATTAAATCATAAAACCCCCTCTCGGGTTCCCTTACTGTTAGTAGAGATTGGTAAGTTTAACTAGGCATTTCCACTCCCTACTTTACAATATAAATATTTTTTTTGTTTAAAAATTGACAATGATCAAAAATTTCTATCAAACAATCTATTTTTTTTTCAATATTTTGTTTTTTTTTTTTATTTGTGCTATTTTGACCTTTTCTTATACATATTTGACTACAGTGTAAAGACATTTAGGCCTATTTTTTTAGATTATTAGACAATTTTCTTAATTTAATGTATTTAAAATAGTGACATTAACGCTCATGTGTTTAATTATAATGATTTTCTAATTTAAAATATCGATATTAGTGATATAATCGATTATTAACGTCCGCAGTACCTGCGTTTAGTTAGTTTAGTGAATTTAATTAGATATCAGTACAATGGTCAATAATCGATTTAATCGACTCGTGTTTATCGAAAACAATTGACTGGATATAAATTCTTAATTTTTTTTCTAAATCCAAAATCTATAATGTGCAAACAATAGTAGATTTTGCCTATATTATCCTTAAAGTTGGGTTTCTCAAACATCTCGCGCAAAATTACTATGTACATTAAAAAGTATTTTAGTATATTTTGCAGTGAAATTAAGAGTGTATGTTTTTTTTTTAATTTAACATTATTGTTTCAAGTATATGTAATTCTGAGGGTGTTCTTACCTTTACAGTTTGAGAAACCTTGCCTATAGATTTCATGAGTTATTATCAAACATACAAATTATTTGAGTTTTCAGTTCTTTTTAGTCATTTTGAGTTCTGCCGGCAGAGTTGAGTTAGTTAAAATAATATGTAGTACTTACTTTATGACATTGCCATTAAATTGTTTAAAGTGAATTAATTATTTATTTCTTTTGACAATTCATAGTTATATGTAAATTTCATAACTTGGGTTGGTTTTGTTTCTTACAAATGTCACTGCAAATGATGTGATCTCCCTTATATAGTTGTAATGTAAGTTAATTTGTACTTTATTTCTATAGCGTAAGGTTGAATTTTGTATAGTATGTAAGTTTAGCAATAGTGCTCGAATACAATTTATTTTGTTCCACTATATTTCAAAGGACCAAAGTTGGTTCAACGCTCAATTTACGTGGGATTATTGTATCCGCCATCTTGTTTCAACTAAAATGGCCGACTTAAGATTGTAAAATGTCTGCCATGTTATTTTTTTTTATTTCCTTCAACTTTAATAAAAAATATTTATGTTTATACACTTTTGACTTGCATATATCGCTATATATTTTCATGTTTAGATAAACACTAGACTAGAGCATAGACAAACGTTTTATTAATTGTCTGTGGTATACATGTGAAGCACTAATCGTCAGCAATACGTGTTTTGGGTGTTTGTATATATGTATGTTTGCAACGGTTGTTGCTAAGAAACCAAACAAAATAAATCAATTATTTTGTATTTTGTCGTTTTATTTATATTGCAGCGGGCTTACAAGATGATAACAATACCTTACAAATAGAAAAATCGTTATATTAATTGATATTTCATTTTTTTTTTAATTTCTTGTCATAAAATAAAATAAAAAAAAAATTGTCCGTCACGGGATGTACGGCAGATGTGAAACATCTATGTTAATATTAGAATTCATAATTAATAAACACCTGTAACCAAATATGGAGTAAAATAATGAAAAAATGGAGTCGTTAATAAAATCAATTTATTTTTGTTATTATTTTAATTATAATAATAATTACAGAATATATGTATATATTCGTAAATAGAATAGAAAATACGTAAGTATATTTAATAGAGACTGTTCTACAATGGATCGTGTAAACGAGGGAGTCGAGAACTGTGAACGGCGGAGAAACTTTTTATTCCTTGGACATACTTATTTGCATGTAATTTCGTATTTTTCGTAGTTTGATCGCGAGCGAAGCCGCGCGTTCTGCTAGTCATACAATAATTTTGTGTAATAAAAATTTTGTGGCATAGCATTTGCAAGTGATCATCAGCATTTTTTTTTGTTTTCACTATGGTAGCCCTAGCTTTAGCGGTGAATACCCTAAACGCATACACTCTGCCATGTCAGTATGAACCAAGCAATTTAAAATGCAATCACGATTGGTTCATAACAGTATAAATTAGGTGATATTATTCATAGTATTATAATGTGGTAAAATTTATACAGATAAATAAAATTGGAGTGTCTAAATATTAAATTGGAGTGTTGTAATATTAAAATAACTGCTTTTTACCAAGTGCATATGGATGTATACACACATTTTTTACAATTTTTGTCTGTCTGTCTGTCTGTCTGTTTGTTCCGGCTAATTTCCGAAACGGCTGTACCGATTTTGGCGGGACTTTCACTGGAAGATAGCTAAAGTTATAAGGAGTAACTTAGGCTACTTTTATTTTAGAAAAAGAATCAGGGTTCCGCGAAAAAAAATTAAAATCCATGAAATTGTGAATAAAACCCGCGTACGGCGTACGCACCCGAGCAAAGCGAGGGTAAATCGCTATACAATTTAAATTAATAATTTTCGCGGAAACGCCATCCTACTGTATATAATTATCGATTTGACGAATCTTCCATAAATAGAGTGACCGAGGTGAGAGACCTGGGCATATATTTGGACAATAAGTTAACTTTTAATTAACATATTAATAAAACGATAGCTAGGGCCTACCGCATGCTTGGCTTTGTATTTAGAACGTCTAAAGATTTTAATCGATCTAGTACCTTGACACTGCTTTATAATTCATTTGTTCGACCGATACTTGAATATGGCTCTACAGTTTGGAACCCACAATATAAAAATCAAATAAATCGGATTGAAGGTGTTCAAAAAAAATTTATGAAATTTAAGAGTTTCAAGTATTCAATGCTGGATCAAAGTAATGACAGCTTAAATATTTTGTCACTCGCTGATAGAAGATTGATCAAAGATCAAATGTTTTTAATTAAGTTAATCAAAAACCTCGTAGACTCCCCGTACCTCTTAAATTGCATCAACTTTAAATGTCCTAGAATGACAGCACGCAATCAGTCCCTGTTTAATCCACCACTTACCCGAAGCAAGTATGCGCAGAACATTTTTGTTTATCGAGCCTGCACCAGTTACAACCAAAAATTTAATAATGTTGATATTTTTAAAACTGACAATATTGTGATCATTAAAAAAATGTTAGTGGAATGTTTAAATAATCGTTAATGATGTCAGAAGTATAATATAACACGAGAAAATATATTTAAATTATGTAGCCAATTGATTATTATCGAATGAAATTAATATATTAATTGAATTATCTAATTTTGTTAATATGTATCGATATCTTTACTGTTGTAGTTAGTCGACTGTAGTTCTTATTATTTTAAGTTGAAATAATCTATATTCATATCTATTATCATCATTATTATCTATGTATATGAATTTGCCATTTTGTTAATTTATTTAATCTTACTTGTCTCTAATTTATGTAATATTTATTAGTGGAAACTTTGCTGGTTTATTCTCTTTGTAATATTATAACTAATTTTATGTAATACTACACTGTATGTTTCCCGAATATAATAAAAATAAAATAAAAAATAAAATAATATCTTAGGAGTAGCAAGCTACTATTTATGTATGCTATATGCGTATAGCTATGTATGCTAACCGTGAAAACCTACCTAGGGACAAACGCGAGCGAAGCGAGCGTGAGTCGTAAGTTTTAAATAAAAGTACATGTATTTCTTTTTTAGCTTCTTAGCTCTTTCTGGCCCCACTTTTTAACAAAGAATTTGTAAATTCTAGCCCATTTTCGGTGCCCGATAGCCCCTTTTCAAAAATCAAGGTGGCAACACTAGTCAATTGTCAATTTCAAACGTGAATTTTGAATACCGTAGACTGAGAAAACTACTACTAGTATTCTCTGTCTACAGTATTCTCTGTCTACGTTGAATACCCATCACAAACCAGTAGTGGTGACATCCTCTTTGTCACAAACCATAGATGACAAATAAAAATCACAAACCAGGAACAACAAGTCTCATATTCTATGATTAATATTTAAATTGAAGCCTTCCTTTTGTTCCTGGTCTGTGTAGTCTTCTTAATCGTAACATTTCTATATAGTTTGTGCCTTAATCTGTAGGTCAGTGCTTCCATTTCTCTTGTTCTGCAACTGGTCTGTGATTTGTGATTGAAACCAAAAAGTAAATAAATACTACCAAAATAGTTGTGTATTAGTTATCTAAAATACATGAATAAAAGGAAAGAGGTTTAAAACACGATTGTTATTCATTTTGATCGCAAAGCTAAAGCGCTATTATATATATATACATATCATGTCTAACTTAAACGACAGCAGTTACACAGATCAGTACTCAGATTTGATAAGGGACACAGAATTACTTTGTAAGTAGAAAATTTACCATTCAATAATAAAACATTTGTTGAATAGGCTAAGTGAAGGTTCTTTCTATGTGTCTACGAAATGTAAGAAGTTTATTTATCTGAAAAAAAACTTGTCAAGTCAAGCCCCTAAATGAATCATTTAACGAAACTTTTGTTTCGCACTTCAAAAAGTACTTTAAAAGATAACAACATAGAGTAAATTGAACCATGCCCCGATTTGGGCCATATGGCGTGCAGCGATAATTTTTATACCAGTGTTTTACTTCAGAGGAGTATATGACCAGAAAAATATTTCTAGTGCCGTCCGGCGAATGCGCCTCAGTTTACAGGTGTTGAAAAATAAACATTATTTTTCAGCATCCTCTTCATCTGAACTATCAAATCTAATGAATATATTTTCTAGATCTTCTGAAGGTGGATTTATTTGTACATTATGATGTTTTACATACTTTAAAAACTAGATTCTAGTAATTACGTGAACACAGGTACCGATGGTTCGCGCACCATTTTTACAACTACAATAGTAGGTAACCTTTTATTGAATCTTTCTTTACCCGTTAAGTTTTTTTCTGCTAACACATAAACATAGTATTTCGTTTTATTGATTTGTTGAGACTGTATTCTTCCTTTAATAAATAATGGATCTACTAATGTCAACCCATAAGAAGCAATATCAATTTCATTGGTGTTATACCTACATATTTCAATTCTAAATCTACCATCAGAAGCTGGGTTCACCATAATACGATTTAGCTTCTTTTATTTGGTAGCGTCCTAAAGCTATTAAATAAACATATTTCTCTGATAAAACCACAAAATCCGTCAACACTTCATCAGTGATTGAGCGCAACTGTTTTAACTTGTGATTAAGACTAGTTTCTTTTACCATGCCGGCCATGGCGGCGTAATTCGCATCCAGGGGCTTAGCCTTTCAAAATCATACTTCTGACCGTTACCACCGTCACCACGAGGAGATGCTCTGGATGCAAAAAGACTTGAGGTGCTTTAATGATAGGTACTGAAAAGATTTTTTTTTTAATAAAATGAAATTTTTGGTGTCTCAGAATCATACAATTAGACCTCCTCTAAAACCTCACTCATTCAACACAAGGATAAAAAAACACTAGATTGGTATTGTACTAATTTAGTACTTTTTATTGGTATACAATTTAATTCTGCACGCCCATGGCCCAAAACCACCTTTAAATGGGGCACAGTTCTTTTTGAAGTTCAGGAGCCCCTTGAATAAATAATCAAATGACAACATGTTTTTTTGTAATTATTAATGAATAATTAAGTAGATTTGAATTTAAATAATATTTATTACAAATTGTCTAAAAGCTACTACAAAATGTGAAATAGTGCTGTAATATATAACACCATTTTATTAATACAATATAATAAAATAAATTGCATAACAACAGATACAGATGACCTGAAGACAGCTGTTCCTGCATTAAGAAACATTGTGCGCAAAGGAAAGGCACTATACTCATCAGAAGGTACAAACATATTTTATTTTTATACTTTAATTTGAACTACACTTTAGTTCAAAAATATACTACAAAATAAACATTGCTCAATTTATTTATAGTAATAATTTTATTTGACATTTGTATATATATATATATATTTTATGTATTTTTTATAGGCAATAGTACATTAGATTCTCACCTATTCAGAAAAACCGGTAATGCTATTGTTAGCCTCACATCTAAAGCCACAAATGAAGTAAACACATATGACAAACATGAATTAGCATCTCATATTGTAAGTACTTTGAATCTATATGTTTAATAAGACTGGCACATTTCCCTGAAATAGCTAATTTTGTGTGTGTGTGTGTTTTTTTTAAATGAAATGAATAAAATGAAACAAATGAAATGAAATAAAATTAATAAAAATATGAAGTAACAATTTGTATTATAGTTGTAAAAGTCTGTTGAGTCTACTTTTTTATTACTTATGGATGGCATAAAAATAGCTTTTATCTTAGACTACACTTTAATGTCCCACTGCTGGGCAATGGGACAATGCTTCCTTTCAATCTGAATGGGATCATAAACTACCCCATCGGCCAAGTGTGAGTTAATGGACTTCACATGTCCTTAAAACTCTCTTTGGTCAGTTTTAGACATGAAAGTTTTCTCATTATCTTTGTCTTCACTATAAGCAATTGGTCATCAGGTTAAATATAATTCATACTTGAAAATATCAGATCACTTGATATTGCAAGCAAGTGTGTTATCACTCGGCTCTTATCCACTATAATGGACTAGTTTTTATTGATATATCGATATTTCTTTTTATCGATGTCTAGAGGACAAGTAAAAACAAATGTTTAACATTTTTCAGAGAAGCCATAAAGACTCGTGGCATTTTTCTTTTCCGTATGAAGTGCCAGTGTTTTCGTATTTGTATGGCACTTTCGATCCCACCCCAAAAGAACACCAGCCGAAGGTCTATAGGAGAATTAATAGACAAGTAGCGGCTTCTGTGAAAGCACCAGCAAAAGTTGCTAAGTAAATATTTTTCTTTTTATTTACCTCAAAGATACAATATAATCTATTTTCTATTTGGCTAATGGTAAACAGAAGTCTTAACGAGATTTTTTTATGCCAATATCACACTAAATATTGGTATCAATTCATCATTATCATTATAAATTGATATAAATCTCATTAAAAACAAGTGTTTTAGTTCTATTGCTTTTTCACGGGTTCTATGGAGATTAGTCTTCACATATACGGAGGGCTCAAGACATTAGAGTTGTCAACACAACAAGTTGTTTGGCACTTGATGCACATTCAAAGTCAGTTTTAATGTTTTTAAGTTTTTGAACATTTTATTACTTCACTACCTCTTAGAACATTATATAACACCAGATTTGTATGTTAAAATATATTATAAATAATAAATTGAAAACGTTAAAACGGATCGACCATGGTCTCCGTCCAACTATAACAACATGGAATCCAATATAATCTAGGTTTTAAGCCAAACTCTTTTTATTCCACAAAACATGTATTCAAATAACCAAATATGTGTATAAAATATCAATGTGACACGAATAAATTATTACAAAATTGACATTGGACAATTAATGTAAATGCTAATGTTGTATGAGTGTTTGTTTGTGTTTCTCGTTAACTCTGAAATGACTGAACGGATTTTGATGAAATTTAGTACACCAGTAGTCTACGAACTAAGGAGATTGGAAGATGAAATCCGCCTAACTCTGGGGCCACTGTGGAAACGAGTTGCGTTAGATAGAGTTCAATGGAGAGAGTTGGAGGAGGCCTTTGCCCAGAGGCACACAGAAGTCAGAGATATTATGTAAATGTTAAAACAATTTATCTGTAAAACCGGTAACTCTGACTCCAGTAATAAGGGCTATTTTATTTTATTTTATTTAGTCTATGAACTATTCCTAAAGTAACATATATGCTACTTCTAGACACCTAGTCACTTTTTTTATTTGTTTGTTTGAACATGCTTATATCTGGAATTGTGGATTATAGACTATAAAATATGTTTTTTTTTTCAGAATACAAAATAACTCTGAAGAAAAACCTTCAGCTGCAGAGGAATTACATAATTATTTGAAAACTAAGTGCATAAACAAAACGTGTAGCTATTTCCATTTGATCTTGGACCCCACGAGTTTTACGCGCACCATTGAGAATATATATAATGTGTCGATTCTAATCAAAGATAATTTAGTCGGCATTTTTATTGGTAAGTATTTTTGTATAGATAGTATAGAGGTAAGGAGAACTATCTTTGTGATGGAAAAGTGTCTGTTGAAAAACGTTAAATTAGGGTGGCGCCACGGTAGCAAGTGGGTGTATTTTGAAGAAAGCGCCAAAAGTATTATTAGTAGTTCACAAAAAATAAACCACTCCCTATGTTTATATCACTACAGTTTTTCATACTTCTAATCTTACTAATTCTTATTACTAATACTATAAATGTGAAAGTTTAGATGTTTGGATGTTTGGGATGGACGTTTGTTACTCAATCATGCCAGAATGGCTGAACGGATCTGGATGATATTTGGCACATAGATTATAGTCTGGAATAGCACATAGGTTACTTTTTATCCCGGAAAAATGTACTGTTCCTGTGGGTTAGATTTGTTTATGTTTTATTAGAGCTAAATCTAGGGAAGCAAGAAGTTTAGGGGTTTTATAATGTATCCACTCATTTGTGTTGCCCACTTATGAACCTTTATGTCAAAAATGCAGCTTAGTGTAGGGTAGTTTTAAACAACCCCTAAAACTTTCTCGCAGGTGTTTAAAATGACGACATCTGTAAAGTTTTGTATAGGAGCTATAGTAACTTATGTCGTTGGAATCGTTATGAAATAATCTAACACATTAAAAAACCACAAAAAACCTGCCTTACAATGTATTAGTAAATCGACCTGGAAGTCAGGGAACCCGATGTTACCCAAAAATCTACCTAAAAACCTTTATAACTTAAAAATAGAACCATTATTTCAAATTTTTGTTTTTTTTTTATTTCATAAAAACTATATTATCTCACATTAATAAATAAAAAGAACACACCTCTCCATATATTTTTTTCACCACACAAGCTTTAGAAAATTTCACCCTTTTTTTTTCACCCGCGCGAGTGAAATAAAATAATAAAATCCTTTACTTTTCGATATAGAAAACACTGTAGGTCAAGTGGCTTAGGGTAATAACTTTTTATGTAATATGATCCACATACTTGTTACACACAGAGTTTCAAGTGTTTGAAGTGTTTAGTTTACAATAAATCAAACTACAAGCCAAGCTCTTGAAATTAAAAACAAAAAAAAAGGTCTCTCAAATGTTCGCAATAATTGAAAAATTCTTTGCATTTATTTTAAATACTAATTGACATCCTAAAATATGATTATAATCACAATGTATTAAGCACAACGATAATATTATACGCTTCCATATTGAAATATTTCTAAAGTAAACAAATAGAATACCCCATCTGTGTAGACATCTTTTAAAACATGGTATTTTTTATTACAATAATACGAATTATTTTTACATTTGTTTTTAAATTAAATGTTTCGTAAAGATCATAAAAATAATAGACTACCTATATAATATATTATATATAACGTATATAATACACAATGTTTATAATAAAGTTAACAAAAAATATCGACGAGAATGACGCCATTTTGCCGCGAATAATAGCGGCGATGTTTGTTAAAACCACTATTACTATACAAAATTTTATTCAATTGTCCTAACCATGTAATTAATATTGATCTTTACTTACTTAGTCATAATGTAAATCCATTTTACGATCACTTTCACTCCACACACAATAGATATTATCACAAAAAGAACACGCGAACAATGCACACGGCTCGCGCGTTTCGACTAAACCGAGGGGCGACTTTGTATAGATTATATCTCAATAATAGTGTATTTTATAAACTTTGTCTTCAGTCTTATGCTATGCTTATTTATTTGAGTATACTGTGTGAAAATTAGAGCGATACAAATAAAATTTGAAAAATGTTATTCACTTACATGGAGGATGCGGAATTTGAATGATAAGCGTGCTTAATATGCACGAACTTTTGACGTTTATTTTGACACACTGCTTAATAAGCACGGTCTAACACATGAGAGGGTATGATATAGATGCTACATTATCTGTAACATAATGTATGTAATATGTATACTAGTACCGCCATCTATAATGTTACTGTTAACTTGTTATTATTTTTAATTTTTATAATATAATCTGTCATTATATGAAAGAGCAGGCGCTGTAATAGGGAGGATACACGTAGGAGCCTAGGGACGCACGCACTTGACGAAGTGAGGCCAATTTGCTAGTAAATTATTATTTTTTCCCAGATGCGGATACAGGATTGCCATTTTTGAAATGTGTCGAAAAGGGGAAACGACAACAGAAGTCTGAGAAGAAGCAGTTTATAGAGTCTATTGATATGAAGCGGTGGGCTGTAAGTTCAAATGTTTTTATTCTATATACAAAACTGTCCGGACAAATAAAAAAAGCCAGAACAATTTCTAGACATTCTAGACATGTTTACTAAATAATTAAATTTGACGACACGTTTGGCTCAGTTTGTAGTGATCCTACTTGCTGTGTCAGCGGTCACGGGTTCGAATCCTGCTGGGGGCACACATTTGTGTGGTGAATACGAATGTTTGTAATCCAGCAATGGGTGTTTATATTTATAATATGTATGTATTTTAAGTTATATAATACTAGCGACTCACGCTCGCTTCGCTCACGTTCGTCCCTAGGTACGCTTTCACGGTTAGCTATGTTTATACATAAATATTGTCTTGCTACTCCTAAGATATTCATTTAAATTATATAGCGTTTTACCCTCGCTTCGCTCGGGTGCGTACGCCGTACGCGAATTTTGTTCACAATTTTATAGGTTTTAATTTTTTTCGCGGATCCCTGATTCTTTTTCTAAAATAAAAGTAGCATAAGTTACTCCTTATAATATCAGCTATCTGCCAGTGAAAGTCCCGTCAAAATTGGTCCAGCCGTTTCGGAGATTGGCCAAAACAAATAGACAGACAGCCGAACAGACAGAAAAATTGTAAAAAATGTTGTTTTGATATACATATGTACCGTGTATACATCCATATGCATTTAGTAAAAAGCGGTTATTTTAATATTACAAACAGGCACATTTATTTATCTATCTGTATATGTGTGTGGTGTATCAACTATCTTGTATCCATATCATAAGCCTCGTAGCTTACCATGGAACTAGATGGTGCTGTGTGTTAATGTACCAACATATTTATTTATTTATAATTTTTCACCATTTTAGTATTTCTCATAACCTTTGTGGCTTTGCCAACATACCGCCATTTTTATTTTTTCCTAAGCTTCCGACGCACTATTTAACGATTATATATGAATAGAAAATGCCTAAATAAATATAAAAAAAAGCGATATAACGTCCATAAGTGTCACGTTTCCCAGATGTTTAAAGATTAGTGGTGTGACTGATATATTAGTATTCGCTAAGAGATTAGTAATATTGAAGGATCTGTGTATTAGTAATCTGACAAATTCCGATATTCTAATATTTCATATTCACACAATCTCTGTGATAACCATTCAAAATAAGTCGGATAATATCGTCCGGAATCATTGTCAGTTAGTATTCTCGGATTCGTCAAGGGAACGTCAAGCAAAAAATGATCTTATTACTTGGTAATACGATTATAGTGTACCTTCACATTCATTTATTACCATAGATGACAAATAAAATTTATTACGAATATCACATGATATTACTATATTAGTTCCAATATTAACCTATTTCCATAGTAACAAACCTAATATAAGTAATATTGAACAGGAACACGATAGTGAGTGACATACCTGAGATAAATATCACTAATATAGAAGTATTAGTTACAATATTATAATATTGCCAGACGAATATATTAGTATTACCTAATCCTGAGAAATATCGGTATTAACCCATCTCTATTGAAGATAAAGGTTGCCATTTAAAAGCAATAATTAAAAATGGATTCACTACGTTTTAGTATGCATTATTTAAAAAAAAAGTGTTGTATTTTAAATATAGTTCTTATCGTCCTCATATTGGCGATCTTTATCTCAAAATATCTTTGAAACGTAACACCTTATGAGAAGGCAGTGGTAGCCCAGTGGTAACGCGCTCGCTTAGGAAACCGAGTGAAGCGGGTTCAAATCCCGGGTCTCGCATCTCTGATATTTTCATGTGCGAATCATTTCTAACATGATTACCACTTGCCTTACGGTGAAGGAAAACATTGTGACGAAACCTGCATGTCTGAGAGAACCTAGCAAGTTTTCAAAAGACGTGTGAAGTCCGCCCGCACTTGTCCAGCGTGGTGGACTATGGCCTGAACCCCCTCGTATTGAAGGGAGGCCCACCACCAGCAGTGGGACGCTAAAAAGGGCTGAATACTACCTTATGTCACTATATTACTAATATTTTTTGTTTACTTAAATGTCCTCTCTACATTTATACTAGCTTAATCGTGCGCCGCTACTTTGAAAAAAAAATAAATAAAATGGCGGCGACTTGCTAATGACAGCTTCTATACACGAATATTCCCTCTCATTTCTTCACCAATTACAGCGTAAATAAGAACATTCCTCATAGCTTTCTATTTTTATTACTCTAATTAATAATAATGAATATGCGTGTGATTTAAATAAAGGTGATTTTTTTTTATAATCTATTGCTACTGAGTTAAGCCTATATCAATATTTTTTGATTAAGAAAGTAATTATTAAAAAGTGAAAATATAGGTGGGAAAGTCAAAGTAGTTGAAACGCAACGCCATTGGTCAGACCGAATGTGACGTTAAAGTATATAAGACGACAGAGCGCTGTTGTCTGGTGTTTGCGATTGGTACTAACAATCTAGACATGTTCATTCGTTGATTGCAATGTTGTCATAGACTGTGACGTCACGCCGAGCGCGCCGAAATGGAGCACGTTTATAGTATCTTCCGTTTATAGTTCCGTATCTATATGATATTAAAAAAATATATATACAAAACTAGCGATCTTACTTATGTACACTACATTTTCCCGCGGTTAAAAGTATCCTATATGTTGACCCGGATAACCAGCTATCATCATACCAAATTTCATCAAAATCCCTTCATTGATTTTTCCGTGATGCGGTTACAGAAATACAGACAAAAATTCTAAAAACTATAGATTCGGCCTCTGTATCGATAATAATAATAAGTTACAATTTTATTATATGTATAGATTTTTGGAGCTTGATATATTTTTACAATTATATAACGATGTAATCTATTGTATTAAAAAAAAGATTAAAAAAAAAGATCACGCATATTCCCTATTGTAGAAGTATGGTCTAGAAATTTAATATAGATTTTTGTTTCAGGATTTGATTGAAGCACTCGGTATAACAGAGCCTTTGCGTGATGTGGAAGATGAAATGTCTGACTAAAACTAAAGCTCGCTCAAAAATGGTTAAGCAATTGAAAGGTTTTGAAAAATTGCAAAATATCAACATTAAGATGAGCTGCCATTTTATATAAATAAAAAAAGAGGTTTTATAGGTAACTAAATAATGTACTAAAGTATATATATTTTTTTATTTTTTTTTTATATTATCACTCTTCTTACCAAAAACAATGTAAAAAAATTACATTGTTTAGTTGTTTTGTTGAAATGTGTTTTTTTTTTCATTTATCGTTTGAATGGTTTTAGTGTTTTTTTTAATTTCCTTCATATTATTTTATGGATAATAGGTAAGTACATTATATGTATAAGAATTGCGTTTCCCGTTTTTACAGAAATATTACTAATAAAATAAATAAAATAAATAAGCCTTTTATTCAGACCTTAAACATTTTTACAATAACACTGTGCTTAATCCTAATAATAGAAACTATTTGACACCAGCAGTAGTATATACATGTATTCATACTTACACACATACATTTACATACGCTTACAAACCCATACATATACATACACTCATGTACACACACACACATAGTCGCATAGGTGTTATATTAGTTGTGGTCTGTGTGCCCTTCGGCATAGGCCTCCTCCAACTCTTTCCACAACACTCTATCTAAATATTACTATATAGATTTAAATTTTTAATAAAAAAAGCAAAACCCTATCTAAATACAAAGTTTGAGTTTGGCTGGACCTAGTACAAATTAGACATAATTCAGTGTAACTTTTAATTATATTAAAAAATATCTCTACGTTTTATTTTTGCAAAAGTTTTATCACAATAGTTTTAGGAGAATGAAAACTCTTGTTAAAGTATTTTAGTAGCTTTTATTAGGAAAACTACTATATCTATATATATAAAAATCAATTGTCGTTCGTTAGTCTCGCTAAAACTCTAAAACTGATTTAAATAATTTTTTTTTTTGTTTTGTTGGGGGTGTGTCATGGGTGGTTTAAGTATAAAAAAGAAAAGAAAACTCAAAAAAACAGCTGGAAAATCTAAAAGTTCAGAAGTGTTTATTTTGTATCTATGTATATATAATATATAGTCTTATCTATTCCATACTAACCGTTAAACCGTACTTAGAGATAAACCCGAGTGAAGCGAGGGTGAGTCGCTAGTAATATATAAAATAAAGACATCAATTTAGTTTGTCTGTCCGCTCAGTTCTAAAATACGCGATAGATTTTGATACAGTTTTTACTACGTCGAGTCGGGAGCGGGGAGACGCTCCCGATTGCGTCTTACACGACTGTATGGGTTTGTAGGCTGTGGTACATTTCTTCTAGTGCCTATGAGGCCATTTTAGATTATCACTAAAGTAGGCCGATTTTAAATATTATTTTGATTGCGGTAATTATCGCTTTCGTGCAGGTACTTAAATGTGAAAGCATCTTTGTACAAAAAAAAAAGAAAAAAAAAAAATGTATTGAATACCAAATTTTTAAACGTTTATACTCGTACGTTTACTATATTTTATTAAGGTTTGTAACTTTAATTACAATTGTATATTTTTTATGAAATAAATGTATGCTTTTTGTATTTGTTGTATTTTTTATTTTATGTCCATTAGGCAGATTCCATTCATTTCAAGAAATATTAGATATTTATAGTAATGAAAATCTCTTTTAAATTATTTATAACATTTTGGACTGACTTGACCCTGAAGTCGTTTTACAGAATTAATCGTATATATTTTTTAAATTATATTTTAAATTTGTAGTATAGGCGTAACTGTAGCAGATCTGAAAGTTAATAATAAATAAGAAACTTATTTTAAGCAAATTAAGCTAATACTAAAACTTGCTCTACAAAGCCTCTCTAAAAATGATATTTTATAAAACAGTATTAAATTATTATTTTGTCATAAAAGACAATTTATTTGGACATTTGAAACGTGGAAATTTGTCGTGAGTTGATAAAAAATTGAAATCTCATTTCATTTAGTTACTACATTGTTATATAAAAATTGTTTTAATATTTCAAGGAGTTACTATTGGACTAGTATGGAATTATGTGATCTGTGCTACTAGTATTTCGACGAAGTTTAAATAATATCTGTAGTGTTTGTCAGCTGTCAATGTCAATTGTCAAATTTTCTGAATTAAAACACGTCATGCTGAAGTTCAATTTGATTTCAAAATATTTATTCTAGAAAGTATCATGTAAGTAATTTTTGTCAAAGTTTAAATTAAAATAAAAATTAAACCAAACTGTTATGAATGATTTAAATTAATAACAGAAGATTATCATTAATTACAGCAGTGCAATTTCGTAATATTTTCAGAGCGGAAATTGTTATCGAGTTTGTGTGGGACTTAAAACAAATATTTTTATAAATTAACTGCGATGGATCCATTGATTGATGAAACACAAGGGACCGTGTTTAACCCCGTTACTTTGGGTAAGATTATGCTTACTTAGGTTTCAAGGTTGACATTAATATTCTTAGGGTTTCATAATTATTATGTTTGAAAAAACACGTTTACAGGATTAAATTAAGTGACCATGACCAATATTTTTCTTTTTTTATGTATTACGCTTATTTGATTAAAATTTGAATATTGCAGTGCCATAGTCTTAACTTAGTATTAGAACATTAATAGTTTTTTCTTTCACATTTACACTCGGTAATAATTGGCTTTATTTGTCTATTAAGTTTTCCTCAAATGGTGTGCAGGTTGGAGGTCTTTGTTTTTTTTTTTAATTTTCTTTTTAACATAGATTTTGAGAAAAATAATTGTAATATTTATAGCACTAAATTATGTTTTAATAGTTTTATTTTATTTCATTTTATTTATAACATATTTCAGTGTAAAGTTTGAAAATTATATTTTAAGACCTTCTTGACCTACTTTTCACTGTAGGGTGGAATAAATAATCTTATCTATTTTATTTGGAACTCACAAATGTAACTCAAACTCACACAGTTCTCTTGCATGTCAAAAACATGTCTTAGTCAGATGTGATTATGATGTGGTAGATGTGAAGGCTATGACTTTTCAATTGGTTATTTAAACCCCGAAACTCTTAGCCTATAGTGATGTTTATTCAACCTTAATGCAGGGTTCGAAACAATAATTATCATTGGTAATTATTATGATAAGTATACATTGATAATGATCTCTGATAAATGTAATCGAAAATATTTAATTTGCAACTCTTTAAATTGTCCATGAGCAAACTGAACTCTCTCAATCAGCTCAAAAAACTCAATCTGCAAACTGAGTTAATGCAGTTGAGGAGGATGAGGATGGTATTCCACTCATTAATTTAGCTAAATAATATGTGAAGTTGGTTAAATTTATCCTATTTTTGTTTTCAAATTTGTACGTGTCAAAATTATGCAAAACAATTAATGAAAGATTACCTTGATTGTTAAAAGTGTATAATTTATTCTAACGTAAATTATGATATGCAAGTAGTCAAATACCAATACCTACACAAGGATTGCTAAGTTTATATCTGTCAATAGACATATTTATCTTAATAATTTCATTCTCTGTAAATTAGATTCCACAACTTTTTGAGGTAAAAGAACTGCGTTGCGTGACTTGCATTTTTTTACATGTAATGTTTTTGAGGGGATATTTATTTACAGGACTGCAATTCCTCGCAAACTATGGGTGGTACTTAGTAGGGGCTGCAGTAGCATCTGTATATTTATTACAGAAGCTTAGACCGAAACTGGATAGTTGGAAGCAAGCAAGAGAAGACGCGGAGTATCATAAAGGTAAAATTATTATTCTATAGTATATTAGTAAGTTATCCTTTCTTCTCTCGGGTGCGTCGCTAAACTTGAATAGGTTAGTAACGTATAAAATACCAAAGAAAAAATCATTTATAAGAATTTAATACATAATTTAATTAGATTTACGTGAATAAATATTTGACGTATAGAAATCAGTCGGCCGACCACTCGGTCGTTTTGTCGGTGGACTAGTCGGTCAACCAATCAGTAGTAGACTAGTCGATCGACCAGTCGGTTGATCGGTCGTTTGATCCGTCGGTCGACCATTCGGTCGATCCGTTGGTCGACTAGTCGGCCGATCGGTCGGGCGACCGGTCATTCGATCGGTTGGTCGATCAATCGGTGGATCAATGAGTGAATCGATGCCCCCAGTGGGACTCGAATCCGCGACTGTTGATGTGCCAAGTAGGGTCACTACAAACTGAGTCAAATGAGCCGTGTGAAATAGTTTTATCTTTTATATTATTTTATAGAGCTCATGGTTTCTCCCGCGACCACGTGCGGTGTAAAGCATTCGAAATGTCGGGAACTAAACATTTTAATAGATCCGAAAACATAGTTTTATTTCAAAATGGATATATGGATGTATATATTTTTGATTCATTTCAGATCCGGATAAGGCATTATCTCGTATGGAGGCGATACAACGCGCGCGGGAAAAGCAACAAGCTATGCTTGAAGCGGCTTCTCAAAGGGCTTTGGAACAGCAGAAAGAGGTATTATATTAGCTTTTACAGTATCCAGCCCAGTTTAACGTCTCACTGTTAGTGATGGGCCTCCCATTAGTATGAGGGGGATTAGGCCATAGTCCACCACGCTGGCCAAGTGCAGTCAGACTAAGCATGTCTTTCGAAAACTTGCTAAGTTCTCTGAGACGTGCAGGTTTCCTCACGATGTTTTCCTTCACCGTAAGGCAAGTGGTAATTATGTTAGAAATGATTCGCACATGAAAATATCAAAGGTGCGAGACCCGGGATTTGAACCCGCTTCGTAGATTAGAAAATTAACGATTTTCGTATCCGGAGATGGATTCCGGAGAGTGGACCTGAGAAATGGCTACCAATGTGTTCAAATTAGGCTTTAAACTAATATTTTTTTTTAATTTTACATTTTATTTATTTAACATTTGAACATAACTTGTTATAAATAACTAAATTACAAAGAAACGTGTCGGGGTCTGCTAGTATGTATATAAGTTAGAATTGGTTTGAGTATCTATACTAATATTATAGATACTCAAACCAGAGCGAGAGAGAAGAGATAGAGTTTGTTAGTTTGTTTGTTTGAACGCGCTAATCTCAAGAACTATTAATCCGATTTAAAAAAATCTTTCTGAATTAGACAGCCCGTTTATTGAGGAAAGCTATAGGTTATATATCATCATGCTACTACACAAGGGAGCGGAGCAGTAATCATAAATGTCAACAAATCGGGCAGACTTACATACATTATTACTAACTAGCGACTCACCCTCGCTTCGCTCGGGTTCGTCCCTAGGTTACGTTTCACTGCTGAACTGAGCTAAACGTTGATAAGTCAGCCTGTGAGTCGCGAGTAGTGAATAAAAATAGTAATTGCGAGTGTACCTTAGGTGATAGACATATAATATTGCGAACTTCCCTGTATAACTTTTTAAGACCTACAATTTTCTAGTACATTGTTTTGATTTATCTCTTAAGGTTCAGCCAGCGTTAGCCATATAAACTTCTAAGGACGACTCGATAGAACCAGTCATTGCGTTTTCCCGCGGGAACGAAAAATGTGCCTGTAGTAAAAGGTATCCTAAATGTTGACTCGAGTGATAAGCTATCACTATACAAAATTTAATTGAAATCGGTTCAGTACTTTTTGCGTGAAACGCGCACATCGATTTAACTATGTTAGTTTTGCTATAGGTATAGATAAGAATAGGTATTGCGAGTGTACCTTGAGAGATAGACATATACTGTTGTAGATATTTCTGTTGGCCTTTTCAAGATCTACAATTTTTTAGTACATTGTTTTGATGTATGTCTTTAGGTTTAGCCAGCGGAGGGTTCCTAAGGAGGACTCGATAAAACCAGTTATTGCGATTTCCCGCGGGAAACAAAGATTTTCCAAAAGTAAAAGTTATCCTAAATGTTGACCCGAGTAATAAGTTATCAGTTCACAAAATTTCGTTGAAATCGGTTCATTACTTTTTGCGTGAAACGCGTACAGACAAACAGACAAAAAGACAAACAGACAAAAAAATTAATAACTATTGTTTTGGGGTCTATATCGTATACATAATACGTTACAGTCATTGTTTTTAAAAAATATTTCATGTACAGATTTCGCTAAGTTACTGCTTTATTATAGTATAGATAGTATAAAGCCAAAATTTTAGCGCGAGCGAAGCCGCGGGTACTGCTAGTAATATACAAATATCTTTATTTCAGCGTGAAGAGAGAAAACGTCGAGAAGCCTTAGAAAGGCTGGAGAAGTATGGGAAAGCAACCAAAGGAGAGCGTTTAGGATCTGATGAAGGTACAGACAAACATATATATATATATATATATATATATATATATGTGTGTGTGTGTGTGTATATATATATATATATATATATATATATATATATATATTGTATTTTTTTTAAAAACTACATTGCGACACCTTAATTGGCAAACCAGCTAACTCCATATCAGCAAATTTTAAAGGAGACATTTAAAACTTTATAATATTTTTTTGTACACTACTTATTTAAAAATCTACTGTATTACCGTTGCGTATAGTCTGAACCAAAAAATATTTTTTGACGAAATGTGGAGTTGGCTAGTTTGCCAATTAAAGTATCGATTGTCGAATTTTTTCCTGGATTTATTTTTATTTTTGGTTCTCGACGTTTCGAATGCTTTACAGCGCACATGGTCACGGGAGAGACTAAGGTTTAAGATGTCTCAAAAGCATTATATAGTTGTTACAGACAGTCTACCAACAAATTAACTAAAATGAATTTAAAAAAATTAAAAAATGGCATCAAAGTACCTTACAATTTTGGTTAATTTTAATTTTTATGGAATATTATTTATTTAATTTTGGCTGTTATTAGTATAATTATTAGAATTTTTTAGAAAACATAATGAATTAGTAATTTTATTTAGTGTTGCCATTATTATATTTATAAATTTTATTTTTATGGTAATAAAATATGAAATACTGTTATTTTGATCCGCACAGTAAGAACTTACTATATATAACTGTCTGTTGTGTTTAGATTTATTATTTGATTTTATAATATTAATAACAGGATCCCACAACGATGGTAGTTCCCAGTCATCTTCTCTGTTGAAATTTGGATGTTTTTTAATTTCAATGGCTTCTCGGATCATCCTAGGGCGATATATTAAAAACTGTCAAATATTCGCGTAAATTTAAAAAATTATTATGTCCTACAATATTTGTTAATTTTAAATTTAATTTTTTCTCATATACGTCGGGAACCAAAAATCTAATTAATAAATTCGCGGAAAAATCTGAAAAGATAGTTTTATTTAAAATGTCAAATATTCGCGTAAATCTAATAATGTCTTCTTCACTGAGACTAGCCATGTGTGATGTGTGCAGAAGACGTTATAGTGCAAAGAGTAAGAAAGAGACACACTACGTGCACTCTATCTCCCTCTCACTCGCACACACGGTAATCGACCCGCCGTCATATTTTAACGCTTAAAATACACAGGATATATTATTTTTATCGTTCATATTTTCTTTCTGTAAATTAAGGATAAATCTAATATATGTATAAAATTCTCGTGTCACAGTTTTCGTTGCCATACTCCTCCGAAACGGCTTGACCGATTTTGATGAAATTTTTTGTGCTTATCCGGTATCTATGAGAATCGGCCAACATCTATTTTTCATCCCCCTAAATGTTACGGGTAGTCCACCCCTAAATTTTTTTTTTATTTTTTAGACAAAATTTTTAATTTCTATTTTTTTATGATACAACATACAAAAATACATACAATCCTCAATTTTCACCCTTCTACGATCAACCCTTATTTTTTAATAGCCATTTTAGTAATAGGAAATTATTTATATGGCAAAACAACGTTTGCCGGGTCAGCTAGTACCAATATAAAATTCCATTATTATTTAAAGAAAGTAAACGATATGTATGGAAAAATCGACACTAGTAGTATAAACAGCAAAGCATGCTTCGAACAAAAAAGTACTAGATACACAATCCCATGCAAAAGTTCTCTTAAAACTGTCACCAATTGTGTTTAGATAATTATTCTAGTTGAAATAAATATACAGCAACGTAAATTGAACCTTAAATGCAACGCTTAAAGTTGTTTTCACAAAAAAAAAAAATATAGTTAAAAGCGCGCTCAAATGTTCAAATGTGCGCTCATTCGGTGAGGACATTTCTTGTCGCTGATTGTTTATCTAGTTGTAGTTGCTGACTGTTTTGATCGATGAAATCACGCGATTATTTTTGACTATGACATACATATTTTTAACGAAAAATTAAAATAAATCCGCGAAAAAATCCGAAAAGATAGTTTTATTCAAAATGTCAAATATTCGCGTAAATTTAAGAATGTATTAAATATATGTTCTTTTTATATATTTTTTACAGATTATCTACCACTTAGCGGTGGTGCGTCGACATCTTCATACAAACCTCCTAAACGTTCTGCTTGTGCCCGCGGCGGATGTGGACGATAAAAAAAAAAAACAAAAAAAAAAAGAAAAGAAAAAGAAATGCCAATATTTATGACTGTCTATTTTTAATCTCTGACAGATAATAAATATTTAAAAGTTTTGCATTTTTATTTTTAATTAATATCTATATTGGCATGGGATATAAAATACGAAAATTACTTTATTTTGAATATTAGGTCGTCTAATTTTTATTTGTGAAGTATGTTAACATATAAATAAAAAAAAGACCAAAGTCATTTTAATTTAGTCCTTTTAACGTCCCACTGCTGGGCATAGATCTCTAACTGTGGGATGGTGGACTTCACATGTCTTTAAAGACAAATTTCCTCACGATGTTTTCCTTCATCGTAAGACAAGTGGTAATTATGTCCGTAATTATTAAATAATATTTTTAAAAAACTACTCTTTTAGTAGAAAGATACGAATATTACTCTAGCAGGTTCAAATCACGGCAATTATAATTGCCATATATTTTTGTTATTGGGCGTGTCCATTGAGACTGCCGAATGACGACTGCGAATTTTGTTCACAATTTCATGGTATTTAATTTTTTTACGCGGAACCCTGATTCTTTTTCTCTAATAAAAGAAGCCTAAGTCACTACTTATAACATCAGCTATCTGCCGGTGGAAATACCATCAAAATCAGTCCAGCTGTTTCAGAGATTAGTCAGAATAAAAAGATGGACAAAAGATTTAAAAATTGTTTTTTTCTGATTAGTACCGTATATAATTTCACATACATTCAGTAAAAAGCTGTTATATTGACATTACGCACAGACACTTCAATTTTATTTATATGTATAGATAATATAGTTTTAATTTCATTGTATAATTTCTTTGAAACATTTTACTGTAATATATCATTTCTGTACTAAGAGTATTACAATGCAAGGAACAAAATTGTAACTCGTTATTATGACAGCTTAAAATTCTCCTCAATTATTTTAATTCTAAATTCAAAATTGCTATAATAAAAAGTTACAACGTTGTTCTTTGCATGTGTCAATATTTTATTTTTTTATATTATTTTTTGAAGAGTTAGATCAACTGGTTATACTAAACTCACTTATTTTACTGAATTTTTTTAATATCCATGTTAGTTATTTAAATTATATTATTGTCTTTCACATATTATAGTACAATTATGATTTTTTTTAACATAATTTTTAAAAATATTGTCTCAAATATTTACTTATACGGCTCGATATAGCTTTTTATATTTTACCGACTATAAAGAAAATTGTTAAAATAGTGATGTAATTTTAAGCATGTTTTTTGTAATATTAATAAATTATAACTAATAGTCAACTAATAAAAAAAATAGTTCGTACAACAATATCTTTTATTTCTCCTTATTTAAACGGTCTGTAATATAAATATCTTCAAAATTAAGAGGACTATCACAAAATGTACTGAGTTCTATGGTATTGAGTTCGAGCGGCCGACGCATCGCTGTTTCTAGCATTTTCTGCAGTTGTAACTACTTCTATGTAAAGTTTTATAATAAATTATTGAAAAAAAAGTGTTTAATTATGTTTCTTTTGAACTGACGTATATTCTCTTATAAATTTTTCTTAATAATATTAATGTTGTGAGGATATATTTACAGCTAATTCGGAACGTTTTTAATAGTTTTTAAGATTTTGAAAAGGCTTTTTTTGTAGAAATCCAATAGGTATATATTTTCAAATTCCGAGGCCGCTATAAACTCAACCACTATATACGAGATATTATTATATATTTTTCATTTCGTTTGCTTTGTATAGTATTTTAATCCATGAGCTTGAAAAAGTGCCGTCGCGCATTTCATGAAAAACTTGCTTCGGAATTTTGGCTTTAATTCAATTAATAATGAAAATTTGCGAAAAGCGAGGCCGCTATGAACTATATTAATAATTATTCTCCACCATACAATAAGTCAAAATTGTCGAAGAGTTTCAGTTTCTCTGAATAAGAACGCCAAAGATGGGTATTTAATTGAAAAATCACCGTCGTAATGTAATAGGCCTCTTAAACTAAAAAGTTCAAAATTACTTTAAACTGATTGTTAAACTTTTATGAATGCATTTGTTTTGGAATACATGACTAATACATTAAAAAAAAGGATTGCTTGTATTTTTTTATGTTGGTTAACGTGGGCTACAATCCTTGACAAATAGAATTTTTAAAACAATAAATAAAAATATTATGATTCTATGACAACAATTAAATATTATGTTAACTCGGATATGTTTACTCTGATACTGATATTTTAACACGCATATGTTAACACTAGCGGCTCACCCTCGCTTCGCTCCGGTTCGCCTCTAGGAAAACAAAAACAAACTTATCCCACGGGAACCGCACATTTTTCCGGGATAAAAAGTAACCTATATGTTATTCCAGACTATAATCTATCTCTGTGTAAAATTTCATCTAAATTCGTTCAGATGTACTGACTTGAAAGTGTAACAAACCTATCCCACGGGAACCGTACATTTTTCCGGAATAAATAATAGCCTATGTGTTATTCCAGACTATAATCTATCTCTGTGCCAAATTTCATCCAAATCCGTTCAGCCGTTCTGGCGTGAAAGAGTAACAAACATACATACATACATTTTTACAAACTTTCGCGTTTATAATATTAGTAGGATGGATATGTTGATAAGGATATGTTAGCCTCCCCCCAACGTATGTTCACCTTTTCGTGGTGGGGCGCTCAGTAGCATAGCACAGCGCGCAGCCAAGATACGCACGGTACTACTCTAATAGCAGAGTGGACCATTGGAGCAACCCCATGGCTGTTGCGGTCTGCTTCGGCAGGCCTGCCGTCGGGGCGTCGTGGTTGAGTGCGTAAGCGATCCTGCGAAGCCCTATTTAGACGGGGGAGGTTCCTTTGGGTTTTAGTGGGTATTGGTTTTGCCGGAGAGTCCCACACTTCGTGCCTCTATGCATTTCCCAACGTTAAAAAAAATGTTAGCCTGGATGTGTTAGCCCAGATATGTTCACACGGATATGTTAGTCCGGATATGTTAGCCCGTAGATGTTATCACGGATATGTTAGCCCGGATATTTTAACACAATTATGTAAAACGGATTTGTTAGCCCGGATATGTTAGTACGAATATGTTAACTCTGCTGTCGTAGCACGGATGTGTTTGTACAGATATCTTGATCATTGATAGCGGGTTAGAGAGGAGTGTAAGATTGCTGGACCAGGCAAACACAATGTGCAAAAAACTAAGTAAGGTAAATTGAAACTAAAACCTATAGAAATGCTAGTGGCTTCCCCTCGCTACTTTTATAGAAACTTATTAGTTAATAAAGGTCATTGTAGAAAAAAATAATTATTAAAATCATTTCCTATTGTACGGACATCGGGGGTAATTTTTCAAAAATATGGAAACGCTTATCTATACTATTATAAAGACGTAAAGTTTGTGAGTTTGTGAGGTTGTAGGGGGTAATCTCTGGAATTACTGAACCGATGTAGATGAAATTTAGTAAGAAGATAGTTTGAAACCCTGGCAAGGACATAGGATACTTTTTATCCCGGAAATCATCCCTTAAGGGAGCGAAAATAGGGATGAAAGTCTGTATTGGAAAGCAAGCTAGGGACGAACCCGAGCGAAGCGAGGGTAAGTCCGCTAGTTTATTATATAAATTTGAATTTTCGTATCTTGATTATTGATGGGAACTTACATCTCATATTTCACTTCCAGATTTTTTGCTTCTTTCTATACAAATATGAAAATTGATTCAGCAGCTTAGGCATAATGTAAACGTAACAAACAATCAAACAGACGAACATGAATACAGTTACTTTAACATTTATAGTATTAGTATAGATTTCACTCAGGCAAAACCGGGACAGATCACTAGTATTACTATCACCAAGCAATCAAATCACAGCATCTTGCGGTTGAATAATGAAATAAAACTATTGTAGTTTTTCTATTGAACACTTTTTTATTTCGTATCGGTTTCGCCGTTATCACGCTTTCTAAAGTGTTCAAAGTAAATCATAAAAAACCAAGATTGCATATTGTAATCAATCGTAAGCGCGACTTGTTTTTTGACACGACTTTACTTGTGTTTTGTTATATTTAACTTCTTAGTTAAGAGCTGTTTGAATATAAGCTTTATTCGTTTATTGAATCGAAGATGAAATTAAAATGACCGTGGGTCTGTACTGGAGAAGAATAACAAAGGACAGGATCCAATGGAGAAAGTTAGAGAAGACCTTTGCCAAGAGGCTAACTGAGATAAGGGATATTTTAATATAAGTAACGGTTTTTTTTAAATGTTTAAGAATTAGTACCTAATACCTATATAAAATGTCTACACAATTTGTAATAATCTCAGTAATAAAGGCTATTTTATTAATTTTAATCATATTCGTTTATTGATATGACCAAAACTCGAGATACACAATTTGCATCCCAAAAGTGTCCTCAGAAAGAAGTGCACAATTCGAAATTGAATTGCGCTTTTTTCAAATCTCTATTGTTCATTCATTGCTTTTCGGATGACAACATGAAAACTCACCCTATTTAGTTTAAAAAAGTACTTTATGTGGTATGCGTAGAGTTCGAATTTGTGTTTAGACAATTAGAACTTTTTGTATTTTATTCTTTGGTTTGACTTAACGTCACATGTCGACGGCACTTTTTGATGAGATATTTGTTAGGAAATGTGTATCTATGTTTTTAAATATCAATGTGAGTATGTATATATTCAACCCTTTTTAACGTCCCACTGCTGGGCACGGACCTCCTCTTAATAAGAAGGGGAATCAGGCCACAGTCCACCACGCTAGCCAAGTGCGGATTGGTGGACTTCACATGTCTTTCGAAAATTTGCTAGGTTTTCTCAGTCATGTATGTCTGGTTTCCTCACGATGTTTTCCTTCACCGTAAGACAAGTGGTAATCATGTTAGAAATGATTCGCATATGAAAATATCAGAGGTGCGAGACCCGAGATTTGAACCCGCTTCACTCGGTTTCCCAAGCGAGCACGTTACCATTGGGCTACCATTACCTCAATGTGAGTTGCGCAAAATAACGATGGGTATTCCGCCGGGTATTTAGCCTAAAGCTCCATGAATAAAGTGAAACTAGACTACCCGCAATACCATCGAGATAGGCGATAATTTTCGCTAGTTTTGCTTGGCGAAATAAATTCCACTGTACCGTAAAATAGCAACAATATAGGTAAGTCTAGTTGAAAATCAAAAAGTTTCACTGTCTAGATCAGTCGCGATATCTGCTTATGTCTGAACAGATCGTAAGAGTTACTTTCTCTATTTACTATATTAGTACGGAATCTCGTTCATTTTTAAGCAATGGCAAATATAAATAAATAAATATGTTGGGACATTAACACGCATCACCATCTAGTTCCATGGTAAGCTACGAGGCTTGTGTTATGGATACCAGATAGTTGATACACTACACATACCTATATAACTTTAAATACATACATGTAAATATAAACATCCAGGACTGAAGTACAAACATTCGTGCTTATTACACAAATGAATGCTCCCAGCGGGACTCAAACCCGCAACCGCTGGCAGAGCACAGTTTTAGATGAAATTTGGTATGATGATATCTGGGTATCCGGGTCAACATATAGGATACTTTTACTGCGAGAAAATATCACATCTCTGAGAAATCCATACTAAACGTTCAAACGTAATTAGGGACGAACCCGAACGGAGCTAGGGTGACTCGCTAGCTAAGACTATATAATAATTCATTTATATTTAGTCGAGCTATTAAAGTTCGAAATGTCTGTCATATAGAGAAATGTCAACTATAAATCGCTGTTTATTTTTGGTGGTTGTTGACTACACGGTAAGTAGAATAAATTATGCGAATTCAAACTTTTCATATTTTTAGAAATTTTATCGTTTCTTAGAAAGAAATCATTTGTTTAAATTATACATACTATATTTAGTGGTAGACCTCGAGCACAAAGTTTTTTGCAAAAATCAATATACTACTAATAAAGTTATGTGAGCAATTTACTGCATTTTGAGGAGCTATTCTGCTCATCACGCCGAAAATCCTTCACCAAATTGTTATGAGACCAACTTAAAGTTGCTTTCTTCCTTTGGAATAAAAAAAGAACCATTGAAATCCGATCTCATAAGGCGGAGATATCCAGTAGCTCCCCTTTTTTATCCCTTTTCGGAGGAAGTACTTCTCCAAACAAAAATTCCTGACGACAAAAAACGCGCCCCACTCTTGCAAGCACATCGTAACGTTTATTGGCAGTGATGCCTGCATGACCCAGTCCCTATCTTAAAATTAACCTATTCCTATTTCCTAGTGAGTTTAATTGATTGCACTTCTTGGATCCCCAGAATAAAATTGTATCAGTCGTCATACCAAGTATCGGCAATTCTTGTCGTGAGTCCTCTGTCCTGTAAAGCCTTCATCCTCAGGGAGAGCCAATGACTTCTTACCTGGATTTTATATTTCTGTGCATGCTGGCTTTGGTCTCCTTCTGTATGAATATATTAAAAAGCGGCAACCCGAGCAAAGCATTGAGTGCCTTTCTAGGGCAAGTGGGCATGACTCCTGTGATAATACGAGAGGCTATTCTCTGCAAGCTATCTACTTTTTATATGGCTGTCATCTGTTCTACTTTACTGTGCCACACTACCAATGCATAGGTGATTGGCACAATGGCAGTGTATGTTCAGACTGTAGTTCTGTGATTTATTGCTACACGGCATGCGGAAGCCAATTCCCATTGCCATTTCAGCTTTGTTTAATACGTTAGGTAAGTGCAGGTTCCACGTCAGTTTCTGCTCATTGTTACGCCCAGGTATTTAACTTCCGTGGGGAACGTAATTGTTTTCCCATTCAGCTTCGGCATGACTAGTTTATCTAGCCGTCGCTTGTTTGTGAATCGCACAATAACAGTTTTGTTAGCGTTCACTGAGAGGTCACTTTTAACAAACCAATCTTTGAGTGTTAAGTCCTTTTTGTAATACATATGAAATAGATTGGCAGAAATCCCTGATCATGATCACCAAGTCATCAGCATAGCCTTGCGTATCAATGCGGAGTTTCGTCAGTTTGTATAATAGTTCGTCTATAGCACGGGTCAGCAAGGTGGAGTTCTGCTTCCATAGTAATGGAAGCAGAACTCTGAACGTTTTTGTTTTTGAACGAAATTTATTATGTTCTCATATTTTGCTATATTTATTTCTTGACCAACATAAAAAAGAGATTCTAAAAAAATATTATTAAAAATGCTGCATACATACGTACGATAGCAACAACATGTTCTCCGAAGTTGTTTCCTCCAATTTATCATTTTTTCGTTAAATCTGTTAATTTAATTATTATAAAACTAGCGACTCACCCTCGCTTCGCTTGGATTCGTCCTTAGATACGTTTTATATTCTTTTGGCCTTCCTGAATAAACAGATTATCCAACGCAAAAATAATTTTTCACATCGGATCAATAGTTCCTGAGATTAACGCGTTCAAACAAACAAACTCTGCCTCTTTATAATATTAATATAGATGATTGTTGTTTGTTTGTTTTTTTGATTTCTAGAATTATTTTTAAAGTTATAAAAATCAGAGTGATTATATATAACTATGAGAGAGGAACCACTGGCTAAATCAAGTATAGAAATAATTTAGAGGTCTTGAGGAAGCTGTCGTTAACACATTACATTATATTTGGAAGTCGGTTAAAATGAAAAAACTTAATGCAAATTATAAGTAAAATCACGATCTGTATTATAAAGTTAATAAGATTTTAATTTCTTAATCTTGGTTGGGCTTGCGTTATAATTCCACGGTTCATTTTACGTAAGCTACAAGATTTCGTAGATAGTTAAGTGCCTTTTTCTCCTCTGTTTGTCAACCGATGTTTTTTTGTTTATTAGCTACTAGCGGCTCACCCTCGCTTCGCTCTTCCTCTAAAAAAATAAAAACAAACATATCCCACGGGAACCGTACATTTTTCCGGGATAAAAAGTAACCTATGTGCTATTCCAGACTATAATCTATCTCTGTGCCAAATTTCATCCAGATCCGTTGAGCCATTCTGGCGTGATTGAGTAACAAACATCCATACTCACAAACTTTCGCATTTATAATATTAGTATAGATTGAAGAGCTTTAGTTGTTATTAATAAAAAATAATATCGTTCTGTCGAGTCGTCTTTAGATATGGCTAATGCTTACTAAACCTCAAGAAATACACCAAACTAATGTACTAGAAAATTGTAAGTCTTAAAAAGGCCTACAGAAAAGTCCGCGATAGTATATATTTATCTCGTAAGTTACGCTCCCAATCATTATTCATATTTATTTAAAACATACCTAGGGACGCACCCGAACGAAGCCAGAGTAAGTCACTAGTCTATACCTGCATATAATAAAATTCTAACTGAGTCGAATCTGTACATTAAATATAAATATTTTTTGAAAATCTTATTGAAATAATCGTTATTATCGATATAGAGGCCGAATCTATAATTTTTAGAATGTTTGTCTGTCTGACTGTCTGCCTGTCTGTCTGGGAACCCATCACGAGAAAACCACTGGACATAATTTGATGAAATTTGGTATGATGACAGCTGGTTATCCGGGTTAATATATAGGATATTTTTTACTTCGGGAAAATATCTCATCTCTGAGAAATCTATACTAACCGTTAAAACGTAACGAGGGACGAACCCGAGGGTGAGTCGCTAGTTACTTATAAAATTGACTTTGACTTGAATTGAGGTATAGAGAACGGCAAGCGTAAGCATTGTGGGCACCTCTTGAGGTATAGTTCGTGCCACGAAAGATGAGACTTGACAAACCACGTGGTTTCAGTTGCGCAGAAGACGATTTATAGGTCACTTTAGCGGTACGAGGGCTGAGGCGGGAAGGGATCGGGCGTCGTCGGGGCGTCGAAAACTGCGCGGGAGGCGCGGTACGGCGCTGCGCATGCGTATTAGTTGCTTACCTTTCTCCTCACCCCGTACAACCCCCGCTTGACTCCGCGATACAGACGAGTGCAACTTGTGTTTATATTCTATTTTGTTTAAAGTTGTGTTGTATACGAGTGCAATTTTGTAAAATTTTGATTATGCCTCAAGATAAAACATTAAGAAGACAAAGTTGGAAGATAGTTTACAACGTGTACACTTATATGTTAAAAGAAGCAAAGGAAGTGTACAAAATTTGAAGTAGGTACAAATACTTACCGTTGCGAACCGTGCGTATCATTTCGTAATAAATATTGTTAATTATTTTAATATAACATTGCTATACACCTTATTCCGAAAGACATCGAAAAATCCCTAAAATAGGTATAGAAATAAATTATATATAACTATTTCGTACACGATTGTACCTGCGCAGGATCCCCACTACTGACGCTCGTCAAGTGTCATCTTTCGTGGCACGTATTATATAAGGACGTGTTTAAACGTTACATAAAGAGTTGTGAAATAAATCCAGACACGTGTGGAAGGCCTAAGTCAATACATATATATAATCTATATATACATAAAATGCTTTGTCCTGACTGACTGATCGATCAACGCACAGCCTAAACCGCTGGTCGTAGAAACGTGAAATTTGGAGGACATATTTCTTATACAATGTAGGCATCCGCTAAGAAAGGATTTTTCTAAATTCATCCCCTAAGGGGGTAAAATAGGGAATAAAAGTTTGTATGAAACTCTGTTATTCTTAACGCGAAATACACGGTAAGTGGTATTCAGCTTTAAGATGAAAAATAAGAAATATATGTATTAGATTTTGTTCGAAATTCATCCCTTAAAAGGGTAAAAGGGGGTGATAAAGTTCATATGGGCAAACAATTATTTATGATTAGAATTACTTGAAACTTAGTATTAATGCTCTTCAATACAATTAAATAAATATGTATTTTAACATTTTTTGAAATTCATCCCATAAGGCTGTCAAATAGGGGATGAAAGTTTGTATGAAACTCTGTAATTGATGCACGGAAAATGGTATTTACCTTTAAAATGTAAACTAAAACAATACAGATATCATTTTTTTTCGAAATTTATCCCTTAAAAGGGTAAAAGGGGTTGTGCTGTTTATATAAGGAAAAAAATCTTTATGATCAGAATTACTTCAAACTTGGTATTATTTGCTCTTCAATACAATTAAATAAACATGTATTGTAGATTTTTTTTTAATTCAGCCCCTAAGTGGGTAAAACTGGGCGGTGAAGTTTGAATTGTTTTATATATTTAAATAGAGTAACATGGCTTAAGTTCTCTGTAAGTGCACACTATCTGTGTGAGATATAAAGCAGAGAACGGAAATTATTCCGAATCCAAATGAAAATTATGTATAACTTTTCGGCTGGCCACAGCAGCGACAACAATAACAGACCTAGAGCGCGAGAGAGAGAGCTTTACCTATATTGGTTGGTTTTTTTAGTGGAGACTAACTTAAGTTAATCTAGAGTTTTACTTTAGACATAATATTAAAAATTCGATATGAAAACATATAAATTCAATGGAAATTAAAACTGAGCAAATTTTTCAGTCCACGCGAACGTAGCCGCGGGCAAAAAGCTACAACAAAATAAGAATGCACTTTATATATGTAACTTAAAAAAAGAAGGACAAGGAGGAAGACTGTAAGCTTCAGGTGTACATAGCATTGGGTCTTTAAAAATAACGTAGATGTTAGCCTGTTAGTATGTTACTTAAAAAACCCATATTAGCCATGTTACATAATTCTAAAGTCGTTAACATTGTATGCGATTGTATCATTGTACTCTCTTCCTCTAACATTGGAAAGATGGAGTAGAAAAATGTACAAAAAATACAGGTAGTGCAGCTTGCTAAATACCTAAAGTGTAAAATTAATTACAAAATATACGCTGAACATCTTTTAAAATACTGGATATTTTGAGTTACGATCGCTAAAATTAAATTTGTTTTCATACATACTTTAACAAATAATAAATCTTACACAAACTTATTCTTGCAAGTAATAAAGTATGTATTGCGAAAAAGTTTATTCTTTTCGTCGTTTGATCGCGGGCGAAGCCGCGGGTTCTGCTAGTAAAATAATAAAAAGCGAAATCCGTACATGAAATAATTTTTAAACACAATGACTGTTACGTATTTAGTATAGAATATAGATTCCAAAACAATAGTATTGAAATTTTTGTCCGTTTGTCTGTATATCTGTGTGCATTTGATGCAAAAAGTACTCAACAGATTTTACGTAAGTTTTTGTAGTGATAACTTTTTACTTGGGTCAACATTTAGGATAGGTATATTTTAATTTTACTACAGGAAAATCTCTCATTCACACGGGAAACACAATAATTGTTACCAGATCAGTTATTGTCATACAAAAATTTTAATGATTTATTACACAAAAACTATTAGTAGTCGGATTAAAATTAACATATTCAACAATTATCTCATTTTCATGGTAAGATACAAAATTTAGTTCGGTCGTGAGTAACTCATCTATACATATAATAAAACTGTAGAGGTCGAATGTCTGTACATAGAGAAAAAATGCTAAAAACCGAGTCAAGGGGATGTAAGAAGAGAAATAGAAACAATCCAGATTATTTTCATTTTTTTTTGTTTCTCTGTCTGTCTATTTGTCTAAAATAATTAATCAACACAGATACAGAGATACACTATCTAAAACAATCAGGACAACAAAAACTTTAAAATTATTTTTAGGTTCATATACAAAGATATAAAAAGGCAGTGGTAGCCCAGTGGCAACGTACTATTTAGGGAAACCGAGTGAAACGGGTTCAAATCCCGGGTCTCGCACTTCCGATATTTTCATGTGTGAAAAATTTCTAACATGATTACTATTTGCCTTACGGTGAAGAAAAACTTCGTAAGAAAACCTATGTACATGTCTGAGAGAACCTAGCAAGTTTTTGAAAGACATGCTCAGTCCGCCCGCACTTTGCTAGCTTCGTAGACTATGGCCTGATCCCCCTCGTATGGGAGGGAGGCTCACCCCCAGCAGTGGGCCGTTAAAAAGGACTGCATACGTAAAAATTATAAAAAGTTCTTGATCATGTTTGCGTTATCGCCCCAGGAGGATGTAGGCCATTTAAATTTTACACTACATATATGTAATGTGTATATAGATAAATCCTAATTATCTGATAACACAATTTCAACTATCAGATTTCTCTCAGGTTTCTTAACGATGTTTTCAAACGAAAGCGATTTGCATATAAAAATATCAAAATCAACTCAAATTAAATATACTTTATTCAAATAGATTTTTACAAGCACATTTGAGTCGTCAATTTTTACATTTTTTTAATTTTAATTAAATGTCAGTATGTAAGTCTGTGAGGAAGCTACCACCGCCACCGCTACCAGAGACGCGAGACTTTAGGTTTGAATTGTTATCATTGAGGTTTCCTAGCGAGTGCTTTACCACTGGGCTACTACTGCCTAAAGCACTAGATACTAAATTTTAATAATCTATACTAATATTATAAAGCTGAAGAGTTTGTTTGTTTGTTTGGTTGAACGCGCTAATCTCAGGAACTACTAATCCGATTTGAAAAATTCTTTTTGCATAAGAGATACCGTTAACTGAGGAAGGCTATAGGTTATATATCATCCCGGAAAAATGTACGGTTCCCGTGGGATAGATTTGTTATTATAATACAATTCAATTCTCTTGTCAATGAATTCAAAGCATGCCAGTTGAGCACAGATAACTTCGCCAATGTCATGTCGAATAGAGAAGACACGAAGGAGATTGGTCTGAGATTATTAAGCTATATTAATTATAAAATGTAAAAATGGGAGTATATAATTATAATAAACAAATGTCTCAGGTTTATATTAAAACGTTACGTTACTTTTTAACATTTAGTATACATTTCTCAGAGATGAGATATTTTCCCGCAGTAAAAAGTATCCTATATGTTGACCCGGATAACCAGTTATTACCATATCAAATTTCATCCAAAATCTGTCCGGTGGTTTTCTCGTGATGCGTTCCCAGACAAATAGACAAAAATTCTAAAAACTATAGATTCGGCCTCTGTATCTAATAATAATAATGAATATTTCAATAAGATTTTCCAAAAAATATTTAATGTATAAATGTATAGATTAACCATTTTGTAAGTGAAATAGGACAAAATTCAAAAGGTTATTCTCTTGATACTGTACAAGTTTCTGCAGAGGGATTTGAGGAACGGTCCAATAAAACTATAAGTACGAGTAAGTGGGTGTGAAGAATTTTCATGTTCAATTTTTGTTTTATACAAGGATAATGTTTGATACTAGAATGTATTTTTGAAGTTAAAAATTATTATTCTTCTATATATAATAAATAGGCAAAGACAACAGTTCAGTACCTTTTCTCCTCTGTTTGTTAACAGATTTTTTGTTTAGTAAGTTGCTGTTGACGAGGTATGCTGTTACAGATTAGATATATGTGTGAATGACACATATATGTGTAGTATCACATATATGTGTAGTGTATCAACTATCTGGTATCCATAACACAGGCCTCGTAGTTTACCATGGAACTAAATACTGCTGTGTTAATGGTCCAGCTTAAACGTTCGTGTGTAAAAAGGGTCCAAATACTTAATAAACCTTGGACCTACAGCAAAAGACAGCATAATTAATTAATATATATATATCTACATAAAAAACTTAGAGATAAGTTGTTAGTTAATTCTAGTTATGTTACAAAAAAAAAATGTTTGTCTATAATCTAATTCCATTATCCTGAATGTATTTACATAACAAAATTACACACAGTTATTATTTCAAAAATTAAATAAATAATAGTTAATACTTTCTTAGATTTACGCGAATATTTGACATTTTAAATGAAACTATCTTTTCACGGGTCACGACTCACGGGTCTCTCCCGTGACCGTGATTGCTGCTGTTTTTTTTTTGTTTTTTGTTTTTTTATATGTATATATAGTTAGCAGTTATTAAAATAGATATTAACTTATTCTTAATTTACGATTGACCATGTTTTATTTACCATTCGACGTCTTTTAAAACAATTCCAAATTTTATTATTATGTTGCGGTCTGCGGCTCTCAAATTTTGATCACCATCTCCACAATTTGAATATTTTTTATTGTTTATAAATTTAATATTTTAATCTGGTTCTTATTCAACTTATTTTTATAATACATAATTAATAAGTCATTATAATATTATTGTTATATTAAATTAAATTTAACGGTGTGTCTATTCGTTCGATAATTGGTTGAATAAAAAATATATTATTAGTCCGATTATTATTGTTAGTGTGTGATATATTGCGACTGCGATTATTTTTATCTTTCTATAAAGAACATTAGGATCTTACAGAATAAAGTTTCTGTTCGGTAGATTAAGATTTCTCTTGCTTATAGAAATTCTTCACCTAAACATCATTTTTCACAAATAAAAACTCTGGAACTTAAGAATCGTTGGGATCCAAAAGAATAAGTTTTCAACTCAATAGGTTAAGGTTATTGTTTTTCATCTAGAAACGCCTGCACCTAAAATTTACTTATTTATTAGAAAACAAAAAAGTAGTAGCTATTCGTACAAATGGACAATAGTGGGACGAATAATATATTTTTATTTATCCGATTATATCATTCATCCGATAGGGGCAACAGCCTTAATTCAAAGTTCTAAATAATATTTCTTTAGAAATGGATATTTGCGGGCGCCTAATTTAATATATTACAATGCCAAACTGCTTGATCAACAAAAATGATTTTGAGGAAATATTTCGTACACTATTAGAATATTGCTAATTTTAACCCCTGCCCTTCAAAGAGATCCTTATGGCTCCTTTGGAGAAGGGAGAAAATATGCATGCTCTAAAATGCTCTAAATGGATGAAAATTAATAGGCAGACAGAATAAGACTAAAATAGTACAGACTACTGTTAGTAATAAAAGTTGTCAAAAGGTAGTTTGTTCATAATATTACACATACAAATGTCACCGAAGGACGAACTCAAAAGAAACGAGGGAATATCACTAGTAACTGAAAATGTATTCCTTTTGGTGACAAATTATTTATTAAATTTTCTGGCAAAACTAGAAATTGTCACAAATCTTTGAATGCTTTGAATATTCAAAGCAATAAACTAAAAGCTCTCAGCAGAATTCCGAATTTCAAAATGTACTAAATCAATAGCAAGCATTACTTTGATTGACTTTACGGAATTTAAATCTTTATTCAACATTGTATTTGAAAAAAATATCCTCTGGAAATATATATTTGTCACTGTTTATGAGCTAACAATAAGCTAATTTTTTTTAATTGTTCGGCCGAGAAGAAGCATTTTAATGAAAATATCTTTTCAGATAATGTCGCGTTTTTATTAAATAACTCGTTCATCTAAGAAAGTATTATGAAGGGAGGTGATATGGATTTTCGTATTCATTTTTATTTCAAAGTAGACGTAATTAGGAAAAAAAATTATTTTGTTTTGACAACAATAATTAAGAAATCAAACAGTTCAATCAATACTCATATTGCATATAAGAATTGTAAAATATTTTATTTAAACATGATAAAGCACTGTACTTTTCCATATGACTATTTGACAAATATTTTAATGAAAAACTGTCAAAAATATCGTACACATAAGCAATAGTTATTTGGACTTAACGTTTTAGTTTTGATTACAACTAAGTTATCCTACATTATTTACGTCATAACGAGCTTTTGTTCATGCAAGAAAGGTGAACTGAAGAAACTTAATTTATCGTATATGCGGCGCCGGCATTAATAATGAACTTAGAACTATATATAGTTTCAAAGCGATCGCAAATATTGGTTAAAGTTAACAAATTGTTTGATGCGAGTCACGACCTATCCTATCCACTTGCAAGTGGGCGAAGTAAAGCGTTTTCTACTAAAACAGGTTATTCCCTTCGGATTCATAACCTAGGAGAATGTTTTTAATGGTCGATAAAATTTGCAAATAATGCAAAAATTATGTAACTCATGTAGAGCTCAATTGCTATTTACAGTGTTGTCCAATTGATTCAATTGGTGTTAGTATTTACAGTCATTTAAAACTGACTTACTAAATGATTAGTAAAGCGGTAGGCGCAACACGAAGCCCTACAACATAAAAGAGGGGCTGAGCTAGAGACATACGCGTCGCCACCGTACTTACTGCGGACTTGTAATAACGTCTCTTTCCTTCTTGCATTAAAAGATAGAGACAACAAAAGTGGTTTGTGGCGTGGTGACGTCACGGCGCGGGGAGGGCGAACAGTCAGTGTACGGCCGGCCGCCGAACCGAGCGGAAGGGTGCACGATGCACGCACGGTGAACAAAACAATCGCGATGCTGTTCGAGAATCCCAACGCGAAACTGTTCCCGGCTTTCAACATCCCACCGCCCGTTAGGCTCAGGTGAGCGAGCCCTTATACCTAACCAGCCTAGCCTATATGTGTACGTCAGTGTCCAGTGTCAAGTGTTCTGAAGCCGTAAAAACGCCGATAGAGTGATATTTCAACGGTTCAGCGGTGCGACATCGTGCCTGTCTCGCCTTGCGGCTCCGCAAACCAAACGTCGATACAACATTACTGCTCTGTTTTTTCTGCGTCGTCGTGATTCTTTGGAACGTGTCGATGTCCTGCCGTTCAGTGAAACCACGCTTCAAGACATTATTCCTATGATTGCTCGACTCCATTTCGATTTATCGTTGTCAGTAAATTAGGATCATTTTGATCCAGCTTTGTCGTGTTCTCGAGTGGTATTCATGTATTGATGCGTAGCACAGACCGACACCGGCTCATTGTAAACAAAAGACGTTATATGCCGTGTCGCCCTCTTCCGTTGGAGCTTGGTTTTGTTTTTATTACCAGTGTTACAACACTATTTGATGTCTCAGCCGCCGCCCTTGCCAGCCACTTCAATTTGAAGCAACAGATACTCCGTGCATATTTCGCATACGAGATGCTTTATTCATATTTACTGACCTATTCTAAATCTCAGAGCAATGAATGTCTATTAAATTTGTCTAGCCGAGTGCCATAGATATAATTCTCAGAAACACGCACTAAACATGTCGACCGTTCTTGATTGTTTTCACAGAAGTGCAAGTACTTTATACAAATGCCATAACACGGGGAAAGACTAACCTTGAAAGCTCACTTAGAGTGAACTTGTTATTGATAAATTGAGGTGCGGCTGAAAAGTAAAAGTATGAGAATAATTAAATTAGCCACAAATTCTAACATTTTGCATATATTTGTCTGAAGTTTGTCTACGTACAGGAATATAACATCGCTTTATTTCGCGCTCGAGTAGTTTGTTGCTTACATACGCGCATACATTTTTTGCTCGGACGAGCAGTTACGAGAAACCTTTGTTTTAATTATACAAAAAAATCTTGCCGGTATGAAACTAGCAACGTTTTTCAATGTAACATTTTTCTATGTTCTATAATTTCCTCTTTCAGTTGATGATTATGACTTAATAATATGTTTTATAAATTAGACACTTATATATTTTGTTGGAGGTTAGGTTTCAAAAACTGATAATAGTAACTTAATAAGTATTTGATTCGTATTTAAACAGAATTTAAACGAGCATGCAATAATTATTATCGATTTTATAAGCCTAAACGTTCATTGGATATGTGGATGCAAGGACGCTCAAACTTTATTAGGCTTCTTTGATCAATATCCAAAGAAACATGACACTATTTGTCTTTCTAAACATTATTTTTGGTTGAAATTGTTCCTTTTATTGAAGACTCAATTAGTAATAAAATTCTATAAATTCTACAAACAAAGAAATTTAATTAAATTTTCTTTGAGAAATTTCATTTGGAGTAAGTCAAGGTAAGTTTTTGTGGGGATTTAACTAAGATATTAATGAAGATATTTTATAAGCAAATACAAAATTAAAAGCAAATGGAATATTTTAAACAGGAAACAGTTATAAGACTGAAAGAGTACAAATGTCTATGTCAAATAGATTGTCTGAAATTAGACTTGCCTATAAATCGAGAAGAAACTAATATATATGTAACTATATACGGTTGAAACGGTCAAGGCGATTTTTATACTTTATCTATCGTCGTCACAGAGAACGATCTCGTTGCGGCCATCTACAAGCATAAATATAAACATTCATTTATTACTAGTCTTTTATAAAAATGCCAGCTGTTGCTCTTGTTCTGCACGAAAAAAGCGACCTCATTATTAAAAATTTGATCACCAGGTTTAATTTTTGGGTAGCCTCAATCCCAAAGGCTTCTACAAACTTTTGGCGAGCTTATGAAATTTATATCTATGTACTTTTATTTAAACAAAAGGTAGGATAAATATTAAACTTACAAAGTTGTAAATATTGCGATGGTATTCAGATTGCAAATAATAGCAAGATAGCCTTCGTGGGGTTGCAGATTTCTTTGTTATATGGAGATGATTAGAGTTCTTGCGTTAGCAATACGCATATATACAAAATATATGGCAGCTTACACGCCATCATCTTCAAACATACATGACTTCACTTATACGTAAGTGTTCTGGTTAAAGCAATTAATTTAGAGGGTTAATTAAGCATGTTCAAGTAATGCTGAGAAAATAAATTATAAGATATAATACGAGCAAATTAAAGTGAAAGTAGTCTCTTTGAACCAATAAACGCTCTAGTTTCTCAATCAATTTTCGATTATCTATATAATTCTTTCCGTAATACAAAAAGTCATAAAATTGTAGAATAAACGAATAGTAAGTTCAAAAGGAAGATTATTTACGCATGTTTACATGAACATGGCAGGAGTTTTAAAGTAGGTATATTTTTCAGCATGAAAAGTGGATTTCACAATATAAATTAAAAAAAAATCATTGTTTATCATCCGAATATTACAATAACTTATATGTATATACAATTATATCTCAATTTTATTTAAAGATTGAAAGAAATTTACACCTAAGTATAATATTTATCAAATTATTACAAGGCAATACTTATATGAACAATTACATTCATTATTTTAATTGTAAGGTCACATTTACTACCAATGTTCAGTAAAAAGTGAATCGTCTTAGCTAAAAATATCCCAACGTAACCATTTACAACCAAAATCAAAGGATAGTTTGGCAATAACTGCAGTGCGCTCGAGCTGACCTCATGTAAGAAATTATAGTTTTTTTTTAGTATTTTGGCTCACGACCAATAAAGTGAGGAAGGAAGTTGTTTTCTAGTGACTATGACTGTGAATGCCACTAACTACTAAGCATAAGTGGTTAGACAAAGCGGATTACTGTTTCAAATTTAAACTTAAGTAGTGGTAATTACGTTCTGTATCCTGCGATTGTTTGGACTCATATAAGCAGTTACATTTGTTGAATGATAAATCCATTTTGCTAGAATAAATACTGCTGGTAAAATATTTGAATTCCTTGAAAGGTCCGCTGTATTGACACTATGCAATTGGATGTACGCCAAGAACGTTTAATTCATTTTAAGGCTCATTCCTACCGTAGTGTTCTGAATGGTTAGAATTAGAAACCTTGATCAAATGCTTAATATTCCAGGTTAGAATTTCAAATTTAAATTAATAACGAACTTTATAAGGCTAATTAATAGTTCATTTATTAATAAAAAAACTTCAGTCTTGTCATGTCGTGTCATGTCACACAAAATTGTGTGACATCGTGAATAATGAAATTATAAAAAAAAGTAATTTATTGATTGAATATTTTAGCAATATCAGAAGGAATTAATGTCTTATAAATTAGAAATAAATTCTTAATTAATTTTTAATCAACAGTTATTATTATTGAACATTGTTTATATTTTTTATTTTTGTAACACTAATTTCTATTTTATAAAATAAATTAATTAAAATAGTTTCTAGCATTAGATAAAAGTTACTTTATGAAATATCGAAATACTATTATGAAGGTTAAAGTGTGCATGTATGTGTGTATGTTTGTCACTTCTTCACGGTGAAACGACTTGACAGATTTGGATGAAACTTAGTACACAGGTAGACTACTACTTGAAGTGGATACATAGGTCCAAGTGAGGATATGTCACTTGTATAAAGGAAATTATGATATAGATACAAAACTATTAATGTCATTTTTGAAAGTAATATGGTTGTAAAACAACGCTTGTCGGATAAAAACTCTAATACCCCTGAACTAAGAAAATATTTGTGCCGTGAATATTATTCTTGAAGGAGACAAATATACAATCAAAATAGTAACTTCTTAGCGATGTGTCAGTCTAAATTTTATTAAAAACTAGCGTTCTCCTGCGGCAACACTCGTGTTTTTTATTTATATATAATCCCCTATTTTTCACTCTCGAGGATGTACTGCTTAAAGCTTTGAATTAGAATATTCGTCATTTTTAACCAGAAAATTTACATGTCTTACACCAAATGGTAAATCTGCAGAATAATTCAGTATGCTTCATCTCCAATTAGATGTTAATAGAACAAATTAACTCATTTGAGGTCAAACCTGAGATCTTTAATATTGTAATACTGGTTTTATAACGATTAAAATGTTTTTGATATTAGCTTGAGGCTTAAAACTGTGAGGAACATTTTGAATTATTGTCGTCCATTTGCAAAATTAACTAAGCTTGCCCAAAAAAAATCTTATTACATGATTAAACTTTATTATAACAAATTCATATTGTTGGTGTTCCCCACATAAAGTTTGGGAAGTTTTGAAATTTCCATAAATGTTTCGTCTTTCTAAGAAATACTTGTATATATTTTATTTTATATATTTTCTCGTACTGTGTTATGTAACTTATATATATATATAAACGATTCGACTATGTGTTTATTACCCCATTCCCCATATTTTCATAGATAGAAGACTTCATCAAAATTATTTATTAAATATAAGTACCTGGCGATCGAGCTTCGTGCGGCGATTTGTTTTATAAAATCGAGTTTTTCAGAAAAGCTATAAAAATTGTGTTTTTTTTTTCAGAAAAAATACGTTTTTTTATAGAGACAAAATTAAAAAGCAAAACCTTATCTAAATTAAAAAAAAACACGAAATAAATTTTACTACTACATAAATGCGAAAGTTTGTATGGGTGGATCTTTGTTACTGAATCACGCCAGAACGGCTGAATGGATCTGGATGAAATTTATACACAAAAATAGATTATAGTCTGGAATAGCACATAGGTTACTTTTATCCCGGAAAATGTACGGTTTCCCCTGGAATAGATTTGTTTTTATTTTTCGTTAGGGACGAACCCGAAGCGAGGTTGAGTAGTTAGTTTATATATATACAAGAATTGCTCATTTAATATTATAAGACAACTAGCGACTCACCCTCGCTTCGCTCGGGTTCATCCCTAGGTACGTTTTAATTTTTTTGAGCGAAACCCTAATTCTTTCTCTAAAATAAAGGTAGCCTAAGTTACTCCTTATAGATATTATAAAGCTATATCAGCTGCCAGTGAAAGTCCAGTGTTAAAATTGGTCCAGCCGTTTCGGAGATTAGCCTGAACAAGCAGACAGACAGACAGGCAGACAGACAAAAATTCTAAAAACTATAGATGTGGCCTCTGTATCGATAATAATTACTATTTCAATAAGATTTTCCCAAAAAATATTTAATGTACAGATTTGACTCAGAATTTTATTATATGTATAATTGTATAAGTACATCTTATAAATAATGTAGCTAATATATATACTTGTTATAAAATTTCGCCATATAAATATTATGTACGTACTCTCTGGTGCTCTAAATATAATTTCGGACCGTTAACTCGGTTAAAGTACTCTAATACAGGTTTTCAACTTGAGGCGTTTCTTTCTTTATTGAAGTTATACTTCTTTTGGGACGCTGGAAAAAAATTATGATAGTAAAATGTTTACGATGCGCGCGCACACCGACAGCCAAAAAGCGACATGATGAAATTAGCTGATAACTGTTCGTTGCCATGGTAACCGTTGTTATTGTCTGACAAATAATATATAATATTATATTCTTTCCTTAAATGATATTCTATAAATATATGATTGTAATATGCCTAATATGTCTTATTTAATTATTTTATTAATTTATCATTCCTTTTACGGAGAGTTGTGACATACGGGATGAAATCTATAGCTGTTTTTGTTCTGTTACGCCAAAGAAGTATAACCTCTTACGTGCGTACATAGTACGAGTACAAACACACGTTTTTTTATATACTAGTTTTTGTCCGCGGCTTCGCTCGCGTGGTAAGCGGGGTGAGGATCAAAGGTAGCCTATATCCGTTTCCATGATGCAATTTAAGTCCTTGCCAATTTTTATCGAAATCTGTTTAGCGGTTTAAGCGTGAAAAGGTAACAGACTTACGTTCGTTTCACTCGGGTCCTTACGTCCTTAGGTACCTTTTAATATAATATAATATGTTAGTACATTAACACGCAGCACCATCTAGTTCCATGGTAAGCCACGAGGCTTGTGTTATGGATACCAGTTAGTTGATACACTACACATATATAACATTAAATACATACATATTATAAATATAAACACCCATGACTGGAGTACAAACATTCGTGACTAGATGGTGTTGTGTGTTAATGTCCCAACATATCTATTATTATTTATTTATTTATTTTTGATAATAGAAACTCCAATATACTACCTCTTGCATTACTACATTTCGTCAAAATACCAAGAACATAATAACAGTATAATTATAATTTATTGTGACTCACATGCTTTGAATGCGATCCTTAATCATCATTGAAAATTTGGGTAAAATATATATCTACTTACATTTAAATAAAATTTACCTATTTATACAAAAAAGGAGTAACTGTTTCTATTTTTTAACCGACTTCCAAAAGGAGGAGGTTATCAATTCGATTGGTATTTTTTTTTAATGATAATATTAAACCTCCTTAATAGCTATTAAATAAAAAAAAAAGATAATCGGTTGACAAAAAGAGGAGAAAAAGGCATTGAACTGTTTTGTCTTTGCCTATTTATGTATAGAAAATAATAGTTTTTATTTGTACAAATATTTAGCTGGAAGTCTGATTAAATAAAAAAATATTTTTTGTTATAGAAATTAGATTTTTAAATTTAAAGCGAATGATTTTTTCAAACCAAAGAAATTATATATACAGGAAAATGCCAAAGATCATTCACCTACCTGTGGAGTGTTGTGAACGGTGGTACGTGCACTTAGGGCTGGCAACTCTTCTTAATTATTTTTTTATTTATTTATATTTTTAAACTTTTTTTTACAGTTTTACATTTAATTTTTATTTAATATGAACAGTAAAAGTTATTCGTTTATTGTTTTAATCATATCTGTTGTATTAATCATAGTTATATGCCTAGGGAGGTGATACGAACTATAGTTGTGCCCATTGTCAAAAATAAAACGGGTAACTTGTCGGACATAAATAATTACAGGCCTATATCATTAGCTACTGTTATTTCGAAGGTGCTGGATAGCATGCTTAACGCACAGTTGAACAATCGTATTAAGATACACGATAATCAATTTGGGTTTCGGCCGGGACTATCGACGGAAAGTGCAATACTGTGCCTTAAGCATGCTGTTCACTACTACACAAATCGCAACACGTCGGTCTATTGCTGCTTTCTAGACCTTTCCAAAGCTTTTGACTTAGTTTCCTATGATATACTATGGCAAAAAATGTATGAAGCTCGAATGCCAGTATCAGTCATTAACCTTTTTAAATATTGGTACGGGAACCAAGTCAACAGTGTGAGATGGGCAGGGGCGCTATCACGTCCGTACGGCTTGGAATGCGGGGTGAGACAGGGAGGATTGACGTCACCTACGCTTTTCAACCTGTATATAAACCATCTTATTGTTGAGCTCAGCAGGGCTAGGGTAGGATGTCATATAGATAGCATATGCATAAATAATATCAGCTATGCGGACGACATGGCGCTGTTAAGCGCGTCACCTTGTGGCCTGCGGAGGCTTGTAGCCATGTGTGAGAAGTATGCATTGAGTCAAGGGCTTGTTTACAATGTCAAGAAAAGTGAAATCATGGTGTTTGAGTCCAGGAGGGGTAAAAGTCAAGACAAAATACCTTCTATCTTTCTATATGATACACCATTGAAACGAATATATTCATTCAAATATCTAGGTCATTATTTGACTCCCGGACTCAAAGACGATGACGATTTGGAGAGGGAGCGAAGGGCGTTGTCGGTTAGAGCGAATATGCTGGCTCGCAGGTTTGCACGTTGTACGAAAGAAGTTAAAATCACTCTCTTTAGAGTATATTGTACCGCCTTTTATACGTGCAGCTTGTGGGCCAGATACACTCAAAAATCCTATAGCGCTCTTCGTGTCCAGTATAATAATGCATTTAGAGTGCTGTTGGGACTGCCCCGTTTTTGTAGTGCATCAACTATGTTTGCCGAGGACTGTTTTTACACAACAATGCGTAAGCGATGTGCGTCTCTGGTGCGCAGGATTCGGGCCAGCTCCAACAGCATTCTTAATATGATTGCGAAGAGATTTGACTGTTTGTACATGAGCCACTGTTGCGCTATTTCTCACGGGAAGCCACCAATGAGTCATGTACGCGGTCAAATACATAAAACGTAATAATTAACTATTTCATAAATTACATTTAATAACATTAGAATAAGTAATTTTTCTATGTAAACTAACAATAATGAGAATTTATTATTATTATTATTAATTACATATTATTAATCACAAAAGGTACAGCAAAAAAAACTTGTGTCAAACACTAGTTTTATGCTATTATAATTATTAAACATGTTCTTTGTTCATGGTAACCATAGAAATTATTTCAATTACATTTTTTTTTTACTCAACCTTGTTTTAGAATAAATTAATTTGTATATCTTTCTAGATTGATTGAAAATTTAGTGTCAGTTAGTGTACCATAAAAAATTTAACCTTACAAAGTCCATAAGTGATCGAATGTTTCTGTGAAATCCGTCTACATCATGTCTATGACTTCAACAATTTTTATAATTTTATGTCTATGGTTAAACATAAAAACACTACCAGAGTAGTACTTAATTACTTATATTATTATATTTTTATGTTCTACAGGATTTTTCATGACTTAATATTTAATAACATACAATCAATAGTACAATTTTAGTGCATAGATAATATATATTTTGTCCACGTGACAGCCCTGATCGATGTAGTGATGGCGTGTAAACGACTCATCTTTCTTTGTTCGATCATCTTTGTTTCCGATTGTCTCTACAGTTGAATATTTTACTCAATATTGTTAAAATGTGTATATATTAGAATATTTTTATGGATTTTCCTTCAAATTATGTTTTTTGCAGAAGAAATAGAGTAAAAAGAAAGAAAGTTTGTAATGCTTTTTGTCTAAACCAGAACTTTCCAAAGTTACTTGTGCGATATTTATCCATCATTGGTTATTTTTACACATCAATAATTATTTTTTTTCTATACTTAATCCTAAAAATTTGATGAGCCATATTTACTTATTATGATCGTTTTAATATTATAAAGATAAATTTTGTGAAAATATTTGAATGGTTAATTTTTTTGCTCCTTAACTATGTAGGTATAATGAAACTCGACAAACATATACACCATGTCTTGGACAAAAATATGGAATACTAATCATCCTGGTAACGCTTTGTATTTACCTGCAATTTAATTTTACCTCTTCTCCATTCTTCGACACTGGCGAAGTAGATTGTGCCGAAACGGTATTCCTACGAGCCATTGGATAAAAGAATTGAATTAAATTTTTCCTCTGATCTTGTGAATAATGAACATTACTTATATAAGTAATCAGATATGTATGTCTTTACAAGTGTATATAAGTTTCATAATCAAAAGTATACATAAAATCATAATAAACTCATAATATATAATTAATAAATATAATTCAAATACAATAAAAATTATTCATAATAACACCTGTCAGCTAAAATAATTAATTTAAATAATGTAAAAACAAAAGAAAAATCAATTAATATAAGTCAAATTAAAAATTGATCAAATAATAACTAACTAAATATATAATAAGATATTAGATTATTGTCCAACAAAATTAGGAAGTAGAAACTTCCTTATCCTATAGGCTCAAAAAGTCAATACTGTTTGCAAAAGTTTCTATCAGAAAGTTAAAGGCGATGTATATCTTTTGTTTTGTCAACGCTTCATACGAAGTCATGAGTAATCTATACAGATAAATAAAATTGAAGTGTCTGTTTGTTATGTCAAAACAGCGTTTTACTAAATGCATATGAAATTTTATACGGTACTTATAAGGAAAAGACAATTTTTTGTCTGCCTGTCTGTTTGTTCCGGCTAATCTCCCAAATGTCTGGACTGATTTTGACGGGACTTATACTGGTTCATAGCTGGTATTATAAGAAGTAACTTAGGCTACTTTTATTTTAGAAAAAAAAATTAGGTTTTCGTTAAAAAAAAAACGTACCTACGGTTGCATCCGAGCGAAACGAGAATACGTTGCAAGTAGTTAGTAAAAACTGAAAAAAAAAACAGATTATTCTGACTCCCCAATGGATTCAAGAAAACAATACATTGACTTATATTGTTTATTTAACCTGCCTTGATGGTCTTGACTCTAAGAGGACAACATGTATATACACATTCGGAGGTAATGGGTTCGAATCCGCGTTGGACCCAATTTAGTTATTGAGTCTTTCTGTTAAGAAATTATTTAAATATTTAAATATAAAAAGAACTGTTCCAAATTTTTATAAGTATATTAATAAAACAATCATAATAAATTCAGAATTTCTACAGATTATGCTATACATATATATACAAATAAACAAACAAAAATATATTATATATTAGAGTAAGATAAAATGACATAAATAATTAATTTTAGAAATAAATATTATTCGTTTTCATTTAGTAACGGGAATCGATTTTACCACGAGTGGGACATCTGTCGCCATAACAAGCGAGCTGGCAACGGCGCTTCATCTCAGTACTTTATTAAGCTATTGTTTATATAACATATTTAATTTGTCAGCATAATATATCATTTCTATGAATTGTAATATTAATATTTAATATCTAATCGGACGAGTATTATTAAAACGTGTTTGTTTGTGTGTATGTTCGTTCTCTTTCACGCTGAAAGGGCAGTATGGATTTGAATGATATGTCGTACATATATAATAAATAAATAAATATATTAGGACATTAACACAGCACAATCTAGTTCCGTGGTAAGCTACGAGGCCTGTGTTATGGATACCAGATGGTTGATACACTACACATATATAACTTTAAATACATATATATTATTTATATAAACATCCATGACTGGAGTATAAACATTCGTAATCATACAAATGAATGCCCCCCAGCGGGGCTCGAACCCGCGACTGCTGGCAGAGCAAGTAGGGTCAGTACAAACTGAGTCAAACGTGTCGTCAAGTATAGAATACTAGCGACTCACCCTCGCATCACTCGGGTTCGTCCCTATCAGACACCGATCCGACTAGATAAATAAAATTGAAGTGTTCGTTTATAATGACGAAATAAAAACTTTTTACTAATGTAAGAGCATATAAAATTATATACTATACTTATAAGAAAAACTCAATTTTTAACATTTTTGTCTGTCTATTTGTTCCGGATTTTGTCGGGACTTTCACTGGCAGATAGCTGATATTATAAGGAGTAACATAGGCTACTTTTATTTTAAAAAAAGAATTAGGGTTCCGCTCAGAAAAATTGAAATGTACCCAGAGACGTACCCGAGTCAAGCGAGGGTAACTCGCTAGTATCTACATATATATAAATAAAAATGAATGTTCGTATGTTTGTAGGGACACACTCAAGTAAAGCGAGAAGCTGCAAGGAGAAATAGAGCATAGTTGAGATTTAGCTACCCTTACTCTGGGAGTCCTTTAGTGCTTAACTGTAGCCTATATATAACTACGAGAAAGGTATATATATAGTCGACCTGTGTCCTTAATTTTATCCAAATCTGTTCGGCTTCAAAGAAGTAACAAACAAACAAAAGGTCTAAGTGAAGAGTACGAGTAGTAGTTTATAAAAGTGAAATGTTCGGCTGTGATTGAGACACTGTTATTTTTTCTGCGTAACTAATTATATAGACGTACTATCTTGTAAATATGTTTCCTGTAGGTAAATAAATTATGATAAATGAAATTTAAAAAGTAAACCAAGTTCAAAAACTGAAAGGTTTAATTTTAATCTAATTAAAAAAAAATACATACCTACAATTCCTAAGGTAGAGCTTATTTATTAAAAAAAGTAGTATTTACCTTCATCTTCGCCTGGTTGGTAAGCAGGGCGGGGATCAAGTGTAGCCTATATCCGATCCCGGGACGCAACCTATATTCTTGCCAAATTCTATCGGAATTTGTTCAGCGGTTTAAGCGTGAAACGGTAACAGACAGAGTTACTTTCGCATTTATAATATTAGTAATAATAGTAATGTTCTCCTGACCGATTCCGGCCACGGCGGCCAATCTCATTGAGACTAGCCAACTGCGCAGGAGATATTATAGTGCACAAGTGTACGCGCAGACACAAGAGCACTCTCTATTCCTGTCACTCTCATACTCCGGTGGGACGACTATTCGACACGACCGGTGAGAGTTAAGGCGCAGGACCGACGGCTTTACGTGCTCTCCGAGGCACGGGGGTGAAACACCGCCAACTTCCCAACTCCGGGCTGTTACTGAGGCTTACTATACAGGAAGACTAAATAACTAAACTTGGCCCGACCCGGGACTCGAACCCCGGACCTCAGGATGTGCAGCCGTACATGCTAGCCACTACACCACCGAGGCAGTATAGATTATAATATAATAAATTAGTAAATAATATTAGTATAGATAACATGAAAATGGATCCACCATTGGTGAAAATATAGAGTACTAGCAGAACCCGCGGCTACGCTCGCTTCCAATCTACAAAATAACTTTGGCTTTATGTTATACAGCGACTCACCCTCGCTTCGCTCGGGTTCGTTGCTATGTTTTTATATAATATTGTTCATATGTTTATACAAAAATACTAAAATCATGATTAAAAAATGGGGGGTAGGAGTAGGAGGGTGAAAAATACTTTACGACCTATTCTCATACCTACCAAATATACAAAAAAAAATCATTAAAATCGATCGAGCCGTTTCGGAGGAGTGCGACCACAAACAACGTGACACGAGATATTTATACATATATTAGATTAGATAATAATTAATTGAACCACAACTAATTGAATTCCTCTCTTTTGAAATCGGTTAAAAACAACTAAAACACGTTTTTTTTTTAAATAGTTCATATCATTACTTACATATTCCTAACGTTATAAACCCTTTCGAAATTCCTAACAAAGGAGATCCCAAGGTGAGATCCTACGGGACAGGGTCACTTGTCCCGCTCACACAATAACCAATTTCATACGTGCGAAAGCGACAGAAGATGCATTGTTAACATGCCCAAATAGCCTGATTCTTTAGAAATGAAATCGGTGTACTTATTTGTAACATATTTCGTAGTAAATTGGAACAACATATTATATTATTTAAGTTTATTTAACTATCGTTTATAACATCCCATGTTTAGTCATTTTTAATAATATCTAAATATTTTGTGGCTAGATGCTGTCTGTAATAATTATATAATAATGACGTCTAACACCTTAGTCTCTCCCGTGACCATGATTGCTGTAAAGCATTCGAAACATCGGGAACTAAAAATCAAAATAAAAACATAGTCTAATAAAGTTCGAATATTCGCTTAAATATAAGAAAGTATTAAAGTTTCAATGCATTTATTAATGTGATAAAAAATGGTATATTTTTTAAGTCATACTCGTAAATCTACGAGTCTATTAAAACAAATAAATGTTAAAAAACGAAGTGAAATATTTTAAAACATATGTTTATCGCACCAATTTACTAATATTTATGAGTAAAGCATTTCATTCACGCTGCTAGTCTATTAAGGAGTATATAAAACAGAGATGCGCTCGCGCATGTAACATATCGTAAACATATAACAAAATAGACACTCCATACTTGAAAAAACTGTAGGATATTTGCTTTATACTTATAATAAAAAAGCAAAAAAATGTTTATTAAAGATTTTTTTTAATATTACTTCTTAAAAATTGTATCATTATCTTGACTATAGACATAGAGATTAAGTTGAGTGTTTCTTTGCCAGTTGTCAGCCAAAAATGGTGGAAAGGCTCGACAGAGACAAAACGAATGTGCGGCTAGAAGTTTTCTGTATTAATTGAAATACGACTATTAAAGATTCTGGTAGATATTTATAACCACTTCACATTCCATTATAATATTATAATTTATTAAATTATAATATATTTTTTTACATTTCATTCATAGATTCATAATTAGAATAAAAGTGAGGTATTGGCCGCACGTTCGCTTTCTCTCTTTCTAGAGAGTGGGCAATTTCATGTGAGTATTGTTCAGTCCATTCTCTACGTCTATGTTCTTGACCAACTTCGAATAGAGAATGAATTCGAGCTTATGCTTTTTTGTATAGATGAATCGAGTTCCATATTTTTTTATTATATAAAATAGGTTATGGCCTAAGGAGTTGTTTTATACATTTAAAAAAAAAAACTACAATGAGTTTGCCATAATTATTTAAAGCGATTTTAAAGCTAAATATAAATTTTATTTGGCCTTTAAATTATAGAGACCATTTATTTATACAAATAAATAAAGTTGAAGTGTCTGTTTGTAATGTCAAACGGCACTTATAAGAAAAACATAATTTTTAAACATTTTATCTGTCTGTTTGTTCCGTCTTACCTCCAAAACGGCTGGACTGATTTTGACGGGATTTTCACTGGCAGATAGCTGATATTATAAGGAGTAACTTAGGCTACTTTTATTTCAATCTATTATTATTTTTATTAATTTAGAGTTTTACTCTAATTCTTTTTCGTACGTAAGTCGTTAGTCGGAACTAAACACACTACTATGTTATTTTGAAAATTGCTACAGATTGCTCTTTAACGTCAATCACTAGATGGAACTAAGAAGCCTATACAAGCAGAATCAGGGGCAAAAGTTTGTAATATCATATAGGAAATCTATTTTTTTCAAATTTTGATCAATTTTCTTTATTGTCCTCATAGTTTTAGTTCGATTGGTGTTTCTATCGCGTGTATACATCGCGCATACAATCCGTCTTTAAATAATTACTATACGTTTCACTCATTTGTTTTTATTTTGTTTCGTATAACGATGTTAGGATTTATGTATTGGGTAAATAAATCGATTTCAAAGTGTTTTAGCATCGTATTAGATATGTAGGCCAAATGTTAACTGTTGAAAATTAATAGAATAAATAAATATGTTGGGACATTAACACACAGCACCATCTAGTTCCATGGTAAGCTACGAGGCTCGTGTTATGGATACCAGATAATTGATACACTACATATATAAGTTTAAATACATACATATTATAAATATAAACATCCATGTCTGGAATACAACATTCGTGATCAACACACAAATGAATGCCTTCAGCGGGACTCGAACCCGCGACCGCGTGCATAGTAAGTCACTACAAACTTGTCGATTGATTTCCATTGATTCTTTTTTGCTAAAATATACTTGAGCTTGATGAAGTAAATGGGATCATTTAAAGTGTCATAAAGGAACAGGCTAAAAGATAAAGCCTATGCTACTTTTGGATAGTGTAGTCTTCCAATGGGGAAAGAATGATTAAAATCGGTTCAGTAGTTTCAGAGTTTATCGATTACAAACAAATAAACAAATCTTTCCTCTTTATAATATAAACTAGCGATTTACCCTCGCTCCGCTCGGGTTCGTACCTAGTTACGTTTTAAAGTTTAGTACCTATAGATTTCTCAGAGATGAGATATTTTCCCGCAGTAAAAAGTATCCTATATATTGACCCGGATAACCTATAATCATACCAAATTCCATCAAAATCTGTCCAGTGGTTTTCTTGTGATGCCGTCACAAACAGATAGAGAGACAGACAAAAATTCTAAAAACTATAGATTCGGCCTGTGTATGACTATTTCAATAAGATTTTCCAAAAAATATTTAATGTACAGATTCGACTCAGTTATAATTTTATTAAATGTATACTCGTAGATTAATTATAGTTTTATAAAGTTGTTTTATTATTTAGGTCTTCACCGCTACGGCGGCATTTGGTTACTTTAAGTTTGCTAATACTTTGTAGCCATATTGTATACATATTGTAGGCAAAGACAGTGGCAGTCCAGTGGTAACGTGCTTGCTTGGAAAACCAAGTGAAGCGGGTTCAAATCCCGAGTATCGTACGTTTAATATTCTCATGTGTGAGTCATTTAAACATGATTACCTTACGGTGAAGGAAAACATCGTGAGGAAACCTGCATGTCTGAGAGAACTTAGCATGTGCTATTAAAGAACTAGCGATTGGAACTCGCTTCGCTCGAGTCTTTTGTATTTATAATATTACAAGAGGCTCGTCCTCGCTTCGCTCGGGTTCGCCTCTAGGAAAACGAAAACATACCTATTCCACGGGAACCGTACACTTTTCCGGGATAAAAAGTAGCCTATGTGTTCTTCCAGACTATATCTGTGCCAAATATCATCCTGATCCGTTCAGCCGTTCTGGCGTTAAAGAGTAACAAACATCCATACAGACAAACTTTCACATTTATAATATTAATATGGATATATAGGTAGTGTAATTTTTTGGTAATTTTTGTTACTAATACCATGTGTTAGCTTAAGTCATAGTTTATTTGTGGACAAAATTTCATCCAAAACCGTTCAGTCGTTTGAGCGTGAAAGAGTAACAAACATACACACATTACAAACTTTCTTATTTATATAGTAGTTAATTACGGTAATCAAACTTGTGATGATCAAGAAGTTATACAAGATGTAATGTGCCGGTCTATTACTATCAGTAATTCATTTTTTCCGGTATACTTTCTCGATCAACAATTTGTTTTAAGTTTAGTTTTATTTAATCTTTTATTTGAAGTAGTGGTCGACCAGTGGTTGAATTTCGACAATAGTATTTTTTTTATTAACTTGACGACACGTTTGGCTCAGTTTGTAGTGACCCTACTTGCTGCGCCAGCGGTCGCGGGTTCGAGTCCCGCTGGGGGCATTCATTTGTGTGATAAGCACGAATGTTTGTACTCCAGTCATGGGTGTTTATATTTATAATATGTATGTATTTAAAGTTATAAATGTGTAGTGTATCAACTATCTGGTATCCAAACACAGGCCTCGTAGCTTACCATGGAACTAGATGGTGCTGTGTGTTTATGTCCCAACATATTTATATTTATTTATTTATTTATATTTATATTTTATTGATGACACTAAAACTCGTTAATAGTTAATAGCTATTAAAGCCAAAAAAATCGGTCGACAAACAGACGAGAAGACTATACTGAAATGTTGTCTTTATAGTTTTGTATAGTCTAGCGACTTATCCTTGCTTCGCTCGGGTTCGTCCTTAGGTACATTTTAACGGTTAGTATGGACTAGATATATTATATATATACATAGGTATGATAAGTTGTTATGGGTTGTATTACAACGTGTTTTCTCGTGGAAATCAGATAATCTCCAGCGGTAAAAAGTAGCCCATGTCACTCTGCAACCCTCCAACTATGTATCTCCACACAAAAATAACACCAATCTGTCAATCTGTTTCGAAGTTTCACATTTGTAATATTAATATGGATTAATTAATATCGATACTTAAATAAAATTACAAAAATATTATTTTTGTAAAATTGTGGGTAGGCACTGTCTGTAACAAGTACATATATAACGCCTTTGAGATGTCTAACACCTTAGTCTCTCCCGTGACCATGATTGTTGTAAAGTAATCGAAACGTCGGGAACCAAAAATCAAAATAAATCCGCGAAATAATACGAAAAGATAATCGCGTAAATCTAAGCAAGTATTAATATCGATACTCTACAATATCTGTACAAGAAGATTGTAAGGAATGCTTGTGGTGAAAGTGTATATATTTACTTTTTATAATGATTTCGTTTGCTTTAAATTAAAATTTCTAGTGATGTGTTTTAATTTGTAATATATATAGGTATATATATATATATATATATATATATATATATATATATATATATATATATATATATAAGAGTACTTCTTGATATAATGAAGAGAACGATGTGGAAATTACTAAAAGTGCTAAAATTATAATAATTATTTTTCACCTATCAAGGAATATCCTAGTATTTATTTGAATTTAATTTTGTCACCCCATTTGGAGGTATCATCCCTATTTTTGAAGTAAAATTTGTTTACGCACGCTTGACTTGGGGGGTAAGCTGGTGAATGCGTTACGAAAAAATGTACGTACGTTTGTTGTTGTTTTCTTACTAGTGTTCGCCCAGTGGTCGAAATTCGAACATAACTTTTTTTTTCATTGATATTCATTGATAAAGCTAAAGATTTTCAATAGAGCCTATTAAACAAAAAAAAAAAAAATGGAAATATGTTTGACACACGGAGGAGACAAAGGTTCTGAACTGTTTTGTTTTTGCCCATTTATATGTATACTAGCGCCTTACCCTCGCTTCGCTCGGGTGCATCCCTGGGAACGTTTAAATTTTTTTAACCGGAATTCTTTTTTTTTTCTAAAATAAAAGTAGCCTAGTTACACATTAAATTACTTATACACATTAGCTATCTGCCAGTGAAAATCAAAATCAGTTCAGCCGTTTCGGAAATTAGCCGGAACAAACAGACAGACAAAATTGAGTTTTTCTTATAAGTACCGTATATAATTTCATATGTATTTAGTAAAAAGCTGTTATTTCGACATTACAAACAGACACTTCAATGTTATTTATCTATATATAGTGTATACAAATACATACGTAAATACAGAAAATATGTAGTATAGCACATTCCATATTTATAAGGTACTAACCTTAGCAATAATAAATGCATCGTGGGAACACCTTGCTATGCATAACTTCATCAATATATCAAATTACTTACGACTTCGGATTCATGGTTACACTGGTGTAAGTACTGATGACGACACGTTTGGCTCAGTTTGTAGTGTTTCTACTTGCTATATCAGCGGTCGTGGGTTTGAGTCTCGCTGGGAGCATTCATTTGTGTGATGAACAAGATTGTACTCCAGTTATGGGTATTTATATTTACTAGTGATCGCCGCGTGGTTGAAAATCAACCATAATTCATTAAGGTTTATATTTATTGTCTTGCGTATATTACAATATTAATCTATTCTCAATTTGACCACAGACTTTAACAATAAACAATTGAGTATATCTGCGTGTGTGTGTCAAATAGATGGTAGTGTGTGTAATTTTTTTTTTATTGATTTAATGTATTTTTTATGCATAATTAAAAAAAAATATTAGCATTCTGCACTCCTCTATATAAACTATAAGTGTGGTAAATTTCATACTCCTCCGTCCGCACAATTTTCGTAAAAAGGGGTACAAAGTTTTTGCTTCACGTATTAATATATAGATAATATGTATTCCACCAAAAACATTTTCATGTAAAATGTTGCCAAGACGAGACCATATGGCTCGCAATGTCAAAAAGCTATCAGATCTCATGTAGATCCAAGTTTCTAGCTCTATACGCCCTAACTCTACAAGCCCTAACTTCACAAACTCTACACCTTAGGCAAAATATATGGCTTGGCCGTTTCGCTACCGTCACATTGGTGAAAAAATTCAATATTCATTACTTTTCTGTTAAACAATAGTTCTTGTAGTAACGATACATATGATATGCTCAGTAGTTCAGTGTAACAGAACAGTGTAACCATGGGTCCGAAGTTTAAATTCCATTGATATTGTAGGCACAAATATATATACATATACATCCTTTTTTTATACGTGTACATTTTATATTAAGACCTTTTTATTAACCTTTTTTTTTTAAATCATATCTTGTGACATATTGAAAAAAAAAGTATTGACATTTAAAAGGCAAGCACGATTTTTATTTCTATTGCTAATAAAATAGCCTAAAATAATCAAATATTGTTGCAACGGCCATAGATGTGATTGAAGTGAAAGATTTTGTGTATAAGCAATTTTATTGAACTACGCAAGTACAAAAGTTTGTATGTACGTGTTTGTTACACTTTTACTCTAAAACGGCTAAGCGGATTTTAATGAAATTTAGCGCACAGACTATAAAATTGAGTAAAATATAGGCTATTGCTAGTTATAAAATTTAACAAATGGTGGCGCTATCTGTATATAATACTAGCGACTCACCTACGCTTCGCTCTGATTCGTCCCTAGTGAGAAAAAAATCTATCTCACGGAAACCGTACATTTTCCCGGGATAAAAAGTAACCTATATGCTATTCCAGATTATAATCTATGTCTGTGCTAAATTTCATCCAGATCCATTCCGCCGTTCTGACCTAATTGAGTAACAAACATCCATCCACACAAACTTTCATATTTATAATATTAGTACGGATATGGATAATATTAATTAACTAGCTTTTGCCCGCGACTTCGTCCGCGTGGAATAGTGACTTTGCTCGCAGAGCTACCGGGCGGCGCGGCGGCGAGCGTCCTCCCCCATCACAACTTGCATCGGGCTGAGAGCGCGCTCACACATAGTCCGCGTAAAGTTAAATATGTATATTTTAAAACTATGATATCTCCTAAGATATTCATTGAAATCAAATGATGTCATGTTGTTCAAAATTAAATACTTGTGATGAATAACGTATTTATTTGGATAAGGATTAATATCATGTTTATAAAAACACCTTTGGAAGTAATGCATTATTTTAGAACAAATTTGATTACCATAAAAAGGGTTATATTGAGTCAACCTTAAAAGATAGATATATGCTGTCGCGGACTTTTTTTAGAACTTTTAAAGGGGAACAATTCCGTCATACACTATTTTTGCGTAACTTTAACCGTTTACGCAGCGCACGCAACGGAAGCTCTCAAAAGGAATCATTTTTTCTCGTTTTTGCAACGTTTTTCATTTATGCTCCGCTCCTATTGGTCGTAGCGTAATGTTATATAGCCTAAAGCCTTCCTCGATAAATGGACTATCCAACACAAAAAGAATTTTTCAATTCCAACCAGTAGTTCCTGAGATTAGCGCGTTCAACCAAACAAACAAACAAATAATCAAACAAACTCTTCAGTTTTATAATATTAGTATAGATTTATAATGAGATTCTTAATAGAAAACACTACTATATAAGGCAAGGAAGAGAAACAATGCTATGTATTTTATTTATGTATGAAACTGTTAGAGATCATTTAGAATTGAATAAAACAAGATACAATCATAAATGTACATACATATGTATTTTCTTTACGCTTTGTTAACTCGTCCTTAGTATATATAGATAAGAAATGATGGCAAAATCGTTTCAATACACTACCATTTTTCTCCATCTGTTTTCTATATTTTAACCGACATTTTTTCACATTGTATATCAATTTTGATATTCCTTCTTTAATATAAAAAAAAATCCAAAAAAAAAAACACTTGTTAGATGCATGATTTTACTCTTCAAAGTGAATTTAAATCTAAAAGTATACCATTTTTGAATTTTTTGAATTCATTTTGTTATTTTGTGGATAGGTTTTCTGTAATAACTATGTAATGTCTTTGAGACGTCTAAAACCTTAGTCTTTCCCGTGACCATGTGCGCTATAAAGCATTTGAAACGTCGGGAACCAAAAATCAAAATAAACCGACGAAAAAATCCTAAAAGATATTTGTAATTAAAAAGTATACCTTTATTTTATACCAAATTCGTAATCAATTCCAGAAAATAGTACTAGTATCTAAATAGTTAATCTAGACTATATGGATGTTAACTTTTGAACTTTGAACCACACCAGTGTCACGGACGACCGACGTACAAACATGGCACTCCCTTCCGCATGTAAAACAATGAGAGCACAAACTTTACAGTTATTTAGACAATAGGGAATGACCTCATCCTCATGGGTCATAGGTTCGAATTCTAGCCACTGATCGTGCTATTGTTTGGGGATCCAAAGGTTCATACATTTTTCTATATGGAAGATTGCATTGGTACAGGACGCTTAAGGCTGATCCACACTATAGTGCCCGATCACAGTCCGTTCTCTGTCTGATATCGGTCTGGTAAAGTATTTTTATAAAAGATACCTTGTTGGAGTGTGATTTGACCGGAACTTGGCTCTTACGGATCGTGTGAATCAGTCCTAAAACAACCAAAATATAATATCAACAATATGGTGCCAAAAGGTGTCACATTTCGGAGATACTTTGAGATAAAGATCGGCTTATATGAGAAGTATGGAACCTATATTTTGAACACAACTAACATCTGTATGTACAATATATGTACATATATTAATACGTAATGAGTTTATTTTTGATTATTGTCATTATTTTTATATGGCGATCTTTACCTATAAATATTTCAGGAATGTGTCAGTTTATGGCTGTTAAATTACTGATACTTTTATATTTAATAATAAATAGATAAATATTTATATGTTGGGACATTAACATTTAGCACAATCTAGTTCCATGTTAAGCTACGAAGTTTGTGTTATTGATACCAGATAGTTGATACACTACACATATATAACTTTAAATACATACATATTATAAATATAAACACCCATGACTGGAGTACAGACATTCGTGCTAATCACTCAAATGAATGCCCCCAGCGGGACTCGAACCCGCGAGCGTTGGCACAACATGTAAGATCATTACACACTGAGCCAAACGTGTCGTCAAAATTTACAAATATCATGTATTAAACTGAGAAATTCCTTAGAATCATTGTAGAGACCTTTCATGGATGGATCAAAAATAGCGTAAAATATGGAAACTGATAACCATAAATACAGACAATTCTGTGGGAAACTGATGTGGAAAAGTGGGGGTCAATGCGGCTACATTCACAAGTAGGTCGCTACTCCCGAGTTAAAATTCACATTATAATGATTTTTCGAGGCTTGAATGTTTCATAATTTCGCATTTTAAAAACTATCTGCGTAATGATTTTACTTTTAAATTATTATTTTTTTGAACAAAAGATAGTTTTTGAGTTTTGAGAAATGAAGTATTTTGGTGTGTATTAAACAAACTTAAGTTCACAAATTAAAAATGGAACAAAACAATTCTTTCCAAATTATTCATTTGGATGTTGAAATTTTTGATTGCGGTGAAGCCCAAAAGGACGTTCATGTGTTCATGTGAGGATCAAGCCATAGTCCACCACGCTGGCCAAGTGCGGTTTGGCGAACTTCACATGTCTTTCAATACCTTGGTAGGTTTTCTCAGACATGCAGGTTTGCTCACAATTTTTTCCCTTCTCCGTAAGGCAAATGATAATCATATTAAAAATGATTCGCACATGAAAATATCAGAGGTGCAAGACCCAGGATTTGAACCCGCTTCACTTGGTTTCCCAAGCGAGCGCGTTACCACTGGGCTACCACTGCCATAGTGTATATATGCTTAGCCTGAAATACTATAGGCTTCTTCGATACTTTTGACGTCATTGCGTTAAAAGGTAAGAAACACTAAAAAGCATATTCAATATTAGCATTATCAAGTTATTAAACTATTTCTAATAAAAGTGCATTCTTGGGAATATTTGCGCAGCGTATTTGAATGGAATACTTCTATAGGAAAATGCTTCTGCAGAGTTTTCTTATTCAGGGATAAAGGAGCCCTGACCCATTTACACCGGATACTGGAAGCCTGTCACACCGAAGCGAATGTTGTTTGTTTTTTAAATTGTCTTAAGTTTATACAGTCGTTGTTGTATATGTTTGTTTTTTACATGTTTATCTTTTTGGTTTCATTTTCATTTAAAAAAAAAAAAAAATGGTAGACGCCTAGTAGGTGGATAACTGACACTGTTATAAAAAAAAAATCATTTTGTCCCTCATTTTCTATTCGCAATCGATGTTACATACATGTATGTATTTGAATATTACATTATATCTCATAAGTAGTGAGCCTCATGATGGAATGAACAATATCCATATTTATAACTTCAAAACTTGTAAACGTAAGAGCACTTTCTTATCCTTACTCTCTATACCTCTCTACCTCTAAATATTCACCTATGATAGGTCAGGCGCGGGCCCATCTGCTCTCTGATTTGTGAGAGTATGACCACGTCTGAGCTGACTTTCCAAGTCTGCGTTTCTACTGAGAACTCCTTTATAGAAAAACCCAATAACTTTATTAGGTTTTCAATCCAGGACTCTTTAGTCGTAACACACTAGAGGCTAGGAATACAACTATGTGTTCCGATTTTTTCCCAGATTTATTTAGATTTTTGGTATCCGGCATTTTGAATGCTTTACAGAAAGTATGGTCACTAACTATAGCTGGAATAATTATTATACAATAATAACTTTTGAGACATATATATTTATTATATATATATATATATATATATATATATATATATATATATATATATATAATTATTATACAATAATAACTTTTGAGACATCTAAAACCTTAATTTCTCCCGACCATGTGAGTTGTAAACCATTTGAAACGTCGGGCGTTAAAACCAAGATAAATCCGCTAAAATATCCAAAATGGTAGTTTTATTTAAAATGTCATCTTTCACAAATATAAGAAAGTATTATTAACGAATAATTTAGGATACAGAAGGAATCAAAAAAAGTATGTAACCTTGTAATATATGCATATATTACAAAAAAAACCTTCTACTTTGGCAGTCGCATAAAAATCTCAATCTATCAATCATATTAGAAATAATTCATTAAAATAATTTATTTACTTTTACTTGGAACCCTTCCAAATATATTTTCTCATGGTAACGGGAGCGGCAAATCAAAGACCTATATTTTTTCTTAAGACTCATTTGTTTCAATTAAAATAGGAATTACTATTTGCTTTTTAAACTTTTCACTAGAAAATTATTCTTCATTTTCCTAATTTATTGTGGAAATGGAACTAAATCTATAAGCTTTTTTTCGGTGTCTTGAACACAAGATCTTATAAGATGGGGATTAAATATTCATTTTTCTCGTGAGATTAAGTTTTGACGACACGTTTGTAGTGACCCTACTGCTATACCAACGGTCCCGGGTTCGAATCCCGCTGGGGGCATTCATTTGTGTGATGAGCACGAATGTTTATACTCCAGTCATGGGTGTTTATATATAATACGTAATATGTATATATTTAAAGTTATATATGTGTAGTGTATCAACTATCTGGTATCCATAACACAGGCCTCGTAGCTTGCCATGGAACTAGATGATGCTGTGTGTTAATGTCCCAGCATATTTATTTATTTAAGTTTCCTGCTTTTCGAATTTTTGTAGTGACAATGCGGCTACAATAATACAGGTTATGATTTGTTTTAAAAACGACAAAGAAAATGATTTTTCTAAAATCTAACGCCATCTTTGTCGAATTTTCCTTCGCTATTTCCTTAGTTTTAGGTTTTATTTACCCTCGTTTCTCTCGAGTGCGATTTGAGGTACCTATAAGTCTAGACCTGCTAAATTTCATCCAAGTCCGTCCATTTATTTTAGCTTGAAGGAGTCATAAACATACATACATACATACATACATACAAACATTCATATTTTTGTATAATAGTACGAAAGCAGTAAGTTAATTAATTTTAAAACGGTGTGAGTGGCGGACGGCGAGTAACGTCAGTTAACGTACATTCTCTGAGATATGACATGCGGCGTATTGTGTTCTTAATACAGTGTCTGTTTAAATGAGATTTAATTTCAAGAATTAAACTAGTTTCTGCCAACAGATTTTCATGTGACATTTATATATATATATAGAAGCACAAAAAAAATGGTTGACAAACAGAAAAAAGACTAAACCGTTTTGTTTTTGCCTATTTATATATAGATACGAATGCACTCTCCGTTTCCTTACTCAAAAACAAACAATAGTTTTACAAATTTCTCCAAGTTTCTGGCAGAATCTTTCGACTCTCCATATTATAAATATTGACTTCATACAGGACTCGAACTATGGACCTCATAATCCACAGTCGTTTTATCTAGCTACTACACCAACGGACCTAACAGCTACATTAAGGTCAGAGCGTATTAATAGTGACGGTCTTTGTATTTATTTTGCAAAGATCTATATAATAATAAAATTTTATAACCCTATTTCTAGGGTTCCGTAACCTATAGGCAAAAACGGAACCCTTTAAATTTTCAATAATACTTTTAATGAAAATTATTTTGAAGAAGAGTAGTTTGAGATATGTAATATATTCGGTACACGGGTTCGACCATAATATGGTATACAATTTTTTTTTTGCAGTCGATAAGTTTAATATTGTAGACTAGTGGCTAACCCTCGCTTCGCTCGGATTCACCTCTGGACACAAAAGCAAATCTATCCCACGGGAACCGTACCAGACTATAATCTATCTCTGTGCCAAATTTCACCCAGATCCGTTGAACCGTTCTGGCGTGATTAACAAACATCCAAACATCAATCTAAAATTTCACATTTATAATATTAGTAAGATGAGTAAATACCTAAATTTTCTTTTAATGTAACAAATTACGTAAACTTAAACATATTTTTGATTTAATGATTTATACTAGGAAACCCCTTGATATGCGAAGCAGACTCGCACTTGCCCGATTTTATTTACCGGCTACTAGCTAACTAGAGTCTTACTCTCATATCGCTTGAGTACCTACATCTTAACGAGTATATAGTTTCAGAATTCATATAGGACAAACATACAAAAAAAATGTGTGTGTGTAATTATGTACGCACGTAAGAAGTTATACTTCTTTGGCGTAATAAGAGAACAATAATAGCTAAAGATTTCATACCGTATGTCACAACTTTTTGTTTGTAAAAGGAATGATAAATTAATAAAAATAAATATATTTTTTTATCTCCACTGATATAAAACACGTGTTATAGATTTATAAATATTTGAGAAACTACTTTTAATATAGTTATGAGATTTCACGGGAACTGAAGAGACAGTTATCAGCTGACTTCATCATGTCGCTTTAAGGCTTAAACTAACTTCATCATGTCGGTTTTTGGCTGTCGATGTGCGCGCGCATAGTTTTTCCCAAACGTGCCAAAAGAAGTATAACTTCAAAACTTTTTTTTGTCATAACTAATAGCTACTAAACAAAAAAAAGAGAAGAAAATCGGTTGACAAAAAGTGGAGAAAAAGATGCTGAACTGTTTTCTCTTTGGCCATTTATATATAGATTTACGTGTAACTCATCAAATAATCCCGTGGGATAGTAGTAGCATATTTGTAAGTATAAGCAAAGCAAGTGTGCTTCACAAGTGTAATAAATTGAAATTCCTATATGTATTACGTACTACTATACACACTGACCTATTTCTATAGCGCACCTGTATATTAGAATTGAGTTTATGCTGTCCTTTACTTGAGTTAAATTGGATTTAAAGCGGAGTGAAAGAGGATTTTCTAAGTCGACACCCACATGACGCAATATTACAGTACACATATTTATACGGCTTGGATTCGATTGAATTAATCTCAGACTTTTATTACTCGTATGCCCTAAAGAAAACGGTATGATTTTTCGAATTAAGGGCCTATTTTTGATAGTCCCTATAGTCTAAATGTTAGATGCGTATTTGGATAAGTACAGCGGGTTCAAACCCCGAGTTATACATTTATAATACTTTTATCAGTGTAGCATTACCAAGATTATCACTCACTCGCGGTGAAGGTAACCTGAATATATGAGGCGACTTAACTAGTTTTCGAAAGACATGTGAAGTTCACCGGCCTGCACTTGGCCAGCGTGGTGGATTCTCGCCTAATCCCCCTTGTATTAAGGGAAGGTCCGTGCCCAGCAGTGGGATGTGAAATAACAATGAATTATTACCATATTAGTTACATACGTCATATTCCATCCATTCCAACCTATTTTTCTTCATCTAACAGTGTCGTACATATTACAGTGCAAACCTAGTGTTTTTTACTAACCCAGGATTCGAACCCAGGATATTTATATCTGTATACTCGACACTAGAACCAGTAATACACCGGGTATATATTATTTAAATAACACCAGATATACAATATTTACTCTGGAACATAAACGACCCTCGTGAGATATCTATTTGTAGCGAAAATTCACCAAGAATACGAAGTGATACCGGGTCTAGAATTGATAAAGTGTATATTGCTGTCTTGTATATAAGCCATGTAAAGCTAACTTTGATTTTTGACTTCACGAAATATATTTGACTAGTTTTGCCCGCGGCTTCGCTCGTGATAAGCGGGGCGGGGTTCAATTGCAGACTATGCCCGATTTTACCTTTTAGTTAAAATGTTATTAGGGGAGACCGGGGCTAGTTGACTATAGGGGTAGGTTGACTAACTATCAAAAACTCGTCCGAGGCAATAGCCTTGAGCTAATCAGTGAGACACGAGAGTCCGTCAGCTCCCCCCGCTCAGCCACCGGGAACGCGGCGTCGCGCACGCACGTCGTTTGAAAGAAAGAATGTAATATTGAAAAACAACACACGTAAGTAATTTCTTTTGTCCTAATATTATTTGTAATAATGCCTATTTGTTCATGGTTATTGATTGTCAAAGAGTTTATAACGAATGTTTGATTCATGTTCTTTCTTTTATGTATTATTCTATTTGATTTCGTCGCAGTTTTGAGGTTATGGAATGTGGTTAAAAGTTAAAAAGTGGTTCGGGGCTAGTAGACTAATGTATAACGGGGTTGGTTGACCACCTGGTCAACCAGCAACATAATATTATGGATATTGTTTCAGGACCATGCGAACTTACAAAAGAAAGACTAATAGAGGGAGTACATCCAAATATGTAATAGAAAAGTGATGTGGATGAAACATTTTGTATGGAGTGCACTGAATCCTATCGCTCCAGTATTTTTGGAGAAGAATGGGTTCAGTGCACTGTGTGCAAGTTGCGGGCACACACAAAATGTGTAAACGGGAACATATTGTTCTATGAATGCAAAAATTGCACCTCCGATTTAGAAGACTAATTGGATAGTATGATCCCAAAATAATTTATTTTATTAATAAAATAATATACCTATAACATATACACGAATATATATATATACTTATATACAGGATGGATTTTTGAGACGGGACAGTAAGGGCAGGTACCTTAAATACTATAGTTACAGGAAAACGTTCCTAGGAGACCATCCATAACTTTTTGAGATATTCTGAACTGCATTCACAGATTTTGGAAAAAAATTACAGTCCACGAGAAAAATGCTAATATACCAAAAAAAAATTTTTATGTCAATCGATCCTATTTCATGTAGGGATCAAAAGACTCTATGGGACCATTTAAGGTATGAGTACTAGAAATCGCCCTTACTGTCCCGTCTCAAAAATCCACCCTGTATATTAGATAGATATGATAATTTGTTACCAAATGGTTAAAGTTTGCAAGAAATTATTTCATTTTGTTTTAAATACTTAATGAGAAAGTGTTTTGTGTTTTGTGAAAAAACTTTGTTTATTTTTAGGTACTCAAATTGCCTAATGTTTACATGTCTGATTGTTTATTTTTATAATTTGAATTTAATTGTGTTTAATTGATGTAGCGGAAGATCGCCTTGGTTTCAATAAAAAAATTGAGTAATACATTTTTGTGTCTTTTATCCTATTTCCTCGTAGATTTTGCCCTTACAACTTCATAGGTCAACTAACCCCAGGTGAATAGTCAACCTACCCCAAGCATGGGGTAGGTTGACCAGTTTTTCCTATTCTACAAAAACTGGCCTGTACTCTATATCATAATGAATAACGTGCTTTTTGCAACTTTTTTGCAAAGCTTAATAGTTAATCTATGAACTGAACCCGTTTTTAAATTAATATACTCTAAAGAAATAGAAATAGAAACCTTTAAGCTGAAACTTGGTCAACCAGCCCCGGTCTCCCCTATATTATATAGATACGTATGTATATATTCAGCATTATTTAACGTCTGCTGCTGGGGGTGGGCCTCCTTTTAATATAAGGGCGATCCGGCCATAGTCCAGCACGCTAGCCAAGTGCGGATTGGCGGACTTGTGATGTCTTTTTCGAAAGCTATGTTCTCTCAGACATGTAGGTTTCCTCACGACGTTTTCCTTCATAGTAAGACAAGTGGTAATAATGTTGAAAATGATTCAAACATGAAAATATTAGAGGTGCGAGACCAGGGATTTGAACCCGCTTCACTTTCCCAAGCGAGCGCATACCACTGGGTTACCACTGTCTTTAAACGTATATAACGATGTTAAATTTAACTAATTATTTTGCTAACCTAAACTACTATTAAGTTCTTAAAAGACGATTGAAAATAGAACAACTGTGATAGAATAGTGTTTTATAAAACAATTTTATATTATCGCAGTTATTATATCATAAATTGGTTGTTTCTTCGGAAAAATGTCGCATCCGGGCTGTCAATTTCAGCCTGACAAATGATAACACTAACTGCTAGTAATTTGTAGAGTCATGTCGCCATAATGTACTGCACTATTTCCGATCAAAAATTGCTACAACATTCAAACTTCTTTGTAAAATATTAGTGATTTAGTATAAACTAGCGACTCACCCTCGCTCTGCTCGGATTCCTCTCTAGTTCCGTTTTAACGTTTAGTATAGATTTCTCAGAAATGAGATATTTTCCCACAGTAAAAAGTATCCTATATGTTGACCCGGATAACCAGCTATCATTATACCAAATTTCATCAAAATCGGTCCAGTGGTTTTCTCGTCATGCGGTCACAGACAGACAGACAAACAGACAAAAATTCTAAAAACTATGGATTTGGCATCTGTATCGATAATAATGACTATTTCAATAAGATTTTCCAAAAAATATTTAATATACAGATTCGACCCAGAATTTTATTATATGTATTTATAGATTTGTCTTAAACTAAAAGCTTTTTAAGAAAAATATGCCTCAATCCTGAGAAATAGTGTTGGAAGAATTCTTTTAGGGTTCCGTAGCGAAATGGAAAAGACGGTATTCTTATAATTTCTTCATGAGGTATGTCGGTCTATTGGTTTTTCGTCGAGAATTTAGGCAGAACAACTTATGATTACCGTGGTATCATGTTGGTCACATAAAGTGCCAAATAGTTTGTGATGCAGAAAGTGCTAAGGGTATTTTTTATTTGTGTCCCATAGTCATAAGACATAGTAGTACTTTTTAATTTAATCATGTCTGTTCGACAATCAAAAATCCGGGAACCAAAAATCTAAATAAATCCGCGAAATAATCAGAAAAGATAGTTTTATTTAAAATATCAAATATTCGCGTAAATCTAAGTAAGTATTATGTAGACCTTTAATTTTCAAAAACCTATTCTTTTGCTAATATAAACACAAAAATGAACAAATTCGCATTCAAAACCTAGTTTGCATAATGAAACATAAAAATAAAATTCAATTAAAATATTCCGTACTTTATTACACGAATGCGGAAAGTATTAATGTTATTTACGACTTACTTCCTTTTGTATGTACGCTTCATCTTTTTCTTTTGACCGACTTGAAAAATTGCTAGTGTCACATTATAAGCTTTTAAAGTACAATGTATACATGATTTTATAACCTTTTATTTAAATTGCAATGTTTGTTTGTATGTTTGTTCGGGTGAAATCTCGCAACTAAATTTTAAAGCAGTTATCCTCAACCGATTGAGTTGAAATTTTGCGTACGCATTTAGTTTAGACTAGCGACTCACCCTCGCTTCGCTCGGGTTCGTCCCTAGGTACGTTTTAATTTTTTTGAGCTAGATCCTAATTCTTTTTCTAAAATAAAAGTAGCTTAAGTTACTCCTTATAATATCAGCTATATGCCAGTGAAAGTCCAGTTAAAATTGGTCCAGCCGTTTCGGAGATTAGCCGGAACAAACAGACAGACAAAAATTTTAAAAAATATTTTTTTCTTATAAGTACCGTATATAATTCCATATGCACTTAGTATAAAGCTGTTATTTTGACATTACAAACAGACACTTCAATTTTATTTATCTGTATAGATGACAAGGCATGGTTACATGACGTCTTCTGAATGTAATATGGCGGACTCCCGAATATGGCGGACTATGTTTTTTTATGTACTCCCATGATATGGATATCAAATGAAAGGATTTGTTGAGAAAAATACGAATAAATAAATAAAAAATAAACTTTTAAATTGTCAAATCAACAATTAACTACACTACATAATTTATGATATAAAAGCTTGTTTTTAAAAATGTTCTTTACTGCAACTTCGCTTGCATGCAAAGTTATCGTTCTTTAATGTCAATTATATTATAAAGCGCCCTCTATGAATAAATATAACGAGTTGTTAAAAATATTATTTGTCCACCCAGTGGTCGAAATTCGACCATAATCATTACTGAAACTTTGAGGAAAACATATACGAATAGAATTTACCTGTCTACATAAAAAAGCTGTTTCCAAAAATTTTTATTGATAACACTAAATCTCGTCAATAGCTAATAAATAATTAAAAAAAAAAAATCGGTTGATAAACAGAGGAGAAAAAGATGCTAATAGGTGAAAAAGAATAACGTTTCCAGACTATACGAGTATGGCTTTTGGACGTCGTGCTTGAGTGGTCCGTTAGGATAGATTCTGTTGAGTTTTAGTGAGTAGTTCTCAGGGATAAAAAAGTACTAGATACATAATCGTCGACAAGAAATGTCCTCACCGAATGAGCGCTTATTTGTACATTTGAGCGCGCTTTAAAATCATTTTTTTGTGAAAACAACTCTAAGTATTATAATTAAGGTTCAATTTACATTGTTGTAAAGTCATTTCGACTATAATAATAACCTAAACACAATTGGTGACAGTTTTAAGAGAACTTTTGCATGGGATTGAGTATAAAGTACTTTTTTGATTGATGGTAGTATTTCTATCTAGTACTTTTTGATCGATGGTAGTATTGGCTCTTCTGGCCGATGAGTCCCACATAACCACCTGGGCGTATGCAAATAATATGCATATATGTATTGCTCAATGTTAAAAAAAGATATATATGATTTGTACTACATTTTCTGTTCAAGTAACAGCAATTTTCGTGCATTTATAATATAAATAGGATTTCTAAACCAAAAAAAAGGTATGCACTCGTTAAGACTTGCTGAGTTTTTGTTTCACCAATTCTTGTCTTTAAAACTTTTTATTTCCTAAATGGTGGTAGATTCATGACGTTCAATAAATATTTATATCTTTTTATTTGAATTTAATTTCATTTTTAGTGCTTAATACTTTTGGTATTTTAGATTATTTTGTAGACTATTTTGGGGAGACTCTACATTATAAAATAGCATACAAAAAGGTGTCAAAAACTGTATGTACATTAGACAGAAGGTGGATATCATTACTTTCCATACATTTCCCCATCTTCAATATCCCATAATTAATATTTGTTTCAATAATTCCTTTTTTTTAAGTTTTCCTAGTTTTTGCATTAAAATATATTTTACTTTAATGAAATATTAAAACTGTAACATGTAAATCGGCCTGAGAGCCCTACATCGCGGTCACCGGCAGGACAGTAAGGAGGCTGACACCAATTGCGAGATGTGCTTTTTAATTTTTTTTTAACTCATTTAAAATTTAAAATTAAGTAAATATTTTTTTTTGTTCTACTCACGTTTTACTTTTAGGTGAGAATTAAAAATGGTTAATATAATGGTTAGACTGTAGTAGCCCAGTGGTAACGTGCTTGATTCGTAAACCGAGTGAAGCGAGTTTAAATCCCGGGTCTTGCACCTCTGATATTTTCATGTGCGAATTATTTTCAACATGATCACCACTACGGTGAAGGAAAACATCGTGAAAAAACCTGCATGTCTAATAGAACCTAGCAAGTTTTCAAAAGAAATATGCAGTCCGCCCGCACTTGGCCAGCGTGGTGGACTATGGTCTGATCCCCCTTGTATTGAAGGAAGACCCACCCCCAGCATTGGGACGGTAAAAAGGGCTGAATATATACAATACAAAAATTATAATTAAGAGAGTTATTGTTAGTTAATGTTTTATCATGGATATTCTCAAAGGCAGTAATAAACTGTAATACCTATTTTATATACTATCAGTGTTTTCAAAGTGTATATTTATTTGTCCTGTCTTAGGTATCTTGGAACAATTTGTTTTCTTGCAAACTTGTTTTGTTATTATATTTTAGTTGTGTTTTAAACCATAGTAGAAATGTAAATAATGCCATTTAAATTTCAAAAGGAAATTCCATACATAAGGGTTAAATAAATAGTTTTACAGTAAGCTTCAATTTAATTAAATTTTTATATTGTGGAGTCACTAATTTTTGTTTTTGTTACAGGTATTTTATAATAAAACTTATTAGAAAAAAGCCTTATTTGTGGTAAGTTGAAGGAGAAAGAAAAAATAGAGAAAGCGGAGAAAATACTGTCACATTGTGCTCTCCATTGACATCATCTTTTAAAATAAAAATATCTTTGCGGATTTTTTCGTGGATTTATTTTGATTTTTGGTTCCCGACGAAAAGAGAGTTTCATTTAAAACTAGCGATTCACCCTTGCTCCGCTCGGGTTCGTCCCTAGTTTCGTTTTAACGTTTACTATAGATTTCTAAGAGAAAAGATATTTCCCTGCAGTAAAAATATCTTGTATGTTGACCCGGATAACCAGCTATCATACAGAATTTCATCAATATCTGTCCAGTTTTTTCTTGTGATGCGGTCACAGGCTGACAAACAGAAAGGCTAAAAATCTAAAGACTATAGATTCGGCCTCTGTATCGATAATAATGACTATTTCAATAAGATTTTCCAAAAAAACTTTTTAATGTACAGATCCGACTCAGAATTTTATTATATGTATAGATGTTAATTCAATACAATTCTTTATTATGTGGCTTTTAGGCGTGCCAATTGAGGACAGAATTTAAAATCTATACTAATATAAATATTATAAAGCTGAAGTGTTTGTTTGTTTGGTTGAACGCGCTAATCTCAGGAACTACTAATCCGATTTGAAAAATTCTTTTTGCATTAGGTAGCCCGTTAACTGAGGAAGGCTATAGGCTATATATCATCTCGGGAAAATGTACGGTTCCCGTGGGATAGATTTGTTTTTGTCTAGGGATGAACCCGAAGCGAGGCGAGGCATGAGTCGCTAGTGTCAAATATTCGCGTAAATCTAATTCAATTCAATTCTTTAGTTTCGTGACTTCTAGGAGTGCCTTTGGGCACAAATCACAATACACGTAATTCAATTCAATTCTTTTGTTTAGTGGCTTCCAGAAGTGTCAGTTGGGCACAATTTACTTCGCCAATGTCGCGTACAGAGATGTGTAACTCACTCGTGAGGCGCCTCATTTGAGGCACTCGTGATCGCAAATTGAAAGAGTTACTCGAATTTCAACTTTGAACCACCTCACTCGTTCACGCGTCCTCACTTAAAAATCGACATTGACATTTTGTCATTTATTATTGACATTAAATTGAGGCGAGTACTCGCGACTCGCGAGTGAGTATTGAGTGATTGAGTTAGCTTAGTCAGCGAATGAAGTAAGTACTCGTGAGTCGACGCGTATATTTGCCTCGCTTGCCGCTGCCTCGGGCAATCGGCTGAGTTCGGCTCGGGCTCGGCTCGTGAGGTGAATACGCCGACGTACGATGCCTCGCCTCAAATGAGGCGTACCTCATGAGTACCTCACGAGGTAAAATGAGGTGCTCCCTCATCCTCATATAAAAATGATGAGTTACCCATCACTACAATTCACGTAAACCTAGAAAGTATCATTGACATGATCTGTCAATGTCACGTCAATGGAATGTCAACTTGGTTAAGACCTGTACAGTTGAAGCCATTAGCAGGAAAGTTGGCTGTAAATATTGTAAAGGTTTTATAATCTGTACAGGCTTTATTAGGATTACTTATACATATTATTTACATACTTTAAAAACAACATAAACTAGTGGCGCCATCTGAACTGCCTTTCGCGTTTTTGTATGTGACCATTCATCAATCAATAGACGACGATCGACGATCAATGTAACATTGATAGTTAAAATTGTTTTGATAATTTTTTTGAAGTAAAACTTGTTTAAGCGTGAATGAGAAGTAAGTCAAAACATTGGAAAAATAAGTGTCGCGGAAGTGAGAGTCAAATTTATTATTAATAATTAAAAAAAGTATATTATGTTTATATTTTTGTAATAATTATTATTTATAAAAATATAAATTTATTATTAATAATTTTATAATAATTACTACTTATAAAAATGAATATTTATTACTGTGGGATGAATGTGCATAAAAAAATAAAAGCTATTATAACTAATTGTTGCCATGGTAACCGTTGATATTGTCTGACAAATGATATAATATAATAATATATTCTTTCCGTATATGATATTTTATAAATATATGATTGTAATATGTCTAATATGCCTTATTTAATTATTGATTTGTTTTAATTTAATTGCGATATTTGCCAAAGAAGATTTACATCAACCGCGCGTAAAGGTTACACGCACCCATTTTATTTTTTTATTTTAGAAGGCTATTTAGACCTAGTCTACAATTCTGAGAATTTTATAACAAATGCCAATAATAGCCCTTATTAACCCTTTCCTTTCCTCAGATTACAAAGTAGTATTTTTGTCACTTTCGATCGAAACCTTACCAGTGGAAGCCATGTTTTTTTCCTGTAGCCTTGGTTACATTACTTCCTTAGGAAGACTATTATCCTGTTATCGATGTTCTGGGAAAAAGTTTCTATTTTATGTAACATTAATTAGTGTATTTATCCATTATTGGATCTTAATCTTAACATTCGTAGCGTGAAGTTAGATAGCCTTATTTTATTTATTTTACTCAAAGCAATAAAATGCAAAAATATTTTTTTTAATCTGGCTGGTAATTCCAAAGGTTAAGATTCTAACCTTCTAAGGTTTCAGTGATATATCACTGAAACTAGAAAATACACTGTTTAACTTTACAATATTAGTATCTACAGTTGAATATATTATTTCATAATATTGTTAAAATCTGTTAAGCCATTCTGCAGTTTGGTGACAAATGAACATCCAAAAAATATTGTATAAATGTACTCTATTATGAATATGTACGCCATTTGCGAATCAATTTTCATTTTTTTCAATGAATATACCTTAAGGGTGGCAAAAACATCCATTCTTACACATAAAATAATTAATTTTTTTTTTCGAATGCTTTACAGCAATCATGGTCATGGGTAATGTCGGGAACAAAAAATCAAAATAAATCTGCGGAAAAATCCGAAAAGATATTTTTATTCAAAATATCAAATATTTGCGTAAATCTAAGAAAGTATTATTTTACTAGCGACTCACCCTCGCTCCGCTTGGGTTCGTCCCTAGTTACATTTTAACGTTTAGATTTCTCAGGTATGAGATATTTTCTCGCAGAAAAAAGTATCCTATATGTTGAGCCGGATACCCAGCTATCATCATATCAAATTTTATCAAAATCTGTCCAGTGATTTTCACGTGATGCGTTCCCAGACAAAAATTCAAAAAATTATAGATTCGGCCTCTGTATCGAGAATAATGACTATATAAATAAGATTTTCCAAAAAATTTGATTCGACTCAGTTAGAGTTCTATTATACGTATACATTACTCATCTCAGATTTGAGTTGCATTTAAAACGTTCAGTCGGTAATATTCCCTCGAGTATGTTAATTACATGTCCAGTCACGCAACGTCTTTACATATACATAGTCCATAGATGTTCTAATAAAAAACTTGTCGGGTTTTGCGCTTAGTTTTTTTCTTAGTTTTTATTTTATATTATATATATTATATATTACGGAAAATAATTCTCATAAATCTTGAAAAAAAATCTTTAACATAAATATTTATTATTAAAGGCACAAAGAAGCCTTGAATGTACATTCATACATACATATGTTTTAAAAAAAATCGAATGTCAACCTCGACCTCCATTCATTTTCCTTTCTTGTTATTATTTTTCACTTTTCCTTAAGGTTGACCTTGACCTATACATTCTATTTCAACACTTTAACACTTTGTTTTTCAAAAAGTTTTACACTTGTCAGTAAGCATTTTGTATCTCTATTTAGTTTTACACTACGTTTTAATTTTTTTGAACGGTACCCTAATTCTTTTTCTAAAATAAAAATAGCCTAAGTTACTCCTTATAATATCAGCTATCTGCCAGTGAAAGTTCCGTCAAAATCAGTACAGCCGTTTTGGAGATTCGCCGGAACAAACAGATAGACAAGACAAAAATTTTAAAAATTGTGTTTTTATTATAATAGTCAAGTCAACAAGTGTTTTTTGGGTCAAACTTTTTTCTCCAGCTCCGAAAAATATGAATGAGGTGTGATTTGATTTGGAATAGCGTGTAGATGATTTTTGAAAAAATTCAAGAGCCGCTTGCAAAAATTGCAAAAGTTATTAACAATAATCTGAAAAAAAGTGAAAAATAACAATTTTTTAGATTTAGATTCGAAAAATCGCAATTAGTTTTTGAGATATTTGCAAAATACGAAACCCCCTTTTTTATTTTTAGTTAATTGTTTATAAATTTTGTAATTTTTGAAAGCGGCTCTTGATTTTTTTCAAAAATCACCTAAACGCTATTCTGAATCGAATGACACCTCACTCGTATTTTTCGGAAGCGGTGAAAAAAGTTTGACCCAAAACGCACTTGTTGACTAGACTATAAGTACCGTATATAATTTCATATGCATTCAGTAAATAGCTGTTATCAACCGACTTAAAAAAGGAGGAGGTTCTCAATTCGACTGTATTTTTTTTAATGTTTGTTACTTTAGAACTCCGTCATTTATTAACCGATTTGGACAATTTTTATGTTGTTTGAAAGTGTAAACTTCCAGATTGGTCCCATCTAAATTAAAAACAAAAAATACCACCCATAAGGGTGGAAAAACAGCTAATGATGAATGTAATCTACTTATAATTGTCATATTGACTTGAAACTTTGCAAGTGTTTCTATTACCGTTGATAGTGCAGTGATTCAGTATTGTCGACCTGATCTGATGGTAAGGTCAGAAGGTGGATAGGTGGATCTCTTCAACGACTAATAGTAGATACTTTGAGTTTGAGCTTATTTTATATATGTACACCGATTAAGCTGAGATTTACGATCCGATTTACGTGATTCTTCTTTAGTTTGATGCGGAATAGTTGCCATTTGGTCCCATAAAAATTTTACATAGACCCAGTAGTTTTCATTTTGTTTGATTTGACAAGCCCAATACGTTAGAATCGGATTTTAGAGCTAGAATTTTTAGTGTTACCAATGAAAGTGAATTTTAGTTTGTCAGTCTTCATACTTTGCTACTACTATTATGTCTACACTGAAAAGAGAAAAATAAAAACTTTTTAAGAAAAAAATAAAAACCGACTTCAAAAAAAGCACTAAAAAGTGAAAAATCACTGACTAGTAGTTTTCATTTACTATAGATACCTAATCAGATATTTTCGAAGTCGGTGCCAGCCAATACAAATCAAAGAACACCGACTTCGAAAATATCTGATTAGGTATCTATAGTAAATGAAAACTACCGATCAGTTATTTTTCACTTTTTTTTGCTTTTTTTGAAGTCGGTTTTTATTTTTTTCTTAAAAAGCTTTTTTTGAAATTACACACAAATACTTCAATTTCATTTATCTGTATAGATATACTATTATAGGCGTATTCTATAATTTACAAAGGGATGAACTGTATAAAGTCATAACCTTAGAAAAGACCTTAGATAAGTGAAAACTGGTTTTAGAAGTGTAAAACTAGCTCTGCACTAGGTAATGTATTTATAATAACAGCCTCGTTACTCTCCAGTGTCAATGTCGCTCTTATTATATCGTGTAACTAGCGACTCATCCTCGCTCCGCTCGGGTTATCCATACTTAAAACATTTTAACGCTTAGTAGAGATTTCTCAGTGATGAGTTGATATTTTCCAATAATGAAAAGTATCGTATATGTTGACCTGAATGGAGGAGGAGAGGAGGGGGGGGGGGCTCGGCCGGGTTAGCCGGGCGCAAAGGTAAGAAACGCACAGGGAGGTGGTACTTCTGGTACTGGTACTTCTGGTACTTCTCTGATAGCAGAGTGGACTGTGGAGCAACCCCACGGTTACTGTGGTCTGCTTCGTCAGACCTGTCGTCGGGGTGACAAAGGCGAAAGATTTTTCAAAAAATATTTAATGTACAGATTCGAATCAGTTAGAAATTTATTATATGTATACATTGGTTTTTCATGTGCGTTAGTAATTTACACATAGATATATTACGAAAGTAGAAATCCACATCCACACTAATATTATAAATGCGAAAATATGTAACTCTGTCTATTTGTTACCTTTTACCATAAAACGCTGCACCAATTTAGATAAGTATGAAGATAGTTTGAGACCCTGGGAAGGACATAGGATAGTTTTTATCCCGGAAATCATCCCTTAAGGGAGTGAAAAGGGGGGAAAATTTCCAAGATTATATGGGGAATCAATCATTTTTCAAGTAAGGGATATATCTCATCATACCCATGTATATTCAGTCTATCTATTCGATAATAAGCGTCAAAACGTACCTAGGGACGAACCCGAGCTAGTTGATGATATAAATGTGAAAGTAACTCTATCTGTTACGTTTTCAAGCTTAAACCGCTGAACAGATTTCGATAAAATTTAGCAAGAATATAGATTGCATCCTGAGGATGGACATACATACATATATTACTTTTGAGCCCCAATCCGCTAAAATAAGCTCTATACGGTATTCATCGTGTTTTTATATCTTCTTTTAAAATCACTTGCAAGTAATTATTCTTAGGGGAGAAGGTTTTTTTCGAAATTTAGGGGAAAGCCTGGTAATTTGGACCTTTTTTTTCTCAAACGCATATTAAATATATATATTTTTAAGATTTTTACAAATGTCTATAGTACGAAATGAAAAAATAATTTTTAAGCTTCGCATTTATTAAGCATTAATCAACATTAGTTATTATAGATAATTTAAAAATGAACAAAATGTGAGGTCCGAGCTTTGTTTCAATTTAGCCAACTGGTTCCTTTAATTGGACCACGGGGTTGCTAAATTGGACTTCAATAGGCTCTGAGGTAAAACAAATAAAAAAAAAATATATTATTAAAATAAGTGTAACATAATCTAGGTAACAAATCATGTATCGTGTTTTGTAAATCTTTTTTTGTCTATTTATAATACTTTTTATTAGACATCTGTTACAAAAAGAGTGGATGCAGTAATTTAGACCGGTCCATTTTATCCAACTGCTTGTGGTCCATTTTAATCAACATTTGAATATATTATAAAAACTAACTTAATAAATTATATACCTATAAATACCGGAAACCGCTTTTCGTAAGTTGATTTTGGATAAATTACGCTTCTAAACAATAACTTCAAACAATATATGCTTACCTTTAAGTTAACCACACTCTTGGCACGGGTCGGTGAAATTTACATTAAAAATAACAAAAAAAGATATTTCAAAACATAAACGAATAATGTTACATCGAAAACAATATATCCGATATGCAATGAAGTTGAATAGATATCATTTAGTTTTGCTACTAATAAAATTCAAAAATTATTATTCGATATATGAGGGTGGTCCAATTTAGTTATCGGTCCAATATACCAGACTTTCCCCTATATAGTACCACCATAGAGGCAGTATAAACTACTCACATTGTTTGTATTGTATTCAGCCTTTTTTTAACGTCCCACTGCTGGGCATGGGCCTCCCTTTAATACGAGGGGTGATCAGGTTATAGTCCATACAACTCACATAATATTAGGACGATAATAGATAGTATCGGGATGATAATTCGACACAGCCGGTGAGAGTTAAGGCGCAGTACCAACGGCTTCACGTGCTCTCCGAGGCACGGGGCTGAAACACTGTCAACTTCCTAATTTCGGGCTGTTACTGAGATATTCTTAATAGAAAGACTCAACAACTGAACTTGACCCGACCAGACTCGAACCCAAAACCTCCGTTCTTTAAATTTGTACTTATACAAGAAAGAAATGCCAAGATCCCGATAGACCCAGGTTGTATAGGCGTATACGTAGCTGAGCTTAGGTACAAAAGTGGGCGGCCATGAGCGAGGTCGTCGCCCGGCTCATTACCGCACAGAGTAACCGTGGGCAGAGCCTAGTCTAATTTTATGGCGTTTATTGAACTGACTTTAAATATGAAGGCACTTAATTTCGGTATTATTTTAATTATTTTTTTATTATAATATTCTTATTGCACTCATACTAAAAAAAATATAAATAAGTATAGATGTTCTTTGAAACAATACAAAGGACTGCCTTTGTATCTTTTGGTAAGAGGATTTAATAAGACGGAATCTGAACGAAACTATTATATTTTTTGTATAATATATCGTTGATTGAGAATTTATTTTAATGATTTGAAGAATTTCCATTCGGAAAAATGGAGTATTTGGTGATGGTTTTTTTGTGGGGTGCTCGATATCAGTTGTTATAATTAATATTCCATTGGTACGATTTCTAAAAGTAGAGTTAGTATAAAAATATTCTACAAAGCATCCCACGCTTTTTTAACAAAAACATTAATTTTCTTTTTAATCGCTTTATTCTTATACTAAAAATTATTTTTTACTTTTTATTTCGGTTCATCATTAAAGCGTGTTTTTAGTTTTTTAAACTATAATTTATGTGCGTTACGAGTACATTCATAATCAATTTATGGTACAAGTGTAGCTATAATGTTATAAATACGAAAGTAACTCTACATCTTGATTTTTTATGTCTCAACGTAACTTTATTAATACAGTTATTTTTTTAATATGCGTCCAATAACGAGTTACTGCGAAAATATTTTTTTTTATCTTTATGATTTAATTCTTTTTAATATAAAATAATTGAACATGTGTTAGTTTGTATATTCTTTTTTGACGCAACAACAGGATAGTGGATTGGCGTGGTTTCTGCATAGAGATCAGTTGTAAATTGTGTAGGTGATATTATATGTCCTGCGTGTTAAAATTAGTTTAAGCTTAAAAATTAAAATAAAACGCTAAGACCTAACTTATTTTTTTTTAATTAAAATTTTATTGTTTAATAAATAATTAATATTTTTTATTTTCTTTGTGGTTATACATATTACAGTAATAGCAACACTAAATAATATTATATTATTAATTAATAAAGTTAAAAAAAAAAACTATAATATTTATAAAATAACAGCTGAAATTAAATAAATAATATTACTGTATTTAATTATAATACTTATTAAAAAAATTAAAATGTTTAGAATTAAAATCAACAAATATTCCGAAAAGATAGTTTTATTTAAATCTCTCTACATTTTAGTTACTCTATGCACCACATACAAAGGATTAGTGGTAGAACGATCCACAATAACCACTCTTTTTCCGGAGACGCCACGCTCTGACGAACTAATATTATTTAAAATAAACGAAATTATAACTAACCTCGTGGGATAGAATGTACGTATGAAGTAATAAGGACTTATGCAAGGTTGAATTATACTATCTATACATACATATGTATAAATATATATGTATTTATATATATATAAATAAAATGAAAGTACACTGTTGTCACTGTTTGTAAACTCCGATTATGATAATATACAAGTTTTGCCTGCGGCCTCGTTCGCTTGATAAGCGGGGCGTTCAAGCGTAGCCTATGTCCAATCCCAGGATGCAATCTTTATTCTTCGGGTTAAAGAAGTTTTTATTTCCAAAACAGAACAATGTTCACTTACATTAGGTTTAAGTAGTACACGATTATAATCTACAATTTAAACAGTGGTGATTATAAACAAAATCTAGATTCTTGCATGACATAATGTAATATTTTAAGTTTTTTTGGACATATTTAAAGTTTTTACTGCTGTACATTATTTGGTAAAGAATTGTAAAGCTTTGCTCCTTTAAATGTAATAGTTTTTATTCCATATTTGGTTCGAGTCTTTGGCAGTTCAATTTTGTGCATGTTTCTGGTTTTGCGTGAGTGCGTTTTTGTTTGAAAAGTTTTTTGGGAGTGAATGGTTTTAGTGATAATTTTTCTTATTAGTTTTTACCAAATTTTATCGAAATTTGTTTAGAGGTTTAAGCATGTTTATTAATACAAGTGATCGATTCATTAAGGTTGATCGATATTGAGGTACTTTATTTAAGTTATATAGATAGGCTATAAAATCCATAAGAATTTTGAAACGGGCGTATAGATTCAAAGATTTGTCAGTACAGACAAACAAACTTTTCATCTATATATTATGTAAGTACTCGTATAATGTTGATGAAGGTTATCTAACATCGTACTGTATCTTTTAGCAGTGAAGTGATTATATATAAATAAAATATGTAAGCGTTTCCGCGGGTAGAATAAAGTCAAAAAATTTTGGCTTTCTGCAGTAATCTATACTAATTATTAATATTATAAAATTGAAGAGTTTGTTTGTTTGTTTGTTTGGTTGAAAGCGCTAATCTCAGGAACTACTAATCCGATTTGAAAAAATCTTTTTGCATTAGGTAGCCCGTTAACTGAGGAAGGCTATAGGCTATATATTATTAATTGTATATCAAAAATATGTAACTAATACTAAGAACCAGTAGCGACATCTAGTATAAGATATCTAAACTGCATGTTTGTAAGTAATAATTATCTTTACTCTATGAATAAAAGTTAGTCTACGTTTGAAACGCAAGCTAGTTTGTTTTAATTAATAGGTTATGGTCCCAGAATTATACCCGTGAAGCTAATTGTGAAAGTAATTGTGTCAATCAATTACAGTTCGATAGAATATCGATTTTTCTACATTAGTTTGGCAAGTTTCCGCGTATAAACTGTGAACTTATATTCAACACGTGAGTTGTGGAACGCGGGTGCCGGTTCGGTGTAATGGCGGCTAACTATATTGTGAACGTGCCAAAGTTGCGTGGTCGTGAGAATTATGATGAATGGGTGTTCGCAGCAGAAAACTTTCTGATACTCGAAGGCATGATGAAGTGTATTAAGACCGAACGAGATCAAAGTGATACAGAAGTAATTGTATCAGCTGCAGATGACGCGAAGACGAAAGCGAAGCTTATACTTACTATAGATTCATCGTTATATGTTCACATTAAAACCGTTAAAACTACAAAGGAGCTGTGGGAAAAACTCAAGTCGCTCTTCGACGATTCCGGGTTTACCAGAAGGATAAGTCTTTTACGGAATTTAATATCCATTCGGTTAGACAATTGCAGTTCCATGACCTCGTATGTTACGCAAATAATTGAGACAGGTCAGAAACTTTGTGGAACAGGATTTGCAATTAATGATGAGTGGATTGGTTCGCTGCTACTAGCTGGATTACCAGAGAAGTTCTCTCCTATGATTATGGCGATAGAACATTCGGGCATTCAAGTAACAGCAGACGCCATTAAAAGCAAGCTTCTAGACATGGAGACCGGAAATATAGATAATATAGATGGCGCACTCGCCGTGTCAAAAAAGGTTCATCAAACCAAATCGAAACAAAATGCGTCTATGAGTGGCAACACTGGCAACAAAGATGGCGTCAAATACCAACATAAAAATGCCAATGTGAAAACTGTCAGTGTCAAATGCTATCGATGTAAACAAATTGGACACTACGCATCGCAATGCCCGGATAATCCTAAGTTCAATAAAAAAGAAGTCCGTAAGCAGACTAACGCATTCTCAGCTGTATTCTTAAGCGGTCGTTTCAATAAAAGAGACTGGTATATTGATTCCGGTGCTAGCGTTCATTTAACGGCCAATCCAGGTTGGATCACTAGCAGATATCGGAAAGTTCAACAAGAAATAATGGTAGCAAACCAAGAAACTGTTTCAGTTACGTGTGCTGGCGATGTTAAGATTGTAACATCTGTCAAAGGTGTTGAATTTGAAATAAACATTGAAGATGTTTACTGTGTACCAAACTTGACAACTAACCTCATATCAGTAAGCAGGTTGATTCAAAACGGGAACAAAGTGGATTTCACAGATAATAGTTGTCAGCAGTGTTCGCAACCGTACGATAATTATCGTACATGTACGATAATTTCATGACTGTGTACGATGTACGATAATACATTGCAAATGTACGATAATTTGTGAAGGTGGGATGGGTTAAAAGTTTTAGTCAGGATTGTATTTACAATTTGTAGTAAGGGAAAACATGAAAATTCCTGGTTTTGTTTTTTTTTTTGCTCTTCCGTTCGTAGGGATTGCAGTCGTAGGATAAGAAAAGTGTGTAAGGAGGCGTTTTTTTTTTTTTTTTGCTCTTCCGCCTGTTCTAAGTGTAAACACATACAGGTCGCTGACCGTTCGACCGTTCAGCGGACCGGAGGGAATCGGGTATTAAAGATTGGTTAGAAGGAAAAAAATATCGATTTGTATAAAACTCGACTATTTTGGCACATTCCTAATATGTACGATAATTTTAATCCATGTACGATAATTTTGGTGTATGTACGATAATTTTACGGCCCTAGGTACGATAATTGCCTAACTTCAGGTTGTGAACACTGGTTGTCAGATTTATAATAGAAATCGTGAGTTGGTTGCCACTGCTACATTAACTAATGGTGTTTATAAACTAAATGTGCAGGAATGTTTGGTTGCTGCAGTGACTGTCTCAGGTCTCACTTGGCATCGCAGATTAGGCCACTTGAACAGTGATAGCTTAAAAAAAACTAAAAATGCAGTTGAGGGAATGAATTATGATGAGAATTTCACTATAAATAAATCAACGTGTAAGACATGTTGTGAAGGTAAACAATGCCGATTACCTTTTACAAATAGTGGTACAAGGAGTACAGAATTACTAAATGTCATACACAGTGACCTTTGTGGACCAATGGAGGAAGATTCACTAGGAGGTGCATCCTACTTTCTATTGTTTGTAGATGACTTCAGCCGGATGACTTTCATTTATTTTTTAAAACATAAAAATGAAGCACTGAAATATTTTAAAGAATTCAGAGCAATGGCAGAAAATCAAACTAATAGAAAAGTGAAGATCTTCAGAACAGACAACGGAAAGGAATTTTGTAATGCAGATTTTGATGATTACCTAAAGAAATTTGGGATAATACACCAAAAATCTAACCCTTACACACCTCAACAAAATGGGTTGTGTGAAAGGATGAATAGGACGATTATTGAAAAGGCTAAGTGCATGTTATATGATGCTAAACTGAACAAGAAGTTTTGGGCCGAGGCTTGCAATACGGCTGTGCACTTACATAATCGAACTGTTTCATCAGTTTTAGATGGCAAAACACCATATGAACTATGGATGGGTGTTAAGCCAGATTTGAGTAATCTAAGGATCTTTGGATCACCTGTCATGGTCCATGTCAATAAAGAGAAAAGGTCCAAATGGGATAGAAAGTCCATTGAGTGTATTCTACTTGGATATCCTGATAATATTAAAGGCTACAGATTGTATAATCCAATAAAGAAGCAAATTTTCACGAGCAGAGATGTGATTGTTATGGAGAAACAGTCTGTCATGATAGATATAGCTTCTGAAGAAAATGGAAAAGAATCTGAAATGAATGAAATTACAAAAGAAACTCAGGTTCTGCAGGATTCAGTGGGGGACACAGATTTAACATTGATGGAAGAGTCAACGGAGGATTCATCCTCAGATTATTTACCAAGTGATTATGAAGATTGTTTTGATATTCATAATAATCATGATAGGTTAGATAGACCTGCCAGAGAACGCCGTGTTCCAAACCGGTATGGTTTTGGTGGTATATGCTACACAGAGAATGGTATGGATAGTGGAACAGATTTCACACTCGAGCAAGTGCTGAAAGGACCTGAAAGAGACCAATGGCTGCAGGCAGTACAGGAGGAATTAAAGTGCTTCGAGGAAAATGATGCTTGGGAGATAGTGAGTGTTCCTGATAACTCTACAATTGTGCAGTGTAAGTGGGTGCTCAAGAAAAAGATTGAGCCTAGTGGTAAAGTTCGTTTTCGTGCAAGATTAGTGGCCAAGGGTTTTTCTCAGCAACCTGGTGTGGACTATACTGAGACTTTTTCACCTGTGGTAAGGCACAGTACCCTTAGATTATTGTTTGCTATTTCTGTGAAACTTGGACTTGATATTATACATTTAGATATATGTACCGCATTCTTGAATGGTGACCTAAATGAAAATATTTACATGCAAATACCTGAAGGGTTTAACTGTCCAGATTCAGCTAAAGTTCTAAAATTAAAAAAAGCAATCTATGGATTGAAGCAATCATCAAGAATGTGGTATGACAAAGTAGATGTATGTTTAACTAAAAATGGATATTCAAAGTCAAAATATGAACCTTGTTTGTATATTAAAAAAGATGGTATAAATATAACCATAATTGCTTTGTATGTCGACGACTTTTTTGTTTTTTCAAATAGTAGTGCTGAGACTGATAGGCTAAAATCTATATTAGAATTTCAATTCAAAATTAAAGACCTAGGCCAAATAAGGCAGTGCCTTGGTATGTCAGTTTGCTATGATAAAAAACGTAAGATTTTAACATTAGATCAACGTGATTATATTGAACAGTTATTATTAAAATTTAATTTAGTTGACTGTAAATCAGTGGATACACCAATGGAATGTGGATTAAAATTAACTAAAGATATGAGTTCTGATAAAAGTCTGCCTTATCAGCAATTAATTGGATGTTTGATGTATCTTGCCACACTTACCCGACCTGATATTGCATTCCCTGTTGTGTACTTAAGTCAGTTTAATAATTGTTACAATAAGGAGCACTGGGCTCATGCTAAACGTATATTAAGATATCTAAAGGGAACCAAAGATTATTGTATTAAATATAGTGGTACAGATAACAAAGAGATACTAGGCTATGTGGATGCAGATTGGGGTAGTGACATCACCGATAGAAAATCCTATACAGGCTACTGCTTTATTCTTTCTGGGGGTTTGATATCTTGGGGAAGTAAAAAACAGAAGAATGTCACCTTATCTAGCTCAGAAGCTGAATATGTAGGTATATCTGAATGTTGTAAAGAGGCAATTTACCTTAGAAATTTACAAAATGAAATCACAGGTCATATACAATGTATTGTAATTTTGAATGATAACCAAAGTGCACATAAGTTGTTATATAATCCTATATTTCACAATAGGACGAAGCATATAGATATAAGATTTCATTTTGGTCGAGAATGTATTAAAAATAATATAGTTAAAGTTGAATATCTACAGACAGCTTGTATGCCAGCTGATATACTTACAAAGTCTTTAAATTCTGTAAAACACTATAAATTCTTAGAATTGTTGGGAATTCAACAAAAATAATATCTTGTATTACAAAAATCATATGTTGTATTTATTTTGATTAATTTTACTAGTATTTTCTTTTTTGTTTTTTGATATAGTGGGGGTATTAATTGTATATCAAAAATATGTAACTAATACTAAGAACCAGTAGCGACATCTAGTATAAGATATCTAAACTGCATGTTTGTAAGTAATAATTATCTTTACTCTATGAATAAAAGTTAGTCTACGTTTGAAACGCAAGCTAGTTTGTTTTAATTAATATATATCATCTCGGGAAAATGCACGGTTCCCATGGGATAGATTTGTTTTTGTCTAGGGACGAACCCGAAGCGAAGCGAAGGTGAGTCGCTAGTTCTCTATATAAACTTTAACTATGCCAAAGCTCATACTCCTCCGTAAATAAAATATGCTTAGAAAGGAGTTCAAAGTTTTCTCTTCACGTATCAGTATAGATTAGTACGGATATTCAAATAGCGTCCCCTTTTAGTAAATTTTGTGACTATCTACTGTGTAATAAATTCTATCTCTCCAACCGTTTCATTGAAGGAGTAATAAATAAGTACAAAGATATTTAGATCAACTGCTCAGTATTCGCCCAGTGACCGAAATTCAACCATATTCATAATTCGAGGAAAACATATATATGACGAAGGAGGATTTAGTTACCTTTTTCTGCTATAAAACCTTTTTATTGTTTAAAGTCACTATGTTATTTAGTTTACTTTTTATTGCTTTTGAAGTGATTTTAAATTTAGAGTAGAGAGTACGTCTCGAGCGGGGTCGACGCCATCATGACATTCATTGGAGATACGTGGCTTAGTAACGTTGTTTGGTCATGGTGGATCATAGAGTTATGCTTTGATATTGAATGTGAAAGTCTGATTGGTGACTATGAACCAGCTGCTCCGCTAAATTATTAGAATTGCTTTTTCAAGTTTATAAGTTTCTCGCTTCGCTTCGGGTTCGTCTCTAGACAAAAAAACCCTATCCCACGGCAACCGTACATTTTTCCGGAATAATATATATATATATATATATATATATATATATATATATATATATATATATATATATATATACATACATACACATATATATATATATATATATATATATATATATATATATATATATATATATATAGCCTATAGCCTTCCTCAGTTAAAAAGCTATCCAATGCAAAAAGAATTTTTCAAATCGGATTAGTAGTTCCTGAGATTAGCGCGTTCAACCAAACAAACAAACAAACTCTTCAGCTTTATAATATTAGAATAGATATTGTAATGGAGCATTGAGAAGTCTTTATTATTTGAGCCCTGATGACGCCCATAAAATTAATAACCACTATAGATGATATTCGTAGAATATGGATAACGCGTCGTATAAAAAGAATTTACTTATTACTATAAAAAAAGTGTGTGTGTGTGTAAGATCCGACGCACGACTGGAGTTTACTCCTGCAAGAAACGGAATGTTTGATATTTTGAAATATTTAATTTTATTATTAAAATTAAATTATTAATGTTATATATCAATAATTATAATATAAATAATATATCTTATATTATATTACATTATACTATAAAAAAAATCATGTTTTTTTCGTATTCTTACATAGCAAACCCTTTCATTTGATAGCCATGTCATGAGTGTGTATAAAAAAAACAGTCCCCTATCTTTGGGAGTCCGCCATATTGGATTTACAACGTAAACGTACGTACGGACGTAAAACGTAACGCTTGCATTAATTTCACTCCTCATAAAATTTCCATACAGTCCTATATAAAAATTGATTCTTAAGGAGTAAACTCCAAAAATCTGTTTCCATTATTTATTGACAATACTAAAACTCTTCAAAAGCTACCAAATACAAAATAAAAACACAGAAGAAAAAGCTAAAAATTACTTCTCTTCATCACTATTACAGAAATAAACAGAAGTTTTGGAAAGAGCTAAATAAAAATACAGGCGAAGTCATAACACGTAGCTAGTATTCTTATACTGGCGTTTCCAATGAATAGCAGTAAGCGGACATTTTCATTATTGACACTCAATTCTTTGAACTGTAACCCAAACGTAATTTATATAGCAGAAGGGTCCCTTTCACACCCCATACACAGGGTTAATTGGTACATGACCTCGAAACTTTTAATCAGACCACACGATATTGAAAAGATTTTCACCAATTTCAAAAAAGGAGAAATTGAATATCTATACTACTTGTACTGTTGTTGTTGTTGTACTACTTGTACTTGTGCTGTTGTTGTGTTTTACTTGTTGTATATCTATAATCTATTATATTATGTCTATGTTAAGAACTCTATGATTGTAACTATTGTCTATGCCTTATCTCGGTCTCTGGTCTTAATTATAATGTAATGTCGAGTCATGTCTTTGAGTAGTAATAAAATAATAAAGTCATATCATATCAATCAGTGGTATTAATTAACCTAGCATCATAAAACATGGTGTCAGAAGTCACAAGAAAGTGAAGAATATATATATTTCACATCATCTAAAAGTCAATAGTTATAAAATTGAATCTTCAAAATGTCGACGTCTACAAAGCAAAACGTGGAAGCATGTTCTCAAAGTTATAACTTTAGTAATATACCGAAATTAAACATTGCAACGAATCAAAATAACAATTCTAATTGGAAGAAATGGTGGCAATGTTTCGAGCTTTTTCTTCTTGCTACGGGTTTGGAAGAAGCACCCGAGAAAAGGAAAATAGCAATTATGTTACACACAATTGGAGAAAAAGGTATAGAAATTTATAATTCTTTCAATATAGACATAAACAAAATTACTTTAAAAGATATAAAAACTAAATTCGACAACTATTTCGAGCCACAAAAGAACTTAACTATTATCAGACATTCCTTTTTTACGAGAATGCAGAAACCCGAAGAGGGAATCGACGCATTTCTTACGGACTTACAAAATATTGGAAATAAATGTGAATTTGGTACACTGAAAGAATCACTAATTAAAGATATTTTTATAGCTAATATGAGTTCTAGATTAACACATGTTCGACAAAGATTATTGCAAGAGACTGACCTAAAACTTGAAAAAGCTATATCTATTGCCAAAACTGTCATTATGGCACAACAAAATACACAAACAATGGAAAATTCTCAACATTCTGATACTGTTTTACACATATCACAGTCATATACAAAGTCACAGTCAAACAAACAGTTTACGAGTAAAAACAGAAGTAACTCAAATAAAAATCTACACAGTCAGAGTTTTACTAGTCGACGTAGTCAAAGTCCGGTACCAAGGACAGGCAACAACAAGAAATGTACTCGTTGTGGTCAACATTATCACCGTTTCAAATGTCCTGCGTCAGGAGTAAGGTGTAAAATATGTCACAAGATTGGACATTTTGCAAAATATTGTTTTTCCAATAGATCTAACATTAGATCTTTAAAATCGTCTTATCCAGTCCAAGATGCCGAAGAGGAGTCAAACAATGATCCAGAACAATTTTTCATCGGTATGGTGAAGAGTGTCAACAACAATAAGTCATGGTATTTATCAGTTCTAATTAATAATGTTGAAGTAAAATGCATACTTGATTCAGGTGCTGATACCAATATAATGTCTCTTAATACCTTTAACAAATTAAATTTATCACAGTCTATTATTAAAAGTTGTAGTGCAAATGTTAAAGGTTTCGATGGTTCGACTATAGAAGTATTTGGTCAGTGTAATTTAAAATGTTTTTTCAATAATTGTCAAAGATACATATTATTTTTAATAGTAAATATTGATTGTGCTACTGTATTAGGTCTTCCCACATGTAGGGATATAGGAATATTAAAAAAAAGTTTTTGCAGTCAACAGTAACAATAAATTTCTTTCTAGTAACCAAATTTTAAAATACTTTAATGATGTTTTTCATGGATTAGGATGTCTACCACCTGTCTGTCACCTCAAGTTGCAGCAGAATGCAATTCCATGTGTTGATCATCCCAGAAAAGTTCCATTTGGATTAAAAAATAAATTGAAAAAAGAATTGGATCGCATGTCAAAATTAAAGGTCATAGAAAAAGTCACATATCCAACCGAATGGGTAAATTCTGTAGTTATCACTGTCAAGAAATCAGGTCAGTTAAGAATTTGTTTAGATCCGAGAAATCTTAATAAATATATAGTCAGAGAACATTATCCTCTTAAAAGCATAGATGAAATTAGGTCAATATTGAATGGTTAAAGAGGTTAGATAAAAATATTAATTTACAGGAGAATTGTAATAAAAGTAGATCAGGTAGAGTAATTAAGAAACCAGTTAAGTTGAATTTGTAAATTGTAATTCTGTTAATATGTTCTGTAGTACATAACTATTGTTTTTCAGTATAAGTAAAAAATCTAAATGTAAACTTTATTTTATAAAAAGGGAGATGTTGTATATCTATAATCTATTATATTATGTCTATGTTAAGAACTCTATGATTGTAACTATTGTCTATGCCTTATCTCGGTCTCTGGTCTTAATTATAATGTAATGTCGAGTCATGTCTTTGAGTAGTAATAAAATAATAAAGTCATATCATATCAATCAGTGGTATTAATTAACCTAGCATCATAAAACACATACAAATAAATAAAATTGAAGCGTCTGTTTGTAAAAAATAAATCAAAATAATAATTTTTACTAAATAATATTGTTATACTTTCTTAGATTTACGCGAATATTTGACATTTTAAATAAAACTATCTTTTCGGATTATTTCGCGGATTTATTTTAATTATTGATTCCCGACATTTCGATTGCTTTACAACAGTGGTCGGCAACCTTTCAGCAGGCAGGGGCCGCACGGTGGCAATATCTAATACAGGTGGGCCGCACGGTGGCAATATCTAGTACAGGCGGGCCGCACTTGTGATATTAAAAACGAAAAAACATTTTATTTTTGTTTTATTTAAAGAAATAAGCAAAAAATAACAAAAAAAAAAACACACAAAATATATAACTACAAACTTCAGTGTGACGATTGAGGCCGTATTTGAGCGGCTATTTGTTGTAAGTATCTTAGCTTTCATTTTAGTAGTTACAATTCGTAAAATGGCTCTTAAAAGCTCATCTGTGAGACGAGAAGCATATTTATTTTTCGGTAATTAATTATTGAAATAGTTTGTTCGCATGAAAAAGTAAGGTTCGCATAAAGAGTACTTATAGAAGTTTTATTTATAAAACAGTCACGGGCCGCACGGAGGCAGCTCGCGTGCCGCATGCGGCCCGCGGGTCGCGGGTTGCCGACCGCTGCTTTACAACAATCATGGTCACGGGAGAGACTAAGGTGTTAAACATCTCAAAGGCGTTATATACTTGTTACAGACAGTGCCTACCCACAATTTTATATTGGTTGTGATTGTGAGCTCTCCTACATCGGATAAACAAAGAGATCCATTAGAACTTGGGTCAAAGAACACATAGCTGAATATATAAACTATAAACACTATTTTTCCCCACTTTCACTATAACTTCACTGCACTTTTCTTCGCTTTTTCACTTTTGCGTACTTCTTCTCAGTCTTCACTTAGCTTCAAAATTCAATTGATCGAAAATTCGAAATTTTCCTAGTAATTTCGATTCCTTTCTGGAAAATGTTTTGTTCCTCTCTTACACACGGCAATTTACAATTTTAACTGTCCTTGTCTGTTAATTGTCATAGGTTGACAACTGTCTTAGGATGTATAAATGCTTCAGACGTGCCATTTTTAACTATAATATTTAATATTATAAATTATAATACACATTCTCCACTACGCGACAATATGAAAGTATACACTATACACGATACTAATAGAAATAATCTATATACATATATAATAAAATTCTAACTGAGTCGAATCTGTACATTAAATATTTTTCGGAAAATCTTATTGAAATAGTAATTATTATCGACACAGAGGCCGAATCTATAGTTTTTAGAATTTTTGTGTATCTTTCTGTCGGTCTGTCTGTCTGTCTATCATCATCACGAGAAAACTACTGGACAGATTTTGATGTATGATAATAGCTGGTTATCCGGGTCAATATATAGGATAATTTTTACTGCGGGAAAATATCTCTGACAAATCCATACTAACCTTAAAACTAGAGACGAACCCGAACGGAGCGAGGGTGAGTCGTTAGTTTTTAGTATAAGAATAAAGTGATTAACGAGAAAATTAATGTTATTGTGAAAAAAGCGTAGGATGCTTTGTACAATATTTTTATACTAACTCTACTTTTAGATATCGTACTGATGGAATATTTATAACAACTATTATCGAGCACCCCACGCTTTTATTACAATAACATCAATTTCCTCGTTAATCACTTTATTATTATACTAAAAATTATTCAATTTGGTTCATCAAAAAAGTGTGTTTTGTTTAGTTTTTTGAACTAAAATTTATTTTCAATTTTTTATTCTGATCTGCTATAAAGGCGTTTATTTTTGGTTTTTTAATTTTATGTTTTTTAAATAAATTATTATATTGTCATCGGTTTTTGATAAGTGTGCTTTTAAACTTAATCTGACAGACATATAAACAAAAATTCTAAAAACTATAGATTCAGCCTCTGTATCGATAATAATGACTATTTCAATAAGATTTTCCGAAAAATATTTTATGTACAGATTCGACCGGATAGAATTTTATTATAAGTATAGATAATGATTTTTTATGACTTTATCTTGAGAAATGATTCTCAATACACACTTTCTATCCCTGTTTCACCCTCCTTCAAGTTTCTTTTGCGACAAAAAGTAGCCCATATCCGTCTCCAAAGTACCATCCATCTATACCTATACCAAAATTCATCTAAATTGGTTACGCGGTTTAGGCGTGAAAATGTAACATAAAGACAGAGTTACTTTCGCATTTATAATATTAGTATGCATTACTCATTTTATAGAGGTTATTTTGAGGTTTTCAAACGTTCCTCAACAATCAACGAACAAGTGTGAGCTTACAATTTTATAATACACTAGCAGTACCCGCGGCTTCGACCGCATTCAAACTTCCGATCGCTACCAAACTTCACAGGATCACCCGCTGGTCTAATCTGAAGATTGCCTGGAAATTTCATTAAAATCGCTCCAGCCGTTTTGGACTCCATAGGGAACACACATACAGACATCAATTTTTATATACATACTATACGGTTAGGGCTAGTTAAAATTAACGACCCGCGACCGGCAGCATTGCAGACATAGCTCTGCTGCTCCCACTTCCAAATTTTATTTAAAAAATTAAATATAACATATATAGCACTTCTGTAATCGTAAGGAATATTTAAAAAAACAGTTTCATTGAAATCAGTTGCATAGATTTTTAGTTAAATTCGTTCAAAAATGCATACAATTTTTTATATAATACTCGCGACTTACCCTCGCTTCGCTCGGGTTCGTCTCTAGGTACGTTTTAATTTTTTTGAGCGAAACCTTAATTCTTTTTCTAAAATAAAAGTAGCCTAAGTTACTCCTTATAATATCAGCTATCCGCTAGCGAAAGTCCCGTTAAAATTGGTCTAGTCGTTTCGGAGATTAGCCGGAACAAACAGACAGACAAAAATTTAAAAATTGTGTTTTTCTTATATGTACCGTATATAATTCCATATGCATTTAGTATAAAGCTTTTATTTTGACATTACAAACAGACACTTCAATTTTATTTATCTGTATTGACTAGCGACTTATCCTCGCTTCTCTTCGGGTTCGTCCCTAGACAAAAACAAATCTATCCCACAGGAACCGCACAAGTTTTCTATATGATATATAGCCTATAACCTTCCTCTATAAACGGGCCATCTAATGCGAAAAGAATTTTTCAAATCGGATATGTAATTCCTGAGATTAGCGCGTTCAAACAAACAAACAAACTCTGCCTTTATAATATTAAGTATAGATTAGTATAGATAGAAATTTTCATTGCGGATCTCTAAAAATACTACTTTGCAATCTGAGCTTAGGAGTCTATTCTTTCTCCACTCATTCTTGTGCAGCGACCTATTTAAGGCCAGTTTTCAGTTATCTTCCCATTGTTTTGACTTGCTTGTAGTCTAGATTACCTACTTCACCTGTGAAATGTATGGGCGGGATGATTTTTGCGGTTGTGCCATTTTTAGTTTCGTTCAAATATGTGATGGATAAATTTTTTCCAGGATTATCTGTGGTCGTATTTGAGCTGTATGATAGACTAACTAGTCTGACTAAACCTACTAAACTAAATGAAGTGAGGAGTGACTCACCCTCGGTTTGGTTTTGGGTTCGTTCCTAGACAAATACAAATCTGTCCCACGGGAACCGTACATTTTTTCGGGATAAAAAGTAACCTATGCACCATTCCAGACTATAATCTATCTCTGTGCCAAATTTCATCCAGATCAGATCAGTCGTTCTGGCGTGATTGAGTAACACACTTCCAAACATCCTCACAAACTTTCACATTTATAATATAGTAGCAGAACCCGCGGCTTCACTTGCGCTAAAACTACAAAAAAAAATCTAAAAAGATAAGTTTCATACAAACTTTCATCCCCTATTTTACTTACTTATGGGATGAATTTCGAAAAATGCTAAAATACGTATTTAGTTAATTGTATTAAAACGTGTTTTTCCGTGGGAGAGAGATTAAGTATCTCCCGCGGTAAAAAGTAGCCTATGTCACTCTCCAGCCCTCCAACTATCTCTACACAAAAAATCACGTCAATCCGTTACTCTGTTTCGACGTGAAAGAAAAACAAACAAACAAACACACTTTCACATTTATAATATTAGTATGGAAGTATGGATAGTATGGATATTTTAATATGATAAATATATGAATAAAAATTGTCTGGCGTTCGTTGGTAAGAGCATTACTCACTTGGCAAAAACTATATGAAAATCTGTACACTAGTTTTTGAGGTTCTCAAAAACACACACAAACTCATTATTATCTATTATTTATCAAACAAGCGACTCACCCACGCTTCACTCGGGTTCGTCCCTAGGTACGTTTTAACGGTTAGTATGAAATACAAATCTTTGAATTTCTCAGCTTCTCTGTACTATAATATGCATGTATTATACTCATAAACCTTCCTCTTGAATCACTCTGTCTATTAAAAAAACCGCATCAAAATCCGTTGCGTAGTTTTAAAGATCTAAGCATACATAGGGACAGACAGACAGCGGGAAGCAACTTTGTTTTATACTATGTAGTGACAAAATGACAATTTTAGATACATTTTTTATATATACAGTATATTAGATATACAATATATTAGATATACAGGTATACAGCACAAAGATATTTCTTTTAAAGTAATAGAAAAAAGAACAAAGAATAGCTTTAAGTCGTTAAAAAGCGTGCGCTCCATTCTTACTAAAAAGATACTTTTCCGCCCTCATTAAAAACTACTGAACGAACTTTGATGCGGTTTCCTCTGACCTAGATACGAATGGTTTAATATTTATGTTATTATCTGTACTTACATTTTTTTTTCATACTAACAACCATCCTTGTTTTATTGAATCAAACAAATTGAATACGTTATCGATATAATCAGCTCGGATAACTTTAAACCAATTTTCGGATATTTTCTAATGTCATGTGTTGCTAGACGTTAGGGATTACATGTACCTATAACCTTTAATTAAGTAAATTGTTGCCATAAATTAAATAAAAAATAAGTGTTAAAAAAATACAGAGATGACAAATTATTCTAAATTTTTCTTTGAAAAATTACATAGCTTTTGAGGTAACATTAAACTATATTTAATTTTATGAATAAAAACGCGGTTTTATGTGAATAAGCTAGGATTATTTGAGCCATGTCTATTTTAGAAGTGACTGCTTATTGCTTAATATATTAATTATATTTAAAAAAAATATACTGGTAGCGTTTTGTAAACAAATATTGAATGTCACAACGTTTTAGTAATGCAGAAGCTTTTAGCTAATGCATTTCAGTGACTTCTACTAAAACAAAATGTGTGTATGTGTCTTCTATAAAAAAAAAATTGTGTTTATAAAAAAAAATGCTTGCTAAGTTCTTTCGCGAGTTCTTCAGAATTGAGGCATTTTCCTTCTGAACTGGTGGTAGACTTATGACGTTCAGTTAAAAAATTGTCATAATATAATGCTATAAAATTAATTTTTAATTTGACTTTATAGTCCATAGTAACCATAATGGCCCAATATTATCAGACCTTAAAATGTTTCTATTTAAAAAAAAAAATATCTTCATCCTGTATATTCTAAACAGTAAGAGAAATGTCAACGTAATAAGTGCCATATTTTCACCTCTCAAACTAGATGGCCCAAGTTCCGCCGCCGCCGCCATATCTTGTCAAATTGTCTAAATTTATCGCCTAAAGTTATTTTCATATTAAAATTCATAATTTTTGGCGAAATTTTATAATTTGGCAACTTGTTTATTGTATAGTTTATTTATTGGAATGTATAGTATTTTTCTCAGGTCGTGGTTCGAATCTGGTGCTATGCATATTGATTGGCTCGGATGCACATTCGGAAGCCCTAGACTCGAGTCTCAGATCGGATGAAATATTCGTCCCTGGATAAAAACAAATCTATCCCACGGGAACCGTACATTTTCTCGGGATAATATATAGCCTATAGCCTTCCTCAGTTAACGGGCTATCTAATGTAAAAAGAATTTTTCAAATCGTATTAGTATAGTTCCTGAGATTAGCGCGTTCAACCAAACAAACAAACAAACAAACTCTTCAGCTTTATAATATTAGTATAGATTACTTATATTGTCTAGAAATTCTCTGCTTCAGCACGGGATAGAGTCACCGCCAACTTTCCAACTCCGGGCTGTTACTGGGACTTTTTTAACAGAAAGACTCGATAGCTAAACTTTGCTCTACCCGGGTCTCGAACCCCAGGACTTCCGGATGTGCAGCTTTTCACGCTTGCCTATTATACCACAGAAACAAATTCAATTATATAGTTTTGTAGTTAATATATACTTACTAATATTAATACTTTCTTAGATTTACGCGAATGTTTGACATTTAAATAAAACTATCTTTTCGGATTTTTTCGCGGATTTATTTTGATTTTTGGTTCCCGACGTTTCGATTGCTTTACAGCAATCATGGTCACGGGAGAGACTAAGGTGTTAGATGTCTCAAAGGCGTTATATAGTTGTTACAGACAGCCTACCCACAAATATAACGCCTTTGAGACATCTAACACCTTAGTCTCTCCCGTGACCATGATTGCTGTAAAGCAATCGAAACGTCGGGAACCAAAAATCAAAATAAATCCGCGTACTTACTAATATTATAAAGCTGAAGAGTTTGTTTGTTTGTTTGTTTGTTTGTTTGTTTGAATGCGCTAATCTCAGGAACTACTAATCCGATTTGAAAAATTCTTTTTGCATTAGATAGCCCGTTAACTGAGGAAGGCTATAGGCTATATATCATCCCGGAAAAATGTACAGTTCCCGTGGGATAGATTTGTTTTTGTCTAGGGACGAACCCGAAGCGAAGCGAGGGTAAGTCGCTAGTAAATTAATATACAAAGCGAGCGAAACCACGGTCAAAAGCTAAATGTAAAAGTTATTGGAAAACATATACGTAGTTAAAACAAACAGACTGACTATTAAAAATAAACCGAATTTTATTACTGTGAGATCAATGAAAGTATTTTTATACCATAACTTCCTTAGAATTTAATTTACACATGGCATCGACTAGATAAAATAAGCGGTGATTGATTTGGTATATATAAAAAAATCGGTCAAGTGCAAATCGAACGCGATTTTTTTTTCATTTGCATGGCAGTCTTTTTGAAATTTGCCATCTTGGTTTTTTATTATTTGTTCTTATAGCGCCAATAGAAATACACACTGTGTTAAAATTTCAACTCTCTACCTATTACGGTTCATGAGATACAGCCCTCTGACAGTCCGTCTGTCACGTTAACGGACAGCTGAGGCTTAGGAATAGGGTTCCGTTGGCACCCTTCCGGTACGGAACCCTAAAATTAAACTTTTATTTTAAAAAATTACCCTTACATAAATAAGAATAAATAACTAAGAATTTAAGAAAAGTTTTGCGAAGACAATTTAATTTATGATATATGAGTTTATAATTGTAGCTCCGATATACATTTAAATTTTAGTGGACCATAACAGTGATGTCGTTTAATGATTTTTTGATTGCATTTCAACTATTAAAGTATAAAAAACGAACTAATTTTTTTAAGTAAAAACAACTTGGCACAAAAACGCATGGCACTTCTATTACAGTTCTACTCCATGACTACATCATTTGAAAATCCGTATGATTGACGTCATATATTTTCTCTCCCTTTCACATCCAATAATTCATAAGATTGAAAGAGATAGCAGATTACAATTCACCTATTTAGACGTTTAATGGAAAGTTTTAAAATTATGTTCTTATCCTTTTGATATATTGTTTGTCGTTACGTGCGAAAGAGACAGAAATACATTAACAAACGTTAAAAAGGGTCAAGCGATAACTTTCTTTGTAGGCTAAATGCATTTTTATAATTTAAAACATGAAAATTATTAATAATTGTTATAAAACATTGTATTTACGCTAAATATTAAAAAAATATATAAATATGTCATAATTTTCAAAGAAATTGTAATAATCTTTATTATTTATACCAAACCAATGATTTCTCCAAAAACAATACCAAAATTAATAAAATTATTTTCTTTTATTTAAATTTTCAGTACTATTTAAAAATATATATAATAAAAATATAATGTGTAATATAGATTTCTCAGAGATGAGATATTTTCCAGCAATAAAAAGTATCCTATATGTTGACCCGGATAACCAGCTATCATCATACCCATCAAAATTTGTCCTGTGGTTTTCTCGTGATGCGTTCCCAGACAGAAAGACAGACAGACAAACAAACATTCTAAAAACTATAGATTCGGCCTTTGTATCGATAATAATAACTATTTCAATAAGATTTTCCAAAAAATATTTAAAGTACAGATTCGACTCAGTTAGAATTTTATTATATGTATACATTTCCTTGTAAATTGAGGGCAGACTCTCCCTAGAATTAAATTACAATGAGCATGTATGTTACATATTATACCTAAGATATATAAAGGAAAAAATCAAATAGAAAAAAATATACGTATGTGGCATTTTTTAACGTCCCACAGCTGGGCAAGGATCTCCTTCCCTGCGACGGGGATCAGACTATAGTCCAGCACGCTGGCCAAGTGCGGAACGGACTAAACACTTCTTCCGAAAGATTGCTAGGTTCTTTCAGGTTTCATATGCAGGTTTCCTCACGATGTTTTCCTTCACCGTAACACAAGTGGTAATCATGTAGAAATGATTCGCACATGAAAATATCTGAGTTGCGAGACCTGGGATTTGAACCTACTTCACTCAGTTTTCCAAGCGAGCGTGCTTTTATCTAGAAGATATAAAGCTATCAGTATAACATATTTGTACCAAACGGGATCGAACTTGCGACTTCAGACATAGAATGTATTACGTCATAATGTAATAGATGGATAACAACTGTTGTTTATTTGTAACGTTCAGACATATTGTTAATTATATGAATTTATAACTCGTCGGCTATAGTTTTAGTTGGCATAAGTGCTTTATTATTGGATATACTAAATCTTTTTAACCGACAGCAAAATAGGAGTATATACTTCGAATTTACTTTAAAAAATATTTTTTGATCCCAAGTGATGATGTCTTGAAATCTATATATATAATAAAATTTTAAGTCGAATCTGTAGGTACATTAAATATTTTTTGAAAAATCTTATTGAAATAGTAATTATTGTCGATACAGAGGTCGATTCTATGGTTTATAGAATTTTTGTCTATCTATCTGTCTATTTGTCTGGGAACACATCACGAGAAAACCACTGCACAGATTTGGTGAAATTTGGTATGATGATAGCTGGTTATCCGGGTCGACATATAGGATACTTTTTAATCCCACCAGAGCGAAGCGAGGATAAGTCATTAGTATGTAAAATGAAAGACCTAGATAAAAATAGAGCTATAAATAAACAAAAGGACAGATAGACATTTATAATATTAAATATAGGTTAAAAAAACTTTGGCCTCAATTAAATGATCCATGAGCGATGCGCGGACGCTTCGGAAATGTACCGATATTGATCGATGCTTTTAGGTTGCGTCATCTTAGAACGTTATATTTGGAGTTAGATATTTGTTAAGGGGTCACGAGTTCGATTCCTGTTAGTTATTTTTAATTTATTGACCGATATCAAAAAGGAGAGTCTTTGATGAGATATTTTATATAATAATATAACTTAATGTAATTTTGATTTCGGTGTGTGTACTTTTTAATTAAAACTATTTTGTTTTTTAGATTTTTCCCGGATGTATTTTGATTGTTGGTTCCCAAATTTTCAAATGCTTTACAATAAGCATAGTTGGAGAGGATGTCAGTATTTCCCTGTTTGCTGCTACTGTATAGCATTCAAAACGTCAGGAATCAAAAATCAAAATAAATCCGCGCAAAAACACGAAAAGTTAGTTTTATTTTAAACTAGCGACTTACCATCGCTTCGCTCAGATGCGTCCCAAAGTACGTTTTATATACGTATGTAGATAAAATTAGTTACTATGAGCGTACCTACCTTAGGAAATAGACACATGCTATTGCGGACTTTACGGTAGGTATGCCTTTTTAAGACCTACAATTTTCTAGTACATTGTTTTGATGTATCTCTTAAAAAGCCAGTGTTAGCCGTGTAATCGTACGAAAAGAGTTTTTTTGACAAAATATCGTCTAAGCTCAGTCATTTTGTACAAAATATTTACAAATTATATACACAAACCTTTCTCGCTTATAGCTTTTTCTATTGGTAAAAACCGTATCAAAATCCGTTGCGTGGTTTAGAAGAAGTAAGCGGAGAAACAGACAGACGCAGATAGCGACTTTGTTTTATACTATGTACGAGTATTTATGTATGTAGATTATAGTCACACGTTATAATTATATTTATAACTAGCAGAACCCTCGGCTTCGCTCGCGATAACTACGAAAATACGTAATTTCATACAAGTATGTCCAAGGAATAAAAAGTTTCATACAAACTTTTATCCCCTATTTCACCCCCTTGGGGATTGAATTTTGAAAAATCCTTCCTTAGTTGCCTTCGTCAGATGAGGAATAGGTACGCGTTTGCGAAATTTCAATTTTCTGGCCTTAAGAGTTTGGCCTGTGCGTTGATACATCAATCAATCACTTTTGCCTTTTATATATATATATATATATATATATATATATATATATATATATATATAGGCGCAGCTTTGAGCAATACAAAGTAGTATGTCACTATCCTTTTACGTAAAACTCCTTCAAACGTCTTTCAAAGAGTCGCTTTTGACTTTCATAGTCGAGTATCAACTTGGCAATAGGGCACTCGATACAGCACTTAGTGTAAGAACCTGTTCGATACTGAAAAATGCCTATAAAATGTTTTAAAACGTAAGAAACGATAGTTAAAATCGATTTTTACAGCAATTCAATTCTTAGACTCAATATTTCGTAAAGCTTCTATTTTTAAGTACACTTGGGCAGCTTTTGTTTATGTTGATGTTGATTGTAACGTATGAGACTTATCAAAATCCGCCTAATGAATTAAGTGAGTCCAACTTCGAAGGTTTTATTATGTTACTAATAGCCGTTGAAGAGTTCCATTATCTACTTCCTGGCTCCAGCATCAGATCAACTCGATGGTATCAAACTATTGTACTAAATTCAGAGGAGAAAGATTCAAATTTATATAGAAACTAGCGACTTACCCTCGCTTCGTTCAAGTGCGTCCCTGGGTGCGTTTTTAATTTTTTTAAGCGGAGCCCTAATAAAAGTAGCCTAAGTACACACACCCTAAATTATTTATACACATTAGCTATCTACCAGTGAAATTCTCCTCAAAATCAGTCCAGCCATTTCGAAGACTAGCCGGAACAAACAAATAGACAAAAAAATTCAAAATTGTTTTTTTTTTAACTATAAGTACCGTATATAATTTCTTATGCATTTAGTAAAAAGCTGCTATTTTGACATTACAAACAGACACTTCTCTCAGAATTAAACACACAGAATTATAGTCGAACTCCACGACTTGGTGTCATAGCACTAATAAACGCATATTTAAAAATAGCCTAATATTTACTTAGATTTAGGCGAATGTTAAACATTTAATTTTAGAACAGTTTTTTGATTTTTCACAAATTTTTATTTAACTTGCAATGTTTGTTAGTTGGTATGTTTGTATGGGTCAAATCTTGCAAGCTGAATTAGAACCAAGAAAGACGAAAAGAATGTACGTAGGTTTCTAGGATTCTGTACTTCAAAGAGAAAAAAGGAACGCTAATTGGATCTCTCCATTCTCCGTTCATCTGTCAGTCTGTGTATCTGTTATGACGCGTGGAGGTACCAAGTTGAAATTTATATCAGATACTCAGATTTGCAATCCCTTGGAGCTATGAAAAAATCAAACAACTATATAATGCCTTTGAGACATCTAACACCTTAGTCTCTCCCGTGACCATGTTCGCTGTAAAGCATTCGAAACATTGGTAACCAAAAAAATCAATAAAACGGCGAAAAAACCCGAAAAGATAGTTTTATTTGAAATATTAAAAAAATCTAACTTTTAAATCAAAGCAATAAGCAAGCAAGTATATGCCGCATAGTTTGACACTCGCTGGGGAATCAAAACCTATAGAGTACTTCTCTTTGACCTAGAATCATGAAATATGGCAAGAGGCAATGTCTCATAGCACAAGTAAAGGGAAAAACCAAAAACCATAAATTTGTACTAAGTTCAATTTTTTTTGCGATTATAAAATTGTTTTAATAATCATGCTACGGAACTCTCGGTGTGTGAGTCAGACTCGCACTTGTCCGATTTTTTTTAATTTTATATCTGAGCGAAATTGGAACATGTCGCTTGTATTATTTTAAAATTTTCTCATATGAAACTAATTTGTGAGGATTGCGCAGAGCAATTAAAGTGGGCGACGTTATTGGTATAAAATATTTAGGGCTGTCACTTCAATTATTACAAGGGATAGTATATTTATATAATATACATTATATTATAATAAATATAATCGAACTAGTAAAAAAAAAATTATCAAAGTAGTAATTAATTTGAAAGTTTGTACGTATACGAGTATGTTTGTTACCCCTTAACGCCGAAACGACTGAACGGTTTAGGATCAAGTTTAGTACATTGATATTCTATAATGTAAACTTTTAGGTTAACATGTAGGCTAGCATTAGGCACCTATGGACGCGAAGCGAGGGCATTTGGTTCCTAAATATTTTCCATGAGAAATAATTATGTCATTGCAAATTTGAATTTTGAAGCCAAAGTAAGCTATAGGGAAAACTATTAAAAAAATATGTATAAATTGTAGAATTTTGCATAGTAAAAGCAAAAAACTATACTACATTATGCTTGGTCAGACATCTACTTGACCTGCATTACTTTGTACATTACTATAACTATGAATTTTATTCAAATTTTCTTAGGCTTCTAACAGCTCAGGTATGAAACATTTGTTGAGACTTCAGAGAGTTCTCCTTATAGTTTATATTGCGGAATAATAGCACACAAAATATTTTTTTTTACTGGACTAAAAATAAAAAAGAATCCTCTAAATCGTACTGTCATTATAAATGTAAGCGCTTGTATGTTTGTATGCTTTTTCCTCCTTCACGCTGAAATAACTAGACTCATTTGGATAAAATTAAGTTCACAGATACACATAGGTCCTGGATACAAAGACTATTATTAGTAATCAAATTTGCCAAAAGATGGCGTTGTCTGTACATAATATTAAAAATACAAATATATACAATAAAATTGATGAATGCATTTCACGTTTACATAGACCCATATTTTTCCTGTTTACACATTTTATCACGTTACTCGACACCATTCCTACCCTTGACTTTAATAATATTTAACAAATAGCCCTCTACGGGCTTATTATAAAATCATCCCACGCGATTCGTGTAATTTTATTTTGAAATATTTCTTGCGTCCTCTGGAGGCAAAATCTAGTGCCACCCACTTAAAATTATTTATTTCTTGACTTTGAAGATTATTCTTACAAGGCCCCAATGCTAGCCTAGTTTAGGATGATTAGTCTTTAGTCAACCTTCTACCTGGATTTGAACCTGCTATCTCAGGTGCACTATTACCTAGTATGGCTGTGTAACTTAACTTTATTGTTCTAAATTCTGTTTGACGCGGGAAGTTAGAACAAACTTCGTATTTCCAATGAAACTCCTCACGTAACTGTGCCAAATGGTATAACAAGATAGTGTTAGCAAACTTTTGATACATTTGGTTGGGTAAATTTAATTTTGCTTAAAATTGGGTTTTCACCCACCAATCTTTGAATATGTGGCGGGTTAAACTCTCTTAAGATTTTATTTTTAAGTAACACTAGCCCTTGTGCTACTTCAGGGCATACTCTATCTGTGTACTTTTCATCCAAATTCGTTTTAGCGATTCAGAGATGAACTTTCTAATCGATCGTCAAACAGAGGAGAAAAAGGTACTGAACCATTTTGTTTTTAACTATATATATATATATATATATATATATATATATATATATATATATATATGTGTGTGTGTGTGTGTGTGTGTGTGTGTGTGTGTGTATACTCGTATATGTAAGCAATAAAAAGAGCTAATTTTTTATCTTTGGATCAACTTGAACTTTCAGAGGTAATTTTTTTTTCGATTCCTACTGAACCACTCAGAAGAATAGTACAAAATATTATGACATCAAACGTATCACATGACGTACAAAAAATACGCCTTCTTTATAAGTCGGTTATAATGCTTTAGCATTGATAAATATAAATAATGTAATAGAAATTCTTTAAAGAGCTACTGTGGAGTTTCTCAGCTCTTCCCAGCAGAACTGCATTCCGACTCGCGGGCTGCAATCAATTTTGTTAGCTTTTATTTTAAAATGGCGGTCCAGTAAAGTATAATGGGTATAATGTATTTGTTGTAATTTTATTTACATGGCCTACATATAATTTAATTCAATTTATTTATTTCGCACTAACTAGTGAGATAATTGAAAAACTATAATTAATTTATCATATTTTATGGATATAGATGTCCAAAAATGACGCATAAATTATATTAAAAAAATTCATTTACAGAATACACACTAAAAGTAAAGGATTTAATAAATGTCACTGAATTTTGTTTATTACAGCTTTCTCTCTCTCTCTCTCTCTCTCTCTCTCTCTCTCTCTCTCTCTCTGTATGTGTGTCCCTCTTACTCTTTTATCTCAAACATATAATCCAAAATAGCGGCTATATTGAGTATCAATTTTTTCTTCCAGAACACGATCTGTAGCCTTTTATATTCCAAACTCCAAAATATTTATCTACATATTAAATTTTACCCAAATCATACACACCAATACACATAAAAACTTTGGCATTCATAATAGTTGTCCAATAGATACGCGCTAAAAAAATATTTAATTCACACCGTCAACCCCGACATAACATTAATAAAATGACATCGATAAATAATGCGTGACAACCCTAAAGCATACATCAGCTGTGACGAGACGGACGGACGGTTTTAGACGGACATTAATATGACTATGATTTTCATTACACGACATTGCAAAGGAAATTGTGTAATTCCTGTAATATTCTAGAACAAAATATTAGTTTAGTTAGTTTTTAACATGTATTTCCAGTCTTACTCAAATACGTTGCAGCAAAGAAGTAAAAACTCAAGACTCAGAAACTTCTGCATATATATATATATATATATATATATATATATATATATATATATATATATATATATATATATACACTAGCGACTTACTCTCGCTGCGCTTGGGTTCGTCCCTAAGTACGTTTGAACGTTTAGTATAGATTTCTCAGAGATGAGATTTTTTCTACCAGCTACTATCATACCAAACATTAAAACCTATCCAGTGGTTTTCTCGTGATGCGGTCACAGACAGACAGACAGGCAGACAAAAGTTCTAAAAACTATAGATTCGGCCTCTGCATCGATAATAATGACTATTTCAATAAGATTTTCCAAAAAATATTTAATGTACAAATTCGACTTAGAATTTTATTATATGTATTTAGATTATAAAAGAATCACTATATGCGTCTGTCTGTTTGTCCGCTTACTTGTTCTAAACCACACAACGGATTTTGATATGATTCTCACTAGTAAAAAGAGCAACAAACTAGAAAAGTTTTTGTATATGTGTAAAATGACTCAGTCCAGACGGTGTTTCGTCAAACTGTTTTCATATGATTACATGGCTGACGCTGGCTAAACCTTTAGAGATACATCAAAACAATGTGCTATAAAATTGTACGCCTTAAAAAGGTCTACAGAAAAGTCCGCAATAGTATATGTCTATCTCCTAAGGTACACTCGTTATAACTATTTTTATCTGTGTAATATTATTTTGACTCGAAACTCGTTTTAACATTAGACCAATAATAAATAAATGTGGACTAGATAGAGATATAGGATAGCCTTATTCGAGAATCAAACCTGCGATAAAAGTTATTCACGTAATTTACGAATGAGGTTAAAATCTAAATCGGTAGAATAATTATTATGTATCAGTATAAATTAAAGCGATTACGACCTAACAAATAAACAGACGGACAGAATAACTAATAAACTTTATTATATTGTATTTAGTTCATTATATACGAGCATTTTCCTACGGCTTTGTAACTGTTTTTCAATTTTTCTATAAAACGGTATGCTGAGGACAGCTCAAACAATGTGTTTTGAATTTGATCCAGCTCTTTTTAACATCCCACTCCTGGGGGTGAGTCTCCTTTAAATACGAGAGGGATCAGGCCATACTCCGCCACGCTGGTCAAGCGGACTGCACAGGTCTTTCGAAAACTTGCTACGTTCTCTTAGACTTTCAGGTATCCTCACTGTGTTTTTCTTCATCGTAAAGCAAGTAATGGTAATCATGTTGAAAAAAAAAACCTATTCATTAAATTAAATTAAAAACTCTCTGGATCTACTGGTCCGATTTTGAAAATATTTATTGCGTTTTATAGTTTATTAGCGACTCAGCCTCGCTTCGCTCGGGTTCGTCCCTAGCTTGGATTTAGTAAAATGGATGTAGTATATTATCCTTAACAGATAGACATATGCCATCGCGGACTTTTTTGTAGACCCTTTTAAGGTGTACAATACTGTAGTACATTATTTTGATCTATCTCGTAGGGTTCAGCCAGCGTTTGCAATGTAAGCACAAAAAAATGTGTTTATTTACGATATCACATTGGAAACCTCTAAAATTATCAGTGTTTCTCTTACTACATTATGCATGTATTACACATAATATAAACCTTCCCCTTGAATAACTATCTATTAAAAAAAAAACATCTAAATCCGTTGCGTAGTTTTAAAGATCTAAGCATAGGTATACATATATGGACAGACAGCGGGAAGCGACTTTGTTTTATACTATGTAGTGATTTATTGAGGAAAGTTAAGGATATTATTACATTACATTAAATTCTACAAATATTAAAAAACGTGTATTAAATTACGTATATTATAATTTTATTTCTGCTTTTATTATGTTTTTATACCTATTTCAAAAATGATAGCCTATCATCGATAAGGTTATATGTCGACATTGCTTCTAGCCCCTAAAATTATGTACAAACATCTGATGATCGTATAGTATAAGCATTACACATTAAGGTTCTCATTTGTTAGACCCCAGGTGTTGGTGACGGCTCATATATTATATATTCATGTTTAGGCCTGACTTAGATTTAGTGGTCTAATATTACAAACATGCTATTTGCGACTAAACTATTAAACGCTAGTGTGAAATTTGCCTTTTTTAACCAACTTCAAAAATGAGAAGGTTCTTAAATAGATAGAGATAGTAACCGTTTTAGTTTATTTTGCAACTAGATTTTCCTGCGGCTTCGCTTTATACATATATACAATTTAGGGGAAAATATCAACAAGTGACGAACCCGATCGGAGCGACGCCGATCGGAGCGATCGGAGCGAAGCGATCGGAGCGAATGACGGAAAAAGACATTTAAAATTCAAGTTATTAAAATTAGAAATATGCCATATTGAAATATGAACTATGTATATGTATATAGAACTGAGGAGTCAAAATTATTGAAAGTGTACTTCGGAACATAAAATTCACTTTTATTTGTATACCATTTTAAATAATCATTATTTGGCTTCATATTTAGTTCTATGACACTGTCTATATCATTCCTTAGTCTGAACTTTAGTAATACATAAATACATACATATATGTTTTATGTATATAAACATTTTTTTTTAATTGCCGATGGGTAGATGTCAGCGCAATTTGATGTTGGCTCCTAATTAATGACATATCGTCTGGCGTCTGATTGATGAACGCAAATTGCTAAATAATTTTTTAGTAGCACATGGTGCTTTATTTTATGGTGCAGTAAAACTATAACTGATCAATATTGTAGTCTTGAGTTATATTTTAAACTAGCGACTCACCCTCGTTTCGCTCGAGTTTGTTCCTAAGTACGTTTTAATGGTTAGTATGGAATAGATAGACTCTACGTATAATGTATATTATATTACTGATCTGCTCCCTTGGGTAGTAGCATGATATTTAAAATTTTTGTCTGTCTGTCTGTCTGTCTGTTCCGACTAATCTCCGAAAGGGCTAGACCAATTTTAACGGGACTTTTACCGGCAGATAGCTGATACTATAAAGAGTAACTTACGCTAATTTTATTTTAGAAAAAGAAAGAGGGCTTCGCTCAAAAAAATTAAAACGTAGCTAGGGACGGTCTCGAGCGCAGCGAGGCTGAGTCGCTAGTATGATATGGAGTAACATTAGGCTGTTAGATTCCTAAGTGCTGAGTGAAGAAAACGTAAGTCCTAGCGGCTACCTTAGTTAAAATAAATACACTACAGTTAAAATAAAATCTGTTGTAAACAATAAAATGGGTTTGAACCCACAACGCTTTTTTAGAATGTTCGAGCGTGGTGGGTTTCCTAAATCTAGGTTAAACTCTCACAATACACCTGTTCTGAAAACAAAGCTGTATGCATTCAATAGTTCTTTGAAGAAGCTCTAAACTGTCCTAGTTTTAACCACAAAACGTTAAAACGTTCGTGTTAATCTTTAACCGACATGAAAGTACTATTAAAAATTACGCTACCATTACGGCGTTTTTATCAAAGCATATATACAAAGAAACTCTCAAATCAAATGAAATCCCAAAAAAAGGTTGATTCCCCATACTAACTTTCATCCCCATTTTCATCTACTTTAGGATTTCTGGGATAAAAACTATCCTATATCCTCCCCAGGGTCTCAAACTATCTTCTTACCAAATTTTTTTAATCGGTTTAGTAGTTTCGAAGCTTATTCGGTACAAACAAACAAACAAATCTTTCCTTTTTATAATATTAATATACATTCAAATATACTTTTACAAGTATTTTTAAATCATTAATTTTAACATTTTTAAAATTTAAATAAATCAGTATGTAAGCCCTTGAGGAAGATACCACCGGCACTAATTCAATTCGGCAATTTTGGGATTTTGTAGAGGTTTATTTTACTTTTATGTTTCCGACGTTTCGAACGCTTTACAACCAACACGGTCACGGGAGAGACTTAAGTTTTTAACGTCCTGAAGTTTGTTAATAATACCACAAGCGTTCATCACAGACTAAAAAAAACTTTTATTGCTCATATACATAAATCAGTTGACACACGAGTTACAATGGATTGTCAGATCAGTTGACACACGAGTTAAAATATTCATAACATATTATTTTGTTACCAACTAAGACCCCCACTTAACAAAATAAATGAATATTTTATTTTCTATCAAATAAACCATACATTGACAAAAAATTATAGTGCTTATTTTTACATAACCCTTTAGTTAATAAATCTGCAGGCATTTCTGCTGTAGATAAATATTTAATTTTTATAATATTGTTTGCAACTTGCTCTCTGCAAAAATGATACCTCACATCTATATGTTTGGATCTTTTATGGTAGACCGGATTAGCAGACAACTTATGAGCAGATTGATTATCGTTGAAAATAGGAATTGAATACAGTTTATTAGTAATCTCAAAAACTAAATTGCGTAAATATACTGCTTCTTTGCAACATTCAGACAAGCTCATATATTCTGCTTCTGTGCTAGATAAAGCCACAGTGGTCTGCTTTTTGGTTTCCCATGAAATTGCACAATTTGATAGCCTAAAGAAATATCCAGTATAAGATCTACGATCAATGATATTACCAGCCCAGTCTGCATCAACAAATGCTTCTAACTGTTTATTACCATTTGCAGAAAAAATCAAACAAAATGACTTAGTTTTTTTTTAAATATTTAAGAACTCTTTTTGCACAGGCCCAGTGTTTATCATTGTAGCAGTTATTAAACTGGCTTAAGAAATTGACAGAAAAAACTATATCAGGTCTAGTAAGTACTGCAATATACATAAGGCAACCAATCAATTGTTGATAGGGTAATTTTTTATCACAAGTTATACTTTTTTCTAAATTAATTTTAGATTCTATTGGTGTATCTGCAATTTTACATTCTGGAATATTAAACTTTAACAACAGTTCTTCAATATAGCTTTCCTGATCTATGGTAATTATACCCTTTTGTTTATTGACAGTTACTCTCATTCCTAAACAATGTTTAATACAACCCAAATCTTTTAGTTTAAAATTTGACAACAAACTATTCTTTAATTTATTAGTTTCATTTTGACAACTTGAAAAAACAAAGAAATCATCAACATATAGTGCAATAATAATTTTAACATTCTCATTAATCTTAGTAAACAAACATGGTTCTAATTCAGATTTTTTATAACCTAAGGATTGTAACAGTTCATCAACTCGTTGATACCATGCTCTTGATGATTGTTTAAGACCATAAATAGCACGCTTCAAGCGCAAAACCTTATTTATGTTATCATTACTACACTTAAAACCTGGTGGTTTCATCATAAATACAGTTTCATCTAAAAAACCGTTTAAAAAGGCTGTGTTAACATCTAAATGACAAGTATCTAAATTAAGTTGAACTGCTAAAGAAAACAACAATCTCAATGTTGAATGTCTCAGAACAGGTGAAAATGTTTCATCAAAATCTATACCTGGCTTCTGTGTGAACCCCTTAGCTACCAATCTAGCTCTATACCTAACTTTACCATTATTATCAAATTTCTTTTTAAAAACCCATTTACATTGCACAACTGTACCACTAGATGGAATATCGACTAACTCCCAAGCATCATTGTCCTCAAATGATTTAATTTCACTTTCCATGGCCAGTTTCCACTGCTCACTTTCAGGTCCACTCAACACTTCGTCAAGAGTTATTTCACTAGCACTTAATTCACTTGTTACACACACATTACTTAACCCATAACGATCAGGTTGTTTACGGATACGTTTAGAAGTCACCCTTGCAGGAATAACTGATTCCGTTGTTGACTCGACAACCCTCAGAGGCTCGACCACTTCTGCAGGCTTAACCTCTTGTACTTCTAAGGAATCTTTAAAATCCTCTTCCTCAGAATTGGTATTTTCCTCTTCTTCCTTCAGTACTTGTCTTTCTGTACCTGGACTTATTGTTGTTTTTATGACCCCCACTTCTTGAGTATTTTCTTTACATTGTCTTTCTTCCTTTATTGGGATAAAATCACTAGCATTGTCACTTATATTGATATGCATCTCATCTTGTTTCTGCTCAATCCCCTCCTCAATCACAACAATATCTCTTGTTATTGTTACACTGTCATTGTTGGGATTGTAAACGCGATATCCTTTTACATCATCTGAGTATCCAACAAGGATGCCCTGACTTGCCTTTTTGTCCCATTTTAATCTTCTCTCTTTTGGAATATGTATCATTACTTTGCTTCCAAATACACGTAGATGATTAACATCTGGCTTACTACCAGTCCAAATCTCATAAGGTGTATTGTTGTTTAATCCTGATGCCACTGATCTGTTTCGCAGATATACTGCAGTACTCACTGCCTCTGCCCAGAAACGTTTTGATAGCCTCGCATCATACAACAAACATCTGGCTTTTTCAACCACAGTTCGGTTAAGCCGTTCACAGAGACCATTCTGTTCCGGTGTGTAAGGACAGGTTTTTTGATGAATAATTCCTGCATCCTGTAAGTATCTTTCAAACTCCTTACTGCAGAATTCCATCCCGTTATCTGTCCTTATCACTTTAATTTTCTTGCCTGTCTGATTTTCCATTATTGTTTTAAAAGTTTTGAAATAAGAAAGAACTTCATTTTTAGTTTTCAAAAAATAAACAAACGCCATTCTACTGTAGTCATCTAGAAACAACACAAAGTATTTCTTTCTTCCGATAGAACTGACTTCCATAGGCCCACAAACATCTGCATGAACAATATGGAGAAGCTCCTTGCTTCTGTTACCAGTATGAATGAATGGTAACCGAGCCTGCTTCCCTTCACAGCATACGATGCAATTTGTTTTACTGACCTGAGCCTTATCAGCATACCACATTCCATGAACAGCACCATCTCTCATAATATTCAAATCTTTACTATTTATGTGGCCAAATCGTTTATGCCACAACTCTGCAGATACTGATGTCAATAAACAATCAACTTGTTTGATTTTTAGTTTATAAACACCTCCTGTAGACTCTGCAGTGGCTACGAGTTCACCTTTCCGATTGTAAATATAACAGTAATTATCTTCAAATGTCACCTTGTTACCTTTTTCAATCAATTGGCTGACTGACAGTAAGTTTGTCGCCAGATTCGGCACATATAATACTCCTCTGACAGGAATCTCGTATATTATATTTCCAACGACTGTACTTATTTGCACATCTCCACAGCTTTCAACGGGAATTTTAGATTTATCGGCGATAACAATCTCTTCTACTGGATGTTTTGTGTTATTGAACAACCAATCATTTTTACATGTAAGATGACAACTGGCACCACTATCAACATACCAATCAGTTTGGCTAAATTTTCCGCTTAGAAATACCGCACTGAATGCATTTGATTCCTTCTTTCTTGGAGGATTTTCACATTTATTCATAAAATGTCCCATTTGCTTGCATTTATAGCATCTAACATTTGATTTAACGTTTTGCGATATTTGACGTTTAACATTTTGCAATTGGTATCTTTTTTTATTTTGCCAACCTTTCGAAATAAATGCATTTCCGCTATTGTCACTTCCGTCATCTATATCTAGCAATTTGGATTTAATGGCGTCGGCCGTCAGCTCTATGCCCGAATGTTCAACCGCCATGATCATCGGTTCATATTTGTCAGGCAATCCCGCTAATAATAGAGAGCTAATCCACTCATCACTGATCTTGAATCCTGTATTATTCAATCTTTGACTTGTTTCTAATAATGAAGTTACATATTGAGACATAGATTCACAGTTTTCTCGACGGATTGATATTAGATTACGAAGCAATCCTATGCGTCGGGTGAAGCCATTATCATCGAATAGTTTTTTTAGTTTTAACCATAATCCCATTGCAGTCTCTTCATTTTTGATATGCACGTACAAATTTGGATCGATTGTTAAAATGATTTTTGCTCTTGCCTTTGCGTCGTTTGGATCATCCTCAATATGTATGCATTGATCCATTCCCTCCAAAACCAAGAAATTTTCCACCGCGAATGCCCAGTCGTCGTAGTTTTCTCTTCCTTTTAATTTTGCTATACTTGCAATTAAGTTGGTAGACATTTTTACTATTCTTTACAATAAAACTCGTATTTAAAACGCACACGGCCCATAACCTGTTAATAATACCACAAGCGTTCATCACAGATTAAAAAAAACTTTTATTGCTCATATACATAAATCAGTTGACACACGAGTTACAATGGATTGTCAGATCAGTTGACACACGAGTTAAAATATTCATAACATATTATTTTGTTACCAACTAAGAAAGTTTATCTATACATAGAATAAAATTCTAACTGAGTCGAATCTGTACACTAAATATTTTTTGGAAAATCTTATTGAAATAGTCAGTATTATCGGTACAGAGGCCGAATTTACAGTTTTTAGAATTTTTACCTGTCTGTCTATCTAGGAAAGCGTCACGAGAAACTCACCGGATATATTTTGATGAAATTTGATATGATAATAGCTGGTTATCCGGGTCAACACGGACAGATTTTAATGAAATTTGGTATGATGACAGCTGGTTATCCAGGTCAACATATAGGATACTTTTTACTGCGGGAAAATATCTCATCTCTGAGAAATCTACGAGTATACTAAACGCTTAAACATAACTAGGGACGATGAGCTACTAGTAAATAAAAAACTAGCTTAGTTATAGAGAAAGTTAGCTGTTAACTAAATACATGGTTAGACAAAACCACAAAAAAAAAGAAAAGAGAAAGAAAGAAAAGAGAAATGGCATCGAAGTACCTTGAAATTTTAAAAATTTAAATAATCCTTTGTAATTATATGTAGTACTAGCAGAACCCGCGGCTTCGCCCGCGATCAAACGACGAAAAGAATAAACTTTTTCGCAATACATACTTTATTACTTGCAAGAATAAGTTTGTGTAAGATTTATTATTTGTTAAAGTATGTATGAAAACAAATTTAATTTTAGCGATCGTAACTCAAAATATCCAGTATTTTAAAAGATGTTCAGCGTATATTTTGTAATTAATTTTACACTTTAGGTATTTAGCAAGCTGCACTACCTGTATTTTTTGTACATTTTTCTACTCCATCTTTCCAATGTTAGAGGAAGAGAGTACAATGATACAATCGCATACAATGTTAACGACTTTAGAATTATGTAACATGGCTAATATGGGTTTTTTAAGTAACATACTAACAGGCTAACATCTACGTTATTTTTAAAGACCCAATGCTATGTACACCTGAAGCTTACAGTCTTCCTCCTTGTCCTTCTTTTTTTAAGTTACATATATAAAGTGCATTCTTATTTTGTTGTAGCTTTTTGCCCGCGGCTACGTTCGCGTGGACTGAAAAATTTGCTCAGTTTTAATTTCCATTGAATTTATATGTTTTCATATCGAATTTTTAATATTATGTCTAAAGTAAAACTCTAGATTCACTTAAGTTAGTCTCCACTAAAAAAACCAACCAATATAGGTAAAGCTCTCTCTCTCGCGCTCTAGGTCTGTTATTGTTGTCGCTGCTGTGGCCAGCCGAAAAGTTATACATAATTTTCATTTGGATTCGGAATAATTTCCGTTCTCTGCTTTATATCTCACACAGATAGTGTGCACTTACAGAGAACTTAAGCCATGTTACTCTATTTAAATATATAAAACAACTCAAATTTCACCGCCCAGTTTTACCCACTTAGGGGCTGAATTAAAAAAAAATCTACAATACATGTTTATTTAATTGTATTGAAGAGCAATAATACCAAGTTTGACGTAATTCTGATCATAAAGATTTTTTTCCTTATATAAACAGCACAACCCCTTTTACCCTTTTAAGGGATAAATTTCGAAAAAAAATGATATCTGTATTGTTTTAGTTTTCATTTTAAAGGTAAATACCATTTTCCGTGCATCAATTACAGAGTTTCATACAAACTTTCATCCCCTATTTGACAGCCTTATGGGATGAATTTCAAAAAATGTTAAAATACATATTTATTTAATTGTATTGAAGAGCATTAATACTAAGTTTCAAGTAATTCTAATCATAAATAATTGTTTGCCCATATAAACTTTATCACCCCCTTTTACCCTTTTAAAGGATGAATTTCGAACAAAATCTAATACATATATTTCTTATTTTTCATCTTAAAGCTGAATACCACTTACCGTGTATTTCGCGTTAAGAATAACAGAGTTTCATACAAACTTTTATTCCCTATTTTACCCCCTTAGGGGATGAATTTAGAAAAATCCTTTCTTAGCGGATGCCTACATTGTATAAGGAATATGTCCTCCAAATTTCACGTTTCTACGACCAGCGGTTTAGGCTGTGCGTTGATCGATCAGTCAGTCAGGACAAAGCATTTTATGTATATATAGATAATAGATGATTTAACATGCTGTGCCATTTTACTGTAAAGCATTCAAAACGTCAGAAGGAAAACAAAAAACTAAAATAACGCCACAAAAAAACCCTTAATAATAGATTAATAGAATTTACAATATTTGATAAATATTTTATTAGACATACTAGCGACTCACCCTCGCTTCGCTCGGGTTCGTCCCTAGCTTGCATTAAATCACGATTGATCAGTTTTCGACCGGAGAGGAAAAATGATTAAATTACTAAAATGGCTATTAAAAAATAAGGGCTGATCGTAGAAGGGTGAAAATTGAGGATTGTATGTATTTTTGTATGTTGTATCATAAAAAAATAGAAATTAAAAATTTTGTCTAAAAAATAAAAAAATAAATTTAGGGGTGGACTACCCCTAACATTTAGGGGGATGAAAAATAGATGTTGGCCGATTCTCATAGATACCGGATAAGCACAAAAAATTTCATCAAAATCGGTCAAGCCGTTTCGGAGGAGTATGGCAACGAAAACTGTGACACGAGAATTTTATATATTAGATTTATAAAACTAGCGACTCACCCTACCGTCCCTAGGTATGTTTTAGTTTTTTTGAGCGGTACTCTAATTCGTTATCTAAAATAAAAGAAGCCTAAGTTACTCCTTATAACATCCGCCATCTGCCAGCGAAAGTCCCGTCAAAATCAATCCATCCGTTTCGGAGATTAGCTGGAACAAACAGACAGACAGACAAAAATTTTACAAATTATGTTTTCTTCTAAGTACCTTATATAATTAAATATACATTTAGTAAGAAGCTGTTATTTCGACATTACAAACAGACACTAAAATTTTATTTATCTATATAGATAAAACAGTTCCGACAATTTGTAGATCAACGACATCTATTATCCATTCAAGCAAACAAAAATAGCCCAAACAGTAGCCCGAAATAGCGCTGTCCAAGTTCTTCTATACTATAGGTACTTTGTATTCAGTCTTTTTTAACGTCCCACTGCTGGGCACGGACCTCCCTTCTATACGGGGGGGATCAGGCCATAGTCCAGCACGCTGGCCAAGTGCGGGTTGGTGGACTTCACACGTCTTTCGAAAACTTGCTAGGTTCTCTCAGACATGTAGGTTTCCTCACGATGTTTTTCTTCACCGTAAGGCAAGTGGTAATCATGTTAGAAATGATTCACACATAAAAATATCAGAGACCCGGGTTTTGAACCCGCTTCCCTTGGTTTCCCAAGCGAGCGCGTTACCGCTGGGCTACCACTGCTTTACTGTACTATATAATATAGTATAATGGTAGCAGGCATAATTTAAGTGGATAGAGTCAAAAGTCAAGCAACATTATTAAAACATCAGTAACTCTCAAAAGAATATACATAAAACTAATATAACTCACATCAATCTTCTGTACGTTTGACAATAATGATAAACACATAAAAAATATGAAACCCTAAGATGAAGATGTTATTGTACATTTCAACCGACTTCAAACAAAGTTAATTGTTTTATTTTTTGTAAACAGTACTCATTTCGTTGTTTTAAAACTTATCTATTACACTTTGATACTACTACAAATACTACTACAATATCGATACCTCGGGGCTCAAAGGGCGTAAGCACCAAAACTCGATTTTACAGGAGAGCAAAAAAAACAAAAAAATAATAATAATATTTTCGACATATCTTTTTTGATTTTTGGCCTAAATAAACCATTCTAAGACCAAAAGTTTAATTTTTTTGGGTGCATAACACTATAAAATTATATTTCGAATAGATTTAAAAGTAACAAAAATAGCAAAAGCTAAAAATATCTGTTTTATTTTCTACAAAAAATAGGGTCGCAAACACCATTTTTTGGCAAATTGGAAGACTTTAAATACACAGATCGATAGAGGAGAAAAAACTTAGTAAGACTGCATTAAAAAGTCAATTTCGCCAAAATGGCGGTTACGCCCTTTGAGCCCCGAGGTATCGATATATGTAGTAGGTACCTAGGAGTCTGAGGTTCGAGGTTTTTCGGGAAAGATAGAAAAAATGCATTTTTCCAGAAAATACATTTTTGTTTTTCACTAGGGACGAACCCAGCGAAGCTAGGGTAAATGGACAGTGTTATTTTAAAATTCAAGCATGCTTCTATAATCTAGATTATATACCCATCGTTTTAGCCTGTATCTGTATACAGATAAATAAAATTGAAGAGTCTGTTTGTAATGTCAAAATAACAGATTTTTACTGAATGCATATGAAATTATATACGGTACTTATAAGAAAAACACAATTTTTAATTTTTTTTTCTGTCTGTCTATCTGTCTGTTTGTTCTGGCTAATCTCCGAAGCGGATGTACTGATTTTGACGGGATTTTCACTGGCAGATAGGTGATGTTATAAAGAGTAACTTAGACTATTTTTATTTTAGAAAAAGAATTAGAGCCAAAACGCCCAAAACAATAAAACGTAGCTAGGGACGCACCCGAGTGAGGGAGTGTAAGTCGCTAATATAGAATAGTTGTAAGAGTCCTCTCCGGGATTCGAATCCGTGATCTAATATAAATAGAGCTAAACCATTTAGACATGACGATATTTCATTAAATTTCAAAAGACGTATTAACGTAAAATGTATGCTAGTAAAGGCAATTTTAAGCGCAAGCCTGCACTCAATAGTTCACATATGAACAAAATGTTTAATTAAAGCGAGTTTTTTTTTTTAATTTTCGCATAACGAGGTCGTTGCCTGGCGGGTAAAAGTTCACTTCCTTGGATATTCAATGAAATATATAAAAAAACTCAACGGACTTGACACATATAACTATTAAAAGTAATGTTGATATGAAGGTATGTCTGTACATACTTAATTCAATTAGTTATCGTATATTTACACTATGTATATAGTATGTGTATGTGTGTTTTTGTGTTACATAAAAAGCAATAAAACAGGAATAATTTCGATGATACTTACTTTTTTTATTTATATACGCCCAGTGGTCGAAATTTGGTTATGATTATTATTGAAAGGAAAACATTTATGAATAAAAATAAATATCTATATATATAATAAAATTGTGACTGATCGCTGTGTGTACATACATGGAAAATATTTGAGAAAAACTATTATTGGGGATCTTTATTAACGCAATGGGACCCAAAACAATGATTTTTAGTTTTTTTGTCTGTTTCTCTGTTTGTCGGTTTGTCTGTTTGTGCGCGCTAATCTTAGAAACGGCTGAACGGATTTGGGTGCGGTTTTCACTAATGTATTGAGATAAGCTTCACTTAACATTTATTTTGTTTGCTTTATTTCAATCGGTTCCTAAATAAAAAAGTTATGTTAATTTAAAGAATCGTCTAGGGGCGAACCAGAGCGAAGCGAGGGTGAGCCGCTAGTCTTGAATATAGACTTCACTTCACACTGTACTAAAGGGAGATTTAACGGTCAACTTACACTGTAGCCAATAACGACTAACTTCATACTGTAGTCTAAATCTGTCGCATCGTAAAAAATTCACTCTCAACATTTTTTTCTCCCTAATGCGCCAAAAAAAGTATAAATCGGTTGACAAACAGAGTAGAAAAAGCTACTGAACTATTTTGTCTTTGAAATATAGATTTCTCAGAGATGAGATATTTTTCCGCACTAAAAAGTATCTTAAATGTTGTCCCGGACAACCAGCTATCACCGTACCAAATGTCATCAAAATCTGTTCAGTGGTTTTCTCGTGATGCGTTCCCAGACAGACAGACAGGCAGACAAAAATACTTAAAATTTATAGATTCAACCCTGTATCGATAATAACAAATAAACATAAATAAATAATAACTATTTCAATAAGATTTTCCAAAAAATATTTAATGTACAGATTCGACTCAGAATTTTATTATATGAAGATTAAAAATTTTCTTACTTTAACCTAATAAAAATTAATTACTTCCCTAATATGGGCATTAAAGCTATACTCACATACATATCTATACTTAAATACTAATATTATAAAGCTGAAGAGTTTGTTTGTTTTTTTTGTTTGTTTGGTTAAACGCGCTAATCTCAGGAACTACAGGGATAGATTTGTTTTTGTCTAAGAACGAACCCGAAGCGAAGCGAGGGTGAGTCGCTAGTATGCACATACATATATGGGCATTACGCCAGTACGCCTAACGTTACGTATAATAAAACGGTAACGAGGTCAAAGTTGTATATTAAATACGAAAAATATTAATATTTAAAGAATTTTTGGTAAGCATTAGAAACCAAATTATGTTTATTAAGTTTCTAAACCACGGCTCTACATTAATGTCTTTGCAGTTTCTTTAGTTGACCTGTACAGGTAAGTCCGATATCCAAGCTGAAGAAAATTGCACCATTGATAGTTAACTGTACTTCAGCTTACCTGTGCAGGTTAGCTGTTCAGGTATATCTAGGTGTTTATAATAAATATTGTAAAAATGGATAATAAATGTTGGGCTCTTTGAAACACCCATATTCTGACTCTATCATCTCCGTGGTAACTATCAAATAATTACATGTTATACAAAGCTTCAAACTTAAAATCATTTTTCATGATTTGATGTGAGATACACTTTATATATAAGATGTGCCTATAACAGAATCGAACTCCTGACCCATTAATTACTGTCTAACAAAATTAATCTATTCAAAATATTTTAAGTACGAAAATGCTATTATTTGTGAGGACAATGGCATCGTCCCGTCCCCATGAGTTATGAGAGACAATGGAATACCATAATATTCTATGGAATTTAGATAATTTATAGTTTGATTTGAATTGCGTATGCGAAGTTGTTTGGTTTGACTAAAATTTTGACACTGGAAATTGCCCATTTTGCTTAACCAAAATGGTCTTCGAACGTCAAAATCGGAATCAAATCAAAATTCTTTGAAATTTTTATAACCTACCACCACTTTTAAAAGACATCGCCGTCATAAAAAAGTGGTAAAGAGTAGCGGTAGCCCAGTGGTAACGCGTTCAATAAAACGCTGGAAACGGAATGTAGCTGGTTCAAATACTGGGTTTCGCACCTCTGATATTTTCATGTGAATCAGTTTCAAATTGATCACCTTGTCTTACGGTGAAGGAAAACATCGTGAGGAAACCTGCATGTCTGAGAGAACCTAGCAAGTTTACGAAAGACATACTCAGTCTGCCCGCACTTGGCCGGCGTGCTCGACTATGGCGTGATCCCCCTCACATTGAAGGGAGGCTCGTGCCCAGCAGTGGGATGTTAAAAAGGGCTGAATACGAATACGATACAACCATATATTTTTGTTAGTAACTAAACCTTATCGACTATATTAGTACTTAGATACTTAATGATTACATCAAGATATTTGAAACTTCTATATATTAATACGTGAAGCAAAAACTTTGTACACCTTTTTACGAAAATTACGCGGGCGGAGAAGTATGAAACCCACACTTATAGTTTATATAGAGAAGGAGTGCAGAATGCTAACATTTTTTTAAAATTATGCATAAAAAAACATTAAATCAATAAAAAAAACAAAACATTACACACACTACCATGTATTTGACACACACACGCATATACATACTTTTGTTTATTGTTAAAGTCTGTGGTCAAATTGAGAATAGATTAATATTGTAATATACGCAAGACAATAAATATATAACGTAATGAATTATGGTTGATTTTCAACCACGCGGCGATCACTAATCTAAATAATTTATTGAATCTAAATGATTTTAATTGATAATTTAATATTGTAAATTAAATGACAAAATAATGACATAAGGTTTGTCAATGGGATTTTGACGATACGTATGGCTTAGTTTGTATGTAGTGATCCTACTTGCTATGCCAGCGGTCGCGAGTTCGAGTCCCGCTGGGGGCATTCATTTTGTGTTATGACCAAGAATGTTTGTACTCCAGTCATGGGTGTTTATATTTATAATATGTATGTATTTAAAGTTATATACGTGTAGTGTATCAACTATCTGGTATCCATAACACAGGCCTCGTAGCTTACCATGGAACTAGATGGTGCTGTGTGTAATTAATGTCCCAAGATATTTATTTATTTATTCTATTTCATTCAAAAAAACTAGAAAATTGCAAACTCTGTCAGTCTGCCACATCATTCTTTCCTATTCGCCGTCGTCGCAATAATTTACTAAAGGATTTAAGTGTTTTAATTATAAATATGACATAAAAAGCCCTACACGTAATGTCCCGTGGGAGTGCTGGTATACGACCCCTCTGGCGCTCCGCCAAAGCCTGAACTTGGCAAGCTACTCATAAATTCTGAATTTGATTGCAAAACTTAAGTTTGTATGCAATAGAGTAAATTTTAGTGTACATAGGCAAATGTAACGATCGTTCTGACGTGAACTGCCACTGTGTTTGTGCATAGATTTTTTTGTAGACGTGTATAAAAACGGGGATTCCCCTAAAATTAAAGTGGGAAGAGGTTGAATTTATTTTGTTCTTTTTAAATAAAACGTTATCTTTTCGGATTTTTTTCTAAATTTATTTTGATTTTGGGTTCCGTTTTGGATGCTTTACAGCAATCATTTTTTTTTAAATCATTGCATATTTTGTGGGTAGAAACTGTTTGTGACAACTATATAATATATAATGATTGCTATAAATCGTACGAAACGTTAGGAATCAAAAATCAAAATAAATCCGCTAAAAATCCGAAAAGATAGTTTAATTTAAAATATCAAATATTCGCGTAAATCTAAGAAAGTATTATGTTCTTTCCTCATTCTGTCAAAGGAAATACGAATGGAAACATAAATTCCGTTCTCCTTCACCTCCTTCAATAAGAACACCTTCACACGCCATGTATTATTTCAGATAACACCTACATATGTTGGCTTTATTTTACGCTGCAATAAAATTTACAATATAAAAAACCTAAATATTTCAATTTAAAAAAATCCACTGAACATTTAGTTATATAAATGACTAGCAACTCATCCTCGCTCCGCTCGGGTTCGTCTCTAATTACGTTTTAACGTTTAGTATAGATTTCTCAGAGATGAGATATTTTTCCGCAGTAAAAAGTATCTTATATATTGACCCGGATAACCAGCTATCATTATACCAAATTTTATCAAAATTTGTCAAGTGGTTTTCTCGTGAAGCGTTCTCAGACAGACAGACAGACAAAAATTCTAAAAACTATAGAGTCGGCCTCTGTATTGATAATAATGACTATTGCAATAAGATTTCCCTAAAAATATTTAACGTACACATTCGACTCAGAAATTTATTATATGTATAGATTAGATTTAACATTTTTTTTTCAAGTCTAACGACAAGTCATTGCGTGATTTGCAAGATTTTTTCGTTAAAAAGAAATTATAGTGTATATCATCAATCTATTTATTATCTTCTATATAAATAAAAATCAATCATCGAAATGTATGTACGCGCATAACTTCCGATCGACTGCACCAAATTGGATAATTCTTTTTTGTATTTGTTATTGTCAGGACAAGTTTTGTATAGAAGAAAATAAAATAAAATAATAATAATAATAAAATAAGATTTTTGTTCTTCTAGAAAGCTAGTTATCCGTATTAATATTATAAATGTGAAAGTTTGTGAGTATGTAAGGATGTTTGTTACTCAATCACGCCAGAACGGCTTAACGGATCTGGATGAAATTTGGCATACAGATAGATTATAATCTGGAATAACACATAGGCTACTTTTTATCCCAGAAAAATGTACGGTTCCCGTGGGATAGGTTTGTTTTTATTTTCTTAGAAGCGAATCCAAGCGAAGCGCCGCTAGTATATAATAAGATATTTGAGTTACGGTGTTGTGGGTAAAACTTTGTACTTTCGTACCGATAAATAACATTTGTATTTTATAGTTAGTTAAAAATTACGAAATCCAATTTTCCACGTGAATTATTTTGAAACGGCGCGGCGGTAACGGTCGTAAATGTGCAGTATAAAATATGCGAAATAATAAACTTGGTTTGATTTCTTTAAGGTTAGGCTTACTTTCTGATACATATGGAGTATGCTGACAATATCTTTCTTTAGTTCCCGTAATATTTTCTTCAGTTCAATACTTTTGTTTTGTGGCTTCTAGTAGTGCCATTTGGGCACAATTTACTTCGCCAGTGTCACGTAGAATGGAGAAGACTAATACTTTCTTAGATTTGCGCGAATATTTGACATTTTAAATAAAACTATCTTTTCGTATGTTTTCGCTGATTTATTTTAATTTTTGGTTCCTTCGTTTCGTTGATTTGCAGTAATCATGGTTACGGGAGAAGTTAAAGGTTTGACATCTCAAAAGCTACTATATAGTTATTATTACAGAAGGTGCCCACCGACAAAATTATACATTGATTTTGAAGAAAAGAAAAATGCCAAAGAAATACCTTATAATTAAAAAAAATAATTAGTGTTGCTATTATACCTTTCTTGTTTTTATTTATGTTGAGAAATACATTTACGCATATCACCTGTAGTCATACCAGACGCTAATGAGAACTTCCCATCCCCCCAACCCTCTCCCACCACGACAAGGTGAACGCACGTTGGGGGGAGTGTTGCTATACCTAGTTTAACGATTTTAAAATCGTTAAACTTTCATATGAACGTTTTTTTTCTGGTCTCATTGTGATGATTGTTAACAGATTTTCATATTTTTCTAAAAAAGTAGGTTATTCACAAATAGTAATATATAAAATTAAAAAAAAAAAACTTTAAGGGTGGAATTACTTTTCAAATCGATTTGAAGTCAGTGCTTACGCTTAAATTTACATTAGAATTAGAATTTTGCTCTCTTCAAATATAACATGACATAAAAATAATTAATAAAATCGAAACATACACACAAACAAACATAAAACACAACATAATACAGTAGGTACTCCTTCCTTTTTGAAGTCGGTAAAGCTTTACCTAAACGTAAAAGGAAATTCAAACACTTGAGTAATAGAAAGCGCTGACATAACAGGGAAGTAATTAGGGGAACCCCCGTACCATAAATCCCCGCTATTGTGAAACCCATAAGCTAATAAGGTGTAAATCTTGCCCTCTTTTCATTGAACAATGTATTGCCTTGCGACAAATTGGTAGAAGGTATTTCATTCATATACAAATTTTATTTGGTTTTATACTTTTCAATCGACTACATACTAACTCTTCACGCGATTTCGCTCGCTTAATCTATTTAGGTATTACTGTTTGGATCCTAAAAATCGTAGTGTGATGTTAGACAGCCTAATAACCTAGGTCCTTAAAAAACGGGCTTAATATGAAAAAAAGACTGATCCAATCTTAATGGTAGTTCCAGAGTTTAGGGCGTTCAAGCAAAAAACAAATGACGCCACGTTTGGCTCAGTTTGTGACCCTACTTGCTGTGTCAGCGGTCGCGGGTTCGAGTCTCGCTGGGGGCGTTCATTTGTGTGATGAGCACTAATGTTTGTACTCCAGTCATGGGTGCTTATATTTGTAATATGTATAATATATTTAAAGTTATATATGTGTAGTGTATCAACTATCTGGTATCCATAACACAAGCCTCGTGGCTTACCATGGAACTAGATGGTGCCGTGTGTTAATGTCCCAACATATATGTAATTAATTAATTAATTAATAAACTCTTTATTGTACACCAAGAACAAAGAAAATAAATATATACACTTGGATAATGTACAAGAGGCGGCCTTATCGCTAAAACAGCGATCTCTTCCAGGCAACCTTTAGGTGTAGGAAATAGTAAACTTTGAGAGGGAAGGGGTGCAAATAATTGAGTTAAATATAATATCATAATATATAAAAAGTAGACTACAAATATTACTACATAAAGATATATGTTTAAACTAATAGATACATATACATATACTTACACACATACACATATATGTATACAAATTTTTCAGCTTATTATATTAGTATAGATACATAACTGATTTGATTTTATTAGTAGTAGTTGATTAAATTTTGATTGTTTATTGGTAGCGTTTACTGAGAAAACCAAGCTCCAAACGATTTCAAACTCTATGTTCCACGTCTAAGGATTTTTAAGGAATGGTATTTGTTAACACGGTGAAGTCTAATATATACTCGTAATATGTTACAGTCAAAACTCTTTCGTGGTCAAAACTACTTTTGACTGACAAAAACAGTTAAAAATAGTTTTGACTGCAGGCCTTGGTCAATAACAGTTTTTACTAGCATATCGGTCAAAACTCTTAAAATTATGGCGCTGTGGTCACTGTTCTAACCTAACCTAGAAAAAAAGAGAGGGTTCTTCTGAGTAACCTTCAACCTACTTATCTCCTTAACTTTTTAAGAGTTTTGACCGATATGCCAGTCAAAACTGCTATTGACCAAAGCCTGCAGTCAAAATTACTTTTGATCAACCTCTTTAGTCAAAAGTAGTTTTGACTAAAAAAAATAGTTTTGACTGTAACATATATAACTCCAGATCTAGAGGTCCTAGATTCTAGACCTGGATCTTCTCACCTGAGTTTGAGAGTGAAGGAGAATCTACTTGTTTTTCCACACTATTGCATTAGATACCTACATTATCTCCTGCGACCATGATCGTCGAAATGAGTCGAAGCGTACGTTATTGATACGGCATCATAAAAGGTACCTACACACATGTCTGATGAAATCTAACAAATTTTTGATAGCAGTCTGAATTCCGCCAACCTGAACTTGACCAGCGTTGTGGGCTATGGTCTGATCCCACTTGCATTGCGAAGAGGCCCACCCCCAGCAGTGGGATAGTGCGATAAAGCAGTGGGATAAAGCTATTATAGCAACCTCATATAGAAATTTTCCCAATACCAACAATAATCATTGAAGAATAGTTCTAACCTCTTTGTTTGTTTATCTTCAGAACGGATAGGACGACTTTGACAGATATTAGATGGCCTAATGGATATGGGATGCACTGAATGGATTGATGGGAGTTTGAGTCATGGGTGAAAACTAGTTCGAAATATTACTTAAACAAAAAATATGATATTATCAAAAAGTATGGTGGGTAAAGTCATTCGCTTTTCAAATAAACAATTAATAACAAAAATAGTTTTATCTCGCTTACTATAAGTGCCAGATCATTAATAAAGACGGACAGTCATTCATTATATAGATATTATATTTAGAATTGTTTTAATAAATCATTCGGTACACCTGTGCCTGTCAGTGTAGGACAGGCCATGAGATAACAGATACACTAAATTATTCTACTCTTGTTTTAGTTTTAAATTTAAAACAATATTATAGTTACTCTGGTTATAAGGTCATAAATTATATAAAATTAATATATAATTTCAATGTTACTGGTGATTTTTTTGTGTGTAATATCGTGAAATATACATAAAAAATATTATCGGATTATCTACCTCCTTTTTTGAAAGTCGGTTTAAAAAAAATGAAGCTTTAAGTTTGTAAAATATTCAAGATATTTTTTTCATTTCATAGGAACCAGTACATGTATTGCAAGTATGACTTGTTGGTCTAGTCGTTAGCCTATACGGTTGCAGATCTAAAGTTCCTGGGTTCGAGACCCCAGTGTAGTTTAAATAGTTTCTGGGTTTTTCTGGCACGAACAACTCAGTGGTAGCCCGAAATTAGAACGTTGGTAGTGTTATACCTTTGTGACTTCGCCTGATGTCTTACCGGTCGAATTGTTCTCCCACTGGACTATATACTATATACTAGCGACTCACCCTCGCTTCGCTTGGGATCGTCCCTAGGTTGGATATAGTAAAATGGATATAGTACGTTATCCTTAAGCGATAGACATATGCCATCGCGGACTTTTTTGTAGACTTTTTTAAGGTGTACAATACTATAGTACATTATTTTGATCTATCTCGTAGGGTTCAGCCAGGGTTTGCAATGTAAGCGCAAAAAAAAGTGTTTTATACATATAAACCTTCCTCTTGAATCACTTTATCTGTTAAAAAAAACGTGTCAAATTACGTTGCGTAGTTTTAAAGATCTAAGTATATATAGGGACAGACAGCGGGATGCGTCTTTATTTTATACTATGTAGTGATAGGTACGTTTTGACGCTTAGTATAGAATGGATAGACTATATGTAGGTATATATATTATGTATACACATGTATGATGAGTTTTATATCCCTTACTTGAGAAATTATTCCCCATACATACTTCCACCCCCTTTCCACTCCCTTAAGGGATGATTTACGTGATAAAAATCATCCTATCTCCTTCCCAGGGTCTCAAACTAACTCTATACTCATCTAAATCGATTCAGCGGATCAAAAGTGAAAAGGTAACAGACAGACAGACCGATAGACAGACAGACAGACAGACAGACAGACAAACAGACACCATAGCTACTCAAAAACAAAAAAAAAACTTATTAGAGAAAAAAGTGTCTGGATTGATTAGTTTCCGAGTTTTTATCCTATAAACAAAGTCACAAAGTACATTTTCTTATAATACCAATATAAACTGTAGATTAGAGGAAGCTTTTACCTACTTTGTAATATAAATTAATAATTTCGCTTACTTACTTTATTTTAGTACACCTGGCACTACGAAGTTATTGAGAGCATCTGAATAGTTAATTATAACGTTAAACTGTTAAGTTACGGCGTTTTACTAAATTATTTATTAGATATTCCCTTAAAAATGTATTTGTACCGGATATTAAGAAAACTTTTTTAAAAGATGAAAGTTCTAGAGGAATTCCTTTAAGTTTTACTGTTTTATAGGAATAGTTTTCATCCAGTGGTCAAAATTCGACCGTAATCATTGTTGAGAATTTGAGGAAAACATATATGAATAGAACTAGCTGAACTCACGGCTTCGCTCGCGATCAAACTACGAAAAACGAAATTTCTTGCAAATATGCCCAAGGAACAAAAAGTTTCATACAAACTTTTATCCCCTATTTCACCCCCTTGGGGGTTGAATTTTGAAAAATCCTTCATTAGTGGATGCCTTCGTCATATGAGGAATACGAGTGCGAAATTTCAATTTGCTAGCCTTAAGGGTTTGGCCTGTGCGTTGATACATCAGTCAATCACTTTTGCCTTTTATGTAATACTAGCAGAACCCGCGGCTTCGCTCGCGATCAAACCACGAAAAAAAAATAAACTCTTCGCAATAAAACATACTTTATTACTTACAAAACTAAGTTCGTGTAAGTTTTATTATTTCTTAAATATATATGGAAAACAAATTAAATTTTAGCGATCGTAACTCAAAATATCCAGTATCTTAAAATATGTATGTTAAGCGTATATTCTGTAAATAAATTTACACTTTAGGTATTTAGCAAGGTCCACTACCTGTGTTTTTTTTTTCACATTTTTCTACTCCATCTTTCCAAAGTTAGAGGAAGAGAACACAATGATACAATCGCATGCAATGTTTACGACTTTAGAATCTTGTAACTCGGCTAATATGGGTTTTTTAACTAACATACTAACAGGCTAACATCTACGTTATTTTCAAAGACCCAGTTCTATGTACACCTGAAGCTTACAGTCTCTCTCTTTCTCCTTCTTTTTTAAGTTGCATATATAAAGTGTCATTCTTATTTTGCTACAGCTTTTTACCCGCGGCTACGCTCGCGTGGACTGAAAAATTTGCTCAGTGTTAATTTTCAGTTCAGTTTTATCCACTTAGGGGCTGAATTTAAAAAAAAATCTACAATACATGTTTGTTTAATTGTATTAAAGAGCATTAATACCAATTTTCAAGTAATTCTGATCATAAACATTTTTTTCCTTATATAAACAGCATAACCCCCTTTTACCCTTTTAAGGGATGAATTTCGAAAAAAAATTATATTTGTATTGTTTTATTCTTCATTTTATAGGTAAATACTATTATTTTCCGTGCATCAATTACAGAGTTTCATACGAACTTTCATCCCCTATTTGACAGCCTTATGGGATGAATTTCAAAAAATGTAAAAATACATATTTATTTAATTGTATTGAAGAGCATTAATACTAAGTTTCAAGTAATTCTAATCATAAATAATTGTTTGCCCATATAAACTTTATCACCCCCTTTTACCCTTTTAAGGGATGAATTTCGAACAAAATCTATATATTTCTTATTTTTCATCTTAAAGCTGAATACCACTTACCGTGTATTTCGCGTTAAGAATAACAGAGTTTCATACAAACTTTTATTCCCTATTTTACCCCCTTAGGGGATGAATTTAGAAAAATCCTTTCTTAGCGGATGCCTACATTGTATAAGGAATATGTCCTCCAAATTTCACGTTTCTACGACCAGCGGATTAGGCTGTGCGTTGATCGATCAGTCAGTCAGGACAAAGCATTTTATGTATATATAGAAAATTTACCCATCCATATAAAAAACTAACTACTAAACAGCATAAAAAAAAAGAAAATCGATTGACAAACAGAGAAGTAAAAGGCACTGAACGATAAACCCGTGCAGTGCCTTTTTTCTTCTATACCTATTTATACAATATATGTATATGTACGTATGTAGATTATATTTTTCAAACAGTTTGTAAGGTATGGAATTCGTCAAAACCAATCAAAATAGTTAAAATTATTAAGTTTTACCAGTACATCCTAACAAGTGAAGGGTCCCATCATCCATATCTTACGATCTATCGTCAAATCGATCTATTAGAAAGCCAAGTGCCTTTTTATGTTGGGAAATATTAATAATAATACCTAAGCTTATTGCTAGGCTTGTTGATGGAAATGTGTGGAATTGACTCATATGCGGGTTATCTACACTGTTATGTTAATAAAATATATGTAGAGTTTCTAGCCTACTGCAATCTGCTGCAGAACTGCTTTCCGAGCCGGTGGTAGATTCCTCACTGACTGACTACACAGACGCTTGAATTGAATTGACGATTCAAAAGTGCTTGTAATAAGTCTAATTGAATAAAGTTTATTTTATTTCATTTCATAGACGACCGAATAAGCTCAGCATTATTCGGAAAAGTTATAAAAAAATCGATTTTTCAGAAAATATACTTATGCGAAGGTAAACTAAAAAGAAAACCTTATGTAAATGCAAAATTTGATTCAAATCGTAAGAACTATTTCCGAGATGAACGATATAAAATAAATATACAAGAATTGCTCATTTAATATTATAAGATAAATAGTGTCATCCAAAGACGCATAAAGCGACAGTAAATCTCTAGTTTAATTACATATGAGATCAGAATACATACATAAATATTCCATACTAGCGACTCACCCTTGCTTCGCTCGGGTTTATCTGTAGGTTGATTCCCCATACAAAATTTAATTACCATTTTCACCTCCTTAAAGGACGATTTTTGGGATAAAACTCTCCTATGTCATTCTCAGGGTCTCAAACTATCTTCTTGCCAAAGTCAAATTTAAAAAAAAATCATCTAATTCGGTTCAGTGGTTTCGGAGCCTATTCGGTACAAACAAACAGACAAAAAATCAAATCTTTTCTCTTTATAATATTAGTATAGATTAGTATTGATATCTGCGCTTGCTGACATCCTATCTATTTTCGTATTTTGTTTTATTTCCTTCAGACGAAACTAATAGTTTATATTACGAAATTAACGACGCAAGTGTACACATCAAAGCTATTTTTGTTTATCCATCTGTCAACATCCGCGATCTCGGCAACTTGAAATAAGATGCAAAGATTAAATGCATCATACGTTTATAATTAATTATATTTGCAAGATTTTGCCTGTCTTTTTGTGTGTGATCATGATTTAGGGCATTTGTTGATACTATCATAAATATTATTTGTTTGTTTATATGGTTATGATATACAGTATATCTAAAGATAAATAGGTCTTTTATGTGTCAAGTGTTGCAATATGGCCTCCCTTCAATAAAAGGGGGATCAGGCTAAAGTCCTTTAGGCCATAATCTATTGCGCTGTGACAATAAATCTCAATGCAATATTGTAATTAAGTAATATTATTTTTAAATGAGCAACTCTTGAGTTTCTCGTCGATTCCTCTCAGCCTGCTTTGCGAGCCGGTGGTAGCTTACTGATGAACATATATTTTCTGCAATTATATAAGCCATTTTTATTTTCCAAATTTCACCCTCGCTTCACTCGGGTTCGCCTCTAGAAAAACAAAAACAAATTTATCCCACGGGAACTGTACATTTTTCCGGTATAAGGTATCAGAATGCCAAATTTTACTAAATTAGGTGCATAAGTTGTTGTGTCAGTTATATAGTTTTTAACTAACCCACGGGAACTCTTTAATTTTCCGGGATGAAAAGTATTTAAAATGTTGACCGGGGATATAAGGTACCACCATACAAAATTTCATTTAAATCGGTTCAACAGTTTCGGAGATTAGCCCGTACAAACAGACAAACAGACAGAGAAACAAAAAAAATTGAAAAATATCTGGATTTGTTCTATTTCTTTTCTTACATCCCCCCAACTCGGTTTTTAGCATTTTATTCTATGTACAGTCATTCTACCTCTACAGTTTTAGTATATGTATAGATAGATGGTATAAAAATCTAAGTAAATTATAGCAATCAGTATTTCTTAATAACGACTAGTGGAGTCACAATTTTGTAGATTTCGATATTTGTTTCATTTTAATGGTCCATGAAATAAACTGTGTTGTAGAAAGTATTCTGTTTATTAAAATATAATTTATGCTTGTATTTTCTATATCGATACATACAATTTAATATTGAACTTTTTTTACTTTCTCATTTATTATCCCACGGGAAACCTCTTATCCCGGGATTAAAAGATATGGTGTCAACGCTAGACTCATAGTTTTAACCGAACAAAATTCAGCATATCGTTTATTTGTATGCAGAAATCAGTCGAATGGAAAAGATAACGTTTGTTCAAAATAGTTACAGCTCATTGCCTCGCTGTGCAACAGTCAACTGTTGATAGATAATAAAAGCAGTTTATCTTGAACTGTAGTCCTTTGAACTGTGAATTGGATGATTGTGGGATCAACTAGGGAATATGCATATCGTTTTGGTTTGGTTCTCATTTTTTTATATTATATGTATAGTACAATACATACTCTTTTTTTTAATGTCCAACTGCAAGGGGTGGGCCTCTCTTCAGTGCGACGTGGATCAGACTGGTCCACCACGCTGGACAATGTGGACGAGATGAGCATGTCTTCTAAAAACTTGCTAGGTTCTCTCAGACATGCGTCTTACTCTCGATGTTTTACTTCATCGTAAAACGAGTGGTTCTGATGATCATAATGATTCGCACATGAAAATATCAGAACGAGATCCGAGATTTGAGCCCATTTGACTCGGTTTCCCGAGCGAGCGCGTTACTACTGGGCTACCACTGCCTAGTATTTTTTATACCTGACAATATTTCATACACACATACAAAACTTAGCAATTATAATAGTAATCCTATAAGCAAAGAATTATGAGTTTTCTATAAATTGATTTTTTTTTCTTCGTGGACAAATTTTTATCAAGGGCTTTTTGATAATGGTTCAATATTGATTACTTAATATATTTTATTGTTTGTTTCAGGTATTTATAAAGGGCTTCTCATGCATGGAGACAAACAATTTTTATATATATGTATTTAAACGTATCTACGGATGAAGACCAGCTTTAACATGAGGTAACTTGATTTCTTGAAAATTATTTCTTAGCTAAAAAAAGCTACCTATATCGAATTGAAAATCATTTAAGTTTGATCATTATTGAAAATTTGAAAGTAAACATATATGAATAGAATGTACCTATCTATATTTAAAAAAAAATAACTAACTGTTTCGAAAGGAAAAGAAAAAGATACTGAACTGTCCGTCCGTCCTTCTGTCAGAGGGCTGTAGCTCATGAACCGTAATAGGTAGAGAGTTGAAATTTTTCACAGGGTATGTATTTGTATTGCCGCTATAACAATAAATACCAAGATGGCGAAATTCACAAAGGCTGCCTGCAAATTAAAAAAAAAACGATTTTAGTAAGGAACCCTTCGTGTGCGAGTTCAATTCACACTTGACCGATTTTTAGAAAGATCATTTCAAATTATGGCCACAGTAAATTAAAAAATGGTGGGTTTTCATATAAATACACCTACTCGATACTCCCTATGTGGAATCTGCCGAATTTTAAGTTTTTAGCATTTAAACTTTCTGACGCCAGATCCAATGCGTGCCAAGTGTTGTCAAGCCAACTCATCTCACACATCCAAATATGTCTAGACTCTATAGGGTATTTGGCTTGGCTTGTGTAGGTTTGCAAGCGCTTGTGGCCGTTCCAATAGTATCTTTTTTTGTGCACAAATCAATGAAAATTTGCGGCAAGTGCTTGTGCTGTTTGTGTTTTTATAGAGTTTGGAAGTTATGGCAAATGGCAAGACCTGATATGAGATTTCGTGATTAAGTGGCATTTCGAACCCAAGACCTACGGCTCTACAGCCACTGTACTGGACCAACGAGACACTAAATTTTATCTATATAAATATGATGAATGCAAGTCCTTTGTATTCATCAAATTTAATTTTTCCATGACACAATAAAAACCATGACGTTACCAAGAGGTCCTCAAAAGTTAATAAATCAATGGCGTCGTCATCACAACTGCGTATATTTTTAAGGATCGATAATTAACCTTAAAAAAGTTCGTTGTCCTCCAGATTTTCATATTAAATACAGATCACTTGTAACTGTATAAAATGTAGGAAATCGATTTTAGCCTATTACTGATCTTCTCGTCTCTTTTGATACTCATTGTATCGATTTGATATTTTGTAAGTAAATGAAATTCGGACTATGATATCATCTCGACGACAAGTTTTGCTCAGTTTGTAGTGACCCTACTTTCTGTGCCAACGATCGCGGGTTCGAGTCCCACTAGGGGCATTCGTGTGATGAGCATGAATGTTTGTACTCCAGTCATGGGTGTTTGCATGTATTTAAATTTATATATGTGTAGTGTATCAACTATCCTGTATCTATAATACAAGCCTCGTAACTTACCATGGAATTAGATGGTGCTGTGTGTTAATGTCCCAACATATAAAGATAAAGATCTCACTGATCTGGTGATAGAGCCAGGAGGAGGACCGTGGAACTATTCCAAGCCAAGTGAAATCTTCAACTTTAAGCTCATTTAGTTAGTTTTGAGAGTCCTCATATTCAGTCATTTTTTTCCCACAATAACTTATGCTAATATAATGTTATTTTTTAATCGTAAGCTCTTCCATTTTCATTTGATATAACTAACAAAAGTAGTAACTTTTAACAGTAAAACTTTTTTAAATAACATTCTTTTTTCACCCGAGTTTACAAAAAAAAAATTGCTTAATTCATACGAATGTTTGCGAAAGTAACTTTGTCTATTTGTCTGTCTGTTACCTTTTCACGCTTAATCCGCTGAACCGATTTAAATGGATATAAAGATACCGATTTAAATGGATATAAAGATAGTTTGAGACCCTGGAAATAACAGGATAATTTTTATCCCAGAAATCATCGGAAGGTGCTGAATAGGGGGGGGGGGGGGGGGGGTGGAAGTTTGTATGGGGAATCAATCATTTTTCAAATACATAAGGGATATAGGACTCATCATACCTATGTATGTATATATAGTCTACCTATTCCATATTAAGCGTCAAATCGTATCTAGGGATGAACCGGAGCGAAGTGAGAGTGAGTCGCTACTGTTTATATATGTAAAGCTAGGGTATGTACCTAGTATATAAATAAGATGAGATTCCACTAAATATCATATGACAGACCGACATACATCACGATTCTAATCGCGTCGATGTCTTTGCCAAAATGTCGCTCGGATATCAACCGGCGTCACATCATTAGTTGTACGACGTGTTACATCATGTATGTAATTAAAAATATTTTTGACCGACTTTTAAAAAGAAGGTTGTCGAAAAATATTCGTGTATGTGTCTGTGCCTATGTTACGTTATATCATTGGCAATAGGAAATCAATTTTTATATTTTTTTAATGAGGAACGTTTCTCTATATATGTACACTTATATTATAAAGAGGTAAAGTGTGTACTGTGTAAGTTCGTATGTAGCGGCTAATCTCTGAAACCACTGATCTGATTCGGAAAATTCTCTCCCCACTTGTACAATAGAAAGCTACATTACCTCCAAGCTACTATAGGCTATTTTTAAAAACATGAGTTGCTAGTTCCATATAAATTACTAAAGTAAAACTGCATTCCTAATATTGGATAATAACGTTTAAAGTAATTTTGAAATCGAAAATTTAGATAAGCAATAACGAATGAGAATCGTAAAATCGTCAAAAGGGCATAAACTCGAAGTTTTACTAGAAGCCATTGAACAATTCCCCTATTCACTATTATATTATCATATTATTATATTATCATATTATTATATTATCATTAGAATTTCACTTACAAACTTTAAAATCGATTAAAAATAGGTTAAAATCGATTTCCAACTTTTGATTATTTCAGTATACTAGCGACTCACCCTCGCTTCGCTTCGGGTTCATCCCCAGACAAAAACAAATCTATCCCACAGGAACAGTACATTTTTCCGGGATGACAAATAGCCTATAGCCTTCCTCAGTTAACGGGCTATCTAATGCAAAAAGAATTTTTTAAATCGGATTGGTAGTTCCTGAAATTAGCGCGTTCAACCAAACAAACAAACTCTTCAGCTTTATAATATTAGCATAGATTAAAACATAAGCAATTTTTGAAGCAGGCAGGCAGGCATTCATCAGTTTAAATTTTTAGGTTTCGAATGTGAAAATGCAAATAACTTTGCCGATATAATTAAACTTACTTATCGAAAGACACGCTCATCAAGATGTCACTGTAAATTTATTTTCACGTCTCACGTGACGCTTAATATCCGCGAGAGCAATAAGAGCGTCTAATTGTCTTCAAAATTAGTTTCAAAGAAGTTGTAATTAAAAGTGATAAAGCTTGGAAAGGGTTTGAAACTAGAAAATGCGAAGAGATGTGTCTAATAATGTCAAATGAACTGGTTAAGAGTGTCAGGCTTCATCAGATACTGTCATAAATTTTGAATCTGTTAGGACTAATTAATTTTACAAAAGTCAAAATTGTGTTTTTAATAAAACTATCTTTTCGGATTTTTTCGCGGATTTACTTTGATTTTTGGTTCCCGACGTTTAGTTTTATTTAAAATGTCAAATATTCGTGTAAATCTAAGAAAATTAAAAAAAAAATATGTTTTTATATCATTTGCTGTAGAAACTTTTGTCCCATGGAATCAAAGTGCTGAGTACTTCTTAAGACATAATACCTCGTCTTATCGCCTCTACTGGTGACAGGAGAGATGTTCTCGTTTTCCGCCCAAAGAACCGACATTGCCATTCAGCGAGGGAATGCGGCTAGCATTATTGCCACTATTCCACGCAGACATGACTTGTACAGTAATAACTAAGTGTACATTTGTTTTCTATATATAACTAGCGAATCACCCTTGTTCCGCTCGGGTTCGTCCCTTCTTACGTTTTAACGTTCAGAAATAAGATATTTTTCGGCAGTAAAAAGTATCCTATATGTTACCCCGGATAACTCGCTGTCACAATACCTTTCATAAAAATCCCTCCAGTGGTTTTTCTGTGATGCGGTAACATACAGACAAAAATTCCAAAAACTATAGATTCGGGCTCTGAATCGATAATAATTTCGATTTCAATCAGATTTTCCAAAAAAAAAAATTTATGTACAGATTCGGCTTAGTTACAATTTTATTATATGTATAGATTAAGTATATTTGTAATTTTCTTTATTGTAAACTTTACAATAACTTGTTTTTAACTAAAAAGGTACAGCCAATTTTAAATAACTTTAAATGAAATCATTCTAACTTAATCTATACATATTATAAAATTCTAAGCCGAATCTGTACATTAAATATTTTTTGGAAAATCTTAGTGAAATAGACATTATTATCGATGCAGAGGCCGAATCTATAGTTTTTAGAATTTTTGTCTGTCTGTCTGTCTGTCTGTCTGTTACCGCATCACGGAAAAACCACTGGACAGATTTTGATGAAATTTGGTTATCCGGGTCAACATATAGGATACTTTTTATAGCGGGAAAATATCTCATCTCTGAGCTAAACGTTAAAACGTAACTAGGGACGAACCCGAGCGGAGCGAGGGTGAGTTGCTAGTGGTAAAATAAATATATCTAATAAATAGACAAAGACAAAACAGTTCAGTACCTATTTCTCCTCTGTTTGTCAAACGATTTTTAAAACTTTGAAAAAAAAATGATCAAACTTTTTTTGCATATGAAATGAAATATATACTACTAACTACTTATTCTATTTGACAAATTCTTTTTACATTAGATAGCCCGTTTATTGAGGAAGATTATAGACTATATATATCATACTAACGGCTCACTCTCGCTTCGCTTTAGTTCGCCTCTAGCAAAATAAAAACAAACCTATCTCACGAGAACCGTACTTTTTTCCGGGATAAAAATTTCATCCAAATCCGTTCAGCCGTTTTGGCGTGAAAGAGCAACAAATATACATCCATACATTCTTACAAACTTTCGCGTTTATAATATTAGTAGGATAATATAATATAGTCTATCCATTCCATACTAACCGTTAAAACGTACCTAGGAACGAACACGAGCGAAGCGACGGTGAGTCGCTAGTATGGATATATAGTCCCAGTCGAGTAAATATGAGGAAACAGAACCTCATCTAAAAACGCTAAGCTGTCATTGCATCAAACAATAATCCCCGACCCACATACAAACGGGTCGAATGGGGTCGATACCGTATTAGAAGCCTTACACTGAAGCCCTTTATACTTTTGAAGTGTTAACCGACTTTGCGACTTTCTTTTTAGGGTTCCTTAGACAGAATTTGTGGATTCGATCTATTTTGTCTAATCATTTTTACTCTATTTTAAAAACAAAACTTTATTTGTAAGGATTATTAAACGTATGTATATAGAAGAAGAACATTTTTTTCGGTTTTTATTAAGTATTAGCGACTTACCCTCGCTTCGCTCGGGTTCGTCCTTACGTTTTAATAGATTTCTCAGAGATGAGATATTTTCCAGCAGTAAAAAGTATCTTAAATGTTGACCCGGATAACCAGCTATCATAATACCAAATTTCATCAAAATCAGTCCAGTGGTTTTCTCGTGATGCGGTAACAGATAGACAAACAGACAAAAATTCTAAAAACTATAGATTCGACCTCTGTATCCATTATAATGACTATACTTCATCGTTGAAAATTTAAAGAAAACATATATGAATAGAATTTAGAAGTATATAAAAAAATGTTTCCAATTTTTTTCATTGATAACACAAAAACCGGTTGATAAAGAGTGGAGAACAAGGTACTGCGCGGTCTTTGCCCATTTATTTAGATACAGATAAATAAAATTGGAGTGTCTGTTTGTAATGTCAAAATAGCAGCTTTTTACTGAATGCGTATGAACTTGTATAGGGTACTTATAAGAAAAACACAACTTTTAAAATTTTTGTCGGTCTTTCTCTCTGTCTGTTTGCTCCAGCTAATCTCCGAAACGGCTGGACCGATTTTAACGGGACTTTCACTGGCAAATAGCTGATGTTATAAGGAGTAACTTGGCTACTTTTATTTTAGAAAAATAATTAGGATTCCGCTCAAAAAAATTAAAACGTACCTAGGGACGCACCCGAGCGAAGCAAGGGTAGATAACTAGTATATAATAAATAGAAAGAAAGTCTATCTAAGGGGCTTCTAGAAATGAATCATCTTTCAAAGGCCTATAACCATTAACGAGCTACACAGAGTTACGTCGTAGCATGTCTACGCATCTGCTACGATAGTGTATGGCTCTACGTTAGTTCCACTTGCTTCAAAATTTATACTTGCTTTCGCACTCGGTGTCTCTCGAGATTCTGTTATATGTTCACTAGTTTCGAAGTGCGGTTTTGCTCATGTTTAAAATCAATAAAATTGTCTGTTTTACTCAGGAATAGCATAGCTTTATATAGATTAAAGAATTGAAATCGATTAATTTATTCTTGAAATTATTGGCTACGAAACCCTAAAAATACAAAATTATGTTAATTATGGTATAACTGTTACAATTTTATTAGCATGGATTAATAATATTTTTTATTTGTATAAATATATACCCGCACTTGGCTAGCTTGGTGGACTATGTGGTAGGGAGGTCCACCCCCAGTAGTGGGACGTTAAGATGGGCTGAATACGTACATAAAACTAAAATTGTCATATACAGTTCTACAAACGCAACAAAATTTTTAAAATCGATTATTCTTGAAACTACTATCCTACAAATCGTTTCATAAACACCAAATTGTCTCTCAGAGATTACTCTTAGCTTTTTTGGGCAAACATCGATCAAAAAAGTACTAGATACACAATCAGCGAGAAAAAATGACCTCACCGAATGAGCGCTCATTTGAACATTTGAGCGCACTTTTAATTTTTTTTTGTGAAAACAAGTTTAAGCATTACATTTAAGGTTCAATTTACATTGTCGTATATTTATTTCAACTACAATAATTATCTAAACACAATTAGTGACAGTTTTAAGAAAACTTTTGCATGAGATTGTGTATCTAGTACTTTTTTGATCGACGTGTACAAAGTATTTATCTATTTTTTAGTTTTCTACTAGCGATATCTATTGTTGAAAGTTAATGTTATTGACGATTTTAACTAAAAGAATAGAACTATCTTTTTGGATTATTTATATAAAATAATATAAATACAATATAATATAAAATGATATAAAATAAAAAAAAAAAAAATTAAAAATAAAATCAACAAATATTGTAAGGTACTCTGGTGCCATTTTTAAAATTTTCAAAATCATTTTTGTAAATTATGGGTAGGCACTGTCTGTAACAAGTATATATGCCTTTGAGATGTCTAAAACCTTAGTCTCTCCCGTGACCATGATTGCTGTAAAGCATTCGAAACGTCGGGAACCAAAAATCAAAATAAATCCGCGAAATAATCCGAAAAGATAGTTTTATTTAAAATGTCAAATATTCGCGTTAACCTAAGAAAGTATTAAAAGAATAGAGTCGCAGACTAAAGTTAGTCATTGCATGTTTTAGGAAGTACATTATTTTAAAGAGGCTGCTTCATCATTTTTGAAGTATTTTATCTCAAGTCCTGGCACACCAGCTATCGATGATCTACAGCACTTGAAATACTTGGCAAATCACTGTGGGATTATAACCCTTATCTTTTTAAGAGTAAAGGTCAAAACTCTATACAAGAAGCACTTATCGACCCCTTAGAATGTATTGAATTTTAAGTACCGAAAACCGCTGAGTAGATGTTTAAATTTGAATTTAATTTTAAACTATCTTTATCGCAAAGGATGTGTGTTGTTGCGTTTTTACAAGCTTTTTGAAGTAAAACTTCTTTAGCCGTGACTGAGGGGTAAGCGAAGATCAAATTTATTATTAATAATTTAAAAATATATTTATTTATATTTTTATAAATTTATAAAAATATATATTTATTTATATATTTATATATTATTATTAATTTTTAAATTATTATATTTTGATTTGTTTTAATGTAATTACTGTATCTGCCACAGCGTCAAAGAAGTTTTACTTCAACCTGGCGTAAAGGTTATTTTTGTTGATCGATAAGTGGATGCCTGCAACGAATAACATTGTAACTATTGTTTCACTGGTTTTAAATTTGTATTATTGGGATATTATTAGCTACTAACGACTCACCCTCGCTCCGCTCGAGTTCGTCTCTAGTTACGCTTTAACGTTTAGTATAGATTTCTCAGAGATTAGATATACTCCCGTAGTAAAAAATGTCCTATATGTTGACCCGGATAACCGCTATCATCATATCAAATTTCATCAAAATCTGCCCTGTGGTTTTCTCGTGATGCGGTCACAGACAGACACAAAAATTTTAACTAAACTATAGATTCGGCCTCTTTATCGATAATGAGGACTATTCCAATAAGATTTTCGAATAAATATTTAATTTACAGATTCGACTTAGTTAGAATTTTATTATATGTACGAATTTTAAATATTTTTCAATATTGACATGCAATGCTGTTCTGTTCTTTGCAAACGTTGAAATATGATCTTCAAATGATAAGACCTAAAAGGCTGAGTAGAAGCTTGTGTGTATGTTTGTTACTTATTCATATATATATATATATATATATATATATATATATATATATATATATATATATTTACTTATGTATATTGGTAGGTCACAGAAACACTATGACCGGAGTACATAGGCTACTTCAATAAAATGTTTTAAAAGGTGACGATACCTGTACATAATATATATTGCACAAAAAATCACTTAAGAAGACGTAAGTATAACAAGTCATCTATAAAACAAAAAATATGTTTTTAAATTTATAACATACTAGCGACTCACCCTCGCTTCGCCCGGCTTCGTCCCCTGAATTTTCCCGAAGGTTGATTCCTCATACAAACTTTCATCCCCATTTACATCCTCTTAAGGCTCAAGGATAACAAAAAATCCTATGCCCTTCCCAAGGTCTCAAACTATCTACTTACCAAATTTCATCTAAATCGGTTCAGTAGATCCAGAGATTACCTCCAAGAACTTCCCAAACTCACAAACTTTACCTCTTTATAATATTAGTATAGACATATTATATATGTAGACACGTTATTATATATCAAAAATTACATCTTGTAGCTTGTACAATAGATTAATTCATACTATAGATATAAAGAAAAGTCGATGTTTTATATCAAATCGCAAAAGGCATTACAGCGAAGAAAAAGTATAATATAATTATGATAACTATTCAAGCTAATGATTCAACAGTCGGCTCTCGGACTATAATTTTAATAATCGATTCAAGTAAATCTGCTGGAAACGGCGATTCTATACTCCGGGGGACGTTTAACAAATCAATGACCCCGTCACTTACAGGTCATGAGGGTTTAGGGGGATGAAATATGATCGGTCATATTTTATTGTCATACGCACTGTATGGGATGCTGAGTAAAACTATCTACATATATGTAAATATAATGTAAGATGTACGTTCGTACATAGTTTTTTTTTTAAATAGTTTTTGAGTATACTATGAACAGTATTGAAAGAATTAAATGTAATTGGATAGACTAAATTTGATAAAACTTTGTTACTATTCGACGACACTTTTGGCTCCGTTTACAGTGACCCTACTTGCTGGGCCAGCGGTCGCCGATTCGAATCCCGCTGGGGGCATTTATTTGTGTGATGCGCAAGAATATTTGAACTTCAGTCATGGGTGTTTATATTTATAATATGTATGTATACGGTACTTATAAGAAAACAACATTTTTTAAATTTTTGTCTGTCTGTCCGTCCATCCGCCCGTCTGTCTATTTGTTCTGGCTACTCTACGACACGGCTGGATCGTTTTTGACGGGACTTTCACTAGCAGATAGCTGATTTTATAAGGAGTAATATAGGCTTTTATTTTGAAAAAAGAATCAGACTTTCCATCAAATAATAAAACCCATGAAATTATGAACAAAATCCGCGTACCTAGCGAAGGACGCAACCGAGCAAAGCGAGGGTAAGTCGCTAGTAATATTATAAATACAAAAGGCGCATAAATACATCATAGTCATCCATTAAATAAAAGCAATTTTTTAATATTATTAATACATACAGATATATACTACATTTTTATATATCAATAACTAAATCCAAACTGGAAATAATATCTATTTTAATAAACGATTTGACCTAAATATCGATTATATTATTTTTAGTCGATTAATCGAATAGTCATAATAAAGCCTGAATCCAATTTAATCTGTGATGAGGCTAAATTCATTTTGAATGTAATATTGCATTACGTTCAGATGGATGGTCTTTTATTTTAAATTTTAAACTATTTATCGCAAGCAATTCCGCTCGTGTAGTACACTAAAAATTAAGTAACAAAAAGATCTTATTTATTTATTTGTTTTATTTTAATTAATAAGGTTTGCTAATTTTATAATTTTAATATATCTCATATATTAAAATTGGTCAAAAATGTTTTTTTTTTTTCATTTTAAATTTATTAATTATCTATACTAATATTATAAAGCTGAAAAGTTTGTTTGTTCGTTTGTTTGGTTGAACGCGCTAATCTCAGGAACTACTAATCCGATTTGAAAAATTCTTTTTGAGTTAGATAGCCCGTTAGCTGAGAAAAGCTATAGGCTATATATCATCATGCTACTACCCAAGGGAACGGAGCAGCATTAATGATTTTGTTTGTGTTGGTTTCAAAAAAATCACTAGAAATAATAATCTGCTCTGAGAGGTGATTTTTTTTAATTTACACAAGACCTTTGAGATACCTGAACAGTCAAAACATTCATAAAAAAATTAGAACATACAAAAACCCTCCTCCTTTTTAGAAGTTGGTTTAAATAGGGAAGTAAAGCAGTGGACAAAAGCGAGTTAGTTAGCCTCGCTTTGTATATCGTGTTACTATTGTATACGGTGTCGTGTGACGACCACATAATGACAAACATCCGTACTGTACATATACTATATCTATATTAATATATAGAACTGAAGAGGTTTTTATTTAATACTTTCTTAGAATTCAATTCAATTTTTTAATTTCATGGCTTCTAGGGATGCCTTTGGGCACTTACTTCGCCAATATCGCGTAGAATGGAGAAGACACGTTATATATAGAATGACCGGTAAAAAAGGAGAAAAAAACATTAATCTGATTACATACACTAAAATTAAATTTTATTACTTTTTATTTAGTTACACAGAAATCTACATATTTGAGTAAACAAAAACATCAACAAACATTTAACGGGAGAATGAGACGGGGGACTTTAGAAGGAAGTACGTCATAGATAGGATACCTACTGTATTTTGGGACAGTGCCTTCGTCACGATCACATTCACACAGAGAGTGATCCCTGATTATAATCTTTGCTAACTTTTCTTAGATTACACGAATATTTGTCATTTTGACATTTATTTGACATTAGTATTGAGCCACCGGTAGCCATGTTTGCTGTACAGTATTCAGATTGTTGATAACAAAAAATCAAAATGGTACCGTGGAAATATCCCAAAAAATAGTTTTATTTAAATATTTGTTTGTTGGAAAGCGCTTACCTTTGCAATCATCAATCAAATTTGAGAAATTATTCTTATATTTTGATAATCTGTTAAGGAAAATTATATGTATGTTAAAATCATAACAATGTATAAAATAAAATCACTCGACGTCCCTTAAATACTTACATAAATAAAATACGCAAACGAAGCACCATGCAAAGTCTAGTAAGTTTTTTCTACAAACTCTCGTCTATACAGATAAATAAAATTGATGTGTCTATGTGTAATGTCAAAATAACAGCTTTTTATTAAATGCTTAAGAAAGTATATAGTAAACGGTACTTGTTAGAAAAAAAAAAAAACAAATTTTTAAATTTTTATCTGTCTGTTTTTCCGGCTAATCTCCAAAACGACTGAACTGATTTTTACGGGACTTTCACTGGCAGATAGCTGATGTTATAAGGAGTAACATAGGTTACTTTTATTTTAGAAAAAGAATTAAGGTTCCAACGCGCAAAAAAAGTACGTAAAACTCATAAAATTGTGAACAAAACCCTTACAACTTTCCAAATTGTAGGCCATCTCTTATTGATGTCATGTTCGTCTCTAACCCCAATTTTGTAATTTCTCATGGTCAGCTGACTGCCCCTTTTTCTCATCACGATTTAATCTACCTTGCATATAAATTGCGACCTCCCAAAGTTAGAGGCAAAATAGTTTTCCAGCGCAATTTTAAGCATATGGATCTGGAACGCTTAAGGGAGGATGTTAGGAACATAGATTGGTCGTCTGTATTGTCTTCCACTAATATCGACTGTATGGTTAAATCACTAACTACCGAACTGATTAATTTATATGATGTCCATGCTCCTGTTAGGCCAGTTAGAATGAAACATGCTCCTGCCCCATGGTTAACGCCAGTCATCAAAAGGACTATGGCTAAACGTGACAGGGCCAAAGTTAAAAACAAAAAATATCCATCTCAGGAAAATCTTAATGCATACAAGAAACTTCGCAACATCTGCAACAGAATGTGTAGGGATGCTAAGCGTCGCTATATTCACTCCACTATTCAGGATCTTTGCCAAGCGCAAGTTTGGAGATTCTTAGAGTCGCTTGGCGTGGGCAAAACTTCGGATACCCACGAGGTATCAGAGGATCTTAATACACTAAATTCTCATTTTGCAACTTCACCTATAATTTTAAACCCTCAAGTGAAATCCGATACCCTTAAATATTTATCTCACGTTGTCCCACCAGACTTTCTCCCTTTCTCATTTAAATCTGTCTCTGAAGACATTGTCAAGAAGTGTGTCCGGTCTATATCGACGAAAGCCATTGGAAGTGACAATCTTAGTCTATATATGATACTTCCCGTGTTGGAGGACATAGCACCAGTGATCACCCACATTATTAATTTTTCACTATCCTGCAATGTTTTTCCTTCACTGTGGAAGAATGCCTTCATCATCCCATTACCTAAATCCTCTAATCCTACCTGCCCTACCCAATTTCGCCCTATATCAATTCTTCCTATCCTCTCCAAAGTCCTAGAATCTATCGTTAACAGCCAACTTTACACTTACCTCACCTCGAATAATTTGTTATGTCCCTTCCAGTCAGGCTTTCGTCCTTTTCACAGCACTGTTGGCGCGCTACTGAACATCACGGAGGACATTCGGTTCGCCATGGACAACACCAAGCTCACTGTAATGGTTCTGCTTGATTTCAGTAGCGCGTTCAGCTCTGTTGATTTCGACATACTTCTTGGCACTTTACGTACTGTTAATATGTCCCCTGCAGTAATAAATTGGTTCCAATCATATCTTTTCGGGCGCCGGCAGCGTGTGACAGCCAATGATAACTTTTCGTCATGGTTGAATCTTACAGCTGGTGTTCCCCAAGGCGGCGTACTTTCCCCACTACTTTTTTCTATTTTCATTAATAATATCTCACATGTCATTTCTTCTCCCTACCATTTGTATGCAGACGACTTGCAGATATACCGACACTGTAATTTGATTGAGTTGCCCGAGGCTGTTACGGCTTTGAACGATGATTTAGCTGCGATCCAAAATTGGGCTGAATCTTTCGGTCTATTAGTAAACCCCAAGAAATCGCAATCTATAATTATTGGTAGCAGCAGACTACGAAGCAAAATTGACTGGACCTTAGTACCTGATATTCTGTATTCTGGAGTGCCTATACGTTACTCGGATAAGGTGAGAAATTTAGGTCTCATCATTGACTGTAACATGTCTTGGGCACCTCATATTAATGAACTAAGTAAACGTATGCATTTTTCTTTTCATTCTCTCAAGCGTCTCCAATACTTTCTCCCATTCAAAACCAAAGTTATGCTAGCGCAATCCATCCTATTACCCATTCTCGACTACGCCGACGTCTGCTACCTGGATGTGACAGAGGAGCTACTTAATAAACTGGAGCGTCTTCAGAATCTCGCCATACGATTTATCTTTGGCTTGCGGAAATATGACCACATCTCTGACTTTCGTGCTCAACTGAAGTGGCTCCCCATCCGTCTTCGCCGTAATATGCACATCCTTTCACTCCTTTATAATATCCTTAAAAATCAAAATTTCCCTCCCTACCTTCGTTCCCGTTTTAACTTTCTACCAATCCCAACACGTTCCAGGAGGTCTTGCACTGCTTATATGCTTGACATTCCTAGGAGCAACACTAAATTCCAACAAAATTCTTTTTCTGTCCATGCCGCAGTACTATGGAACCAACTACCCAAAACCATCCACGAGAGCCCATCTATCCATATCTTCAAACGTAAATTAAAAAACTATTTACTAGCACAAACATAGACAAGTATCAATCAGCACCTTTTTCTGTTTTCATATTTTATATATTATATATGTGTATGTATATGTATATGTATATGTGTATGTATATGTATATGTATGTGTATATGTATATATGTATGTATAAGTAGAATCTTTACATTAAGTATTATGTATATATGTGTAGTATTATATACTTTTATCAGTAATATATTATGTATATGTTATCATTACTTTTATTTTACTTTTTTTTTTTGCACTATATCGCCCGCTGACATCTTCTTCCACATCCAGAGGTTGACTGGAAGAGATCTCTTTTAGAGATAAGTCCACCTTTGTGAACTATGTTTATTGTTGTTTTTTTTTTCTGTATCGCATCTAAAGTGCAATAAAGAATATAATACAATAATGAACGTCGAAAAATACACGTCTAGTTACGCGGATAGGAAGTAGTAAATATACCTATATAAATACAAACTTTCGCATGTGAACTCGCATATTGTTATGTTTTGTACATGCTTAAACTTATTATTAGTATTTTCAGTAACAGATAGACACTTCGATTTTATTCTCTTTCTATATATACAAAAACAACCCCAAACAACCCCATCTCATGACTCTGGATTTTATTTCCAAATTATCAGGGCTCTTCGAAAGTATGAACATAAAATGGCGCGCCATGGCGAAAGGAAAATTCCTTCATTTTATTTCAGATTGACATTTATTATCTACGTTGTTTTAGATATTCTGACTCAGAAACTTGTTGGTTTAAATTGAAAATGTCAAAAAACTGGTCAAGTGTGAGTAGAAATTATGTGTTTGAACCTTTTGTTTATTTAAATAGTTTTTATTTAAAAAATGAATGCGTGTAACCTTTACGCGCGGTTGAAGAACATAAAACTGCTTTGGCGCTGTGGCAGATACCGCAATTACATTAAAACAAATAAAAATATAAACATAATAATTCTAAAAAACTATTAGTAATAAATATTCATTTTTATAAGCGATAATTATTATAAAATTATTAATAATAAATATATACATATGTTTTTAAATAATAATAATTTATTTTTTATTATTCCAATGTATTAGCCTCAGTCACATCTAAAGAAGTTTTATTAAAAAAAAAATACTAAGCTTATCCCTCAGTTACGCCTAAAGAAGTTTTATTAAAAAAATGTATATATATACAGGCACCGCTCCATTTTCACAAATTTTATTATCAACAGTAGCTTATGTGTTACTTCAACTCTCTGTCTATCTCTGTATATGAAAATTTATCTGAATCTATAAAGTCGTTTCGATGTGAAGCAGTTACAAGTATAACACTTGACCTCACAACACATAAGCTGACTATACTTAACTGTTAGTGCTTTCTTAGATTTTCGGATTTTGTCGCTTTTTTATTTTATATTTTGACTAGCGAGTCACCCTTGCTCCGTTCAGGTTGGTACGACTTAAGGTTTAGTATAGTTTCTCAGAGATGAGACATTTTCCCGCAGTAAAAAGTATCCTATATGTTGACCCGGATAACCAGCTACCATCACACCAAATTTCATCAAAATCTGTCCAGTGGTTTTCTCGTGATGCGTTCGATATGCAATATTCATGCGCGAATATGGTCTTCGCTACATACGGTATTCCGTATTCACCATTGTCTTCATATAAAATCTTAGAACCCGACTGCAACGTCATCTACCGAGTCCAATTATAAATCTAAACCATTCAAGGGCCCACTTAAACACACAAAAATATTTATTTATTTATTTAAAAAGTACACTAACAACACACATATTAAAACATTTATATACATTTAGAATACATTAATCAGTAATCAGATATGTATGTCTTTACAAGTGTACGTAACATTCGCTCTAATTACATAATCAATAGTATACATAAAATCATAATAAATCCATAATATATAATTAACAAATACAATTCAAATACAATAACAATGATTCATAATAAGTCAACACCTGTCAGCTAAAATAATTAATTTAAATAATGTAAAAAAAGAAAAGTCAAATAATATACCTAAGTCAAATAAAAAATCGATCAAATAATAACTACATGTCCATCAATCATGTCCATCAAATATTCGTCAAAATCAGTAGCGGTTTAGAAGGAGTTCAGTGACATACACACGTACGGAAGAATTGTATACACATTGTATGTACATATAAAGATAAAGATGCCGTTTTATACTATTCACTTACAGAATAGTTTATTACTGATTTGAACTTTCGACCTGATCCTAACAGTGGTATATTAGATATCTATACATAAATATAATCATTAGTCTGTGTGTCTGTAAAACGATTCTTGGGGTAAGGCAATAACAATAAGTACTTGCAATGTCATGAAATTAAGTTTTGAGGTTGCAAACCATACTTTCAACGGTACTCTAATAGTGTATTGTTAGATTTTGCAGTTAGAGTTTACTGTGACATTACACCGCAGGTCATCATAAATATACACCTAACACTCGGATTGTCTTACATCTTAAACTATTATAAAGCCTAGTGTATGCTCAATTCATCGAATTTCAACTATAATAATTATAAAAAATATAATAACTTTTTCTAACTTTTCTTGATAACATTAAATCTCAAAATAGCTATTTAACAAAAAAAAACTCTCATCCCTCATTCCTCTATCATTCAGCTCTCTTTAACATCCCACTGCTGGAGGTGGGTCTCCCTCAATGCGAGAGCTATCAACCTACAGTCCACCAATTTGGCTTTACATGTCATTCAAAAACTAGTTAGGTTTTCTCAGACATGTAGATTTCCTCACGATGTTTTCCTTCACCGTAAGACAAGTGGTAATCATGTTGGAAATGATTCGCACATGGGAATATCAGAGGTTCGAGACCCGGGATTTGAACCCACTTCACTTGGTTTTCCAAGCAACCGTACTACTACCACAGTATAATATAATATGTGAAACTTGGAGTTATATTAATCTCGTCTGGAGAACTAAAATAGGATTGTGTATTGATCTTTACTATTGAGACTACAAAGAGAGCTGTGCCTCTAATGCCTTTTAAGTTTGTTTAAATGTACTAGAGTTCGCCCAGTGTCCAAAATTCGACGATAAAATCATTATTGAAAATTTGACAAAAACATATGTGATCGGATTTTTTGCGGATTTATTTTAATTTTTAGTTCCCGACGTTTTGAATGCTTTAGAAATCATGGTCACGAGATAGAGATACATATTCGCGTAAATCTAAGAAGGTATTATGTGAACCACTACCAATAATACTGAATAAAAAAAAATTACGTCGGTAGAGTTGGCCTTCAGATGGTAAAGTGTAAATCCAATATGGCGGACTCCCATAGATGGAGGACTCTTTTTCTATGCACCTTCATATGGATATCGAATGAAAGGGTTTGCTGAGAAGAATACGAAAATTTAAAAACTTTTAAACCTACTAAAAATATTATTTAAAAAAAATCTAAAAATTATCCTACGCCTGATAATTTATAATCATCTCATTCTCTCGTAGGTTACTTTTCTGAAGTTTCATTTCTACCGTGTGTGAATTGCACACACATTCTTTGTTTCAACACCTGGTAACTCTATGCACAATAAACGTTTATAAATATATACATTGACTTTATAGTTTAGCTTCACGTTTATTTCTAAGGCACTACGTCTATATTGTTCCTTAGTCTGAGCTAATGTCCTCCCGGTCGATTCTGGCCACGGCGGCCAATCTCATTAAGACTAGCCAACGCAGGAGATATTATAATGCATCGCGTGTACGAGCAAACACAAGTGCGCACTCTATTCCTGTCAATCTCATACTCCGGTGAGACGACTGCTCTGACACGACCAATGAGAGTTAAGGGCGCAGGACCGACGGCTTTACGAGCTCTCCGAAGCACGAGGGTGAAACACAGTTAACTTCCCGACTCCGGGCTGTTACTGAGGCTTACTAAACAGAAAGCCTCAATAACTAAACTTGGCTGACCCGGGACCTGAACCCAGTACTTTCGGATGTATAGCTGTACATGCTAGCAACTACATCGACACATCCAAACCATATAGCCTATACCTGTATTTAAAGAAGCAACACATATTTTAAAGCGATTATAATCGAGTCTCTTCTTCATCTTTACGTAATTAGGTACCAGATGGAGATATTAATAAACCATTTAAGGCTGTCTCCATCCCTATTTTGTCAATGTAGATGTTTTTGTGTAATCAGCCTAATCTTAAATCAGTTTTAAAACAATTATGCAAATTGTTTATAGCCAAAGTAGATAATTATAAACAAACTGTCAAGCTTAGAGTTGAAAGGCTGTTAATACCAAAAAAGTATAAATAATATATATATCCGCATCCGTGTTTCCTGCCGCCTATAATATAAGTACCTTCAAGGCAAGAGTGAATAGGCATCTTCTAGGCAAGCGCGCTCCAACCTAGACCTCATCAGTGCTTCCCAGCGTTGATTGTCGTCAAGCACAAGCCTATCTAACAATAAAAAAGAAGTTTTTATTGAGTGCAATTCATGACAAGATATGACTACTCTATCTACTTATTTTTTAAACTAGCGACTCATCCTCGCTCCGCTGGGTTTCGTCGTTAGGAACGTTTTAACGTTTAGTATAGACTTCTCAGAGATGAGATATTTTCCCGCAGTAAAAATATCCTATACCCGGATAACCAGCTATCATCATACCAAATTACATCAAAATTGTGATGCGTTCCCAGTCAGACAGACAGACAGACAAAAATTCTAAAAACTATAAATTCGGCCTCTGTATCGATAATAATGACTATTTCAATAAGATTTTTCAAAATTTATTTAATGTACAGATTCGACTTAGAATTTTTTTATATGTATAGATTTTGAGCATTAGTACTCTTCCCCTTGAAAGAGAAAGCATAATATTAGTTTATTTAATTTTTCCTTTATTTGAATCGATCGAATAAATAACGCGTTTTCCACTAAATAACAAAACAGTCTCAAAAATTAATTTCGTTTCATCTCCCTTCTATTCTGAGCCATATTCTGTGGCCATCATTTATTTAGAAATGAATCTCGCCGTCTGTGTTAATATATAATTCAATGCTATTTTATATCTCGCTAGTCTATGCATGCTTTTGACCGACTTAAAATAAGTATGTATTGTATTTGAGTGTATGTTTTCTGTGTATGTGTGTGTGCTTTTTTTTAATTATGACCTTTTCCTACTATTATTAATCCGAAATTTTGTTATGTGTTATACGCATACTCATGTATATATAATAATAAATAAATAAATATGTTGTTACATTAACACACAGAACCATCTAGTTCCATGGTAAGCTACGAGGCTTGTGTTATGGGTACCAGATAGTTGATACACTACACATATATAACTTTAAATACAAACATAATATAAATATAAACACCCATGACTGTCCGGTCCAAACATTCGTGTTCATCACACAAATGAATGCCAGCGGGACTCAAACCCGCAACCGCTGGCACAGCATCTAGGGTCACTACAAACCTTTCAACCCCATTACTAAGTCTTCTAGATGTCTAACTTAACAGATTTCTTTCGATAAGGAAGACCAAAAGCGAAGTAAATTAATTGCTTAAACGATTTTAATGCAGTTTTTACCATCGCGTGACATTTCGACTGTCGAATGAAAGTTTCAAGTTAGAACCTCAGCAGGGCGACATCGCCGCCTGCCGTGCTTTCCATAATTTGCTAACTTTCATGTAATTCGGAGTTTTACTGCGGTTATCGATATTTCTTAACCGACTCCAAAAAAAGTGTTCAGTTTTGTATTTTTACCCAACTGTGTCAGATGGAGGGTAATGTGTTTCTAATGTATGTAAGATGACTTTTTTCAAATTTTTTTGTAACATATAAAGTATAAGTTTTAAAATTAAATATAAAAAGGTTTAAACAAGTTGAGATGTTAGTGTTGTTAGATTATCATAAGTTTAGAGGAGACGAAGAAAATAAATATGGCGTCTTTGAATAAAATGATACAATTTTTTTATCTAAAAATGTACACTACACTCAAAGTCACTTTACTTTCTTACATTTTACGAATATTTGACATTTTAAATAAAACTTCAACAAATTATAAAGCACATTGTAAAAGTGGGTAGATACCGTCTGTAGCAACTAGTAAGTAACCTTTAAGACGTCTACAACCTTAGTCTCTCCTGAACATGATTGCTGTAAAGCATTTGAAACATCGGGAACCAAAAATTTAAATAAATCTGAAAAGTTTCATTTGGAAGTCATTTTAAATTACCCATAAAGTGGTTTTTAGTAAAAATATTTACGATAAATGGTAGTATACCTACTCGTAATTAAAAAAATTGTCGTCATTACAAAAATTCTTGCCAAACACATATTTTCAGACTTTTTGGAAGTAGGTTAAAAAAGAAACTATATACAAATAGGCAAAGACAAAACAGTTCAGAGCCTTTTTCTCCTCCGTTTGTCAAACGTCTTTTTTTGAAGTGAAACTTCTTTAGGCGCGCCATGAGAGGTAAAAAAAAAAGTAATGGCGTTACGATTTTTGTAACGGAAACGGTTGTTACGATTGTTAAATAAACAGTTAAATAAAAATTATTTACACTATTATATGAATATTTTAATGAAAAAATTAAATAAAAATATCCATTTGTAAAAAAAATATCTCAATTATTTGTTTTTAAATGATCGATGGAATGTCATAGGAATATTATTAAAAAATATTTGCTTGAAACAATTTTTTATACATTATTAATAAATATTTTTTTTCACAAAAAAATTTGCATCCTAGTGTTTTTTTTTTTATTGTAGTATATAATTTATTGAAACATTACAACGTTAGATTGAAAATTAAATGTTATCTTAACACTACCTGTACTATCTATACTGAATTGCCTCGGTGGTGTAGAGGCTAGCATGTACGGCTGCACCCGGAGGTCCTGGGTTCGAGTTCCGGGTCGGGCCAAGTTTAGTTATTGAGTCTTTCTGTCTAGTAAGCCTCAGTAGCAGCCCGGAGTTGGAAAGTTGGCGGTGTTTCACCCCCGTGCCTCGCCGGTCATACCCTCACCGGTCGTGTCGAATAGTCGTCCCACCGGAGTATGAGAGTGACAGGAATAGAGAGTGCACGTTGTGTCTGAGTGTACACTTGTGCACTATAATATCTCCTGCGCAGTTGGCTAGTCTCAATGAGATTGGCCGCCGTGGCCGGAATCGGTCAGGAGGACATCATCATCACTATCTATACATAGTACAAAACAAAGTCGCTCCCACTGTATGTACGCTTAGGTCTTTTAAACTACGCAGCAGATTTTAATGCAGTTTTCAGCAATATATAGAGTGATTCAAAAGAAAGGTTTGAATGTACAATACATGCATATTATATCCATACTAACCGTTAAAATGTACCTAGGGACGAACCCGAGCGAAGTTGGGTTAAGTCGCTAGTGTGAATAAATAAAATATTGTTTTCCTTTTTAAATCGATAAACAATTATTTTTTAGTGTCTCTCCTCTCCTTATTATTTAAAACATAAATTGAATTTCATACAAAGTACCGATAACCTACAGAAGTTTTAGTTCTTACGCGTGTACACATTCGCGCACTTTTTCATTTATTTTGTTTTGTAGCTATTAAGAAGTTTATTGTCAGTAATGAAAAAATGATTATGGCCGAACTCTAATCTATACTAATATTATAAAGAAACAGAGTTTGTTTGTTTGTTTGTTTGAACGCGCTAATCTCAGGAACTACTAATCCGATTTGAAAACATTATTCTTGCATTAGACAGCCCGTTTATTGAGGAAGGCTATAGGCTATATATCATCATGCTACTACACAAGGGAGCGGAACAGTAATCATGTTAAATATCAACATATCGGGAAGACTTCCATACATTATCGTAAAACTGATGTTTATATCGAAAGTTTGAACTCGGGCGAAGCCGCGAGTGCTGCTAGTTCAAAATATAACCACGAGAATATTTTAATAGTACCATTTAAAAAAATACCTTCTAGTTTTCCATGAGTAATAGTGATTTTAGAATATCGTCTAATAAGCACTTTATATATTAGCTAAAGCCGTAAACATTCGGACGTTTGAAATAAATGAAATACGTGGCGCCGCGTTGTCTCCCTGAACGAGGTCTATGACTGCTATAAGGATGTTATTCGGATAAAATTACAATAAAATTCACCGCTGGGCTACGACTGCCTTTTTCCAACATGATTATCACTTGCTTTACGGTGAAGGAAAACATCGTGAGGAAACCTGCATGTCTGAGAGAACTTAACAAGTCGTCGAAAGACATGCTAACTCCGCCCTCACTTGGCAATCCTTATTTATGTCTTTTAAGCGTAATGAATAAAAATAAGACCGACTTACCCTCTCACGTCCTTAGGAACGTTTTTTTGAGCGGAACCCTAATTCTTTTTTTAAAATGTAGGTAGCCTAAGTTACTCCTTATAACATCAGCTACCTGCCTGTGAAAGTTCCGTCAGAATCAGTCCAACAGACAGACAGACAGACAGACAGACAAAAATTTTAAAAATTGTGCTTTTCGAATAAGTAGGTACCGTAAATAATTGCATATATGTACATTTAGTAAAAAGATGTTATTTTAAAATTACAAACAGACACTAATTTTATTTATCCGTATAGATGACATGTTAAGACCATGTCACATAACCCTTAGATATATCATATCTATATACACTTACATTTCGATTTCTGATAGCGATAGCTATTGTAGAATGCCATCTTGTCTATGATTGCTATTCTACTTTTACATACAAACGATATGTTAGGCGCCGCCAAGTCTCACAGTAATCGATTGTTCGAATCCTGTTTTTCCTTATAAGCTTCACTTCTATTGAAATTTTATCAAACATTATCTCAAAGCTAATATAAATGTGAATGTTTGTGTGTTTGTTACTATTTAACTATGAAATGGCTGGAAGGATTTGAATGCTTAGTACCTAGACTATGACTTGAAAAAAACAGGCTATTATTAGTTATAAACTTTATTAAAAGGTGGCGCTAGTCGATTGCCAAAAGGCGAATACATACTATACTAATATTATAAATGTGAAAGTTTGTGAGTATGGATGTTTGTTACTCTCTCATGCCAGAACGGCTGAACGGATCTGGATGAAATTTGGCACGGAGATAGATTATAGTGCGGAATAACACATTGGCTACTTTTTACTCCGGAAAAATGTACGGTTCCCGTGGTATATATAGGTTTGTTTTTGTTGTCCGCTAGTAGTAAATAAACATAAATAATAAATCAATTTATTCAAGTGAAGTGACTCATTTTGTTAGTATTTTTACAAAAAGACTCATCCTATTTAAGTAAAAATTATAACTATGATTTATATTAAATAATAAATAAACAAGTATAATAAATAGTATTTCATACATAACTAAAAACTTACCCTCGTTGCGTCACTAGGTAACCTTTGCGATTCAATAAAACATCGATTATAAATAATAGTGCTCTCATTTGGTAGTTTTACGTGGGAAGTTTGCTGGAGTTTTGAAAATTGGTGATTTTATAGTACGACGAGCTCTTTCCGAATTTTTACTTTCATTTATTGTGTGGATTAGGCCTACTGAGGATACCACGATAAGAAAACGCGCCACTTCCTCTAGTAGCTGTGACATAGTTTACCGCGGGAGATTCTCTTATTTCCGCGGGAAAACACGTTATAATACAACCCATAAAAACTCATCCCTTATGAGCCTAGTAGTATTCTATAATAATAATAAGTATGTTGGGACATTAACACACAGCACCATCTAGTTCCATGGGAAGTTACGAGGCCTGTGTTATGGATACCAGATAGTTGATACTGTTGGTTTATATAAAAATAATGTTTAGAACATATGTTACAAGTACATTTAGTTCATATAGTGTATAGCAGACTTAAACTTTTGTATGCATATTTTTCTCTCTGGTCGCTTCCGCTCTTTCACTTATGATTAAACCGTTCAAGAGAAAACACGCTGTTTTATTTCACAAAGTTATAATAGGTTATGGGCCCAGTCACCCAGTGCATCAGAGTAGTTTTTCTTAGTATATTATCTCGCGAAAGTAAAAAAGTAATTTTTGTTCGCAGTAGGGTAATAAGAAAGCTAGTCAGGTTAGTAGATAGTGCAGCAAGATAACAATGGCGGCTAACTACATTGTTAATGTACCGAAGCTAAAAGGACGAGAAAATTACGGTGAATGGGTATTTGCGGCGGAAAACTTCCTAATCCTAGAAGGTATGACAAAATGCATCGAAGAAGATGATGTTAAGTCGTTTGCCGAGGATGACGCAAAAACAAAAGCTAAACTAATTCTCACGATCGACGCCATATTGTATGTGCACATAAGAAATGTTAAAACTACTAAGGAGCTGTGGGACAGACTCAAGGCGCTATTTGACGATTCTGGCTTTTCAAGGAGAATAAGCTTACTACGGAATCTTATATCAATAAGGCTAGAAAATTGTAGTTCCATGCTAAACTACGTTACACAAATAATCGAAACAGGACAAAAATTGTGTGGAACGGGATTCCAGATTAACGAAGAGTGGATCGGTTCATTACTGCTAGCGGGGCTACCTGAAAAATATGCTCCCATGATAATGGCCATAGAACATTCGGGAATCCAGATTACAACCGACGCCATTAAAAGTAAGCTACTTGATATAGAAACAGGAACCGGAAGTGAAATGTATGATGAACGGAATAGTGCATTGGCCAGTCGTTATAAAGGTTGGCAACACTCATCGGCAAAAAAATCTATGGTTGGAAAAAACAACAATCATGGCGGCCATTATGGATCGTCAATGTCAACAAAGACGAAGAAAGAAATTAAATGTTATAGATGCAAACAAATAGGCCATTATAAATCACAATGTAAGATGGATAATAATATATCAGTTAACAAAGGAAATGAATGTAAACAAACGAATGCGTTTAGTGCAGTATTTTTAAGTGGACATTTCAATAACCAGGACTGGTATGTTGATTCCGGGGCCAGCGTGCATCTAACACCAAATGAAGAATGGCTTCAGAATATTTCTTACGATAAAAAGGATCAGACTATTGTGGTTGCCGACAAGACAAAAGTGCCGATTTTATGTTCGGGTGATGTCAAAATTACCACCATTGCTGGTGATTGCAGTTTTGATGTAGATATAAAAGATGTGTTTTGTGTACCAAAATTAACAACCAATTTATTATCTGTCAGCCAATTGATTCGCAAAGGAAACAAAGTTGAATTTACGAAAGATTCTTGTGAAATATATAACCAAAATGGTACACTGATTGCCTTTGCATCTTTAGAAAATGGAGTTTACAAGTTAAAAATTCAAGAAAATATATCTGCAGCAGCAATCTTGTCGGGTGAAATTTGGCACCGCAGGCTCGGACATATTAATAGTGACTGCCTAAATAAAATGAAAAATGCTGTCAATGGAATGACTTTGGAACATAAAGTGGATATCACTAAATCTACCTGTACTATTTGTTGTGAAGGCAAACAATGCCGGCTGCCATTCACACATGTTGGTAATAGAAGCACAGAGGTGTTGAACATTATTCATACAGACATATGTGGCCCAATGGAATGTAACTCGATTGGAGGCTCGAGATATTTTGTTTTATTTGTGGATGATTTCAGCAGAATGACTGCAATTTATTTTCTAAAAAATAAAAGTGATGTTTTTGAAAAATTTAAAGAATATAAAGCAGTGGCTGAAAATCAAACAAATAAAAAGATAAAAATACTCAGAAGTGACAATGGAAGAGAGTTTTGCAATACTGAATTTAGCATTTATCTAAAGAAAATGGGCATTCTTCACCAGACGACATGTCCTTATACCCCTGAACAAAATGGATTATGCGAAAGAATGAATAGAACTATAGTTGAGAGAGCAAGGTGCATGCTATTTGATGCACAGTTAAGCAAAATGTTCTGGGCTGAGGCTACAAATACAGCTGTTTATTTACACAATCGCATTGCTTCATCGGTATTACAAGATAAAACTCCTTATGAATTATGGCATAATACTAAACCAGATATTAGTCATCTGAGGGTGTTTGGTAGTAAAGTAATGGTACACATAGCTAAAGAAAAACGGAATAAATGGGATAAGAAGGCCCAAGAATATATTTTAGTTGGCTATGCTGATGGAAGTAAAGGCTATCGAGTGTACGACCCTAATAAGAAAATAGTATCTATTAGTCGAGATGTGATAGTTGTTGAAAAAAACAAGACAACCACAACTATAGCAGTGACAGAAAGTAAAAATACCATTGAAACTGTACCAGACACACCTTCAGTGGGGGAAGTAGCAAAGATGTCAGAAAGTTCATTATTTCATGAAGATTCCATAATTAATACAGATTCGGACTCATCCTATGTACCCAGTGAGTATGAAGATGTGGAAGAGAATGTAGAAATTGTATCTAATACAAGACAAGGTAGAGCAAGAAAGCAACCTGATAGATACGGTTTCAGTAGTCAACAACATCCACATGAGAAGCTTCATGAAACTGGAGAGGTGACACTGCAGGAGGCACTAACTGGATCCGAAAAGGAATTCTGGGAAAAGGCTATAAAGGAGGAACTTCAATGCTTCGAGGACAACCAAGCTTGGGAGCTTGTTGATGCACCATCGAGTGGTTGTGTTGTTCAGTGTAAATGGGTCTTAAAGAAAAAGTGTGATGTGAGTGATAAAGTTCTATATCGTGCACGTTTAGTTGCAAAAGGTTTTACACAGAGACATGGAGTGGACTACACTGAGACTTTTTCCCCAGTAGTAAGGTTCTCAACTTTAAGATTATTATTTGCTTTAACTGTAAAATTAGGTCTAGAGACAACACACTTAGATGTTAAAACAGCTTTTTTAAATGGTCATCTTGAAGAAAATATTTTCATGCAAAAACCAGATTGTTTTGGTGATATAAATGATGGTAAAGTGTTAAAGTTAAAGAAGGCAATTTATGGTTTAAAGCAGTCTTCAAGAATGTGGTATAAAAAGGTTGATGATTGTTTAAGTAATATTGGTTATGTCAAATCTAAATTCGAACCATGTTTATTTATCAAAGGTAATAGAAATTGTAAAACTATAATTGCTTTATATGTTGATGATTTTTTAATTTTTTCTAATGATTGTAATGAAGTAAATTATTTGAAAAAGGTTTTAAGAAGTAACTTTAAGATAAAAGATTTAGGTAATATAAGGCGATGTTTGGGTATGAGAATTAACTATAATAAAAATTCTGTTACATTAGACCAAGAGAACTACATAGATCAATTGTTAAGTAAATTTAACATGGTAGATTGTCACACATCAGATACACCCATGGAAAGTAAGTTGAATCTCAATGAATGTAACCAATGTGATAATAGTATACCATATCAGCAGTTAATAGGTAATTTAATGTATTTGTCAGTTTTAAGTCGTCCTGATATATCATATTCTGTAAGTTATTTGAGTCAATTCAATAATAGTCATACCAAAGAACATTGGCAACATGCCAAACGTATTTTAAAATATTTAAAGAAAACTAAAAGTTTTGCCTTAAAATATGATTCAAAGCAAAATTCTGATATACTTGGTTATGTTGATGCTGATTGGGGCAGTGATATTATTAGTAGAAGGTCATATACAGGTTTTATTTTTAAATTATCAGGAGGTGCAATATCCTGGGAAAGCAGGAAACAAAGGGTTGTTGCACTTTCCAGCACCGAAGCTGAGTATATAGCAATTTTAGAGTGTTGTAAAGAAGCAATTTATTTAAGAAACCTGCAATGTGAAATTACAGACAGGTTATATACTATTGTAGTTTTTAATGACAATCAAAGCGCTCAAAAATTGTTACTTAACCCTGTTTTCCATAGTAAATCTAAACATATAGATATAAGATATCATTTTTGTAAAGAAATTATTGCACAAAAGTTTGTCAATGTTCAGTATCTATGCACTGCTAATATGCCAGCAGATTTATTAACCAAAAGTTTAACTTCAATTAAACATCATGCTCATGTAACTGAGATTGGTTTAGTTAAAAACTAAGTTTTTATATTTAAGTTGTTATTTTTATATAGTGGGGGTGTTGGTTTATATAAAAATAATGTTTAGAACATATGTTACAAGTACATTTAGTTCATATAGTGTATAGCAGACTTAAACTTTTGTATGCATATTTTTCTCTCTGGTCGCTTCCGCTCTTTCACTTATGATTAAACCGTTCAAGAGAAAACACGCTGTTTTATTTCACAAAGTTATAATAGATACACTACACGTATATAACTTTTAAATACATACTTATTATAAATATAAACACCCATGACTGGAGTACAAACATTCGTGCTCATTACACAAATGAATGTCCCCAGCGCGACTCGAACCTGCGACCGCTGGCACAGCAAGTAGGGTCACTACAAACTGAGCCAAACGTGTCGTCATACGACAAAGGAGTATGCCGCATAGAAGTCCAATTTATCATATTTCATTTGGAACAAACTATTGAACAGAGAGTAGAGTAACTTGGCTTAGTACTCAGACTAAAGAATAATATAGACAATTCCATAGAACTAAACATAAAACCAAGTGAATACCAACAAATAATGTGAAAGCTTGTGAGGTTGAATGGATGGATGTTTGGATGTTTGTTACTCAATCACGCCAGAACGTCTGAACGGATCTGGATAAAATTTGGCACAAAGATAGATTATTGTCTGGAATAGCACATAGGTTACTTTTTATTCCGGAAAAATGTACGGTTCCCGTGGGATTGATTTATTTTGTCTAGGGATGGACGACGAAGAAGCGAAGCGAGAGTGAATCGTTAGTAATATATAATGTTTTAAAACAGTATTTAAATATTAATAGAATACTCCTTACTGTGAATCGCACATGAAAATATCAGAGGTGCGAGATCCGGGATTTGAACCCGCTTCACTTCGTTTTCCAAGTGAGCTCATTACCACTGAGCTACCATTGTCCTTATTTAATATTTCTAAATAATCTAATATATAAATATCTCGTGTCACGGTGTTTGTGGTCGCACTACTCCAAAACAGCTAGACCGATTTTCATGATTTATTTTATATATTTGATAGGTATGAGATTAGGTCGCAAAGTATTTTTCACCCTCCAACCCCCACCTACCATTTTTTAATCGCAATTTTAGTATTTTTGTATGAACAATATTATATAAATACATAACATAAAAGCCAAAGAGATTTTTTGTAGATTAAACGCGGACATACCCGCGGGTTCTACTAGTATTATATATATTTTTTACCGCAAGCGAAGCCACAAGCGAAAGTTAGTAATACTTTAGTGAATTTCGACACAAAAGCATACGGGAGAGATACGATCTTCGCCTATTTAGTGCATTTGCACGGCATAAAGAGGCAAACGTTAGAGGACCGCCGCGATGCATAATTACATAGAATTTACTGTATTGTCTGTTTCTGCATCATAAACTAGTGAAGGCTTAGAGTTTATTACTTAGGAAGCTAGATCTGATTTAATGTACCATTTCTACTAATATTTGATTTAGATTTGCATTTATGTATTAGAATTACTCTCGCTACCTGTTCGTCTCTAGGTATGTTTTAACGTATATATATATATATATATATATATATATATATATATATATATATATATATATATATATACGTTAAATATTCAATATATATAATAGGTCAGCTAGTATATATATATATATATATATATATATATATATATATATAATATATATACTAGCTGACCCGGCAAACGTTGTTTTGCCATATAAATAATTTCCTATTACTAAAATGGCTATTAAAAAATAAGGGTTGATCGTAGAAGGGTGAAAATTGAGGATTGTACCTATGTATTTTTGTATGTTGTATCATAAAAAAATAGAAATTAAAAATTTTGTCTAAAAAATAAAAAATAAAATTTAGGGGTGGACTACCCCTAACATTTAGGGGGATGAAAAATAGATGTTGGCCGATTCTCATAGATACCGGATAAGCACAAAAAATTTCATCAAAATCGGTCAAGCCGTTTCGGAGGAGTATGGCAACGAAAACTGTGACACGAGAATTTTATATATTAGAAGAATATATATAGAAGATGTCGGAAAAATCATGCTGGGAGCTTTATTGGCGTGCTCCTCGTAAACTAATAAAGTTGTATGAAAACAATGTATTATAGAATTATACCTCTTAAAAAGAGATTCTTACTAAACTGTACCTGACCTACTTGGTTCTCGACGTTTCGATTGCTTTACAGCAATCATGGTCACGGGAGAGACTAAGGTTTTAGATGTCTCATATATGTATTCTATTAGTATATAGATGTCACATACTTCCTAAATTTGGTCTACATAGTCGACGCAAAAATTGAGGCTAAAAAAGTGAGCTAAAAAGTCCAACCCACTCTCAAGTGATACATAACTTAAACACACAGACAAACAGATGAAATTTTTAAAAAATCTTTGACTTCGTTCCAATTTTTCTATATATGTATACGAGTACATATATGCATAAATAAAAAAAGCTAACTTTATGTGTCTTCTTTGTGTGAAAAAGCACAATATTAGAAAAGACGAAACACGTAAGTTTTCTTTACCCCAGCTTTGTTTAGACGACACTGAGTAATCAACGTCTTGTCGAGATTAACCGACATAACAGAAAGGAGTACATATGTAACTTGAATATCTTTTTCATTCTTAACTTTTTGTAAGATATATTTAGTGGCTAGCGAATTACTCTCGCTTCGCTAAATAAACAGTTCTGAACCTTCGATATTCCAGCAGTTTTTTTTTTTGGATTTTCCCTATTTTTTATACTTAAACCACCCCTGACACACCCCCAACAAAACAAAAAAAGAATTATTCAAATCGGTCCAGCCGTTTTTGAGTTTTGGCGAGACTAACGAACGGCATCTTAATTTTTTTTATATTTTATTAATAAATCATTTTCATTTAACATTTATTTACATGAAATGAAATTAAAAAGCTAGTTATAGTTTAAATTATTATTTATCGGTATATCCAATTAATTAAGACCGGGATTAAACTATAGGTCGCTTTTACCGTTTGCATATAAATAACCTAATTTTCGGACATGTCTAAAATATTTTGTATCTTTATTAAAATTCTGCAGACCTTCTACGGAATTTGATCGGCTTATAAATATAAGTGGGTATTAAAAATTGACTCCCATTTAATCTTTGCCACATCTTTTTATCCCTTTAGGGTTATATATATTAATATTATAAAGCTGAAAATTTCGTTTGTTTGGTTGAACGCGCTAATCTCAGGAACTACTAATCGGATTTGAAAAATTGTTTTTGTATTAGATAGCCCATTAACTGAGGAAGGCTACAGGCTATATATCATCCCGTAAAATATACGATTCCCGTGGGATAGAGTTGTTTTTGTCTAGGGACCTAAGGGACCTAAGAAACCCGAAGCGAAGCGAGGGTGAGTCGCTAGTTTAAAAATATAACAGATATGGATATCCTATAATATACTAAAATTTAGCAAGCGGCGCCAGGAAACAAGGTAGATGTTCCTATTACGCAATGTACATAATGTGTCCTCACAAAGAGAGTTACATATATCTGCAATCTTTGAAATAATAGTTTCCTTCGCCAGTTCTTCACAGAACTAATGTTTTTTCTTAAAGGTGATAGAGTAATGAATTTAGTAAATTCTTTTTTCTATATAATCTCTAATAGTTTTACTAATATCGTCGTAAGAAACGAGCGAAGTCACAGGAAAATTTAGTCGTATGATTTACATATATGCATACACTCAGATTGAATGATTAATGAATTCATTTTAGAATATTTATCCCATCAATCCCACCTGTGCGTCTCGGCCATTTAGCTTGGGACGTTAAAGGGGACATGTGGTATAATTTAAAAACCTATATATCGAGGGTATTTTCGAAATCGATTTTATTATTTTATAAAATACTAGTAACTCACCCTCGCTCCGCTCGGCTTCGTCCCTAGTTACGTTTTAATGTTTATTATTTCTCAGAGATGAGATTTTTCCCGCAGTATAAAGTATCCTATATGTTGGCCTGGATAACCAGCTATTATCATACCAAACTTCCAAAAATGTCCAGTAGTTTTCTCGTGACGCGTTCCCAGACAGACAAACAGACAGATAGACAAAAATTCTAAAAATTATAGATTCGGCCTCTGTATCAATAATAATGACTATTTCAATAAGATTATCCAAAATATATCTAATGCACAAATTAGAATCAGTAAAAATTTTATTATATGTACAGATTAGCGATCAGCTCAAATCGTTTCTAGGCAACATTTTATGGTAAAAATTAATTATTATTGACAATATTTCTATATAGGAACGCCTGGAATAGGAAGCTCTACTTGTATATTTTGGTGTGCTTGGCCGATTGTAGTAAAACTTTATAAAATGAAAAATGTAAAAAAAAAACTTTCAAAATTTTTTAGCAAGTTATCTCAGGACTGAGGCTTTTCATTTCAGTAAAAATTGTAATAATTTAATTCTGAATATGAATTTTTAATATTTTTAGTTTATAATAATCATAAAAAAAAAAAATTTACTCTATATAACCACAGACAAGTTTCTACTATCGATGTAGCTTATATGTAGAAACCTAAAAACTGACATAAGAATGACATTTCGATCACGTGACATTACGATTAGATATGTCATTTTCATACATTTTCTATCTACACTAACTAATAATATTATAAAGAAGAAAGATTTGTTTGTTTGTAACGAATAAACTCAAAAACTACTAGACTGATTTAGATTAAATTTGATAAGAAGATAGTTTAAAACGCTGAGAAGGACATAGGATAGTTTTATTCCGGAAATCATCCCTTAAGGGGGTGAAAAAGGGGATGAAAGTTTGTATGGGGAATCAATTGCAAGTTTTCTATAAGCGATCGTAGCTACGATAGACTAGCAAGTCTAAGCTACTATACTGTGGCCCCTGAATAATATTTTTAACGCTGATAGTCTTGTTTGTCTGTGCATTACAGTTTCAATATACAGTAAAGCATTGTTATCTGATATTTATGCTTACGTTTTGAACGATAGGCGGAAAACGTGAGGTTTGAAAACCCTAGCCTTTGAAATATCAATTAACTTTGACTAAAACGATAGTTGGTTCGATTTTCAATAATATTTACTATAATGGTTAGTTGTATGGTAATTTTATAAGCTTTTCTCTTAAAAAGCTTTTACAGTTAGCTTTTTTACTAAAGTTTTGATGAGAAGGAATTAATAGTTTTCTGGCTGACATTATAGTTTTGGTACTACGTATTTCTATAACGATATATATGTGTAAGTTAAGAAAGGACTTTGAAATTCGAAACCTAATGGGGTGTGAATTGGGGTGCAAAAATGTATATGGGGGACAATATTTTTCGTGTACATCTATATATAAATAGGCAAAGACGAAACAGTTCAGTATATTTTCTCGTCTGTTTGTCAACCGGTTTTTTTTTGTTTTGTAGCCGTTGACGAGCTTTATTGTTATCGATAAAAAAAATTAAAATGTAAATTAATGTTATACATATATGTTTTACTAAAATTTTCAAAATAAATAGACAAAGCCACAGCCATAGCCTATAGGGTACAAAATAACCATGCATCTGCGAGTATATCCGCAGGACGAAGTTAGTTTTATTATAAACATTAACGTGGGATGAACAATGGAGAGTTACGTATTGTGGAAACTGAATGCTCCATGAAACTTTGCAGATAATACCGGCTACATTTATAATACTACATTGAGCGTCAGTTTTAAGTATAAAATGCTATTTTTAATACCTCTACTAGAATATAATGTACATCTACTCATTGGAATACTATATTAAATAGGAAATTTTGTGTGTATGTTTGTTGCTCTTTAAGGCTGAAACTGTAATTTGGATGAAATTTAGGACACAGTTAGGTCTAGGCTACTTTTAGTTATAAAACTTGCCAAAAGGTGGCCTTACCTGTACACTATTATAAATACAAAACGCATCATGGAAAGAAAGGTACAATATTATTTTAACGCTTTAATAATTTAACAGTACCTAACCGCAATTTTACAATAATGATTTTAAAAACTCAAAAAAAGGGCACCAGGCAATATATATATATATATATATATATATATATATATATATATATATATATATACTAGCAACTCACCCTCGCTTCGCTCGGGTTCGTCCCTAGTTAGGTTTTAACGTTTAGCTCAGAGATAAAATATTTTCCCGAAGTAAAAACTATCCTATATGTTGACCCGGATAAACAGCTATGATCATACCAAATTTTATCAAAATCTGTCCAGTGGTTTTCCCGTGATGCGGTAACAGACAGACAGACAGACAGATAGACAAAAATTGTAAAAACTATAGATTTGGCTTCTGTATCGATAATAAAGTCTATTTCAATAAGATTTTCCAAAAAATATTTAATGTACAGATTCGGCTCAGTTACAATTTTATTATATGTATAGATATATATATATATATATATATATATATATATATATATATATATAGCTGATAGCCTTTAGATAGAGATGATATATAGCTTTTAGCATTCCTCAATAAACGGGCTATCTAATGCAAAAAGAAAGTTTCAATTTGGATTAGTAGTTCCTGAGGCTAGCGCGACAAACAAACAAACTCTGCTTCTTTACAATATTAGTACAGATTAAATATTTGTAAATGAAAGTCTAATACTTAAAAATTGCATAACAAACTAACCAAAAAAAACCTTTTAATTCAATTTGATCCAAACATCCATAAATAATTTTATATTACATTATTATATAGATTTTATAGCTAAAGCGTTTCAATTATATAACTACTAATTACTGACACGTAACAAAATAATTAACTGTTATTTAACACTTTTAGTTAAAGCTAGCGTTACACCGCGGCTTCGACCGCGTATTTCAATTATTAATAACCATGATTTTATAAATTACTATAATAGCGACCCACCCTCGCTTCGCTCGGGTTCGTCCCTAGGTTAATTCCCCATACAAACTATCATCCCCATTTTCAAATCCTTAAGGGATGGTTTCCGGGATAAAAATATCCTATGTCCTTCCTAGGGTCTCAAACTATCTTCTTACCAAATTTTATAATATATATATATATATATATATATATATATATATATATATATATATAACCTACTGCGAAGAACGTCATCGGTTTGATTCCCTTTATGTTAAGAATTCATCATTTTAGACGCAGCAATGTATCACTATAATACTTTACGTAGAAATATTTTATTGGCCGCAGAGTGATAGAGGATGCTTCTAATTTTGACTTTTAAATTATGAAAAAGTAGATTTTTGAAATTCTATTGTAAAAATAGTATGTGATATTATATATCAGAACTTTTATATATCTATTAGCAGGCCCTGGAAACGTTGCTCTATCCTTATACATACAGATAAATAAAATTGAAGTGTCTGTTTGTTATTACAATATCAAAATAAGAGATTTTTACTAAATGCATATGAAAGTACATACGGTACTCATAATAAAAAAAAAAAAACAAAAAATCTTCGAAACAGCTGGTCCGATTTTGACGGAACTTCCACTGGCAAATAGCTGATGTTATAAGGAGTAACTTAGGCTAATTTTATTTAAGAAAAAGGATTAAGTTTTCGCGCAAAAAAATTAAAACCTATGAAATTGCGAACAAAACTCGCGTACCTAGGGACGTACCCGAGCTAAGCGAAGGTAAGTCGATAGTAGGATTAAAGTTTATTATATAATACTTTCTTAGATTTACGCGAATATTTTAAATTTTAAATAAGACTATCTTTTCGGATTATTTCGCGGATTTATTTTGATTTTTGGTTCCCGACGTTTCGAATGCATTTCAGCAATCATGGTCACGGGAGAGAAAAGATATAATATTTTTATTTTCTCACTTATTATTGATAATTCGTAAAAAAATTATTGTTTTTTCCGAAGAACACTCGATGAACTTCACGAAAAATATGATATTTTATGTTTTCAGCCACTATTTTGTGATAGAGTATGAAAAATTGTAAGTCATCAATTTACCATTTGAGATTGAACTTTAACCTTGAATAACTTTTAGACGAATCGACTAAGCAAAAAATCATATTAGATCTTTTTTGTAGATCGTTTAATTTCCTACAAGAATATGTTTTTAATTTGACTAGACAATAATTCGTTTGAGCGTATTAAAATTCCAAAATAAAATTTAAACATTTCCCTTGTCATTTATATGGAAATACAAAAATCATAGTATAGAATACATAGTCGATCTCTTGCTCTATGAAAAACCAAAACAATTCTATCCCACGGGAACCGTACATTTTTTCTTGATAAAAGTAACCTATGTGCTATTCCAGACTATAATCTATCTCTGTGCCAAATTTTATCCAAATCCGTTCAGTCATTCTGACATGATCGAGTAACTAAGATCGAGTATTTAAAATATATATTACGCTAATATTATATAAATAAAGTAAATTTTTTTAAAGGTCAGGATTAAAAATAACTTTACGTCTGTACTCAGACAAAAGTCGCATCGAAAAATCGATATTCTGAAAATTAACTATACAAATTAAATGGAACCTTATATATATTACTTTTAAGTTCAAAATATCTTATATAATAATATTTAGCATCATTAAATAATTTCTGCCCAAAGAAATTCTATCTTATTTAATAGATTATAAGGTTTATAATTATTTGTAAGAAAAATTTCTAAGACGCAGTCGAGCGTCATCTAGCGGAAGTAGCTTGGACTAAGATATAAAAAGTTCTACCATGTTTCCGATGTAATGATAATAGATGGCGCTGTAAAATTTAATTTTTATTGTTTCAGGTTAGTTGACGTACCAATTTAAGATGGCAGGTGGTAAGTAATGAAGTGATAAACTTATGATTTTACTAGCAGAACCCACGGCTTCGCTTGCGCTAAAAATCTGATATATATTATTTTTTTATTTTAAAGGTAAGGTAGGTTTTATACAAGCTTTCATCCCCTATTTTACATCCTTATGGGATGAATTTTGAAAAATGTTTCGACGTGGAAGAAGGACAAACAAACACACTTTCACATTTATTTATGGATTTGCTATAAATAAAAAAATACTATAAGAAAGTGTCATAATGAACAAGAAAATAATCTTATAGTTTTTGCCATTATCAAGAAAATTGAATTGAATTATAGTTTACTTTTGTCACTTCCGTTTCCCGGGAAGCTGTTCTTATTTTGGGATAGAAGTTATAATAATTTTATAGAAAAACTAGCGACTCACCCTCGCTTGGTTTCGGGTTCGTCCCTGGAAAAAATAAATCTATCCCATGGGAACCGTACATTTTTCCGGGATAATATATAGCCTATAGCCTTCCTCAGTTCTATCTAATGCATAAAGATTTTTTTTATCGGATTAGAGTTCCTGAGATTAGCACGTTCAACCAAACAAACAAACAAACTCTTCAGCTTTATAATATTAATAATTAATATAGATTAATAAGCAGAGTAATATTATATATTGATACTTTTATGTATTTATTACACTAACGAAATAGAGATCGCTAAATTATATAATTTAAATACTAACGACTCACCCTCGCTTCGTTAGGGTTCGTCCCTGGGTTACCTCCCCATACAAACTTTCATCTCCATTTTTAGCCCTTTAAGGGATGATATCCGGGATTAAAACTGTTCTATGCCCTTCCCAGGGTCTCAATCTATTTTTTTACCAAACATCTTAATCGGTTAAGTAGTTTCGAAGCTTATTCGGTACAAATACACAAACAAAAAATATTTTATCTTTATAATAAGTATTAATATTTAGTATAGATGTTTTACAAACGTGAAATAGTATTATATACTCGTAGATACAAATTAAATAAATCAAATTTAAAATTTGTTGTTATGCCTCTTGTATATTCTGCCTCTAATATATTGAAGAAACCTTTTCTTATGTAAAATTTTAATAAATCGATTAATCCGACTCAATAAATCATCTCGATTTGACGCTTAATCGATTCGAAATCGTATTTAAATTTCTAAAACTGTCAAAATACTAATGTCATCCATGAAATTCAATCATCTAAGCTTTCACCGTAACTTTTCCATTTACATAGAATAATTGGCAAACAAAATTAAGTTTAACTAGCAATCTTAAAAGCTATGAAACACATAATTTATTTAACTTCATACTTTATACTATACCTACTTCATGATATACAATTTTCTTTAACTCCTCTATTTTTAACGTTTAGCATAGATTTATTAGAGATGAGATATTTTCCCGCAGTAAAAAGTATCCTATATGTTGACCCGGATAACCAGCTATTACCATACCTGATGTCATCAAAATCTGTCCAGTGGCTTTTTCGTGATGCGGTCACAGACAGACAGATAGTCATAAATTCTAAAAACTATAGACTCGGCCACTGTATCGATAATAATGACTATTTCAATAAGAATTTCCAAAAAATATTTATTGTAAAGATTCGATTCACAATTTTATTATATGTATAGATCTTAGATGTATAGATGTCAGTACATTATTCAATGTATTCGAATGTACAATAAGTATTACGAAGTGGACAACAATGGTCGTGTCGATTTTCTTGGACATAAATTATAAATTGATTAAATAGATATTTGTCACAAAAATTTTAAAAGAACGCAAAAAATATATAAATTCCTATTTCCTACTTATTTTTTGCAATATTACCATATTAAAAAATTGCAAGACCAATAGTTTTTCGTGCCATAAAGAGATCGGTATTTCAGTGAATTCCTTAGAACAGCACAACTTATTACCCTTGCAAGAAACTTATATACAAGACTTTATGATTTAAAGTATACAAATTACTAAATACAAAGAGTCTGCCTGTCTGTCCAATTGTCAACGCCTGCTTTTGTATCTAATATATTAAAAAGAAAAAAAGTTAAAATTTCGTACACGTATATATAAATGGGCAAAGACAAAACAGTTCAGTAAGTTTTTCTACTCTGTTTGTCTACTGATTTTTTTTTCATCAATAAAAAAATTTTGGTAAGTTATTTTTTTTTTTACAGACATAAAGACAAAATCGTTTACTATTTAAAAATCAATAAGGTTATGATCGAATTTCGATCACTGGGTGAACGTTAGTAATATATCTATTATATACATAGATTGGATGTATAGAAGTAGGTTGTGGCCATTATATATTTTTTTAAACAAGCCCGATCACACTTTGCCAATTTTATTAAAATTACTAATGAGACTCGCCATTCTGCGAAACGATAATTTTAAGCGAATGATGTAAATCCGTGTATTTTGGGAAATAACTATTTCAGTTTTTATTTATGGCGTGCTAATTTCAAAAACGAGTATGAGATTTAATCTAAATTCTAACATCGAATAAGCGCCTACGTAATAGCTTTAAATTACTCTTAAATGTTATGACGTTGATACTTTTAATGGTCTAGAATTTAGTATATTTAGATATCACTGATCTATAAACTTATATCTATTTAAATAATCTATATATATAATAAAATTGTAACTAAGCCGAATCTACACATTAATTTTTTTTTTGGAAAATCTTATTAAAAAAGACATTAGTATCGATATAAAGGCTGAATCTATAGTTCTTAGAATTTTTGTCTGTCTGTCTGTTTATCTGTTACCGCATCACAGAAAAACCACTGCATCGATTTTGATGAAATTTGGTATGATGATAGCATGTTATCCGGGTCAACATATAGGATACTTTTTATTGCGGGAAAATATCTCATCTTTGAGAAATCTATACTAAACGTTAAAACGTAAGTAGGGACGAACCCGAGTGGACCGAGGGTGAGTCGCTAGTGTAGTAATAAATATTTTTTATGCATTGATGTGGTCTTTGTTATTTTACGTAAACCTATTTTCACGAAACTTTTTTAATCGATAGTCTGTAATTATATCTCAAGAGAGATCTTCTATATAGGTATATTTGAATTTTGAGGTGTAAAATCCAGCTACTAGAGTGGAATAAATATTTTATAACGATTTTGAAACAAATGTACCATTATAGTTAAGAAATATTTTTATTATACAAGTTTAGGAGAAATTAAAAACATAGCCTAATTTCATTTGGTTGTGTGGCTCTAAGATATGCGACTACGCATCATCATCACTGCGCGCTTCTCTTGCAAAAAAAAAAACTAAAGAACATATAGATAGATATATTAATTAAGATATTGCAAGTTATAAGTCGGTACTGATACACGATTTGATCTATTTACGATGTGCTTTCCTTTATAGAAACCTCAGGGTTTCATCGTAGAGATTATCCTGTATTACATTTTCAACATGATTATTACTGTGAAACCTAACTAGTTTTCGAAAGGCCGCCACTTCATATGGCATGGTGGGAGATTGCCTTCTCCTCCCTACATATAAGGGAAACCCATGTTTAGGAATGAGTGCTAAAGGACAATTATTGTAATTAGAGATTGCATCTTTATTTACTAAATTTAATTTTTAACCATTATTAACTTATGTATATTAAAAAAAAGGCATATTTTTTTTATTGGTACCACTAAAGCTAGGCAATAGCTACGAAATAAGAAAAAAAATAAGAAAATCGGCCGACAAATAGAAGAAAACAAGGTATACAAAATCTTAAAATTACACTATTATAATGTTAGTCTGAATACAGAATATATTCTCTGGGACATATAATTCTCATTAATAAAAAGCTAAATTATCTCTGAGTAAACATATAACCTATATTTATCGATCTATTTTATCCATCTATTTTATCGATTTATCTATCGATATATCATTTATCGATTTATCTATCGATACGCATGAGCATAGCCGCAGGCAAAATTAGTAAGTGATTTTTACGATTTTCGCACAATTTTATCTATATATACATAAAATGCTTTGTCCTGACTGACTGATCGATCAACGCACAGCCTAAACCGCTGGTCGTAGAAACGTGAAATTTAGAGGACATATTCCTTATACAATGTAGGCATCCGCTAAGAAAGGATTTTTCTAAATTCATCCCCTAAGGGGGTAAAATAGGGGATAAAAGATTGTATGAAACTCTGTTATTCTTAACGCGAAATACACGGTAAGTGGTATTCAGCTTTAAGATGAAAAATAAGAAATATATGTATTAGATTTTTTTCAAAATTCATCCCTTAAAAGGGTAAAAGGGGGTGATAAAGTTTATATGGGCAAACAATTATTTATGATCAGAATTACTTGAAACTTGGTATTAATGCTCTTCAATACAATTAAATAAATATGTATTTTAACATTTTTTTGAAATTCATCCCATAAAGCTGTCAAATAGGGGATGAAAGTTTGTATGAAACTCTGTAATTGATGCAAGGAAAATGGTATTTACCTTTAAAATGAAAACTAAAACAATACAGATATCATTTTTTTTTCGAAATTTATTCCTTAAAAGGGTAAAAGGGGGTTGTGATGTTTATATAAGGAAAAAAATCTTTATGATCAGAATTACTTGAAACTTGGTATTAACGCTCTTCAATACAATTAAATAAACAAGTATTGTAGATTTTTTTTAATTCAGCCCCTAAGTGGGTAAAACTGGCCGGTGAAGTTTGAGTTGTTGAATATATTTAAATAGAGTAACATGGCTCAAGTTCTCTGTAAGTGCACACTTACTGTGTGAGATATAAAGCAGAGAACGGAAATTATTCCGAATCCAAAGGAAAATTATGTATGTATAACTTTTCGGCTGGCCACAGCAGCGACAACTATAACAGACCTAGAGCGCGAGAGAGAGAGCCTTACCTATATTTGTGGTTGGTTTTTTTAGTGTAGATTAACTTAAGTGAATCTAGAGTTTTACTCTAGACATAATATTAAAAATTCGATATAATGGAAATTAAAACTGAGCAAATTTTTCCGTTCACGCGAGCGTAGCCGCGGGCAAAAAGCTACAACACAATAAGAATGGCTCTTTATATACGTAACTTAAAAAAAAAAGGAGAAGGAGGGAGACTGTAAGCTTCAGGTGTACATAGTATTGGATCTTTAAAAATAACGTAGATGTTAGCCTGTTAGTATGTTAGTTAAAAAACCCATATTAGCCATGTTACATGATTCTGAAGTCGTAAACATTGTATGCGATTGTAATGCGAAATATGGAGTAGAAAAATCTACAAAAAATACAGGTAGTGCAGCTTACTAAATACCAAAAGTGTAAAATTAATTACAAAATATACGCTTAACATCTTTTAAAATACTGGATATTTTGAGTTACGTTCGCTAAAATTAAATTTGTTTCCATATATACTTTAACAAATAATAAAACTTACACAAACTTATTTTTGCAAGTAATAAAGTATGTATTGCGAAAAAGTTTATTTTTTTCGTCGTTTGATCGCGGGCGAAGCCGCGGGTTCTGCTAGTATCAAATAAAGTTGTCGTAAATCATATCCCCTTACCGTCAGTCTGGATTAGATGGCTGGTTAAATAGCGTGGAAATTTCCTTCAAGAGGTCACACTGTGATTATTCAAATCAAGCAGAGTCGCGTATATTTATGTCCGTACTAACAAAAGAAAGAATTTCATTAATAATAAGTATATAAATATGTTGCGATAGTAACACACAGCACCATCTAGTTCCATGGTAAGCCACGAGGCTTGTGTTATGGATACCAGATAGTTGATACACTACACATATATAACTTTAAATACAAACATATTATAAATATAAACACCCATGACTGGAGTACAAACATTCGTGCTCATCACACAAATGAATGCCCCTAACGGGACTCGAACCCGCGACCGTTGACACAGCAAGTAGGGTCACAAACTGAGCCAAACGTGTCGTCAAATGTATTTGTATGCAATAGTGGCAAAAATATATATAGCAATTTTCGTTTGCTTCACTTGAGCGCTTTCCTAGGGCTAGTGCCATCTTTTGTTACATTTTACTAAGTGAAATTTGGTATAAAGATAGCTAATATTCTATACTAACATATAAATTAATTTTAAATATATTATAGCGGAAATTTCATTAAAAATAATTTGTATCTAAGTACCTACTATCTAGGTGTGGCGAAGGCTGAAATTTTAATACAAGTAAGCCGGTCTGTCTGAATATACTTTTTACCTCATTTCGTTAAATTATGTGTTAAGTCTGAAACTAGGGCTATACTAAATCTATATATATATATATATATATATATATATATAATAAAATTTTAACTGAGTCGAATCATTAAATATTTTTTTGAAAATTTTATTGAAATAGACGTTATTATCGATACAGAGGCCGATTACAGTTTTTAGAATTGTTGTCTGTCTGTCTGTCTGTGACCGCATTACGGAAAAACCACTGGAGGGATTTTGATGAAATTTGGTATGATGGTATCTGGCTATCCGAGTGAACATATAGGATACTTTTTACTGCGGGAAAATATCTCATCACTGAGAAATCTATACTAAAAGTTAAAACGTAACTCGGGACGAACTCGAGAGGAGCGAGGTTAAGTCGCTAGTGCCTATATAAAACAAAACATTTCCATATTTTTTTATACAATGGTATATTACTAGATTTCCAAAAGGTAAGCCGATAGGAATCGTCATACATTGGACCCTTCGCCACTGCTAGGTTATTAATGTGGCCGTAAAATAATTCAGCGTGAAGCCACGGGTATGATAGTTGAATATTACATCATCTGGTGTCATAAAACGCAGGCACCAGATAATGGTCGGTGTGAAGAGCCGCTACGCTTTTGCTTTTGATAGGTGGGTGGAGTTGTTTGATTAAATGTTAGAGCTTTCGTATTGGCTTTTGCAGGGACTTTGTATTTAGGGAGGTTATTATCCAAGTTTAAGTTTATTTTCTGAATAAATGAATGAAAGCTTATTATATAACTAGCGACTCACCCTCGCTCCGCTTGCGTTCGTCCCTAGTTACGTTTTAACGTTTAGTATAGATTTCTCAGAGATGAGATTTTTTCCCGCAGTAAAAACTATATGTTGACCCGGATAACCAGCTATCATCATACCAAATTTCATTAAAATCAGTCCAGTGGTTTTCTCGTGATGCGATCCCAGACATACATATGAAAATTCTAAAAACTATAGATTCGGCCTCTGTATCGATAATAATGACTATTTCAATAAAGTTTTCCAAAAAATATTTAATGTACAGATTCGACTCGGTTAGAATGTTATATATAGGTATATATATATAAATTAGTTTTTGTTTTTAGTTTGTTTATACGCACCAATATCACATCAGTTATCTATATAAAAGTCAAAAGTGATTGACTGATGTATCAGCGCACAGGCCAAACCCTTAGAGGCTAGAAAATTGAAATTTCGCACACGTATTCCTCTTATGACTTAGGCATCCACTAAGGAAGGATTTTTCAAAATTCAAACCCTAAGGGGGTGAAAAAGGGAATAAAAGCTTATATGAAACTTTTTATTCCTTGGACATATTTGCATGAAATTTCCTATTTTTCGTAGTTTGATCGCGAGCGAAGCCGCGGTTCCTGCTAGATAATATACAACTGATTTGAGTGAAATTCAGAGAAAAAATAACTTAACATTTCGAACATAGGCTACTTTTTTACCTATCTACCTAGATCAGAGCCGTAGGCAAAAGTTAGTTAAATATTGTATTTTCATTATGAATAACTGCACGATTTTTTACATCATCGAATGTAGGTATATCTAGTCACGAGATTAGTAATGAATTAAATTAATAAAAATATAATACAAGATGTACTTAAGTAATGTTTTTCTCGTTGGAATTGATATATAAAAATATAGATACACATTTTCTAACAAATATCTCTTCAATAAAAAGGTGTGCTTTGATTTCTGTCGGCTGGCACCGACTTTGAAAATATCTGATTAGGTATCTATAGTAAATGAAAACTACCAGTTATTTTTTACTTTTTGGGGCTTTCCTTGAAGTCGGTTTTTACTTTTTTCTTAAAAAGTTTTTATTTTTCTCTTTTCAGTGTAGACATAATAGTAGTAGCAAAGTATGAAGACTGACAAACTAAAATTCGCTTTTATTAGTAACACTAAAAATTCTGGCTCTTAAATCCGATTCTAACATATTGGGCTTGTCAAATCAAACAAAATGAAAACTACTGGGCCAAACTATGTTAAATTTTTATGGGACCAAATGGCAACTATTCCGCATCAAACTAAAGAAGAATCACGTAAATCGGATCATAAATCTCAGCTTAATCGGTGTACACTGTACATACATAAAAAAATACCAATCGAATTGAGAACCTCCTCCTTTTTGAAGTCGGTTAAAAAGTGGCGTCGACATGTGACGTTACGTCAAACCAAAGAATGAAGTTCAAAAATCGGAAGTTTTAATGACTAAACATAAATATGAATTTCGAACTTACGCACACTACATAAAGTACTTTTTTAAACGAAACAACGTGCGTTTTAATTTTGTCTTCCGAAAAGCAATGAACAAAAAGGATATGATAAAAGCGTAGAATTTCGGATTACTATACGCTTTTTTTGGGGATACTTTTGAGACGTCATTTTTATATCTTGAGTTTGTGGCTTATATTTTTATTAAGGATAGGTTATTCATATGAATATCTTTTGCCGCAAAATCCAATTACCTTGAAAAACACCGTTTCTGGATGTTACTCATCTATACTAATATTACAAAGATGCAGAATTTGTTTATTTGTTTGTTTGAACGCGCTATTCTCAGGAAATACTAATCCGATTTGAAAAATTATTTTTGCATTAGATAGCCCGTTTATTGAAGTAGGTTAAAGGCTATACAGCATATAATATATAGTCTATCTATTCCATACTAACCGTTATATTTTTCATTTAAAATCGCTTTCTCTAATATATTTGAACGGCCATCGTCGAGCTTTAATGTTATCAATAAAAAAGTTTTAATGAGACAAAAGTTTTAGTTTTTTTACATGGATAAGTAAATTCTATTCATATATTTTTTTCCTTAAATTTTCAAAAATATTATTGTTGAACACTATTATCCATACAGTACCTATACATATAATAAAATTGTAACTGAGTCGAATCTGTACATTAAATATTTTTTTAGAAAATCTTATTGAAAGAGTCATTAATCATTATTCGCCGAATCTATAATTTTTAGAATTTTTGTCTGTCTGACTGGAACCGCATTAAGAAAAAACCACTAGAGGGATTTTGATGAAATTTGGTACGATGATAGCTGGTTATCCGGGTCAACATATAGGCTACTTTTTACTGCGGGAAAATATCTCATCTATGAGAAATCTATACTAAACGTTAAATCATATCCAGGGACGAACCCGAGCGGACCGATGGTGAGTCTCTAGTACAATATAATATTAGTGTGATTTAAAAAGATCAATATGCCCTGGTGGAGCACAACCTTATTTTTGATTTTCCTTAAAAAAAAATTAAAGTGTACTGTGGTAACACTGGTTAGTTATGTCTATGGGTAAAATATGGAGGGCTGTGTGTTATTAAAAGTTGATAATTATTTTGTAGTTGTAAACCAGACTGATTAGAATTAAAGTGATTTATGAAACTGGAGACTTATAATTTATTAACCAATACAACATGGTGTCAGGTGTAAACCTAGTTATTTAATAAAGCGAATAAACAGCTGTTGTAATAGCGAAAATAAAATACAATGGAGTTTAAACCACCTGCTGAGTTATCGTTTTCGGGTAGTATTGCAGAAAATTGGAGGAATTGGAAGCAGAAATTGGAATATTATCTTTTAGCAACTGAAAAGGAAAAAAAAGAAGATATTGTTAAAATAGCAATTTTACTCAACTTGATTGGTGATGAAGGTTTGGCTATATATAATACGTTTGGACTATCTACGGAAACGTCGACTTATGACGCTGTAATTAAAAAATTTGAAAACTACTGTAAAGAAAAGAAGAATGTGTTGTTTGAGCGGCATAAATTTTTTAAAACATTGAGAATTGATGGTCAGACTATTGATAATTATGTGACAGTGCTTCGCACTATTGGAGCAAACTGTGAATTTGGTGATCAGTTAGAATCGTTAATTAGAGATCAAATTGTGTTACACTTAACAGACCAAGGGCTACAGGAAAGAATATTAAGAGAAAGCGAGTTAGATTTACTTAAAGTGGTTGAGTTTGTAAAAGCATCCGAAACTACAAAGGAACAAGTGAGATTAATACAAGAGAAATCTGTAGAAATACATGGAGTAAGAAGGAGTAATAATAAATCTAATTATAGCACAGTTAATGATGAGGGGAGGAAACTTAATAATAATCTTAGCCCTAAATATGGGAATCACAGTGGTGTGAATAGCAATAATGATGCAGTATACTATCAGTGTCGGAAGTGTGGAAATAAACATAGAGCCAATAATTGTCCAGCATATGGAAAGTATTGCAGTTTATGCAATAAGCCAAATCATTTTGCAGTTGCATGTTTTAAAAACAAGAAAAATATAAGTTTAATAAAACAAAATAAGTATGACAGTGAACAGGATTATGCAGATACCCTTATTGACTCTTGTGAATTAGATGAGAGCTCAAGAAAAATTTGTAAAATTAATCTTTTACAGTGGTCACAAAATTTAATTATTAATAACAAGGAATTGGAGTTCAAGCTTGATACGGGAGCTGAGATTAATGTAATGCCAATAAGCTGTCTGTTCAAATTGGGAGTAAACACTGACAATATATGTAATAATAGACAAATAATTTTGGAGGTATTTGGAGGTAATCGGTTAAGATCTTCAGGAGTTATTAACCTATTACGCTCAATGCTCTCTGCACTCAAATACCGCAAGTTTCGGTGCGACCTAGGCGCGCGCGCGGCGTTCGCTCCTTGCGTATTATTTTACGTCTTTGCGATAGAATGCTTTTGATTAGGGTGATTTGGGTTACTTTAACTGAAATTTATTGAAACAGAGGTTATTGAGCTATAAAACTAAGTATAAATGAAAAATAATATAGACAAAACAAACGATCGGTCAATTCACGCTCGAATGTCGTGCGTAATTTTGAATAACGGCTATTTCTACTCGATATTTCACCGAGAAATACTACTTATTATACAATTGTAACTATGTAAAAAGCTTCGAAAAACAATCTAAAATGTATTATTAAACAGGAACTTACCGATTCTTTGGTTCAAACTCGTTAAAACATAAAATTTAGAAAAAAACACAATGCACTATACGTTTTATTGACAATGGCACAAGCTAGTGACTAAACTTTGGTCAGCTATTTTTTCGAAATTTTGTTCCCAGATGGTGGCGTTCTTTGTTTTAAATTAAAGCGTACTCAGCCCACTTCATTCAATAATAAAGGTATTGAAAAATAGACTTTGCTTTAAGTAAAATAAAGCACAAAAGCAAAAATGTTAAAATGGGACACATGGCACAGTTCGACTGACACGGAATTTCGACACGAGGGACAATTGCCGTCGTTCGATATTAAAAAGTTAAATTGAATTGTAGTGCCAATAAGATGAGGAATTGCCAACTTAGTTTTGTTGTAGTCGATGATGCAAATAATAATAAAATTAAACCCTTACTGGGGTTGGATGGTTGTGTTAAATTAAACTTAATTAAAAGAATAAATGATCTTACAGTAGATAATCAAAAGAAAATGGAAATTTTGAAGAGAAATGAAGACATATTTAATGGAACTGGACTGATAAAAAATTATGAATGTCACATTAAAGTAGATAAATCTGTAGCACCAGTTATCAGACCTCCTAGAAGAGTGCCTTTAGCTATTAGGGACAGGTTACAAGAAAAATTGAACCTTTTGGAGAGAGGAAAAATTATTGAAAAAATAGATGGTCCGGTGACATGGCTCAGCAATCTTGTAGTAATTGAAAAGTCGGATGGAGGTCTTCGAGTATGTTTGGACCCAACTGATCTAAACAAAGCCATCATTAAAACACCTGCGTTAATACCTACCTTGCAAGAAGTAACTTCTCAGTTAACAGGTAAATTTTGGTTTTCTTTACTTGATCTTAAGGAGGGCTTTTATAATATTAAACTGGACAAGGAATCATCTAACTACTGTGCCTTTTCAACACCTTTTGGGTGCTATAAGTTCCTCAGACTCCCATTTGGTGTATCCAACGCCCCTGAGGAGTTCCAAAGAGTAAACACTTCCATATTCTCAGATATTCCTGGACTTATAATATATTTTGATGACATTTTAATTGCAACTGAGACAGAAAAAGAACATGATGAAGTGCTAAATAAAGTATTGGAAAGGGCTAGGTCAAGTAATTTAAAATTTAATCCTAATAAATTTCAATATAAAACCAATAAAGTTACATTTTTGGGATTTGAGTTTGATAAAAATGGGATGAAAATTGACCCACAGAGAATAAAAGCTATTGAAAGTTTAGAGAACCCTTGTAATAAGAAGGAATTACAGAGAATCTTGGGCATGCTTAATTACATAAGAAATTTTATTCCAAATTTTGCTGACTTAACTTCTAATTTGCGGACCCTTTTGAAATGTAATGTAGAATTTACTTGGACAGAAGCTCATTCAATGCTTCTGAAAAAAATAAAAGAATTAATTACAAAAATTCCAGTATTAACACATTTTGATACATCTAAAGAAATTACTATTGAATGTGATGCATCTAAGGATGCTATTGGATGCTGTTTAATGCAGGAGGGACAACCTATATCCTATGCATCAAGGTCATTGTCACCAACAGAAAAGAATTTTGCACAAATTGAAAAGGAGTTATTAAGTATTCTTTTTGCAACATCTAAGTTTCATTTATACATCTATGGGCGTAAAACTTTTGTCAGAACAGACCACAAACCTCTTGTGTCTCTAATTAAAAAAAATGTTGGGGAAATACCATCACCCAGATTGCAACGGATGATTCTTAAATTAATTAAATATGACTTAGAATTGAGATATGTGCCTGGTAAGGAATTATATATTGCTGATTTGTTGTCAAGAGGTTGTGAAAATGAGGAGAATATCAGTTCTGAAGAAGATTGGATTAGTGAAATAGTTCATGAAGTAGCATCTAATAATTATCAATTGCAGGTCACATCTAGAAGAAAAAAGATTCTCGAAGAGGAAACCTCCAAGGATAAGACATTACAACACCTAGTGAAGTATTATATGAATGGTTGGCCTGCCAATAGTAAAGATGTGCCTGAAGAAATAAAAATATATTACAAATTTAAAGATGAAATATATGTTAGTGGAAACTTAGTATTTGTTGGCCGAAAGCTGTTGGTGCCTATTTCCTTGAGAAAAGAAATGTTAGAGAAGCTTCATAGTCCGCATTTAGGAGTCAGCAAAACACAAGCAAGGGCAAGACAAATATTTTACTGGCCTCAAATGAACTCAGACATTGAAGAATATGTATTAAAATGTAAAATATGTGAAACATTTAGGAATAAAAATATAAAGGAACCTTTAATGCCTTACCCAGTTCCATCAAGACCTTATCAACGGGTTGGTATGGATTTTTTTCAACTAGGAAACTATTCCTATCTAATAATTGTGGATTATTTATCAGCTTGGTTTGATGTTGTAAAGATGCCATATAAGACAGCATCAGAAACAATCAAGACTATTAAACCAATATTTGCTACACATGGCATACCCGATGAAATTGTGGCTGATAATATGCCTTTTTCATCCTTTGAGTTCAAGCAATTTTGTCAAGGATGGGAAATAAAATTAACTAACACCAGTCCACATTATCCACAATCAAATGGAATGGTGGAGAAAGCAGTTGGTATTTGCAAAAGCCTAATGAGGAAATGTTACAAATCTGGACAAGATTTCAATTTAGTATTAATGGAGTATAGAAACTGCCCAGTTACAGGATTGTCAGAAAGCCCAGCACAACTAATGATGAGCAGACAGCTAAGAACAGTCCTTCCAACTATTGAAGAAAATCTATTGCCAAATGTTGTTAGGGTGAAGGAGGATAAGGAGCTTAAACAGCAAAAGTCTAAGCTATACTATGATAAAACTTCACAGCAGAAAAGAGGTTTCAAGGATGGTGAAAGTGTGGTCCATAGAAGAGGAAGGAGATGGGAGCCAGCCCAGATTATTAAATCTAATAATACGCCTAGATCATACATAATAAGAACTGAGGATGGTCAAACATTAGTTAGGAATTCAGTTCATCTCCGGAAATCAGGAAATCCTTTTTCTATGAATGGAGATCAAAATAGTTATTCCACTTTGGGAAATAACACTACTGAAAGTAATGGATCGAATACTGAGACTCAATCGGTTCCAGCTCAACTTCCACAAGAGAGTTCTGAGATCACCTCCGAAACTTATAACCCAGCTCTACCTCAAGCTATGTCTAGATATGGAAGAAGAATTATTAAACCTAGAAGATTAGTAGAAGAATGATTAAAAAAAAAAAAAAATAATAATAATAATTAAACTAGATTTAAGAGTTTATTTTATTGTATGTCCATTTTGAGAATTTTATTTTATTGTATTGTATGTCCATTTTATTTTTTATTGTAATTGTTAATATTGAACTAAAGTAAAAGGAGGGAGATGTGGTAACACTGGTTAGTTATGTCTATGGGTAAAATATGGAGGGCTGTGTGTTATTAAAAGTTGATAATTATTTTGTAGTTGTAAACCAGACTGATTAGAATTAAAGTGATTTATGAAACTGGAGACTTATAATTTATTAACCAATACAACATGTACCACAATAATACTTTCAGCCCTGATTTTTTCTACAATAGGGAATGGACCGGTTTGATAAAAAACGACTGCTCATTATTCTTATTGATTCCTAACGACACTTTCAATTTACGTAATGGCTGTTTTGGCATAATTTTCTATGTATTACGTTTATTTAAAGCGTTTTATTACTTTCGTCTGGTTAATGGCGATACACCCTCTTCAAGCTAGGCATCGAACTCAAACTGAATCACAAATAATTACTTTTTAAATTTTCACACTCCATAAATTATATAATAACTAGCTGTGCCCCGCGGTTTCGCCCGCGTTAAATTTATTTGATAAACATCAGTTTTACAATAATGTATGGGACTCTACTCGACTTGTTGACATTTATGATTACTGCTCCACTCCCTTTGGTAGTAGCATGATGATGTATAACCTTATAGCCTTCCTCAGTAAACGGGCTACCTAATGCAAAAAGAATTTTTCAAATCGGATTAGTACGAACGAACGAACGAACGATGAACAAACAAACAAACGAGCAGACCTTTTAACTAATTCGAAATCACTTATTCAGCCCCAATTTAATGTCGTGGACCAAATACGAAGAGGACCAGGCCATAGTCCACCACGCTGGTCAAGTGCTAGCGGACTGAGCATATGTTTGATAAACTTGCTAGATTCTCTCATACATGCAGATTTCCTCACGATGTTTTCTTTCACTGTAAGACAAGTAGTAATCATGTTGGAAATCTTTCGCACATGAGAATATCAGAGGTGCGAGACCCGGGGTTTGAACCCGCTTCTCTTGGTTTTCCAAGCAAGCGGATTGTCACTTGCCCCAAAAAATACACCTCTTCTATGGTGGTATTTTTTTTAATAAGTGGGTGGTAAGTAGGGTGGGATCAAAGGTAACCTATGTCAGATGCAATTTATGTCCTTGCCAAATTTTATCGAAATATGGCATAAAAGTAAGAAAATGTTAATTTTTATACAGTTAGCCGAAAAATACAAATTTATTTTCCAAATTTTTCATTTTTCTAATGGTGATCATATTGAATGGCTCTGAACCAAAGAAATATAAAGCCATGGTCTGTAGCTAGTTTATTTAAATGAAATTGCAAATCCTACATTTTCCTCGTCGCCATAACTATTAAGGACAGTTTTTGTCATGTCATTTTCAATGGGGATTCATTAGGCCTTGCAACACGCCTGCGAAACTATCCCCTACGGTAGGTTTGATTTATCTCCATTTTTTTTCCTTTGAAATGCTTCAAACTGGCTTTTATTGGTGACTTTGTTTATAAAAATCTTATCTATATAAATAAAAATGAATGTTCGTACGTTTGTCCCTTAAGCGTTCCTATACCATTGATCCGATTGGGATGAAACTCTGGTGGTTATTCTGTATACACCTGCGAAGGTTCCTGGTGTAAAAAAAATATTTTTTTCTTTAAACGTTTGTCTTTTATCCGTTCCTAAACCATTCAAGCTTTCAGACACGCCTTGGGAATTAAGTGATCGCCTCCAGGCTACTTCAACTTTATAGAAATACTAGCGACTCACCTTCGCTTCGCTCGGGTTCGCCCCTTCATACGTTTTAACGTTTAGTATAGATTTCTCAAAGATGAGATATTATCCCGCAGTAAAAACTATCCTATATGTTGACCCGGATAACAATCATACCAAATTTCATCAAAATCTGTTCAGTGATTTTCCCGTGATACGGCCACAGACAGACAAAAATTTTAAAAACTATAGATTCGGCCTCTGTATCGATAATAAAGCCCTCCCCCAATAAATACATAAATAAATAAATAAATATGTTGGGACATTAACACATAGCACCATCTAGTTCCATGGTAAGCTACGAAGCCTGTGTTATCGATACCGGATAGTTGATACAATACACATATATAACTTTAAATATATATTATTATAAATATAAAGACCCATGACTGGAGTACAAACATTCGTGCTCATCACACAAACGAATGCCACCAGAGGGACTCAATATAAATAAAATAAATATAAACATGTTGGGACATAAACACACAGCACCATCTAGTTCCATGGTACGCTACGAGGCCAGTGTTATAGATACCAGATAGTTGATACACTACACGTTTATAACTTTAAATACATACATACATATTATAATACACCCAGCACAAACATTAGTATTCATCACGCAAATAAATGCCCCCAGCTAGACTCGAACCCGCGACCGCTGGCACTGCAAGTAGGCTCACTACAAACTGAGCCAAACGTGTCGTCAAATATAACCTAACGAGGACGGCAGTGCCATGTCCTCGGACAGTTTACTATCAATCACTATTTTTTGTCCTTTAAAAGTTCGTTTAATTATGTTTTAGTTTCACTTGCAAGATAAGGGACGATTTCAAGTGAATTTTCTTTTGGCGTAGTCACGTTTCTTTTCACGACTACCCACGATAGATTAATCTTTTTCAAGTGTACGTATATATACATATATATAGCATTTTTTAAATTATTTTTATCAATTTAAAAAAATAATCTATACAGGTAAATAACATTGAAATGTCTGCTCGTTAAATGTCAATATAACAGCTTTTTGCTAAATGCATATGAAATTATATACGGTACTTATAAGAAAACACAATTTTTAAAATTTGTGCCTGTCTATCTTTCTGTCTGTTTGTACCATCTTATCTCCAAAACGGCTCGACTGATTTTGACGGGACTTTCACTGGCTGATAGCTGATGTTATAAGGAGTAAGTTAGGCTACTTTTATTTTAGAAAAAGAATTAGAGTTCCGCTCAAAAAATCAAAACGTACCTAGGGACGCACGCGAGCGAAGAGAGGGTAAGTCACTAGTCATGAATAAATTATTACATTTTTTACTTAAAGTCTAAAGTCCAAGTCTCTTTTTCATATGTCTACTTTTTATTTTTTTTTATTTTATCGAATTAGGATATTAGCCGATTTAGGCCATGGGCCACGGCGACAAATCTCACTGACAATGAGACTAACCAACTACACAGGAAATATTATAGTGCACAAGTGTACACTCAGGCACAACGTGCACTCCTTTCACTGTTAAATTCCGATGGAACGATAATTCGACACAACCAATTAAAGATCAGGCCCAAGACCGAAGACTTTACGTGGTCGCATGGGGGTGAAACATCGTTAACTTCAACTAAACTTGGCCCTACTTGGGACTCGAACTCAGAACCTTTGGATATGCAGGCGTACATGCTAGCCACTACACCGCCGAGGCAATAATTACTTAAATTATTACTTAAAATTGTGAATGTTTTTAAAATTTCAATGTAAAATAATTCTTTACATAAAAAAAACATATAACGAAACCTAAGATAAATTAGGATTTCATTTAATATTAAATCTTTCATAAATTTTATTTCGAATTTATACAAAATATAGAAACATGGGAATCGACATAAAAATATTTCCGCAAAAAAATCCGAAAAGATAGTTTTATTTTAAACTAGCGACTTCCCCTCGCTTCGCTCGGTTTCGTCCCTAGGTACCTACGTTTTAACGGTTAGTTGGAATAGATAGACTATATATTAGTATGTATGTGTATATATGTATATTTACAATGTACATTGTACATAAGTATGATGAATTTTATAATATACCTTTAACTTGAGTAATGATTGATTCCCCATACAAATTTTTATCCCCTTTTTCACCCCCTTAAGGGATGATTTCCGGGATAAAAACTCCTCCTTCCAGGGTCTCAAATTATCTTCATACCAAATTTCATCTAAATCGGTTCAGCGGATTTTTAGTTTATCCATTACAAACAAACATACAAACTACCTCTTCATAATAATAAATATAAATATAAATTTATGTAAAATTTGACAAAATCCTATACACTAATGTGATTAAAAATAATGAGCTAAAATATATCTAAATACAAAGCAAAACCAGGGGAAACCTCTTGTATATTAATATAGTCCAAAGTAGAACACGCCCTTGCAAGCGTTTGTTTGCAAAATTTTCCGCTTGAAAATCGATCCGGCTACTTTGCCCGCCACATGGGCGTGAAGACAGTTGACGTGAAATTAAACAAAAAATTCAATCAGTACTAAACATATAATGTTATTTACCATATTATATATCTATATGTAAATAGGCAAAGACAAAACAGTTCAGTACATTTTCTCCTCTGTCCAACGATTTTCTGAACTGACTCTCTGAACTGTCAAACGATTTTCTTTTTTTTTTTTTGGTAAGTAGCTTTGACGAGCTTTAGTATTGTAGACACACACGAATATATACATACACATCTTTTAATACTTGTCTATTTTTGATTAAGACCTTTTTATTAACCTTTTTTTTTTATAAATCATATTTGTGACAGAATTGAAAAAAAAAAGAAAAAAAGTATTGACATTAAAAGGCGTATTATGATATGCATGATTTTTATCTCTCTATTCCAATAGAATGGAAGTAAACAATCTAATATTGCTGCAACAACCATAGTATTATCAATTGAATATATTAGAAATAGTTTTATATACTAATATTATAAAGAGGATAGATTTTTTTGTTTGATTGTTTATGCTGAATAAGCTCCGAAATTACTTAACCGATTTAGATGGGTAAGAAGTATGAGACCCTGGGAAGGACATAGGATAGTTTTTATCCGGGAAATCATCCCTTAAGGAAGTGAAAATGGGCATGAATAAATATATAACTTAATGAATTATGGTTGATTTTCAACCACGCTGCGATCACTAATTCTTAAAAATGTATATTATTTGATAAGTTAGAATTGTTTTTATAGAAACATAGAAATAATCGCAGTCGCAATATATGACACACCAACAATAGTAGGACAAATAATATATTTTTTACTAGTGACTTATCCTCGCTTCGCTCGCGTACGTCCCTAGGTACGTACACATAGCGTTGCCACAGTTTACTAGGAAGATCTTTTTAAGACGAATAATTCTGTAATACATTGTTTTCATATACCTAACTCTATCAGTTTACGCGGCGCACGCCAATAAAGCTGCCGATGATTGATTTTTTCCGACATCTTCAACAATCATCGTCATATTTCAGCCAATTTACACAAAAACTTAATGAAATATACACCTAAACCTTCCTCATGAATCACTCCATCTATTGGTGAAAATCGTATGAAAATCCGTTTGATGGTTTTTAAGTTTATCGCATTCAGACAGACAGATACGATGGGGAACTTAATTTTATAGTATGTAGTGATACATCTATACATATTATAAAATTCTAACTAAGCCGAATCTGTACATTAAATATTTTTTGGAAAATCTTATTGAAATAGACATTATTATCGATGCAGAGGCCGAATCTATAGTTTTTAGAATTTTTGTCTGTCTGTCTGTCTGTCTGTCTGTCTGTCTGTCTGTCTGTCTGTCTGTTACCGCATCACAGAAAAACCACTGGAGGGATTTTGATGAAATTTGGTATGATGATAGCTGGTTATCCGGGTCAACATATAGGATACTTTTTACCGCGAGAAAATATCTCATTTCTGAAAAAAAAATACAAAAACTGGTAGGAACAAAACCACGACGATACTATTTGTAAACAATTTAGCAAGGTAACTTACAAAATATGGTAAAAACTATAAAAATAGCTTATCTTGAAAATCAAATTATCAAAAGCGCTATTTTATCCATTAAAATAGTTATTTTAATTAATATTTATTTATGTGTTATTTAGATATTCGACAATAGATGTCGCCATGTGTTTTTAAAATACATAGTTTTAATCCCAAAAAAAATTAATGTACAGATATGACCTTTTTTCGATTTTATTAGAATTACTACTAAATCACCCGCGGCTCAAAAGAAAGCAAACTTTTTCGCTTCATAAATTAGTAACTATACATACAATAAAATTGTAACTAAGCCGAACCCCTAAATTCAATATTTTTTCGAAAAATCTTATTGAAATATTCATTATTAGCGATATAGAGCCCGAACTTATAGTTTTTAGATTTTTTTTCTGTCTGTCTGTATGTGACCGCATCACAGAAAAACCACTAGAGGGATTTTTATGAAATTTGGTATGGTAATAGCAGGTTATCCGGGTCAACACATAGGATTCTTTTTACCGCAGGAAAATGTCTCATTTCTGAGAAAAAATACAAAAACTGGTTAAAGTAAAAGCACGATGATGCTATTAATATTTTAGCAAGGTAACTTACTTATATATTATGTAAAAACTATTAAAAAAAACTTATCTTAAAAGAAATATTAACAGCGCTATTTTATTCATTAAAATAGTTATTTTAATGAAAATTTATTTGTGTGTTATTTAGCTATTTGACAATAGATGTCGCCATGTGTTTTTAAAATACGTAGTTTTATCAAAAAAAAAAAAACAATGTACAGATATAACCTTTCTTTGACTTTACTATAGTTACTACTAAATTACCCGCGGCCCTGCCCGCGCTTAAATTTTTAATAAAACAAACTTTTTGGTAATATTTTGTTGGCCGAAACAATTTTCAAATGAGAATATTTGTAAATTTTTATTGTTTAGTAAATAATGTTAATGTTTTTTAATCTTTTAATGTAAAAATTGGGCAAATGTAAATCCAACTCGCGCATTTTAGGTTTCGTATAGCAAAATGCTATGTTGTTTTTCTTACTTACGTGTTTTGTATGGTTAACACTAAAATAAATACGAATAATATTTACGTTTCCACAATACGTACTCATTTTTTGCACCGTAAAAATAAGTTCAATTTATATTATTTTATAACATTTTATGGAAAACAAGTTTATGGCGGTTAAACTGCCAAAGCGACTAAAAATATTTCATATCTCAAAAACTATGAAAAAGTATTTTAGGAACTGTTATACCTCAACTTTTTCACTTTTTCTTGACACCTTTTCTTGGAAGGTAAAGGCTTAAAGGACACAATAAAATGCTTACGACTTTAATCATATTAGCGGAGCCATATGAAATAAAAAAATGTATTCACTTAGAATTATTTACTTATTACACTTTCTTTTGAAAATCGTTTTGGAAAATATTACTAACTAGCGCTAATAAAGAAAAGTTATCATTATGTAATTTAAATAATTAGCTATATATTAAATTAATCTATAGCTGTCTATTAGTAAAAAATTATTAAAATTAATTCCGTAGTTTGAGAGTTTATCGTGAAAAACTAAAAAAACAAACAAAACAGAAGTATAGACATACATAAATGTTATTGCTAAAACAAAAAGTTCAATTTAACGGAGGAACCTTTGTGGCATTGTCAATCTCTGCCATTATTTACCAATCATGCGGTGCGCAATGAAAGTGGTATATGTAAGAGTATACTAATGTGTAAAACCTAAGAATTTGGTTTTTGATCATCTGAACGCGGGCGGAGCCGCGGGAAATGCTAGTTAATATATAATTTCAATGTTACTGGTGATTTTTTTTGTGTGTAATATCGTGAAATATACATAAAAAATATTATCGGTTTATCTACCTCCTTTTTTGAAAGTCGGTTTAAAAAAAATGAAGCTTTAAGTTTGTAAAATATTCAAGATATTTTTTTCTTTTCTTAGGATCCAATACGTGTATTGCAAGTATGACTTGTTGGTCTAGTCGTTAGCCTATACGGTTGCAGATCGAAAGTTTCTGGGTTCGAGACCCCAGTGTAGTTTAAATAGTTTCTGGGTTTTTCTGGCACGAAGAACTCAGTGGTAGCCCGAAATTAGAACGTTGGTAGTGTTATACCTTTGTGACTTCACCTGATGTCTTACCGGTCGAATTGTTCTCCCACTGGACTATATACTATATACTAGCGACTCACCCTCGCTTCGCTTGGGATCGTCCCTAGGTTGGATATAGTAAAATGGATATAGTATGTTATCCTTAAGCAATAGACATATGCCATCGCGGACTTTTTTGTAGACTTTTTTAAGATGTACAATACTGTAGTACATTATTTTGATCTATCTCGTAGGTATCAGCTAGGGTTTGCAATGTAAGCGCAAAAAAAGTGTTTTATACATATAAACCTTCCTCTTGAATCACTCTATCTATTAAAAAAACCGCATCAAAATCCGTAGCGTAGTTTTAAAAATCTAAACATATATAGGGACAGACAGCGGGAAACGACTTTGTTTTATACTATGTAGTGATAGGTACGTTTTGACGCTTAGTATAGAATGGATAGACTATATGTAGGTATATATATTATGTATACACATGTATGATGAGTTTTATATCCCTTACTTGAGAAATTATTCCCCATACATACTTCCACCCCCTTTCCACTCCCTTAAGGGATGATTTACGTGATAAAAATCATCCTATCTCCTTCCCAGGGTCTCAAACTAACTCTATACTCATCTAAATCTGTAAAAAAGTGAAAAGGTAACAGACAGACAGACAGATAGACAGACAGACAGACAAACAGACACCATAGCTACTCAAAAACAAAAAAAAAACTTATTAGAGAAAAAAGTGTCTGGATTGATTAGTTTCCGAGTTTTTATCCTATAAACAAAGTCACAAAGTACATTTTCTTATAATACCAATATAAACTGTAGATTAGAGGAAGCTTTTACCTACTTTGTAATATAAATTAATAATTTCGCTTTCTTACTTTATTTTAGTACACCTGGCACTACGAAGTTATTGAGAGCATCTGAATAGTTAATTATAACGTTAAACTGTTAAGTTACGGCGTTTTACTAAATTATTTATTAGATATTCCCTTAAAAATGTATTTGTACAGGATAGTAAGAAAATTTTTTTAAAAGATGAAAGTCCCAGAGGAATTCCTTGAAGTTTTAATGTTAGGATCAGTTTGTAGTGCCCCTACTTGCGGTTCCAACGAACGCGGGTTCTAGTCCCGCTGGGGGCATTCATTCGTGTGACACGAATGTTTGTACTCCAGTCATGGGTGTTTATATTTATAATATGTATGGATTTAAAGTTATATATGTGTAGTGTATCAACTATCTGGTCTCCATAACACAAGCCTAGTAGCTTACCATGGAACTGAATGGTGCTATGTGTTAATATCCCAACATATTTATTTATTTATTTTATTTTTTAGGAACTAGTGGTCGCACAGTGGTCGAAATTCGACCGTAATCATTATTGAAAATTTGAGGAAAACATAATATATGAATAGAATTTGCCTATCTATATAAAAAAACTAACTACCTACTAAACAGTAAAAAAAAAAGAAAATCGATTTATAAACAGAGGAGACAAAGGTACTGAACGGGTTTGTCTTTGCCTATTTATACAATACTAACGACTCACCCTCCCTTCGCTTCGGGTTTGTACAAATCTATCCCACGGGAACCGTAAATTTTCCGGGATAATATATAGCCTATAGTCTTCCTCAGTTAATGGGCTATCTAAAGCAAAAAGAATTTTTCAAATCGGATCATCAGTTCCTGAGATTGACGCGTTCAACCAAACTAACTCTTCAGCTTTATAATATTAAGTGTAGATATGTATGTATATAGATTATATTTTTCAAACAGTTTGTAAGGTATAGGATTCGTTAAAACCAATCAAAAGAGTTAAAATTATAAAGTTTTACCAGTACATCCTAACAAGTGAAGGGTCCCATCATCCATATCTTACGATCTATCGTCAAATCAATCTATTGGAAAGCCAAGTGCCTTTTTATGTTGGGAAATATTTAATAATAATACTTAAGCTTATTACTAGTCTTGTTGATGGAAATGTTTGGAATTAACTCATATGCGGGTTATCTACACTGTTATGTTAATAAAATATATGTAGAGTTTCTAGCCTTCTGCAATCTGCTTCAGAACTGCTTTCCGAGCCGGTGGTAGATTCCTCACTGACTGACTACACAGACGCTTGAATTGAATTGACGATTCAAATGTGCTTGTAATAAGTCTAATCGAATAAACTTTATTTTATTTCATTTCATAGGCGACCGAGTATTCTCAGCATTATTCGGAAAAGATATAAAAAAAAATCGATTTTTCAGAAAATATACTTATGTGAAGGTAAACTAAAATGCAAAACCTTATCTAAATGCAAAATTTGATTCAAATCGTAAGAACTATTTCCGAGATGAACGATATAAAATAAATATACAAGAATTGCTCATTTAATATTATAAGATAAATAGTGTCATCCAAAGACGCATAAAGCCAGGCGACAGTAAATCTCTAGTTTAATTATATATCGGACGAATAGACATACCGTATACAATTAGATTCATAATGGGAGGAAAGATGAGACTGTATTTTGCTTGAATTTAAAACCTCATACTCGCTTTGCTTAAAACCATATTTAGAAACGTGTCAATTTTAGATTGAACCAGTCAACGGTTAAATGTTTCTGAGAATAATTCTAATTTAATTAAAATCACACTACTAATAAGAATGCGAAAGATTGTATGTATGTATGTTTGTTACTACTTTACGCTGGAACAGCTGGATACAGATGAGCTATATACTATAGACTACTATTAGGCGCTCAAGTGAAGCGAGAATTAGTCGCTAGTCCCAAAAATATTATAAATTCGAAAGTTTGGATGGATGGATATTTGTTACTCAATCTTGCCAGAAAGGCCCAGAAATAGATTATAGTCTGAAATAGCACATATGTTACTTTTTATCCCGGAAAAATGTACGGTTCCCGTGGGATAGATTTTATGGAATAGTTTTTGTTTTTCAATAGGGAAAACCCCAAGCGAAGCGAAGGTGAATCGCTAGTAGTATATAACTGACTTTGTATAAAAACTTTTTAAGAAAAAAATGAAAACCGACTTCAAAAAAAGCACTAAAAAGTAAAAAATAACTGATTGGTAGTTTTCATTTACTATAGATACCTTATCAGATATTTTCAAAGTCGATATGCTTTGATTTGTATTGTATCGGCTGCCATTGACAAGAGAATTGAATTAAATAGGCTAATTATTATCGTCAGTACAGATGACGCGGTCGGACCCGAGAGCAGAACTTTAAAAGCAAATGTAACTCTGTCAAAATGCTTAAGTTTGTCGCATAACAGCCCTAATGATTTAGATAAAAGTACCTACTTACGCTTCTTTTATTTAAAGAATCTATATAAGGGAGGGAATAAAATTATCAAGTTTTATGATTTGGCAAATCTGTGTTTGTACTTAAAATATTATGGGCACAGAACAAAATAATTAAAATAGAATGAAATAGAATTATCTGTCTATCTATATATATATATATGTACGGCTGCACATCCTGAGGTCCTGGGTTCGAGTCCCGGGTCGGGCCAAGTTTAGTTATTGAGTCTTTCTGTATAGTAAGCCTCAGTAACAGCCCGGAGTTGGGAAGTTGGCGGTGTTTCACCCCCGTGCCTCGGAGAGCACGTAAAGCCGTCGGTCCTGCGCCTTAACTCTCACCGGTCGTGTCGAATAGTCGTCCCACCGGAGTATGAGAGTGACAGGAATAGAGAGTGCTCTTGTGTCTGCGCGTACACTTGTGCACTATAATATCTCCTGCGCAGTTGGCTAGTCTCAATGAGATTGGCCGCCGTGGCCGCAATCGGTCAGGAGGACATTATATATATATATATATAAAACAAAATCGGGTTTGTTACGACACTTATAACTCGAGAACGGCTGGACCGATTTTTAGGATCTTTGTTTTGTTGGATTTGTCTTCGCCCCGAGCAGAATAACTATTAATACATAGGAAAAATTCACGAAAAAAAAAATGTGAAAAAAAAATGTGTTCATTTATTCTATACTAATGTAAGCATTAAAACGTGTCTAGGGAGGGTGAGTCGCTAGTAACAGATAAATAAAATTGAAGTGTCTGTTTGTAATGTCAAAATAATAGCTTTATACTAAACGCATAGGTATGCAATTCTGCCGTGATAATTAAGAACGCAGTACTTGCAAAATGGCGGTTTCGAGAAAAACGCGGAAAACATATTTTTAGACATCTGAGCAAGATGTTCATATTTTATGACCAAAAAAATATATCAAAAAATTCAAAAATAAATCAAGCTTTTGAATCATAATTTTATTTTATTTAATTTATCAATCTATCTAAATATAATGCGTATTACTGCGTTTAGTTTTAGCATCAGGTCTTGTGAGAATCATAGGATACTAAAACTAAATGCAGCAGTTGCGTATATTACTGCATTTTAGTCTAGCACATGTCGATTACTGCGTTGTTGGTTAGTATTCATTTACATTTTTTATGCTCGGGGCTAAGTGCAAGTGGTCTTAAATTATTATCTCTCATTATTATCTCTCAAACAATTTCACAGTCCTTCTTAAATGTTTGCTGTGGGGTTGACGAAAACCTACTTCATGTTCTGTACGTATTATATGCATTATCAGGGTGAAATAAAAATGAAACATTTTTGTGTAAATCTACTTTTATTTAGACAATATCTGTCTTTATGAATATCTAAAGAAATACAAATAAAAATCACAATATTCAGTCAGACTGATAATAATTAACATTAATTAAATATAACTGATTTGCTAAAACAAAACGCGGCACTGGATCGTACGGCCAAGATCTTGCAAGCCTTTACTACTCTCAAATGCAGTAATATGGAGTACTGCGTTTTGATTTAGTAACTAGTCTATTGATTTTAAAAGAAAATGCTGTAGTAGTGGCAATTACTGCACTTAGCTCTAGGGTATTCTTGTTAGTACTGCATTCTTTTTTAGCACATGTTTAATGCTGCACTCCTCCTTAGTATTGAAACTATTTTCATGCAAGTACTGCGAAAACCGTTAGATAGAAAACATACTTCTAGTGAAAATTTTTATGAAAATATATTTTTTCCATGTAGGAGAACCCTTTGGAATGCCATTTCCAGTAAAAAGTGAAAATCCCAAAAATGTTGATTACTGCATTCTTTATTATCAGGGCAGAATTGTATACGGTACTTATAAGAACAACATAAATTTTAAAATTTTTGTCTGACTGTCTGTTTATTCCGGTTAATCTCCGAAACGGCTGGACCAATTTTAACGAGACTTTCACTGGCAGATAGCTGATATTATAAGGAGTAACTTAGACTACTTTTATTTTAGTAAAAGAATTAGGCTTTCGCTCAAAAAAATGAAAACGTACCTAGGGACGTACCCAAGCGACGCGAGGGTAAGTTACTAGTGTCAAAATAACAGTTTTTTATTAAATGCATATTACAGTATATACGGTACTTGTAAGAATTAAATATAAAAAATTTTGTCCGTCTTTCTGTTTGTTCCGGCTAATCTTCGAAACGGCTGGACCAATATTGACGAGATTTTCACTGGCTATTAGCTAATATTATAAGGAGTAACTTAGGCTACTTTTATTTAAAAAAAAAAAAAAAGAATTAAGATCCGTGCACAGAAATCAAAACCCATCACGCTCATTTGATACCCATTTTGATTAAATTATTTTATTCTATTCACAATTGTTCCCGTCTTAAGAAATCCTGTGATCCTCTTTAGAAAACAAGGTATTTGTATACCTTTGATTTACCGACATAGCACTTTAGCTGTGACAATTTGCATCTAATCTATCTATATGAAACGCAAAAGTGATTGACTGATGTACCAACCAACACACAGGCCAAACCCTTAAGGCTAGAAAATTGAAATTTCGCACACGTATTCCTCATATGACGTAGGCATCCACTAAGAAAGGAATTTTCAAAATTCAACCCCCAAGGGGGTGAAATAGGGGATAAAAGTTTGTATGAAACTTTTTATTCCTTGGACATATTTGGGTGAAATTTCGTATTTTTCGTAGTTTGATCGCGACCGAAGCCGCGAGTTTTGCTAGTATAATAACATTCTGACGTTTGTTTGTTAATAAAAGATTTTTTAGCTATTTGCAATAACGATAATACGAAAACGACTGTTAATTTTAATTATTATAAATTATTATTATCCATTTTTCTAATTACCGAGTGCAAAAAAATTTAAACAGCCAAGTTTTATTTCTAACAGTAACCTGTTGTCAGTACTTTGTTACTGCAGATCATCTGTATATTAAACTTCATCTAAATCCGTGCAGCTTTTCAGTGTCAACTAGTAACAAACATATCTAATACTAGCGACTCACCCTCGCTTCGCTCGGGCTCGTCCCTAGGTTGCTTCCCAAAACAAAATTAATTAATTAATTTGGTTTTCATTTTTTTTCGTGGGACCCTCCATTTTTCTAAAATAAAAGTAGCCTAAGTTACTCCTTAATACATCAGCTATCTGCCAGTGAAAGTCCCGTCAAAATCGGTCCAGTCGTTTCAGGGATTAGCCGGAACAAACAGACAGACAGACAAAAATTGTAAAAAATGTTGTTTTGGTATATGTACCGTGTATACGTCCATACGCATTTAGTAAAAAGCTTTTTTTAAATATTACAAACAGACACTCCAATTTAATTTATCTGTATAGAGCAGCGGTCGGCAACCCGCGGCCCGCGAGGTGCCTCCATACGGCCCACGGCCCGTGACTGTTTTATAAAGAAAAGTTTTTATGTTTTTGAAGTATTTTGAATTTGTAATTACCGAAAAAATGAATATGTTCCTCGTCTCACAGATAAGCATTTAAGAGTCATTTTAGGAATTGTCACATTGAATGTTGTAGTGGACATATTTTGTAGTGTATGCTTTTTTTTTTTTTGTTTTCACAAGTGCGGCCCGCCTTTACTAGGTATAGCTACCTTGTGGCCCCTGCCTGCTAAAAGGTTGCCGACCGCTGGTATAGAGTATAGATATATAAAATTCTCGTGTAAAAGTGTTTGTAACAAAACTCCGAAACGGCTTGACCGATTCTTACGAAATTTTGTATGTATATACAGTAGGTATGAGAATAGGACGTAAACTATTTTTCATACCCCTAAGTGATAAGGGTGGTCCACTCTAGGGACGAACCCGAGCGGAGCAAGGGTGAGTCGCTAGTACACATATTAATTTTAGTATTTTTAATAGTAAGTAGTACAATTATAATATGTAATCAATTTAATTTTTAGATCTCTACATGTTGTTTCCATATTATAAACAAAACCGGTGGTAAAAGTTAGTTAATAAGAAGCTATTTCGTAGTCTTCTCCCCACATATAGGGGTGTGGATAAGAAATAATGTGATGCCATAAAACATTCTGTCAATATTCTTAATTGTAATAACCGTTTCAAACCACACCCTCTCTCGCACTATATATAATAAAAGTAAACAAGTATGTTTATTCATCCCTTGTTTTTATTCCTTTACGCTAAAGCCGCTGGACCAATTTAATACATATGGACTGTAATCTGGGATGACTCTTTGAAAAAAAATTTGCTAAAACTTGATACTACTTGTATGTAAAATATTATAATCAAAAGGTAGAAACAAACCCGAGCGAAGGCGCTAGTATATTAATAAATAATTTCAATATACAGTTTTATGTACATGAATTTTGTTTCGAAACCATTCATGTTGACCTCCGCCTTTAATAGAACTGCAAAGTATTGGGAGCTCAACTAAAATCCTCACAAAATAAACTAAACCAGAAAATAGCAATAATCTATACAGACAAATAAAATTGAAGTATCTGTTTGTAATGTCAAAATAACAGCTTTCTACTAAATGCTTATGAAAGTATAACGGTATTTATAAAAAAAATCACAATTTTAAACATTTTTGTCTGTTTTTTCCGGATAATATCTGAAACGGCTGGACCGATTTTGACGGGACTTTCACTGGCAGATAGTTAATCTTATAAGGAGTAACTTGGACTATTTTTATTTTATAAAAAGAATTAGGGTTCCTCTCAAAAAAAATCTTTACATATACATACATACATACATACATAGAGGCAGATTTTGATAACTAATGAAAATCCCACCTTAATCGATCCACCCTTTTTCAAGACTGTGAACCAACAGACATACAGCCAATAACGTTCTAATTTAATATAGAAACTTTTTAATGAATATCATAAAAAATCTATAGATAAAACATCTGAAAAACACATTATATTATTTATACTAAATAGATGTATTGAGAAAAATAAATTTGAATATATAAGATATTCATGCATAGTATAATTAGTAAATGGATTCTAATTTTTGTAATACAATTCAATAAAAGCTTCTCAAAGCTTATAAACCAATTTTATAAATTTCCCAAATTAAATATATGACGTGATTATTAAATAATATGTATGTAATAAGAACACTCTTTATATGTAATCTTCGTTTATTTTTTTTATTTCACATTTTAAGCACACGTTCACATTTACACAGACGATTTACTTATATTTGTATAAAAACTTTTTACATATAAATATTACATACAAAAGTGTAGACATAGCTTAAATTCCAGTACATAAAATAGGTTAGTTAAAACTAATCAAGATTCACACAATTATATACGAAATTAGATATTACACATACAAATGATTAAATAAAACTACAATAGATACAGAAATAGGTTAAATAAATACTCAAAATAATAAAAATCACCCTAGCAACGTGACATAAAAATCTCGCCCCCAAGAAAATGGCTGGAAAACTAAGCGCATGCGCCCAACTCCGCTCGATAAGCATAGACCCTCGGGCTGTGGATTTAACACACACAACACATCACTACACCACTTAAATTAAAAAAAAAAACGTTTATTCTCTGTTGTTTCCGCTTTCTGATGATGATCACAACTCCACCGGCATGTCCGGCTACAGCAGTAGACTAAACTTACTGCTGTGACAGGACAATATGGTCGAGTAGCGATGCCTTCGGTGTTCGGGCTGCATGTGAGACGCGAACCTCTGTGGCATCCGCCCATCGTTCGAGCATGCGCACTGTCCCATCCCACCCCTAAACCCCGACCCCTCAATGAACACCCCCAATCAACTATCGATTTTCTGTTAAATTTTTTTTTTTCATTATCTGTGCATTACGTTACGTTTTGCCAAATTCGTGTTGTGTTACGTGACCTAATTATAGTATTATAAATCTATATTTATCTTAATTTATTTTACTTTCTATAAAAATGTTCAGCTTGATTTTTAAGCGATGATGTAATCTACAGGATTTTCTTAAAGCTATTAAAACTTATTTATTTCTTATATATAAACATAATAGTACATATGCATTTGGCACACATTCCGTCGTACATTCCGTTTAAATTACAAAGCTTGTCTATGGTCGTCCGCTGACCCCATCCACACCCTCAATGAACTCAGCTATCGATTTTCGCTTAAAAAATTATACCTAATTTCGCAACTCTATTCTACGACTGTCTTATTTATAAAAATCTATTTTCACCTAAGCTTTAAATAGTAAAGCTAAAGATTATTTACTATAACAATAATTTAAATGTAATATTTTTATACTTATTATCTTTATAATATAGTAAACCTGTCAAATTGAGATTTTCAGAAGTACCTATCTACGTAAGCTTTTATATATTAGGAATTGACTTCGTATTTTAACATTTATTATTAAAAAAATGTATATTTGTTTCATTAAAACAATAATTGTTTATTCGCTTAGATTTTAAATTAAATAAAATAAATTATTGTCTATGACAGGAATTTGAAAATGAGTAACAGGTCGTTGACCTCGCAATACCCGTTGTCGTGAGCTTGAGATGCTATTCGCGACTGCGAGGAATTTTAAGTTGCCAAAGATTTATTTCGTAAGAGAGAATTTCACTTATTCTATACAAAGATAATATTATAAAAGTAACTTTATCACTTACTATATCTTCAGAATACAAAAGTTATTGTTATAAGTTTTAATATTACTAAATAAATTGAAGGACTTACAAATAACATTCAAGTCGATTTATTTAGTTATTTTGTTTTAAAAAAATACTACTTCTACTACTTGTTTTTTGAGTCCCGAGGTTTCGAATGCTTTACATCATGGCCATGGGAAAGACCTGTGTCTCAAAAAATCAAAATAAATCCGCGAAAAAATCCGAAAAGATAGTTTTATTTTAAAACTAGCAGAACCCGCGGCTTCGCCCGCGATCAAACTACGAAAGAATAAATTTTCCGCAATACATACTTTATTACTTGCAAAAATATGTATAAGGTGTTAAGCGTATATTCTGTAAATAAATTTACTCTACTTTATGTCCCACACAGTTAGTGTGCACTTACAGAGAACTTGATGCCATGTTACTCTATTTAAATATGTTTAATTTCTTATTTTGAATTAAAAAAAAACTATCCATGTTTATTTAATTGTATTGAAGAGCATTAATACCAAGTTTCAAGTAATTCTGATCATAAACTTTTTTTCCTCATATAAACAGCATAACCCCTTTTTATCCTTTTAAGGGAAGAATTTCGAAAAAAAAATATATTTGTATTGTTTTAGTTTTCATTTTAAAGATAAATACCATTTTCCGTGCATCAATTACAGAGTTTCATACAAACTTTCATCCCCTATTTGACAGTCTTATGGGATGAAATTCAAATAATGCTAAAATACAATTTATTTAAATGTACTGAAGAGCATTAATACCAAGTTTCAAGTTACTCTGATCATAAATAAACGTTTGCCCATACAAACTTTATTACCCCCTTTTACCCTTTTAGGGGATGAATTTCAAAAAAAATCTAATACACATATTTCTTATTTTTTATCTTAAAGCTAAATACCACTTTCCGTGCAGTTCGCGTTAAGATTGATAGAGTTTCATACAATCTTTTATCCCCTATTTTACCCCCTTAGGGGGTGAATTTAGGAAATTCCTTTCTTAGCGGATGCCTACATTATATAAGGAATAAGTCCTCCAAATTTCACGTTTCTACGACCAGCGATTTAGGCTGTGCGTTGATCGATCAGTCAGTCAGGACAAAGCATTTTATGTATATATATATAGATAGATGTCAAATATTCGCGTTTTAAGAAATTATCATTCATGTTGGCTAAAAATTAAAAATATTTCAGCTTTTTTTATTAAAACTATTCGAAATTTTACTTAAATAATAATTTTACATGTACCTATTATATTTTTAGTGTACAAAAATTTTTACGTGAACTGTGATGAACGTGTCTATTAAAAGAACAACTTTAAAAAGATCAACCAATATTTATACTTTTAAACCTTAATAGAATACAAATCCTACTAATATTATAACTGCGAAAGTTTGTGAGGATGTATGGATGTCTGGATGTATAGATGTATGGATGTTTGTTACTCTTTCATCCAAAAACTACTGAATGGATATTAATGAAGCTTTAAAATAATATAGCGCATACATCAGAATAAACCATAGGCTACTTTTTATCCCGGAAAATGTACGGTTCCCGTGGGATAGATTTGTTTTTGTTTTTCTACAGGCGAACCCGAGCGAAGTGTGGAAGCTTGGGCTCTTGTGTGAGAGCTCCTGCTCCTTCTTAGACAAATAGACTTTCTGCAATCGATATTAATATCTAAAACGAACTGTTTCCAAATTTTTTTTATTAATGTATACAGATAAATAAAATTGAAGTGTCTGTGTGTAATGTCAAGATAACAGCTTATTACTAAATGCATATGGAATTGTATACGGTACTTATAAGAAAAAAACAATTTTTAAAATTTTTGTCTGTATGTCTGTGGGTTTATTCCGGCTAATCTCCGAAACGGCTGGACCAATATTAACGGAACTTTCACTGGCAGACAGGTGATATTATAAGGAGTAACTTAGACTACTTTTATTTTAGAAAAAGAATGAGGGTTTTGCTCAAAAAAATTAAATTGTACAAGTTTTAACTAAATATCAGAAAGAAAACTTTTACAAGGACATTCGCTTCTGTTTGTTTTTAAAATTATTTCAAGCGCGGTTTGAATCCATTAACAAGATAATAGAATAAGATAATAAATTGATTATTTCAATGTAATCTATAAATATTTATGTGCAATAGTTGTATATAGCTACAACCAACTAAAAATGGCAGATTCGTTTAAAATAAATTAGTACGAAAAACAAACACATATTTTACTTCATCTTGTGATTTTTTCCAAGTAATAATTTTAGCAAAGTATTATTGAAGTCAAAAAGACCGCTTAAACAGTTCAAAAACAAAAGGGCGCGGAAATAAAACAATTTTGTTTTTCCTTTGATGCTTTAGGTTGCCAGCGGTAATAAAAATTATAGTTTACGTACAAAATAATATTAATCATGAAAACAGTTACGCAGAAAATTAAAAAGATTCGTAAGTACCTAACATAAAAAGTATTATATATACTAGCAGAACCCGCGGCTTCGCCCGCGATCAAACGACGAAAAAAATAAACTTTTTCGCAATACATACTTTATTACTTGCAAAAATAAGTTTGTGTAAGTTTTATTATTTGTTAAAGTATATATGGAAACAAATTTAATTTTAGCGAACGTAACTCAAAATATCCAGTATTTTAAAAGATGTTAAGCGTATATTTTGTAATTAATTTTACACTTTTGGTATTTAGTAAGCTGCACTACCTGTATTTTTTGTAGATTTTTCTACTCCATATTTCGCATTACAATCGCATACAATGTTTACGACTTCAGAATCATGTAACATGGCTAATATGGGTTTTTTAACTAACATACTAACAGGCTAACATCTACGTTATTTTTAAAGATCCAATACTATGTACACCTGAAGCTTACAGTCTCCCTCCTTCTCCTTTTTTTTTTAAGTTACGTATATAAAGAGCCATTCTTATTGTGTTGTAGCTTTTTGCCCGCGGCTACGCTCGCGTGAACGGAAAAATTTGCTCAGTTTTAATTTCCATTATATCGAATTTTTAATATTATGTCTAGAGTAAAACTCTAGATTCACTTAAGTTAATCTACACTAAAAAAACCAACCACAAATATAGGTAAGGCTCTCTCTCTCGCGCTCTAGGTCTGTTATAGTTGTCGCTGCTGTGGCCAGCCGAAAAGTTATACATACATAATTTTCCTTTGGATTCGGAATAATTTCCGTTCTCTGCTTTATATCTCACACAGTAAGTGTGCACTTACAGAGAACTTGAGCCATGTTACTCTATTTAAATATATTCAACAACTCAAACTTCACCGGCCAGTTTTACCCACTTAGGGGCTGAATTAAAAAAAATCTACAATACTTGTTTATTTAATTGTATTGAAGAGCGTTAATACCAAGTTTCAAGTAATTCTGATCATAAAGATTTTTTTCCTTATATAAACATCACAACCCCCTTTTACCCTTTTAAGGAATAAATTTCGAAAAAAAAATGATATCTGTATTGTTTTAGTTTTCATTTTAAAGGTAAATACCATTTTCCTTGCATCAATTACAGAGTTTCATACAAACTTTCATCCCCTATTTGACAGCTTTATGGGATGAATTTCAAAAAAATGTTAAAATACATATTTATTTAATTGTATTGAAGAGCATTAATACCAAGTTTCAAGTAATTCTGATCATAAATAATTGTTTGCCCATATAAACTTTATCACCCCCTTTTACCCTTTTAAGGGATGAATTTTGAAAAAAATCTAATACATATATTTCTTATTTTTCATCTTAAAGCTGAATACCACTTACCGTGTATTTCGCGTTAAGAATAACAGAGTTTCATACAATCTTTTATCCCCTATTTTACCCCCTTAGGGGATGAATTTAGAAAAATCCTTTCTTAGCGGATGCCTACATTGTATAAGGAATATGTCCTCTAAATTTCACGTTTCTACGACCAGCGGTTTAGGCTGTGCGTTGATCGATCAGTCAGTCAGGACAAAGCATTTTATGTATATATAGATTATACGTACATATTAATAAGGGTAAGATTTATTGGTTTATTTGTAACTAGCGACGTGCCCTCGGTTCGCTCGGATACGTCCCTAGGTACGTTTTAATTTTTTTAAGCGGAAACCCAACTCTTTTTCTAAAATAAAAGTAGCCTAAGTTACTCCTTATAACAACAGCTATCTACCAGTGAAAGACCCGTAAAAATCAATCCAGCCGTTTCAGAGATTAGCCGGAACAAACAGACAGACAGACAAACATTTTTTTTCTAATTGTTTCTTGCTTATAAGACGTGCCGTATATAATTTCAAATGCATTTAGTAAAAAACTGTTATTTTGATATTACAAACAGACACTTCAATTTTGTCTAAATAGATTAATAAACACTGAAACTACTGCTATTTACAATATAAAATATATCTCTAGATGGGTCAAAATTCAAATATCGTTAAATCCTTCCTTTTAAACACCATACACTTAACGCAGTCTATACATATTAATTTTAAATGATTTTTAACCTCTTTATTTGAAATACAAAAATATAACAAATTTTAGTAACCAACATGGAAAGTGTGCTATCTTTTGCAACCCATTTTTAGAAATTGCCTTGATCCTATGAAATTTTCGTTTTTTTCATCACATATACGAAACTCTGATAAATTATTTAACTTTTTAACTAAAATTATTCGTTAAATTCAATATAAATTTAAAAGTAAGTCCCTTAAGGATGATATATTTTCTTGACATACATATCTTTCTGTCATCCCTTAGAATAGATTTCACAAAACGCCTTTGGATCTAGTACTTAAGCATCCACATTAAAAGTTCGTGGGCAAGCTTAAAGAGATAAATGGCCTCACTGATTTATTTCCGGAGCAAAATTCTTAAAGAAATTCAAGCGGTCATCCATCAACCAAGTTTGTATCAAGATTACGACGTATTCATCTCGATAACAGGTGCAAGTTTTGTTAAACGTAATGTAAATTTGGAGAATATTTACATATATTCATAAGTATAAGTTATTTTGGCTTACTAATATTATAAAGAGAAAAGTTTTTTGTTGTTTGTTTGTTTGTTCGTACCGAATATGCTCCGAAACTACAGAATCGATTTAGATGAAAGGTAAGAATCCTGGGAAGAACATAAGATCGTTTTTATCCCGGATAACATCCCTTAAGGGGGTGAAAATGGGGATGAAAGTTTGTATGGGGAAGCAACCTAGGGACGAAACCGAGCGAAGCGGGGGTAAGTCGCTAGTAAGTTTATATTTTCATGTACTTTAATTGCTGGACAGTTTTTAATGAAAATTGGCAAGTGATAGGTTATGTTCCGTAGTACATTTAAGTTCTATTCCACCAAAATAAGGACATTAACACAATACAAAATATAATTAAAGAAATTCAATCAATAAAATCCTATGTTTTGAACCGATAGCTTAAACCCTTAGTTTTTTTTTTTTAATTTATAGAAAATATTTAGGGTCTGAACCAAAAATATTTAACACTTTCTTAGATTTACGCGAATATTTGACATTGTAAATAAAACGTCGGGAACCAAAAATCAAAATAAATCCGCGAAAAAATCCGAAAAGATAGTTTTATTTAAAATGTCAAAAATATTTAATTTAAAACCTAAGGATAATAATTTCAAAATATCTAAACAATCACTTTAGTTTCACTTATAAAGAGGTCATATACATTTCTTACGAGAAAACTTACATGTGAGATAGGGATGGCGATATGTGGGCTAGAACAAGAAGTTACATTAGAAGTGGTAGCAGCGAATAGCCAAAACTTATTATTTTACTTGAAACAATTTGTTACTCAGTATAGTGCGAATTTTAAAGTTAAAATTAATTTCCTTTTTATAAGGTATCATGTCTTTGTACATAATGATGAAAATAAAATTTAGTGTTTCAATAAAATATTTGCTTATTTATATATCATATATTTATTTATCCATCATTAGTTAATTAAGTTATGTTTAAAATAGTTGCGGGACGTTCCGAACTTCATTTTTATCTATAGGTACGAATAAATAAAATTGAAGTGTCTGTTTGTAATGTCGAAATAAAACGCTTTATTACTATATGCATATGAAATTATATATGTTATGAGTATAAGAAAAACACAATTTTAAAAATTTTTGTCTGTCTGTTTGTACCGGCTAATCTCCGAAACGGCTGGAATGATTTTGAGAGGACTTTCACTGGCAGATAGCTGATGTTATAAGGAGTAACTTAGGCTACTTTTATTTTAGAAAAAGAATTAGTGTTCCTCTCAAAAAATGAAAACGTACCTAGGGAAGCACCCGAGAGAAGTGAGGGTAAATCGTTAGTTATGTCTAATTAAGAACTTCAGAATAAAATTAAATAATAAAATGAAAAAATGAACTAAATATCATTTAAAGAAATAACTTTAAATACCGCTCATATACCTTTATACTTTGTAGTGAAACATTTGTGGATTCATTTGACACTCGATATGAATGTGTATTTCCCATATAGACCTTCGTCCCATATTATTAATACAGTATTGGTGGTAAGCATAATATCCACTGACAAGTCGCAAAATAAATAAATTCATTTTGGAGTTACAGTCAAATAAATATGTAAACTGCTATAAATTGTTAAAAAAAACAATCACTGGAAAAAACTAATCATCAAAATCATCCCCCTTTTCACCCCCTTTAAGGGATGATTTCCGGGATAAAAAGTATCCTATGTCCTTTTCAGGGTCTCGAACTATCTTCTTACCAAATTTCATCTAAATCGGTTCTGTAGATCCAGAGATTACCCCCTACAACATCACAAACTCACAAACTTTACATCTTTATAATATTAGTATAGATAAATTAGAGAGAGCGTGAAAACATAGTGATTGAAGTCTGAAATGATATTTCCTGACACCCCGGCTAAATTTGACTTCACTTTGTTTTCTAAAACACGAAGTCATAAAGAATTAACTATAAATGTACGAAAAAGTTACTCCTATATGGACTTTCTATATTATTATTTAATCTGTAAGTTAAGATAAAAGGCTCAAGAGAGAGCAATTTTAGGAGCAGCTGGATTCTGAGATGTTTATTTTCAATAAAATAATGGAAGCCGCAGGCGGTATTTAAATTAAACAACCTTTAGAAGTCCCATGTAAAAGACTTCATCGATTGTACGTTTTAGACTGTATTTTAAACCATATCTTGGGAATAATTTATTCAGACCTTCGCTTTACTTTTACTAGAATTTAAAAACCTTAATTGTATCCACCTAATATGAATTCTGTTTGCTTACGCAAAACATTTAAAAATTAAATATGTACATACTGATTCTTATTTTTTATTAAAACAGCACAAAATCTGTGAAATGAAAGATTATTAAAATATAATGACTACCTATTTTGAAGCGCGCGAAAATAAACAAAACGGATAAAAATGAAAAATCCGAGAAAAAACACCATGACAATTTTTTTTTTTTTTTTTTCGAAAAATAATCACCTATTAAACATAGCACGAAATGCCTAATATTATTCAAATATCTTAAACTAGCAGAACCCGCGGCTTCGCCCGCGATCAAACGACGAAAAAAATAAACTTTTTCGCAATACATACTTTATTACTTGCAAAAATAAGTTTGTGTAAGTTTTATTATTTGTTAAAGTATATATGGAAACAAATTTAATTTTAGCGAACGTAACTCAAAATATCCAGTATTTTAAAAGATGTTAAGCGTATATTTTGTAATTAATTTTACACTTTTGGTATTTAGTAAGCTGCACTACCTGTATTTTTTGTAGATTTTTCTACTCCATATTTCGCATTACAATCGCATACAATGTTTACGACTTCAGAATCATGTAACATGGCTAATATGGGTTTTTTAACTAACATACTAACAGGCTAACATCTACGTTATTTTTAAAGATCCAATACTATGTACACCTGAAGCTTACAGTCTCCCTCCTTCTCCTTTTTTTTTTAAGTTACGTATATAAAGAGCCATTCTTATTGTGTTGTAGCTTTTTGCCCGCGGCTACGCTCGCGTGAACGGAAAAATTTGCTCAGTTTTAATTTCCATTATATCGAATTTTTAATATTATGTCTAGAGTAAAACTCTAGATTCACTTAAGTTAATCTACACTAAAAAAACCAACCACAAATATAGGTAAGGCTCTCTCTCTCGCGCTCTAGGTCTGTTATAGTTGTCGCTGCTGTGGCCAGCCGAAAAGTTATACATACATAATTTTCCTTTGGATTCGGAATAATTTCCGTTCTCTGCTTTATATCTCACACAGTAAGTGTGCACTTACAGAGAACTTGAGCCATGTTACTCTATTTAAATATATTCAACAACTCAAACTTCACCGGCCAGTTTTACCCACTTAGGGGCTGAATTAAAAAAAATCTACAATACTTGTTTATTTAATTGTATTGAAGAGCGTTAATACCAAGTTTCAAGTAATTCTGATCATAAAGATTTTTTTCCTTATATAAACATCACAACCCCCTTTTACCCTTTTAAGGAATAAATTTCGAAAAAAAAATGATATCTGTATTGTTTTAGTTTTCATTTTAAAGGTAAATACCATTTTCCTTGCATCAATTACAGAGTTTCATACAAACTTTCATCCCCTATTTGACAGCTTTATGGGATGAATTTCAAAAAAATGTTAAAATACATATTTATTTAATTGTATTGAAGAGCATTAATACCAAGTTTCAAGTAATTCTGATCATAAATAATTGTTTGCCCATATAAACTTTATCACCCCCTTTTACCCTTTTAAGGGATGAATTTTGAAAAAAATCTAATACATATATTTCTTATTTTTCATCTTAAAGCTGAATACCACTTACCGTGTATTTCGCGTTAAGAATAACAGAGTTTCATACAATCTTTTATCCCCTATTTTACCCCCTTAGGGGATGAATTTAGAAAAATCCTTTCTTAGCGGATGCCTACATTGTATAAGGAATATGTCCTCTAAATTTCACGTTTCTACGACCAGCGGTTTAGGCTGTGCGTTGATCGATCAGTCAGTCAGGACAAAGCATTTTATGTATATATAGATATGTTCAGCAAACATTAAATTATACCAACTGTTTGATGTTTACTAAACATATTTCAGACATTTACATAATATTTATAATTTTCGTTTAAGTGGAACTTAAAATACTTTCCCGTTTACTTTTTTATAATAAACTAGCAACTCACCCTCGCTTCGCTCGGGTTCGTCCCTAGTTAGATTTTAACGTTTAACTCAGAGATAAAATATTTTCCCGCAGTAAAAACTATCCTATATGTTGACCCGGATAAACAGCTATCATCATACCAAATTTTATCAAAATCTGTCCAGTGGTTTTCCCGTGATGCGGTAACAGACAGACAGACAGACAGACAGACAGACAGACAGACAGACAAAAATTGTAAAAACTATAGATTTGGCTTCTGTATCGATAATAAAGTCTATTTCAATAAGATTTTCCAAAAAATATTTAATGTACAGATTCAGCTCAGTTACAATTTTATTATATGTATAGATAGAAATAAACAGTTGTTTTCGCTGGCGGCTATTACATGGGTTTTTGAACAATGGGACATTTATTTCAATGATATTTTCTTTTTATTTTTCTGTACTAATTTCGTCCTTTCGCTAATGGTTTTTTTTTACAATTGTATAATAAACCTACGTAAATATAAGGTACTAGTGACTTACCCTTGCTTCGCTCGGGTACGTACACATAGCGTTGATACTGTTGAATAGGAAGATCTTTTTGAGAAAAATAATTCTGTAATACATTGTTTTCATAATTTTATTAGTTAACGCGGCCAACAAAGCTGCCAGTCGGCATGATTTTTTCCGAAATGTTATACACTCATCGTAAAATTTCAGCCAATTTACACAAAACCATAATGAATAATAAATACACTTAAACCTTCCTCATAAATTACTCCGTCCATTTTTGAAAACCGTACGAAAATTCGTTCAGTAACTTTTGAGTTCAGACAGACAGACAGACGCGGCGGGAAGACTTTATTTTATAATATGTATAGATAGATGATTCATCACAATAACCACTTATAAAAATAATAATCACATTGACATATTATGTCGCTGCTGTACGAAATAAAAACAGACAAAATATATTTACATGAATAGTATTGATCTATTACTCTATTTCTGTAAAACAAATAGACTGATACAAAAGTAAAAAAAAATATAGGTATGTTTTAATTACAAATAACAAATGTACGAATTCGTAGTGAAGTGATGCGAATATTATAAATTGGACTCGCTAAAAATGTTGTTTGAAATTCAAATATAATACGCAAATCTCAGTTAGAATATTTATAGGAATGGTATGGCATGTAGAATATTTTGTTATTTAAAGTAAAAAATAACACATGTTATTTTTTTGTTACTTTATTATTAACTAGCGGCTCACACTCGCTTCGCTCGAGTTCGAAAGAAAAACAAAAACAAATTAGCCGCCGTATATTTTTCAGACTAATATATCTCTGTGCCTTTCATCCAGATCCGTTCAGCCGTTCTGGCGTTATTGAGTAACAAACATCCAAACATCCATCTAAACTTTCCCATTTATAATATTAGTAAGATTATAGAAATTCTGTGAAAATATTTTCATGTGACACATTTTACTTCGTTCTTTCTTGTCGCCATTTTTAGGCAAAGGTGGTTGATTGATATTCGTGATAAAGTTGGTCTTAATTTATTTAGTTTTCCGTTAGCAAAAATTATGATATCAAACCTTCTCTATAATATTATATGATTTAATAGAGTAAATAAAAACCATGGCCATAGGACCATTTCAAAATTAAACTTAAACCTTTGTCCTCGGCACTTTTTAAATAAAAAAAAAGTCATGAGGACTGCCGACAGAAGTGAAAACTTAAAACTATAAACAAACAGTTGTTATTTTTGGATATTCAAATTAATTGTTTGATCTTAAATTAAAATTTGTAAATTAAAACTGTTTACATTTATCTGGTTTTGTCATCTATCGGCACTCTGAGTGTTAGCGTTAACACGTCACGTGACCATGTCGATGACGACTTACATGAATTTACTCCCCATCCAAACCCGCTTATAGAAGTTTTCACATGAAAATTAAAATTTTGATAATGCATGTGGTAATTTAAATGAGACCTTGAAAAGCCAACCTGAGAAACATTTCCGAGTTGCAGCTCACTTATAAAAATATGACCAAATTATCGAAATGTTTTACTAAATAAAAATTGTTTTAAAAACAAACAAAAATAATGAAACAGTTATTGATAGGGATTTATTTTATTTTTGAAAAATAATATTTTTGTAATTATTATTAGTGACATAATATATATATATATATAATAAACAAACGGTTTGAACTCAAAAATTAACGTTAGGTACTACGAAATCACCTGTCAATTGTCATGATGCACTTGCTTGACTGTTGACAATTGACGTATGTTGATATTCGAATTTCGAACCTTACCTAAAAATAGTTTAGTTATTTTAAAATATAACGAAGAAGTTTTAATTATATTTCATTGAAATGTTCGCTTTAATCGACATGTAAATACATTTTCATTAACATTTTAGTTAATAAATTCAGTTTACTTCAGTTATATAATAGAAATATATCCAAACAAGAAAAAGAACTGGCCGCTATAAAAACAAAACAAAACTTAAAAAAAAAAAAAGAAAGCGTTTCCCGCGATTTGCGAGCAATTCACAAATCTGTGCCTATTCGTCTGTGACGGTTACGTAAAATTAAAGAGAAATTTAGTTATTGTTTAGTGTTTATAAGATGATGGTGTATTCCAGTGGTGCACTGGGCGGGCTGGAGGTGGTGGACGGCGGATTGGTGGGCGGCGAACTGGCGGCGCATGTGCTAAGCGCCCAAGCTGCCGCCCACGCCGCTGCGACTGCTCATCAACAGCAACAACAAATTGCTGTTCAGCAAATAAGTAAGTTAATCAACTCATTCATTACTATTATCATTTCCAAAATAAATACAAATTAAGATTTTGTATGATAATTCTGTTGTATAGAACATGGAATGCTAATTTATTTCAACAATGGGACTTAGCTATCTTATTTCATTGTTTGTTTTAATAGGGCCATAACCACAAGATTAAAGTTTTAATAACATCTTTTTATAATCTTATTTTATACAGGTGTCAGTAAAATGTAAACAGATTGTTGATTAATAAAAGACTTATCAAATAACAATAATATTAGTATTACACTTTGTCTATTCAATTAAACTAGCTTGCAAAGTTTTGAATGTTATTCTTGTTTCTGAAAATTTACTTTAAAGTTTGTTTGGATATTAAACTAACTTAAATTATTCTATTTTATATAATATTATAGAAACATACTTTATCAAATAGAAATCTTACTAATAGGAATCTTATAAATATATAATATGGATGTCATAAGATTTAAAATGTCAACTAAATAATAGATTACTTACTGATCTAACAGAAAGTATAAGACATTTTGTCATATTTATGTTTTTAGGTCATGGTTGTAGCAATCATTATTATATTTTTTGTAGAATACTACAATTTAATATAAAATAAATATTTCTAATTATTTATCTATTTGAGATAACAAACATATTATTTATTACTTATCTATACAGATAAATTAATTTGAAGTAAGTTTGTAATGTCAAAATAACAGCTTTTGACGAAATACATATGAAATTATTTAAGGTACTTACAAGAAAAACACAATTTTAAAATTTTAGTCTATCTGTCTGTCTGTTCTGGCTAATCTCTTAAACGGCTGGATTGATTTTGATGAGACTTTCACTGACCGATAGCTGATTTTATAAGGAGTAACTTAGGCTACTTTTATTTTAGAAAAAGAATTAGGGTTCTGCTTAAAAAAATTAAGACATACCTAGGGGCAAACCCAAGAGAAGCGACGGTAAATCACTAGTATCTTAATAATTGTTGTATAGGTTATTTATTATTAAGATAAAAAAATTAAAGATGATTCTCATTTTCTGTTATCTCAATTTTAGTTTAATTTTTTTTTTTATTATTTTAAAAATGTACACTATTTAAATAATATTTTATTAATCCCACCAGAAACGTCTCCCTCATCGGGTCGATCTACCCCCGTGGCGACGACAGCGGGCACAACCTCTCCGTCGCCAAGCAAGCTGTTTGTAGGGGGCCTCAGCTGGCAAACCAGTTCTGAGAAACTAAGGGAATACTTTGCTATGTTTGGAGCAGTTACCGATGTACTCATTATGAAGGACCCGGTCACTCAGGTAAGGTGGTGTAGGTTTGATTACCGTTTTTGTTGACATTGAGAACAATTAATATTATTGTATTTCGAGTAAATAATATGTATGTACTAATTGATGTGCAATATATAGCTTATGTCACTTTCCAATTCAAGCTTTTTATAGGATAAAAATTGTTTTTTCTTTTCATTTTCGTTAATTATTTATATTAGTGAAGTTTTTGTTTTTCTAGTACGGAAGCATTATTATCGGGATAACCGTAACTAAAACTATCTTTTTCTTCATAAGGCATTTTCCCATCTTTATTTGGGGTCGGCTCTCCTAAACATTCTTCTCCAAAGATGTCTTTCCTGGGTCGTCCTTGGGTCAACATTGTTGTTTTCCATGTCTTTCGTAACTACAGACATCCACGTAAGTCGGGGTCTTCCGCGCTGTTTTGGTCCAGACTTGTGATTAAACAGTTTTCTGATTATGTAACCTACCGGCCTTCTCATGACATGGCCGTACCATCGTAATCTTGCTTCCGCTAGCTTATCCTGTATCGGTCGTACCTTAAAAATTCCTCTGATGTAAACGTTTGGCACTTTGTCCAAAAGGGTGACTCCGGCAGACCACCTTAGCATTCTCATTTCGGCGACATGTACTTTGTCAGATTGTTGTTTCTTGCTGCTTGTTTCTTCCGCTCCGTATGTCATTGCGTGTCTTATTGCGGTTTTGTACACTTTGCCTTTGACGTCTAAAACTATCGGATATTAAAAATATGTGTATCCTATCGAGCCCGTTATTAACGTCCCAATGCCGGTGGTGAACCTCCATTTAGTACGTAGTGTCCGATTTCTATTTATGTAAGCAGCCATTTTTAAAATCCCACTGCTGGGCACAGGCCTTCCTTCCCTTACGAGAGGGATCAGGACATAGTCCACTATGCTGGCCAAGTGCGGGCTGACTGAGAATGTCTTTTCAAAACTTGCTAGCTTCTCTCAGATATGCACGATCACGATGTTTTTCTTCACCGTAGGACAAGTGGTAATTATGTTAGAAATGATTTGCACATGAAAATTTCAGAGATGCGATACTCGAGATTTGAATCCGCTTCACTCGATATCCCGAATGAGCTTGTTACTACTAGGCTACCACTGCCTCTAATAACTATATATGAGTTTAAATAAAACTAAACGTAAAGCGAATCATCGCACACCGAGGGTTTCCCTACGAGGCAGATAACATTAAATTTATGATGTTTATGATACTCAGTTTGTTACATTAAAAGAGAAATTAATATTTACCTACTCATAAACTACTAGACAAAAACAAATATATCCCACGGGAACCGTATATTTTTCCGGGATAAAAAGTAACCTATTTGTTATTCCAGACTATAATCTATCTCTGTGCCAAATTTCATCCAGATCCGTTCAGCCGTTCTGGCGTGAAAGAGTAACAAACATCCATTCATCAATCCTCACAAACTTTCACACATATATATATATATATATATATATATATATATATATTATAATAAAATTCTAACTGAGCCGAATCTGTACATTAAATATTTGTTGGAAAATCTTATGAAATAGTCTTATTATTGATACAGAGGTCGATTCTATTGTTTTTAGAATTTTTGTCTGTCTGTCTTGGAATGCATCACGAGAAAACCACTGGACGGATTTTGATGAAATTTGGTATGACGATAGCTAATTATCCGGGTCAACATAAAGGATACTTTTTATCACGGGAAAATATCTCATCACTGAGAAATCTATACTAAACGTTAAAACGTAATTAGGGACGAACTCGAGCGGAGCGAGGGTGAGTAGCTTGTCTATAATATTAGTAGAATTAATTTTATCGACTGCGAAAATAAAATTATATTTCAATAGTATTTGTATGAAAATCATTAAAAAAACGTTTTTTATGCGTTAAAAAAAATATTTTTCGGCCAAACGTGTGGTACCGAAAGTAACTACTCAACGTAATATACGTACTTCTAAATAAAGAAGCTCTATTACCTCATTTTTTTTTAATTTTCGTTCCAAACAGAATGTATCTGAATTTTAAAGATCTATCCCATACACATTTTTTTTTTGACCTCTCAGTTGCATTTAAGGAGTGCGGGTTCAAATCCCGAGTTCTCTCATCAAACCTTTGATATTCTCATGTGTGAATAATTTCCAACATGATTACCACTTGTCTTATGGTGTAAAGGAAAACGTAAGGAAACCTGTATATCTGAGAGAACCTAGGAAGTTTTCGAAAGACACGTGAAATCCTCTCCGCACTTGACCAGCTTGGTGGACTATGGCCTGATAGTCAAAAAAGGCGTGAACCCAGTAGTGGGACGGTAAATAAAGGCTGAATAAAGTCATCTATCTCCATAGGTGACATACGGGCAGATGGAAATGACGAAATTATAGGTTTGTTTCTTGCCTTGACCAATATAACCCGAAAAAAGAGCCGCAACTTAAAAGTTTTACTAGTAGCCTATGAAGACTTCTACTATTCACCTTCTCGCTCCATCATCAGGCCAAGTAGATGGAGTCATTGTATTGTCGTCCGATATTAATGTATATATATTATAATTATTTTTTAAGATGTTATTCCATATTTAGTTACAATAAAATAATAATAATTGTTCTCAATAATTATTTTAAACTATTAAAATAGTCATTTTAATTTGTTAACTGTAATTATTGTTAATACTTGAAAAGAGAGCTTTTTTTTTTGTAATAAAGTCTATCTATCGTATACTGCTTATTAAATTATAAAAAATATAACATCCAAAACATATTTTATGTAAATTGATTGCAAAAAAGGTCATATAATATTATATTATATTTAATAAATGTTAATATAAGCTTTTATATATCTCTTTTTAAATTCATATTTCTTAATATATTATTATTATTATTTTAATAATAATCTGTTTTTGCAATCAATTTTACAGCCTTAATGAAATTCTGGTAATTAACAATCAAAAAGGTTATTTCACTATTTTATTAAATTATTACATTTTACTTTCACATTAAAAAAATGCCGTATAAAATAATAGAAGTAGGACCCGCAGGAACCAAAAACAATAATTTCAATTTTTTTTTTTATACATATAACTTCTACAGCTAGAATAACGAAGCGGAATAAAGATGGTCAGTGTTTCAGCCTTACGGCGGTTAGGTTAGATATAGGACGGATTGGTTTTTATGTACCATGAACAAAATTGTTGTTTTCTTTATTTTTTTTTTTTTTTTTTGTTTCTTTTTTTTCTCTATATTTAATTTTTTTTTTTAGCTAATTTAGGACCAACATTTTTTTGATTTTAAAGTTATATGTAATTTCTTTATTTGAATAAGTTTGGTATAGTGCTTTATTAATATTTTTCTTTAAATGTTATAGAAAACAATCTCTTTTTTATATATACTTAATAGAAATAAAAAAAATATCTTTAATTAAAATTAAATTTAAATTTTGTTTATGGTACAGTAGACGAGTAAATAGTTGGGCTATGGTTGAAATGAAGTATTTAGGTACACTAAGAATATTTACTGTGAAACGCATGCTAGTCTCACTAACATTCTAGAAGTTAGGCATAGACTAAACTTTCCGATTCTTGTCTATCTCTTTACGGTTTGAAATCTATGGTAGATTCCCGTTTTGTAGGTTGGTCGGTTGGTGTTGCCATGTAAATTATAAATGGTAGCATTTAGTTTTGAATTGGAAAAGTTGAAACAAATCATAAACAGTTATCATTATTATATTTTTTTATTGAAAATATATTTTTATTCAGTATTTTTTTTTATGTTTTTTTATTATTAGCTTTTCAGTGCAAGTAATTTTTGTTAGTAAATTATAAGTTGTTCATAAAACTGCATGCAGCAACACTGACTCCAATATATATCTATAATAATAAAAAAGTACATTTCACTCATTAGATATATAGCTACAATTGCCGGTTGTTTAATTTAAACATGATTTAGTAAAAAAAAGTAATTTAGTATAGCAACATTGGGGTTGATTTCTACATATATATATATACTTCTGAAATAGTAACAGGGTGATTGCTCGGTAGGATTATTAGACAATTGTGCTAGTATAGTTCTTGAATATATTTTATATTACATAAATTTTGGGTTGACATACGAAAAAAAATACCATAATGTATGGTAGAATTTGATTGTGGTTTAACAAGATATGTAAATCCTTGATAGTGTTGAAAATAACATATTTCATATATACTCGCCCACTAGTGACTATAGAAACTAAACGAAGCATGAACGTAATGTTTATTTCCTGTAAAATTACCCTGGATTTTGATGAAATTTTAACAAGTAATGTAGGATTTGTAGGTAATTGTAAAGATATTAGTACCTTTTAACAGTACTTTTTGATTTATACCACAATGTTTATGTCATACAAAAGTCTTTGTAAAAAAAAATCATTGCGCTAATATATTGATCAACCATTTCTAATGACACCAAATTTTTGCATGACATATCCATCTTTAAAACATGTAACTTTAAAATACTGAGCTTTCGCCGCGCGTAGCGCTCGCGCGGCTTTGGCTTCATCACGTTTCAGGAAGCCTCATCCGTGGATAAAGTCCTCGCCGTGCCTGTCCACACTCTGGACGGGAAACGCATCGACCCCAAACACGCTACACCCAAATCTGCCCCAAAACCTGCTAAGACCAAAAAGATTTTCGTCGGTGGCGTCGGCCAGGACACCTCAGCAGATGAAGTGCGCGCCTATTTCTCCCAATTCGGCCTAGTCGAAGATGCTGTGATGCTAATGGACCAGCAAACGAAACGTCATCGCGGTTTCGGCTTCGTCACCTTCCATTCCGAGGAGGCAGTCGAACGCGTCTGTGACATACATTTTCATACAATCAAGAATAAAAAAGTTGAATGTAAACGCGCACAGCCAAAAGAAGCGGTGGCCGCGGCACCTCTAGCTCTAGGGAAGCGCCTGGTTCTCCGCCCTGGAAGGGGTTTGGTTTACGCGACCGGTGGGGTAGGGGCGGTCCCAACGGTTGGGGCACACTATAGGTATGCCCCATACGCACTACCGGCCGCCACGGCTACCACAGCCCTGGTAGCCCCACCAGCCCCCCAACCTGCCCCATTGCCCCAATTCGGAACAGCCTATTCCCTCGCCGGTGTAGACATGTCCTCCTTCCAAGGCGTCGACTGGAGTGCCATGTACGGAGTGCCCATGTACATATAAGCGAACCAGGAACAACCCCACCCCAGGTTAGGCTGATTTGATTTTCGTTTTCCAAACAGTTCCTACATTACTTTCGGACTTAGCGACGTCTTGCCGCGTATCTATCAGTATTTCGATTATTTAAGGTAACGGCTCATCGTATTAGGTTAAGTGAATTCAAGCAATATAAGGCCCGGTGCGGGACCCGAAGCAAAGATACGCATTTTTTAAAAAGTTATTTTAAGGCGAAGATCTCAGATAATTTAGTTCGAACTTTGAAAGAGCAATTTGTTTTTTTTTTTTTTTTTCTTTCTTTCTAATTGTCTTGGATTGTTTTGTATTAGCATAGTGGTATAGGTAGTGCACGATCGTTGGTAATACGATGATTAATATTTATATTTGAGGAGTGTACACTGAATCTCATTGCAGTTTTGTATTTTTTATTATACTTAAACTTTATTAATGCGTACTCGGGCCGTGTGATGTGCGTCCTATACGTAAACTTTTATCAGTATTAAATTTTCGTGCCATTAATGAAAATTGTGCCAAAACGCATTCGTTTTAACGTTTTCAATTGAAAATAAAACCTTATTAATTCTATCAGCGGGTTCTGAAAAAGACATTTTCTTTACACTTTTATTAATAATAATGGTTTTCAAATGTCGCACACACGTCGTGTCGTAACGCAAACGTCACGTAGACGTCCCGCGCACGTCACGCGGCGCCGAAGGCAGCTCACTCATACATATCTAACGTATAAAGCAATCATTACATGGCATTGTATGACTTTAGTATTTAAAACCCGTGGCAGTCACTTTTGATATTTGCTTAGTAAGATTAATTTAAACAAGATCTCTCGCAACACTTAATTATGTAACGTGTTACTGTTCAGCAAATATGGCGTCTGTTTATTGCAGTTGAGTAACTTTGCAGACTAATTAAGTTGACAGATTCAAAATATAAGCTCCAATGTCTCCAAACTCAATAAAATACTAATAAAATATAATAAATCAGTCAATTAAAGAATAACATTCATTAAATAAAACATTTTTAAGGCATTAATCAGCACAAAGCATGAATGAGAGGCTAAAATTTTAAAGCAAATATCAAAAATACTGTGGAGAGCCACCGCGTATCTGTCAAGATCAAATATTTAATATTCATTTATTATACTATGAAGTATATAATGATTTGACTTGATAGATTTTGATAGACCAAACAATACCGAGTTTTACGTTATATCGATGTTTCCTAATTAATAATATCGATTTTGAATAATAGCATATCGATTATCAAAGCACAGAAAAATAGAATCGAATTAAAAAATGACAAATACAATTATACCAATTAAACGAATCGATATAACGTAAAACGTGTATTTTTGGCTATGTGGCGCCATCTTGGGTGTATATTAGTTAATATATTAGTTTAGCAGTTATAAGGGAATGCGAACTAACACCCCGAGTGTACCGTGACAATAAGCTAAGTATTAAGCCGCTGTAGAAGCCCCTTGTCTATGCCTGGAAATATAAAACGTATAGTTTACGGTTATATTGTCCCACGATGGGCGCCATTTTATTGTCTATGGTTGAATTACCCACGGTTGGGTTTATTATGCATAGTAAAACAATGGCACGTTGGGTGCCATTTTTAAAATCAAGGTTTTCGGATTTAGGTAGTTTTTTGTATGATAGTACAGGAAGAGTGACCCAGATTTGCAAAGGCCTTGATATGCTTTTATCCTAATTCCGTACTTTGCCTCGAAGAAATGTTTTTTCTCTTTTAAAAATGTCTTACAGAGCTATTTTTGCTCTCTTCTATTGATCCCAGTGACATTTGATTGTATCAAAATTGATGAATAGTAGCAAATAAAGAAACCATTTGAATTGAAATCGGTCAAGCGCAAGTCGGAGTCGCACACGAAGGGTTCGGTACCATTATCGATTGTTTTTTTAATTTGCATGGCAGCCTTTTTGAAATTCGCTGCTTGGTTTTTTATCATTTGTTGTTATAGCGGCAATAAAAATACATACTTTGTGAAAATTTCAACTCTTATTTATTACGGTTCATGAGTTACAGTCCTCTGACAGACGAACGGATAGCGGATGCTTAGTAATATTGTTCCGTTGGCACCCTTGGAGTACGAAACCCTAATAAAAACTATTATTTATTCCTTCGTGTGCAAATCTAAATTGACTTTATTTACTCTTAACACAAATATTTTTCTAAAAAACAAAATGGAATCTCAAATTTACGAAATGGTACTTAGTAGGTTAGGTCTAAAAGCAATACTCGAATCTTTATACTCTGTGATTAGAAAAGTATTATAATTATTATTATATTAAAAAAAAGACGATTGATGGTTGTGTTCGTGCAATTTGTAGTTTTTAAGTCTATCTCGGACTTGGTCCTTTTAACCACTTAAAGATCTGAGTACTTAATTGAACTGTCATCTCTGTAGCTTTTAAAAGTTGTCAAGCAATAATTGTCAGGAAACGTCAAAGTAGATTTAGAAATGATTTTTTATATGTACTTAGGTATCTTGCCATTCTGCCAAGTAAAGACAAGGGGCGAGTAGCATGCATGCGGTAGTCATGTCGGCCATATTCCCCCCGCCGGTCGACAACACTGTAATTTTGGCTTGTAGTATCATTTTTTTTTAATATTTAAACGATTTTCATTTTTTTTTTTTAGTTATGTCAACAATTTGCCCATTTATTTGCTCTATAAGCCAAAGTTACTGCGCTATTTCACATGTATACACATCCCTTATTATAGCAGTATTCTTTATATTATAAGTAGGTTAGAACCTTCTGAGATTTGCGTTCGCCGCGTTTTCCGAAACAGAAATGGTGACTGATTTGCTTTTAATGATTGACGTTATTTTGAATTTTGGATGAATGAAAATGCGGCGATCGCGTCGCCCTTATAACACCTTTTGTATAGTATTTTTCCTGAATTTCTCAGTATTAGATGGTTGATAATATTGTGATGTCATAACCCTGGGCAGTTTGGTGTCTTGCCAAAGCAGGGCCCATAGATATGTACTTAATTTTTTTTTATTATCATATGTATATCTGAAGTTCCAACACTAGTGATGGTACTTCACTAACAATATTTATATTTTTTTTTCTTTAAACACTTGTATTAGTTTGGTATGGGCCGGTTTGGGCCAGAGCGCCATTAGCCGGCTTTTAGTTGTAGTTTTTGTATTTAGTAGTAGTTATTTTGCCCGTATCTGTATCTATTGAAGCACCTAGATACCCGATATGTCATTACATGATATTAGAACAAAGTGTGTTTTATTTCATCTGTGGGATAGTTTGTTTGGGGTTTTTTTTCACGGAAACCTTCCAGCTTATGCACGTACCTTGTTTTTTTTTTTAATGTAGAGTGAACCCAATTTGGGCGCCAAATTTTATGGAGTGGGGTATCCGGACGTACGGTAAGTCGGCTTGAAACAAAGGCATGTCGAAGTAGCATTATGTGACTAACAAATCTCAATTTCAAATCTTGGCATGGTTTATTCATACGTAAATATTATCTTCCAAATTCACTGTCAATTTGAACAGGCGTTTGCCACACGTTGGTTGTGAAACGTGCTATTACGATATTTCTCTTAAACTCAATTAGTTTGTTGGTTTTGAGAGAAGTATCTGGACCTAGACACGTAGTGTAGACCTTTTAGTCGCTTCGCTTAAGGCCTACAGTCTTCCCGGTTTGAATCTGGTTTGCCAAAAATAGGCCAAAATTGCATTTTTTGCTCAAGTTAATTCTCAATTATTTAATTGGTCGCAGCCTTAACTAAATTTATCTGGAACTTATCGTCGGGAAGTTGTACAAATATTTTTGTGGCCATCTTGAGTGCGAGACAAAATGGCCGATGGCTGCGACGGAACACTGGCAAGGGTCAAAAAGTACGCATTACGCCAGAGTAGTTTAAGGATAAGACAATAATAAGGGAGACGTTGCCAACTAAGACGCTATATTCTAATTTATTGCCATAGTCAAAAATACATTCCTCTCTAGTCATTTTAATAAGTTAAGATTTGATGTTGTTTTGAAGGAAAATTCTACTACAAGTCTAAACTTGCTCAACTTATTCTTGCCTAGTTGTAGTCTGTTCTCTATCGACGAAAGCTTACGCAGTAGTGATGTGCCATACACCATACATGCCAGCACAGCAACGGTAACGATAGTGATGTTCATACATTGCTTCGCGATTCCAGGCTCACTGGACCAATGTAAACAGAAATATAAAATATATTCTTAATTACTATAAGGTTATAATATATACATGGATTATTATACAACTTTTGGATTCGTATAATATAAAGTATGTTATGAAAAAAAAAAATAATTACGTTGTGTGTTTTAAATGTACGGCAGATGCTAGAGTAGTGATGTAGTGTAGTGATTTTGAAAATTTACATATATAATATTTAAACATAAGTAACTAACCGAAAGCAATAACGTTTATTATATTAAAACAGCACGCGCGCGCTGCGGCTATCGACACTGTGTAAAGTACGTCACTAAATAAAGGAGAGCACATATTTTGTAAGCGATCAAACATGGCGGACACGGCAGCGCGCGCTTTTAGATTATTATTATACACACAGCATACAAAATTACAATATTTTTGTATTATAGGATCGGTGTATTCTGTAGCAAGTTGGTATTTGTATTTTAAAGTTAATAATCGTGATAATTATTCGAACACTTGTTGATAAGTGATGTGATTAATATGTTTAATCGTAGAGAAAATGCCGCTTGGGGCGTGCGGCTATGTTTCTTCATCGTAGACTTAACGCGCACTGTGGTAACGAGAAACCCCGATAATTTCTTTTTGTAAGGGATATGCAAAATATTGGTACCCACAATGCGCTAAAACAAACATGGCGGCACATAAATAATGCTATTGTGTTTTACATCGCAATTACGACGCGATTACAAAGTTTTACGATATTTGCTATAGTAAAATAGTTCACTTCGGATATATAATAAGTATTGTCTATGACATCTTAAGTCAAGAGTTGAAAACGCGATCCATCTATTTGATCGCGTCAGCTGTCGTAAAACTTCAATTTTTACCCTTATAGAGGCTGTATTGACATTCCTTTATGTATATTATTTATTTGGTTGATTGCATTTTACGGTAGTACCTACTTAAAAATAGTTTACCATAGACAACGTAGATATGGGCTGTTTTTTTCTCCACAGACTGCTAATAGGCGAACATTGTGCAATATGTATTGGACTTTTATTGTATAATCTGTTAAGGATGCCCGTAGTGGGGAGGAGATGGGATCTGTAGAGTAGTTTCGTTTTTTTTTTTAATATATATACATCAGAACTTATTCCTAGGCATAGACAATTTTTAATATTTGTTTTCAAAAAATTATTTTCTTTATGAAACATATAATGTATGAAACTATCGTATAAAATATTTTATCCCACTCACTTTTTTAACTTAGAATTCAAATAATTGTCTATGCAATTGGAATCGATTCTAACTTTGCTTCATTTGCAGAGTATTTAAGATTACTGAATGTTATGTAAGATATCCGATAATCCATATATGTAGATGTATGTCACTGCGTCTTTTAGACGTCTAGACGAGCGGGCCCTAGGGGCATAGCTAGTGTAGATAACGCGCAGGCCGCGCGCCTCCTTTCAACGCCTTTATCTATGGTTCATCTTCACTTAGTCGAAAATTAGAAATAAATGGTAATAAAACACAGCTGTTCTTTCATTTATCGCTTTTTCGTACCCTACATTTTCTTAAAATTCGAAGTAGATAGAAGCTTAAGGTCCCATTTTGGGCGCCAGTTTTTTTTTCTTTTATTTAGTTAGTTAAGAACCCCAGTTTTTGGTAGACATTAGTTTATCAATGTTTGGATTCTACCCTTGGATAGATGCATGAACGAAGTAAGGAGAAGTGTATAGCGGTGGAGTGTGCATGGCCGGCGCGGCGTCCTCAAGACCGCGTGACCAGGAGTGAAGAAACTTTATTGTTATAACGAGACAATACTGAAATGGTTTGAGTTATTTGGATGATCCTCCGGAGGATGTTTAAAGGTATTTTAAATCAGTATTGTCTTTTATTCACTGCTGTATGCCTTAGTTTTTTTTTATTTTTAGTACCCTTTATAGTAAAGTGCATCCCAGTATATAGACGTAGTTCCATAGACAAATGGGTGCTGGGTCTATACATGTAGTTGAATGATATAGACGAGTTTTTTCTTAAAAAAAATGTGATGATATTTTAAAATTGGAGATGCTTGTAAAGTTTTCGAATCTCGTAGACAATTTTAGTGTAGACTAGATTGAAGAAGCATATCATCTGAATAAAGACACAATCGCATTGTGCCTTAAAAATTAGGTTTTGTTTCATTTTAAAACGCTAGACTCGTTTAGACGTAGAATACGGACCAATAGTTTGGAAAAGTGACAATATTTTTTGTAATTTATTTAACCCGTTGATCTATATGTGATTACCGAACGAATTAGATCACATCGGTAGTGTAATCTAGTAATAATATATGGAAATTTCTAGAAACCCCTTCTGTAGTACAAAGTATATGTAAGTTTAAAATGACACGTCTTCCCGACAAATGATAGACTGATTAGTCGTCTGTAATGGTTTATATCCCGCTGGGATGCACTAGATTTCGTTTGTGTAAGGGCACTAGTTTGGATCTGTTACTTGTCTATGATTAAAATAAAATGTTTTTCTTTTTAATTTTTAACGAAAAATAGGTCTGAAAAAGTGCTTTTTCAAGGATAATATTTTTTCATTGTAGAGTAAAATGTGTTCAGTAGAATTATTACCTGTTGATCGATGAAACAGTGCCTCGTGTGACGATTTTAACACACAAATATTTCAAATGCATTTATTATTCCCAAATTAGGTATATTTTGAGTGAAATTATTTGGAAATTCCAATACTGTGTGTAATTTAAACGCTAGTTAAATAGTCTAGTCAACGAATAAATTGTTATTTAATTTGTTTTCCTATAGTTTAGTTTGACATTTGTGTACATTTTAAAATTTGCGCGATTCCTTTTTTTATAATTTATGATATATATTTTTTTTTTTTTTGGATTCGCGTAAATGTAAGAACTCTTTAGTTAGTTTTGTAAATAAATAGAATAAGATTGTTATTAAATTATTGTGTGTATTTTAATGTACTTTCTTCGTAGGGTTTAGACTTAATCTTTCTCTCATTTCGTCGTGAAATTTTTAAATAGTGATTTCAATTAGTAGATATTTCGACGAAAAAACATCTACGTTTGTGTGCGAACCCGATTAATTGTCATATTTATAATATTAAAATAAATTTCTTCTCTATCCTAATGTTTGTCTATATAATCTATATTTATCTTCTATAATTGTCTATGAATTTAATGTTCCAATTTTGAAATAATAACGGTTTTCAAGTCGACGTTCGCTAACAAACGCCATGTTTAAAAATTGATACAAAAGTGCTCTACGAATTTGTATAACATAAGCTCATAATCGAAATTATCGTATTTACATTTTTAGATGTAGTTTGGATTTGTAATTCATACCCGGAATGTATAGATTTTTTACGATAATTGATATATGGCAACACAGTTCTATTTTATATAAAAAAAAACCGCCGTGCATAGCAGAGTTCTTGCCACAGTGGTATTTTGACTCAATTTTTGGGTAAAAATTTGCCATGGGCGGCATATTTTCATTCTTCATTAGTTTGTTGATGTTATTGGCAGTTATGAGACTGTGTTGCTGTTACATGTGATTCGACCATTTAAATACAGGGATGTCGGCCTATTTCTAATATACTACGTGTCTAGGTCATACATATACAAAAACCACATACAAAACCCCCACCCCCACCCTACCACCATTCTTTCGTTAGAAACTACCCTCAAACTTCTTAGTTATGTACACGTTGGGATTCAAATATTGACAATAACAATTAGTATACAAACCTAGATCTATCTCGCTTTTTTAATCGGTTGCGGGTTCGATGCCCGTTGCGTTATGCTTTTCTTAACATCCAACGTGTAGTTTCTATCTCTGTCGTCGTTACTGTATAATTGTGGACCGTTTTTGGGTCCTTTCAATGGTCCAAACCCGTTTGAAATTTCACAAATATGGTCCATAGTTGGTACGTAATAATTTTTCCCAAATTATAACTGCAATACAACAAAACTCAATCAAAATGGTCTTTTCACATGATATAGTGTAGTTTTTTATTGTGAAGAATATTGTATGTATTGAGAGTTAGCTTTGATTATTTATCTACGGCGGAAGCGACGAACTAATCGATTTAAATAAATGGTTTCGATTTCATTTGTTTTTTTTATTCTACCTAAATATTTTCAGAATAAACTATCTGACCTAACAGACCTGTAGTTTCAATAATAAATCTCTTTCCAGGCTAAATATATTTTTTAAACCATACAACATTAACAAACATGCCCCAGGGGGGTTGTTAATATCATTATCAATACATATAATAAAATTCTGTGTCGAATCTGTACTTTAAATATTTTTTGGAAAATCTTATTGAAACATTATCGATACAGAGGCCGAATCTGTAGTTTTTAGATTTTTTGTCTCTGGGAATGCGTCACGAAAAAACTATTGGACAGATTTTGATGAAAGGTATGATGATAGCTAGCTTAGCTGGTCAACATATAGTCTTTACTGCGGGAAAATATCTCTGAGAAATCTATTGGCGATGCAAAGATTCTAACTAGCGCCTCAAGTGTCAAAATTGTGAAGCTCTCTAAGAACGACACTGACAGTTTTCGATACAATTTACGTCACGGAAAAATTTATACGTGGAGGGCCTAGACAAGTGGCATAAACGCTAGTAGAATAGAGTAATCAATGTATGGGACTGACATAAGTTTACGACTTCAAATTTGACTCAACGTATCGCATTTGTAATTGGCTAATTGACTAATTGTTGTCATGGTAACCGTTGTCATTGTCTGACAAATATATATTATTTATTGTATTTATTGTTATTGTAGAAAAGACTGCTAGGCGAAATAATCCTTATAATTAGTGAATTTTTGATAAAGAAATCCTAAAAATCCTATGTGTTGCTCGTATACGTTTAAATTTTAGTGCATTTCACAATGTCAAGATGAGGTTCATAAACAAAACCATGACTACGTCCAAATTGTTATGGAAATTGCCAAGGCGTTAGCGTTTATCGAAGAATCGATATGGAGCGTTTGCCACTTGTCTAAGCCTTGTGGTTTCTTGCTGGACGAGACAGTAATTATATTGCCAATAGTCGATGTAATTAAAGGATACACAAAACCAATGCGTTCTGGAGAAGAATTATTACGGAGAGGAATGGTGATTTCTGTAGGAAAAAAAGAAAAAATAATAACATAATTCATGTACAAGCACTGGTACATTACGACATTAGGAAACAACTTCTGTCTTTTAGAATCAGGAACAATAAACAAAATTTTGTCATCTGATGTCATCTGATGAGAACAAACTCTCATTGCTGATGAAATCGGCTCGCCTATTCTTAAAACAGTCTCCCATTTTTTCTGAATAATTTTGTCTTTTGGAAACAAATAAAAACTTATTCCCGGATCTCCGTAAGTACTCATTGAGGAATGCAACAATATTTCTTATTTCTGCTTTAATAGCAAAAGGTTTCTGTATGTAATCGTGATCCATCTGATTGTCTACACTTAATCTTAACTATTAAAGCTAAGTGTCGTTCTTAGACAACTTCTAAATTTCGCCGCTAGAGTCGCGCAGATAATCTTTGCATCGCCAATACTAAAAGTTAAAATGTAACTAGGGACGAACCCGAACGGAGCGAGTGCGAATCGCTAGTAACATTATATATGTGTGAGTAACTGTCTCTTACCTTTAATGTTCAAACAGCTGAATAGATTTCGATAAAATTTGACAAGAATATAGTTACGCGCCGTTAGTTCAGTCGAAAACATCAAACACCTTCGTACAACCTCTGTGGTGTTCGTCTACGCAGGTGCCAGGCAGGCAGGAAAAGTATGACGACGAATATACTTGACGTTTGGGCGGAACGTATGATTTGCTGTTGTGTTTATAAATTTTATTAATTACTGACAATATAACGATTAAAGGAGTCTGTCCACTACCCCGTCTCATACCATGACCTTGCTAGGAGCGTGTCAGGCAAAAAAATATTCTTTGTATTGAAATGTATGAGACTCTGCCCACTAGACCGTTCCGTCACCGACCGGCACCGTCGCGTGCCGTGCACGGAGCGTCAACAATTGTCGGCGAGAATATTTTGCCGGTGCCGGTACGCTCCGTACCTGACACGCGACGTTGTTGAACCGGTGAGCATACGGGTTATAAACGCGTATGATGACCGTTATAACCGCGTACGATGACCGTTCTAAGCCCGTTACGTATTGCCGCTTGTCTTGTAGAGATGCTCGATAATCGTTATTAAAGATGGGTTAGTACCGATATTTCTCAGGATTAGGTAATATTAATATATTCGTCTGGCAATATTATAATATTGTAACTAATACTTCTATATTAGTGATATTTATCTAGAAACAACAGGTAATACTAAAACGGGAACCATACGGATATGACACGCGGATGATACGCGGTTGATACGCGGTTGATACGCGGATGATACGCGGTTGATACGCGGATGATACGCGGATGCTACGGTCACTATAACCGTTATATACGGGCATGATACGCTGTTGATACGGTCTAGTGGGCATAGTAGTCCGTGCCGTGCTCGTTTCCGTGCCTGATACGTTCATAGCACGGTCATGGTATGAGACGGTGTAGTGGGCAGAGACCCTAAAACAGGAAAAGTGTTTCACTGTTTTACAATAGATTGCATTCTGGGAATGGGTATAGGGCTAGCTTTAAAAAGGCAAAAATTACTTTTATAATAGTGTCGTTAACAATGAATAAAGTGAAAAAGCTTAGACTATATTTCCTTTAGGTTTATAATTACTTGCACTAGGTACTGTCGAGATTAAACTAAACTTGAAATAACGTTTCGTCAGTTTATTAATACAAAACATCGCAGTGAAAATTGAATTTGAACTAACACTACACATACAAAAAAGCATTGTTTTTGAAGTTATACTTCTTTTGGCACGTTTGGAAAAAATTATAAGAGTAAATTTTTTACGATGCGCGCGCACACCGACAGCCAAAAAGCGACATGATGAAGTTAGCTGTATTCCTTTTACAAACAGAGAGTTGTGACATACGGGATGAAATCTTTAGCTATTTTTGTTCTGTTACGCCAAAGAAGTATAACTTGCGTACATAAGTACACACACATTTTTTTTCTTTCTTTAGTGGGTTAGAGTTGCGTTTATAGGCGCAATAAATTCTGCCAGTGTCACATTTTTTGAGGAAGATACGAATGAGTTTGAGCGGCAATTTTAAAATTAAAAGCATTGTTACAATGGGCTTAAATTAGGCTATCATTTTAGTGTTACCACAAACATGAAATATTTAAAATAATAATATAAAAATCCAAATTAATATGTACGTAAAAATAAGTAGATAAGAGTAGTAGTAAATAAGAGTATAATTTGCTTAACAAATTTGTTTCTAAATAAATTATATAAGTTTCAAGTTTAAAATTTGCTAGTTGATTATAATCCTGTAAAGGCTGGAATCTCATCACGAAGAAAAATTTTATATTGTAAAAATAAATGTGACAGATAGTGTTATTAGTATCCATTTATTTATTTTAAATTAATAAATGTAAATAAATCCCAAAATGGTATACTATTTTAAAAATACTCAGTATAAGGGAAAATGGAGTAAGATGAGATATGAGACGATTTTATTGATGATGATTAAAACATGTGTTGTGAGCTCGTAGATGGCGCTGTTAACATTCAGTGACTTCAGTAACAAACGGGCACATTTCAAGAACATTTTCTATATAGATAAATAAAATTGAAGTGTCTGTTTGTAACGTCAAAATAACAGCTTTATACTAAATGCATATGGAACCATATACGGTACTTATAAGAAAAACACAATTTAAAAAAAAAAACTCTGTCTGTCTGTTTGTTACGGCTAATCTCCGAAATGGTCGATATTATAAGAAGTAACTTAGGCTACTTTTATTTTAGAAAAAGAATTAGGGTTTCGCTTAAAAAAATGAAAGAGTACCTAGGAGCGAACCCGAACGAAGCGAGGGTGAATCGCTAGTTATGAAAGAAAATAGTTCGGCAGCTTTCAATCAATGCTATCTATCGTCTATTTAGCAAAAAAAAAGAAGTCGAATTAAGACTATTATCTTAGTATGATATTTAAAGGCATTTGTATCTATCTATCTAATAAACTTATACCATTGTGTAATCTTGACTTGAATGAAATGTATTTGTAGAAAAATATATTGTTACGCACCGCTAGTCTAGTCGAAAACATCGAGCGCCTTCGCACAACCAGGTGTCAGGCGAGCAGGAAGTATGACGACGAATAAATTTTGACGTTTGGCACGGGACTTATTATTTTCTCTTGTTTCCATAAAATTTTATTAATTACTAGCGACACACACCCCCGCAATGAATAGTATCCTAAATGTTAACCCAAATAACCAGCTATCATCATACCAAATTTTATCAAAATCTGTGCAGTGGTTTTCTCGTAATGTGTTCTAAGACAGACAGACAGACAAAAATTCTAAAAACTATAGATTCGGCCTCTGTATTGATAATAATGACTATTTCAAAAAAAAATATTTAATGTACAGATTCGATTCTGTTAGAATTTTATTATAATACTAGCGACTCACCCTCGCTTCGCTCGGGTTCGTCCTTAGGTTGCTTCCCACAACAAAATTAATTTATTAATTTGGTTTTAATTCTTTTTCGTGGGACCCTATTTTTTTTTCTAAAATAAAAGTAGCCTACGTTATTCCTTATTACATCAGCTATCTGCCAGTGAAAGTCCCGTCAAAATCTGTCCAGCCATTTCATAGATTAGCCGGAACAAACAGACAGACAGACAGACGAAAATTGTAAAAAAAATCGTTTTGGTATATGTACCGTGTATACATCCATATGCATTTAGTAAAAAGCGGTTATTTTAATATTACAAACAGACACTCCAATTTTATTTATCTGTATATTAAAACTGTTTACTGTTACTGTTTACTGTTAACTACTGTTTAAAAAAATCGTAAGTAAAGAAAAATGCATAATATTACTGATTTATTGATTGACACTGATAAAGTGTGAAACAACGCCATCTATCGTATTAAGCAAACAAAAATAGTATATGTATATAATGTAAAAAACATAATAATAATAACCTTAGATATAAAAAAATGTGTTTTATTTTTCCTTCATTTATAGGTAGTTTTTTTCATTAATTGGAAAGAACTATAATAGTGAGCATCATGCAAAAATTACATACCCGATTACTAAACTATTTTATAGATAACTCTAGGAAAACAAAAACAAACCTATCCCACGGGAACTGTACATTTTTTGCGGAATAAAGCCTATGTGTTATTCCAGACTATAATCTATCTCTGTGTCAAATTTCATTCAGATCCGTTCAGCCGTTCTGGCGTGAAAGAGTAACAAACATCCATACATCCATACAAATTTTTACATTTATAATATTAGTATACATTAGTTTTCTTTTCCTTGTTTCTGTCTTATTGGAACAAACTGCAAAAATTTAAAATATTATTTAATAGTAGGTATATAGTATCGTTATTACAAGGGAGATCAGGCCATAGTCCACCAAGCTGGTCAAGTTTCCCAAGGTTTCCCAAGCGAGTATTACTTAAGCAAAAATTTAAAATTGTTCTCATAAATATCAATAGATGATGTTATATGTATCAATTTAAATAATATTCTAAAACTAGCGACTCCAGTACTAGGGTACTCCAGATAATTTAACAAAGTACCTATTAAATTACATCTAAGTCAGTCATTTCAGAGTGAAGGAGCAACAAACATACATACGTATATGCAAACTTCCACATTTATAATAATACTTAATCCTGATGAATATAAATAACCCAAAATGGTTAATACATTCTGGTTTTAAGAAATCTAATACTTACATTTAAACGAGCAATTCTTGTATATTTATATACTAGCGACTCACCCTCGCTTCGCTCGGGTTCGTCCCTAGGTTACCTACGTTTCACTGCTGAACTGAGCTAAACGTTGATAAGTCAGCCTGTGAGTCGCGAGTAGTGAATAAAAATAGTAATTGCGAGTGTACCTTAGGTGATAGACATATAATATTGCGAACTTCCCTGTATAACTTTTTAAGACCTACAATTTTCTAGTACATTGTTTTGATTTATCTCTTAAGGTTCAGCCAGCGTTAGCCATATAAACTTCTAAGGACGACTCGATAGAACCAGTCATTGCGTTTTCCCGCGGGAACGAAAAATGTGCCTGTAGTAAAAGGTATCCTAAATGTTGACTCGAGTGATAAGCTATCACTATACAAAATTTAATTGAAATCGGTTCAGTACTTTTTGCGTGAAACGCGCACATCGATTTAACTATGTTAGTTTTGCTATAGGTATAGATAAGAATAGGTATTGCGAGTGTACCTTGAGAGATAGACATATACTGTTGTAGATATTTCTGTTGGCCTTTTCAAGATCTACAATTTTTTAGTACATTGTTTTGATGTATGTCTTTAGGTTTAGCCAGCGGAGGGTTCCTAAGGAGGACTCGATAAAACCAGTTATTGCGATTTCCCGCGGGAAACAAAGATTTTCCAAAAGTAAAAGTTATCCTAAATGTTGACCCGAGTAATAAGTTATCAGTTCACAAAATTTCGTTGAAATCGGTTCATTACTTTTTGCGTGAAACGCGTACAGACAAACAGACAAACAGACAAACAGACAAAAAGACAAACAGACAAACAGACAAAAAAATTAATAACTATTGTTTTGGGGTCTATATCGTATACATAATACGTTACAGTCATTGTTTTTAAAAAATATTTCATGTACAGATTTCGCTAAGTTACTGCTTTATTATAGTATAGATAACGTACTCGTATAAGAAAACAGTAATATCATTTAATAAAAATAGTTATAGCGAGTGTACTTTAGGAGATAGACATATACCGTTGAGAACTTTTCTGTAGAACTTTTTAAGACCTACAATTTTCTAGTACATTGTTTTGATTTATCTCTTAAGGTTCAGCCAGCGTTAGCCATATAAACTTCTAAGGACGACTCGATAGAACCAGTCATTGCGTTTTCCCGCGGGAACGAAAAATGTGCCTGTAGTAAAAGGTATCCTAAATGTTGACTCGAGTGATAAGCTATCACTATACAAAATTTAATTGAAATCGGTTCAGTACTTTTTGCGTGAAACGCGCACATCGATTTAACTATGTTAGTTTTGCTATAGGTATAGATAAGAATAGGTATTGCGAGTGTACCTTGAGAGATAGACATATACTGTTGTGGATATTTCTGTTGGCCTTTTCAAGATCTACAATTTTTTAGTACATTGTTTTGATGTATGTCTTTAGGTTTAGCCAGCGGAGGGTTCCTAAGGAGGACTCGATAAAACCAGTTATTGCGATTTCCCGCGGGAAACAAAGATTTTCCAAAAGTAAAAGTTATCCTAAATGTTGACCCGAGTAATAAGTTATCAGTTCACAAAATTTCGTTGAAATCGGTTCATTACTTTTTGCGTGAAACGCGTACAGACAAACAGACAAACAGACAAACAGACAAAAAGACAAACAGACAAACAGACAAAAAAATTAATAACTATTGTTTTGGGGTCTATATCGTATACATAATACGTTACAGTCATTGTTTTTAAAAAATATTTCATGTACAGATTTCGCTAAGTTACTGCTTTATTATAGTATAGATAGATAACGTACTCGTATAAGAAAACAGTAATATCATTTAATAAAAATAGTTATAGCGAGTGTACTTTAGGAGATAGACATATACCGTTGAGAACTTTTCTGTAGAACTTTTTAAGACCTACAATTTTCTAGTACATTGTTTTGATTTATCTCTTAAGGTTCAGCCAGCGTTAGCCATATAAACTTCTAAGGACGACTCGATAGAACCAGTCATTGCGTTTTCCCGCGGGAACGAAAAATGTGCCTGTAGTAAAAGGTATCCTAAATGTTGACTCGAGTGATAAGCTATCACTATACAAAATTTAATTGAAATCGGTTCAGTACTTTTTGCGTGAAACGCGCACATCGATTTAACTATGTTAGTTTTGCTATAGGTATAGATAAGAATAGGTATTGCGAGTGTACCTTGAGAGATAGACATATACTGTTGTAGATATTTCTGTTGGCCTTTTCAAGATCTACAATTTTTTAGTACATTGTTTTGATGTATGTCTTTAGGTTTAGCCAGCGGAGGGTTCCTAAGGAGGACTCGATAAAACCAGTTATTGCGATTTCCCGCGGGAAACAAAGATTTTCCAAAAGTAAAAGTTATCCTAAATGTTGACCCGAGTAATAAGTTATCAGTTCACAAAATTTCGTTGAAATCGGTTCATTACTTTTTGCGTGAAACGCGTACAGACAAACAGACAAACAGACAAACAGACAAAAAGACAAACAGACAAACAGACAAACAGACAAAAAATTAATAACTATTGTTTTGGGGTCTATATCGTATACATAATACGTTACAGTCATTGTTTTTAAAAAATATTTCATGTACAGATTTCGCTAAGTTACTGCTTTATTATAGTATAGATAACGTACTCGTATAAGAAAACAGTAATATCATTTAATAAAAATAGTTATAGCGAGTGTACTTTAGGAGATAGACATATACCGTTGAGAACTTTTCTGTAGAACTTTTTAAGACCTACAATTTTCTAGTACATTGTTTTGATTTATCTCTTAAGGTTCAGCCAGCGTTAGCCATATAAACTTCTAAGGACGACTCGATAGAACCAGTCATTGCGTTTTCCCGCGGGAACGAAAAATGTGCCTGTAGTAAAAGGTATCCTAAATGTTGACTCGAGTGATAAGCTATCACTATACAAAATTTAATTGAAATCGGTTCAGTACTTTTTGCGTGAAACGCGCACATCGATTTAACTATGTTAGTTTTGCTATAGGTATAGATAAGAATAGGTATTGCGAGTGTACCTTGAGAGATAGACATATACTGTTGTAGATATTTCTGTTGGCCTTTTCAAGATCTACAATTTTTTAGTACATTGTTTTGATGTATGTCTTTAGGTTTAGCCAGCGGAGGGTTCCTAAGGAGGACTCGATAAAACCAGTTATTGCGATTTCCCGCGGGAAACAAAGATTTTCCAAAAGTAAAAGTTATCCTAAATGTTGACCCGAGTAATAAGTTATCAGTTCACAAAATTTCGTTGAAATCGGTTCATTACTTTTTGCGTGAAACGCGTACAGACAAACAGACAAACAGACAAACAGACAAACAGACAAAAAGACAAACAGACAAACAGACAAACAGACAAAAAAATTAATAACTATTGTTTTGGGGTCTATATCGTATACATAATACGTTACAGTCATTGTTTTTAAAAAATATTTCATGTACAGATTTCGCTAAGTTACTGCTTTATTATAGTATAGATAGATAACGTACTCGTATAAGAAAACAGTAATATCATTTAATAAAAATAGTTATAGCGAGTGTACTTTAGGAGATAGACATATACCGTTGAGAACTTTTCTGTAGAACTTTTTAAGACCTACAATTTTCTAGTACATTGTTTTGATTTATCTCTTAAGGTTCAGCCAGCGTTAGCCATATAAACTTCTAAGGACGACTCGATAGAACCAGTCATTGCGTTTTCCCGCGGGAACGAAAAATGTGCCTGTAGTAAAAGGTATCCTAAATGTTGACTCGAGTGATAAGCTATCACTATACAAAATTTAATTGAAATCGGTTCAGTACTTTTTGCGTGAAACGCGCACATCGATTTAACTATGTTAGTTTTGCTATAGGTATAGATAAGAATAGGTATTGCGAGTGTACCTTGAGAGATAGACATATACTGTTGTAGATATTTCTGTTGGCCTTTTCAAGATCTACAATTTTTTAGTACATTGTTTTGATGTATGTCTTTAGGTTTAGCCAGCGGAGGGTTCCTAAGGAGGACTCGATAAAACCAGTTATTGCGATTTCCCGCGGGAAACAAAGATTTTCCAAAAGTAAAAGTTATCCTAAATGTTGACCCGAGTAATAAGTTATCAGTTCACAAAATTTCGTTGAAATCGGTTCATTACTTTTTGCGTGAAACGCGTACAGACAAACAGACAAACAGACAAACAGACAAACAGACAAAAAGACAAACAGACAAACAGACAAACAGACAAAAAATTAATAACTATTGTTTTGGGGTCTATATCGTATACATAATACGTTACAGTCATTGTTTTTAAAAAATATTTCATGTACAGATTTCGCTAAGTTACTGCTTTATTATAGTATAGATAACGTACTCGTATAAGAAAACAGTAATATCATTTAATAAAAATAGTTATAGCGAGTGTACTTTAGGAGATAGACATATACCGTTGAGAACTTTTCTGTAGAACTTTTTAAGACCTACAATTTTCTAGTACATTGTTTTGATTTATCTCTTAAGGTTCAGCCAGCGTTAGCCATATAAACTTCTAAGGACGACTCGATAGAACCAGTCATTGCGTTTTCCCGCGGGAACGAAAAATGTGCCTGTAGTAAAAGGTATCCTAAATGTTGACTCGAGTGATAAGCTATCACTATACAAAATTTAATTGAAATCGGTTCAGTACTTTTTGCGTGAAACGCGCACATCGATTTAACTATGTTAGTTTTGCTATAGGTATAGATAAGAATAGGTATTGCGAGTGTACCTTGAGAGATAGACATATACTGTTGTAGATATTTCTGTTGGCCTTTTCAAGATCTACAATTTTTTAGTACATTGTTTTGATGTATGTCTTTAGGTTTAGCCAGCGGAGGGTTCCTAAGGAGGACTCGATAAAACCAGTTATTGCGATTTCCCGCGGGAAACAAAGATTTTCCAAAAGTAAAAGTTATCCTAAATGTTGACCCGAGTAATAAGTTATCAGTTCACAAAATTTCGTTGAAATCGGTTCATTACTTTTTGCGTGAAACGCGTACAGACAAACAGACAAACAGACAAACAGACAAACAGACAAAAAGACAAACAGACAAACAGACAAACAGACAAAAAAATTAATAACTATTGTTTTGGGGTCTATATCGTATACATAATACGTTACAGTCATTGTTTTTAAAAAATATTTCATGTACAGATTTCGCTAAGTTACTGCTTTATTATAGTATAGATAACGTACTCGTATAAGAAAACAGTAATATCATTTAATAAAAATAGTTATAGCGAGTGTACTTTAGGAGATAGACATATACCGTTGAGAACTTTTCTGTAGAACTTTTTAAGACCTACAATTTTCTAGTACATTGTTTTGATTTATCTCTTAAGGTTCAGCCAGCGTTAGCCATATAAACTTCTAAGGACGACTCGATAGAACCAGTCATTGCGTTTTCCCGCGGGAACGAAAAATGTGCCTGTAGTAAAAGGTATCCTAAATGTTGACTCGAGTGATAAGCTATCACTATACAAAATTTAATTGAAATCGGTTCAGTACTTTTTGCGTGAAACGCGCACATCGATTTAACTATGTTAGTTTTGCTATAGGTATAGATAAGAATAGGTATTGCGAGTGTACCTTGAGAGATAGACATATACTGTTGTAGATATTTCTGTTGGCCTTTTCAAGATCTACAATTTTTTAGTACATTGTTTTGATGTATGTCTTTAGGTTTAGCCAGCGGAGGGTTCCTAAGGAGGACTCGATAAAACCAGTTATTGCGATTTCCCGCGGGAAACAAAGATTTTCCAAAAGTAAAAGTTATCCTAAATGTTGACCCGAGTAATAAGTTATCAGTTCACAAAATTTCGTTGAAATCGGTTCATTACTTTTTGCGTGAAACGCGTACAGACAAACAGACAAACAGACAAACAGACAAAAAGACAAACAGACAAACAGACAAAAAAATTAATAACTATTGTTTTGGGGTCTATATCGTATACATAATACGTTACAGTCATTGTTTTTAAAAAATATTTCATGTACAGATTTCGCTAAGTTACTGCTTTATTATAGTATAGATAACGTACTCGTATAAGAAAACAGTAATATCATTTAATAAAAATAGTTATAGCGAGTGTACTTTAGGAGATAGACATATACCGTTGAGAACTTTTCTGTAGAACTTTTTAAGACCTACAATTTTCTAGTACATTGTTTTGATTTATCTCTTAAGGTTCAGCCAGCGTTAGCCATATAAACTTCTAAGGACGACTCGATAGAACCAGTCATTGCGTTTTCCCGCGGGAACGAAAAATGTGCCTGTAGTAAAAGGTATCCTAAATGTTGACTCGAGTGATAAGCTATCACTATACAAAATTTAATTGAAATCGGTTCAGTACTTTTTGCGTGAAACGCGCACATCGATTTAACTATGTTAGTTTTGCTATAGGTATAGATAAGAATAGGTATTGCGAGTGTACCTTGAGAGATAGACATATACTGTTGTGGATATTTCTGTTGGCCTTTTCAAGATCTACAATTTTTTAGTACATTGTTTTGATGTATGTCTTTAGGTTTAGCCAGCGGAGGGTTCCTAAGGAGGACTCGATAAAACCAGTTATTGCGATTTCCCGCGGGAAACAAAGATTTTCCAAAAGTAAAAGTTATCCTAAATGTTGACCCGAGTAATAAGTTATCAGTTCACAAAATTTCGTTGAAATCGGTTCATTACTTTTTGCGTGAAACGCGTACAGACAAACAGACAAACAGACAAACAGACAAAAAGACAAACAGACAAACAGACAAAAAAATTAATAACTATTGTTTTGGGGTCTATATCGTATACATAATACGTTACAGTCATTGTTTTTAAAAAATATTTCATGTACAGATTTCGCTAAGTTACTGCTTTATTATAGTATAGATAGATAACGTACTCGTATAAGAAAACAGTAATATCATTTAATAAAAATAGTTATAGCGAGTGTACTTTAGGAGATAGACATATACCGTTGAGAACTTTTCTGTAGAACTTTTTAAGACCTACAATTTTCTAGTACATTGTTTTGATTTATCTCTTAAGGTTCAGCCAGCGTTAGCCATATAAACTTCTAAGGACGACTCGATAGAACCAGTCATTGCGTTTTCCCGCGGGAACGAAAAATGTGCCTGTAGTAAAAGGTATCCTAAATGTTGACTCGAGTGATAAGCTATCACTATACAAAATTTAATTGAAATCGGTTCAGTACTTTTTGCGTGAAACGCGCACATCGATTTAACTATGTTAGTTTTGCTATAGGTATAGATAAGAATAGGTATTGCGAGTGTACCTTGAGAGATAGACATATACTGTTGTAGATATTTCTGTTGGCCTTTTCAAGATCTACAATTTTTTAGTACATTGTTTTGATGTATGTCTTTAGGTTTAGCCAGCGGAGGGTTCCTAAGGAGGACTCGATAAAACCAGTTATTGCGATTTCCCGCGGGAAACAAAGATTTTCCAAAAGTAAAAGTTATCCTAAATGTTGACCCGAGTAATAAGTTATCAGTTCACAAAATTTCGTTGAAATCGGTTCATTACTTTTTGCGTGAAACGCGTACAGACAAACAGACAAACAGACAAACAGACAAAAAGACAAACAGACAAACAGACAAAAAAATTAATAACTATTGTTTTGGGGTCTATATCGTATACATAATACGTTACAGTCATTGTTTTTAAAAAATATTTCATGTACAGATTTCGCTAAGTTACTGCTTTATTATAGTATAGATAACGTACTCGTATAAGAAAACAGTAATATCATTTAATAAAAATAGTTATAGCGAGTGTACTTTAGGAGATAGACATATACCGTTGAGAACTTTTCTGTAGAACTTTTTAAGACCTACAATTTTCTAGTACATTGTTTTGATTTATCTCTTAAGGTTCAGCCAGCGTTAGCCATATAAACTTCTAAGGACGACTCGATAGAACCAGTCATTGCGTTTTCCCGCGGGAACGAAAAATGTGCCTGTAGTAAAAGGTATCCTAAATGTTGACTCGAGTGATAAGCTATCACTATACAAAATTTAATTGAAATCGGTTCAGTACTTTTTGCGTGAAACGCGCACATCGATTTAACTATGTTAGTTTTGCTATAGGTATAGATAAGAATAGGTATTGCGAGTGTACCTTGAGAGATAGACATATACTGTTGTGGATATTTCTGTTGGCCTTTTCAAGATCTACAATTTTTTAGTACATTGTTTTGATGTATGTCTTTAGGTTTAGCCAGCGGAGGGTTCCTAAGGAGGACTCGATAAAACCAGTTATTGCGATTTCCCGCGGGAAACAAAGATTTTCCAAAAGTAAAAGTTATCCTAAATGTTGACCCGAGTAATAAGTTATCAGTTCACAAAATTTCGTTGAAATCGGTTCATTACTTTTTGCGTGAAACGCGTACAGACAAACAGACAAACAGACAAACAGACAAAAAGACAAACAGACAAACAGACAAAAAAATTAATAACTATTGTTTTGGGGTCTATATCGTATACATAATACGTTACAGTCATTGTTTTTAAAAAATATTTCATGTACAGATTTCGCTAAGTTACTGCTTTATTATAGTATAGATAGATAACGTACTCGTATAAGAAAACAGTAATATCATTTAATAAAAATAGTTATAGCGAGTGTACTTTAGGAGATAGACATATACCGTTGAGAACTTTTCTGTAGAACTTTTTAAGACCTACAATTTTCTAGTACATTGTTTTGATTTATCTCTTAAGGTTCAGCCAGCGTTAGCCATATAAACTTCTAAGGACGACTCGATAGAACCAGTCATTGCGTTTTCCCGCGGGAACGAAAAATGTGCCTGTAGTAAAAGGTATCCTAAATGTTGACTCGAGTGATAAGCTATCACTATACAAAATTTAATTGAAATCGGTTCAGTACTTTTTGCGTGAAACGCGCACATCGATTTAACTATGTTAGTTTTGCTATAGGTATAGATAAGAATAGGTATTGCGAGTGTACCTTGAGAGATAGACATATACTGTTGTAGATATTTCTGTTGGCCTTTTCAAGATCTACAATTTTTTAGTACATTGTTTTGATGTATGTCTTTAGGTTTAGCCAGCGGAGGGTTCCTAAGGAGGACTCGATAAAACCAGTTATTGCGATTTCCCGCGGGAAACAAAGATTTTCCAAAAGTAAAAGTTATCCTAAATGTTGACCCGAGTAATAAGTTATCAGTTCACAAAATTTCGTTGAAATCGGTTCATTACTTTTTGCGTGAAACGCGTACAGACAAACAGACAAACAGACAAACAGACAAAAAGACAAACAGACAAACAGACAAACAGACAAAAAATTAATAACTATTGTTTTGGGGTCTATATCGTATACATAATACGTTACAGTCATTGTTTTTAAAAAATATTTCATGTACAGATTTCGCTAAGTTACTGCTTTATTATAGTATAGATAACGTACTCGTATAAGAAAACAGTAATATCATTTAATAAAAATAGTTATAGCGAGTGTACTTTAGGAGATAGACATATACCGTTGAGAACTTTTCTGTAGAACTTTTTAAGACCTACAATTTTCTAGTACATTGTTTTGATTTATCTCTTAAGGTTCAGCCAGCGTTAGCCATATAAACTTCTAAGGACGACTCGATAGAACCAGTCATTGCGTTTTCCCGCGGGAACGAAAAATGTGCCTGTAGTAAAAGGTATCCTAAATGTTGACTCGAGTGATAAGCTATCACTATACAAAATTTAATTGAAATCGGTTCAGTACTTTTTGCGTGAAACGCGCACATCGATTTAACTATGTTAGTTTTGCTATAGGTATAGATAAGAATAGGTATTGCGAGTGTACCTTGAGAGATAGACATATACTGTTGTAGATATTTCTGTTGGCCTTTTCAAGATCTACAATTTTTTAGTACATTGTTTTGATGTATGTCTTTAGGTTTAGCCAGCGGAGGGTTCCTAAGGAGGACTCGATAAAACCAGTTATTGCGATTTCCCGCGGGAAACAAAGATTTTCCAAAAGTAAAAGTTATCCTAAATGTTGACCCGAGTAATAAGTTATCAGTTCACAAAATTTCGTTGAAATCGGTTCATTACTTTTTGCGTGAAACGCGTACAGACAAACAGACAAACAGACAAACAGACAAACAGACAAAAAGACAAACAGACAAACAGACAAACAGACAAAAAAATTAATAACTATTGTTTTGGGGTCTATATCGTATACATAATACGTTACAGTCATTGTTTTTAAAAAATATTTCATGTACAGATTTCGCTAAGTTACTGCTTTATTATAGTATAGATAGATAACGTACTCGTATAAGAAAACAGTAATATCATTTAATAAAAATAGTTATAGCGAGTGTACTTTAGGAGATAGACATATACCGTTGAGAACTTTTCTGTAGAACTTTTTAAGACCTACAATTTTCTAGTACATTGTTTTGATTTATCTCTTAAGGTTCAGCCAGCGTTAGCCATATAAACTTCTAAGGACGACTCGATAGAACCAGTCATTGCGTTTTCCCGCGGGAACGAAAAATGTGCCTGTAGTAAAAGGTATCCTAAATGTTGACTCGAGTGATAAGCTATCACTATACAAAATTTAATTGAAATCGGTTCAGTACTTTTTGCGTGAAACGCGCACATCGATTTAACTATGTTAGTTTTGCTATAGGTATAGATAAGAATAGGTATTGCGAGTGTACCTTGAGAGATAGACATATACTGTTGTAGATATTTCTGTTGGCCTTTTCAAGATCTACAATTTTTTAGTACATTGTTTTGATGTATGTCTTTAGGTTTAGCCAGCGGAGGGTTCCTAAGGAGGACTCGATAAAACCAGTTATTGCGATTTCCCGCGGGAAACAAAGATTTTCCAAAAGTAAAAGTTATCCTAAATGTTGACCCGAGTAATAAGTTATCAGTTCACAAAATTTCGTTGAAATCGGTTCATTACTTTTTGCGTGAAACGCGTACAGACAAACAGACAAACAGACAAACAGACAAACAGACAAAAAGACAAACAGACAAACAGACAAACAGACAAAAAATTAATAACTATTGTTTTGGGGTCTATATCGTATACATAATACGTTACAGTCATTGTTTTTAAAAAATATTTCATGTACAGATTTCGCTAAGTTACTGCTTTATTATAGTATAGATAACGTACTCGTATAAGAAAACAGTAATATCATTTAATAAAAATAGTTATAGCGAGTGTACTTTAGGAGATAGACATATACCGTTGAGAACTTTTCTGTAGAACTTTTTAAGACCTACAATTTTCTAGTACATTGTTTTGATTTATCTCTTAAGGTTCAGCCAGCGTTAGCCATATAAACTTCTAAGGACGACTCGATAGAACCAGTCATTGCGTTTTCCCGCGGGAACGAAAAATGTGCCTGTAGTAAAAGGTATCCTAAATGTTGACTCGAGTGATAAGCTATCACTATACAAAATTTAATTGAAATCGGTTCAGTACTTTTTGCGTGAAACGCGCACATCGATTTAACTATGTTAGTTTTGCTATAGGTATAGATAAGAATAGGTATTGCGAGTGTACCTTGAGAGATAGACATATACTGTTGTAGATATTTCTGTTGGCCTTTTCAAGATCTACAATTTTTTAGTACATTGTTTTGATGTATGTCTTTAGGTTTAGCCAGCGGAGGGTTCCTAAGGAGGACTCGATAAAACCAGTTATTGCGATTTCCCGCGGGAAACAAAGATTTTCCAAAAGTAAAAGTTATCCTAAATGTTGACCCGAGTAATAAGTTATCAGTTCACAAAATTTCGTTGAAATCGGTTCATTACTTTTTGCGTGAAACGCGTACAGACAAACAGACAAACAGACAAACAGACAAACAGACAAAAAGACAAACAGACAAACAGACAAACAGACAAAAAAATTAATAACTATTGTTTTGGGGTCTATATCGTATACATAATACGTTACAGTCATTGTTTTTAAAAAATATTTCATGTACAGATTTCGCTAAGTTACTGCTTTATTATAGTATAGATAACGTACTCGTATAAGAAAACAGTAATATCATTTAATAAAAATAGTTATAGCGAGTGTACTTTAGGAGATAGACATATACCGTTGAGAACTTTTCTGTAGAACTTTTTAAGACCTACAATTTTCTAGTACATTGTTTTGATTTATCTCTTAAGGTTCAGCCAGCGTTAGCCATATAAACTTCTAAGGACGACTCGATAGAACCAGTCATTGCGTTTTCCCGCGGGAACGAAAAATGTGCCTGTAGTAAAAGGTATCCTAAATGTTGACTCGAGTGATAAGCTATCACTATACAAAATTTAATTGAAATCGGTTCAGTACTTTTTGCGTGAAACGCGCACATCGATTTAACTATGTTAGTTTTGCTATAGGTATAGATAAGAATAGGTATTGCGAGTGTACCTTGAGAGATAGACATATACTGTTGTAGATATTTCTGTTGGCCTTTTCAAGATCTACAATTTTTTAGTACATTGTTTTGATGTATGTCTTTAGGTTTAGCCAGCGGAGGGTTCCTAAGGAGGACTCGATAAAACCAGTTATTGCGATTTCCCGCGGGAAACAAAGATTTTCCAAAAGTAAAAGTTATCCTAAATGTTGACCCGAGTAATAAGTTATCAGTTCACAAAATTTCGTTGAAATCGGTTCATTACTTTTTGCGTGAAACGCGTACAGACAAACAGACAAACAGACAAACAGACAAAAAGACAAACAGACAAACAGACAAAAAAATTAATAACTATTGTTTTGGGGTCTATATCGTATACATAATACGTTACAGTCATTGTTTTTAAAAAATATTTCATGTACAGATTTCGCTAAGTTACTGCTTTATTATAGTATAGATAACGTACTCGTATAAGAAAACAGTAATATCATTTAATAAAAATAGTTATAGCGAGTGTACTTTAGGAGATAGACATATACCGTTGAGAACTTTTCTGTAGAACTTTTTAAGACCTACAATTTTCTAGTACATTGTTTTGATTTATCTCTTAAGGTTCAGCCAGCGTTAGCCATATAAACTTCTAAGGACGACTCGATAGAACCAGTCATTGCGTTTTCCCGCGGGAACGAAAAATGTGCCTGTAGTAAAAGGTATCCTAAATGTTGACTCGAGTGATAAGCTATCACTATACAAAATTTAATTGAAATCGGTTCAGTACTTTTTGCGTGAAACGCGCACATCGATTTAACTATGTTAGTTTTGCTATAGGTATAGATAAGAATAGGTATTGCGAGTGTACCTTGAGAGATAGACATATACTGTTGTGGATATTTCTGTTGGCCTTTTCAAGATCTACAATTTTTTAGTACATTGTTTTGATGTATGTCTTTAGGTTTAGCCAGCGGAGGGTTCCTAAGGAGGACTCGATAAAACCAGTTATTGCGATTTCCCGCGGGAAACAAAGATTTTCCAAAAGTAAAAGTTATCCTAAATGTTGACCCGAGTAATAAGTTATCAGTTCACAAAATTTCGTTGAAATCGGTTCATTACTTTTTGCGTGAAACGCGTACAGACAAACAGACAAACAGACAAACAGACAAAAAGACAAACAGACAAACAGACAAAAAAATTAATAACTATTGTTTTGGGGTCTATATCGTATACATAATACGTTACAGTCATTGTTTTTAAAAAATATTTCATGTACAGATTTCGCTAAGTTACTGCTTTATTATAGTATAGATAACGTACTCGTATAAGAAAACAGTAATATCATTTAATAAAAATAGTTATAGCGAGTGTACTTTAGGAGATAGACATATACCGTTGAGAACTTTTCTGTAGAACTTTTTAAGACCTACAATTTTCTAGTACATTGTTTTGATTTATCTCTTAAGGTTCAGCCAGCGTTAGCCATATAAACTTCTAAGGACGACTCGATAGAACCAGTCATTGCGTTTTCCCGCGGGAACGAAAAATGTGCCTCTAGTAAAAGGTATCCTAAATGTTGACTCGAGTGATAAGCTATCACTATACAAAATTTAATTGAAATCGGTTCAGTACTTTTTGCGTGAAACGCGCACATCGATTTAACTATGTTAGTTTTGCTATAGGTATAGATAAGAATAGGTATTGCGAGTGTACCTTGAGAGATAGACATATACTGTTGTAGATATTTCTGTTGGCCTTTTCAAGATCTACAATTTTTTAGTACATTGTTTTGATGTATGTCTTTAGGTTTAGCCAGCGGAGGGTTCCTAAGGAGGACTCGATAAAACCAGTTATTGCGATTTCCCGCGGGAAACAAAGATTTTCCAAAAGTAAAAGTTATCCTAAATGTTGACCCGAGTAATAAGTTATCAGTTCACAAAATTTCGTTGAAATCGGTTCATTACTTTTTGCGTGAAACGCGTACAGACAAACAGACAAACAGACAAAAAGACAAACAGACAAACAGACAAAAAAATTAATAACTATTGTTTTGGGGTCTATATCGTATACATAATACGTTACAGTCATTGTTTTTAAAAAATATTTCATGTACAGATTTCGCTAAGTTACTGCTTTATTATAGTATAGATAACGTACTCGTATAAGAAAACAGTAATATCATTTAATAAAAATAGTTATAGCGAGTGTACTTTAGGAGATAGACATATACCGTTGAGAACTTTTCTGTAGAACTTTTTAAGACCTACAATTTTCTAGTACATTGTTTTGATTTATCTCTTAAGGTTCAGCCAGCGTTAGCCATATAAACTTCTAAGGACGACTCGATAGAACCAGTCATTGCGTTTTCCCGCGGGAACGAAAAATGTGCCTCTAGTAAAAGGTATCCTAAATGTTGACTCGAGTGATAAGCTATCACTATACAAAATTTAATTGAAATCGGTTCAGTACTTTTTGGGTGAAACGCGCACATCGATTTAACTATGTTAGTTTTGCTATAGGTATAGATAAGAATAGGTATTGCGAGTGTACCTTGAGAGATAGACATATACTGTTGTAGATATTTCTGTTGGCCTTTTCAAGATCTACAATTTTTTAGTACATTGTTTTGATGTATGTCTTTAGGTTTAGCCAGCGGAGGGTTCCTAAGGAGGACTCGATAAAACCAGTTATTGCGATTTCCCGCGGGAAACAAAGATTTTCCAAAAGTAAAAGTTATCCTAAATGTTGACCCGAGTAATAAGTTATCAGTTCACAAAATTTCGTTGAAATCGGTTCATTACTTTTTGCGTGAAACGCGTACAGACAAACAGACAAACAGACAAACAGACAAACAGACAAAAAGACAAACAGACAAACAGACAAACAGACAAAAAAATTAATAACTATTGTTTTGGGGTCTATATCGTATACATAATACGTTACAGTCATTGTTTTTAAAAAATATTTCATGTACAGATTTCGCTAAGTTACTGCTTTATTATAGTATAGATAGATAACGTACTCGTATAAGAAAACAGTAATATCATTTAATAAAAATAGTTATAGCGAGTGTACTTTAGGAGATAGACATATACCGTTGAGAACTTTTCTGTAGAACTTTTTAAGACCTACAATTTTCTAGTACATTGTTTTGATTTATCTCTTAAGGTTCAGCCAGCGTTAGCCATATAAACTTCTAAGGACGACTCGATAGAACCAGTCATTGCGTTTTCCCGCGGGAACGAAAAATGTGCCTGTAGTAAAAGGTATCCTAAATGTTGACTCGAGTGATAAGCTATCACTATACAAAATTTAATTGAAATCGGTTCAGTACTTTTTGCGTGAAACGCGCACATCGATTTAACTATGTTAGTTTTGCTATAGGTATAGATAAGAATAGGTATTGCGAGTGTACCTTGAGAGATAGACATATACTGTTGTAGATATTTCTGTTGGCCTTTTCAAGATCTACAATTTTTTAGTACATTGTTTTGATGTATGTCTTTAGGTTTAGCCAGCGGAGGGTTCCTAAGGAGGACTCGATAAAACCAGTTATTGCGATTTCCCGCGGGAAACAAAGATTTTCCAAAAGTAAAAGTTATCCTAAATGTTGACCCGAGTAATAAGTTATCAGTTCACAAAATTTCGTTGAAATCGGTTCATTACTTTTTGCGTGAAACGCGTACAGACAAACAGACAAACAGACAAACAGACAAACAGACAAAAAGACAAACAGACAAACAGACAAACAGACAAAAAATTAATAACTATTGTTTTGGGGTCTATATCGTATACATAATACGTTACAGTCATTGTTTTTAAAAAATATTTCATGTACAGATTTCGCTAAGTTACTGCTTTATTATAGTATAGATAACGTACTCGTATAAGAAAACAGTAATATCATTTAATAAAAATAGTTATAGCGAGTGTACTTTAGGAGATAGACATATACCGTTGAGAACTTTTCTGTAGAACTTTTTAAGACCTACAATTTTCTAGTACATTGTTTTGATTTATCTCTTAAGGTTCAGCCAGCGTTAGCCATATAAACTTCTAAGGACGACTCGATAGAACCAGTCATTGCGTTTTCCCGCGGGAACGAAAAATGTGCCTGTAGTAAAAGGTATCCTAAATGTTGACTCGAGTGATAAGCTATCACTATACAAAATTTAATTGAAATCGGTTCAGTACTTTTTGCGTGAAACGCGCACATCGATTTAACTATGTTAGTTTTGCTATAGGTATAGATAAGAATAGGTATTGCGAGTGTACCTTGAGAGATAGACATATACTGTTGTAGATATTTCTGTTGGCCTTTTCAAGATCTACAATTTTTTAGTACATTGTTTTGATGTATGTCTTTAGGTTTAGCCAGCGGAGGGTTCCTAAGGAGGACTCGATAAAACCAGTTATTGCGATTTCCCGCGGGAAACAAAGATTTTCCAAAAGTAAAAGTTATCCTAAATGTTGACCCGAGTAATAAGTTATCAGTTCACAAAATTTCGTTGAAATCGGTTCATTACTTTTTGCGTGAAACGCGTACAGACAAACAGACAAACAGACAAACAGACAAACAGACAAAAAGACAAACAGACAAACAGACAAACAGACAAAAAAATTAATAACTATTGTTTTGGGGTCTATATCGTATACATAATACGTTACAGTCATTGTTTTTAAAAAATATTTCATGTACAGATTTCGCTAAGTTACTGCTTTATTATAGTATAGATAACGTACTCGTATAAGAAAACAGTAATATCATTTAATAAAAATAGTTATAGCGAGTGTACTTTAGGAGATAGACATATACCGTTGAGAACTTTTCTGTAGAACTTTTTAAGACCTACAATTTTCTAGTACATTGTTTTGATTTATCTCTTAAGGTTCAGCCAGCGTTAGCCATATAAACTTCTAAGGACGACTCGATAGAACCAGTCATTGCGTTTTCCCGCGGGAACGAAAAATGTGCCTGTAGTAAAAGGTATCCTAAATGTTGACTCGAGTGATAAGCTATCACTATACAAAATTTAATTGAAATCGGTTCAGTACTTTTTGCGTGAAACGCGCACATCGATTTAACTATGTTAGTTTTGCTATAGGTATAGATAAGAATAGGTATTGCGAGTGTACCTTGAGAGATAGACATATACTGTTGTAGATATTTCTGTTGGCCTTTTCAAGATCTACAATTTTTTAGTACATTGTTTTGATGTATGTCTTTAGGTTTAGCCAGCGGAGGGTTCCTAAGGAGGACTCGATAAAACCAGTTATTGCGATTTCCCGCGGGAAACAAAGATTTTCCAAAAGTAAAAGTTATCCTAAATGTTGACCCGAGTAATAAGTTATCAGTTCACAAAATTTCGTTGAAATCGGTTCATTACTTTTTGCGTGAAACGCGTACAGACAAACAGACAAACAGACAAACAGACAAAAAGACAAACAGACAAACAGACAAAAAAATTAATAACTATTGTTTTGGGGTCTATATCGTATACATAATACGTTACAGTCATTGTTTTTAAAAAATATTTCATGTACAGATTTCGCTAAGTTACTGCTTTATTATAGTATAGATAACGTACTCGTATAAGAAAACAGTAATATCATTTAATAAAAATAGTTATAGCGAGTGTACTTTAGGAGATAGACATATACCGTTGAGAACTTTTCTGTAGAACTTTTTAAGACCTACAATTTTCTAGTACATTGTTTTGATTTATCTCTTAAGGTTCAGCCAGCGTTAGCCATATAAACTTCTAAGGACGACTCGATAGAACCAGTCATTGCGTTTTCCCGCGGGAACGAAAAATGTGCCTGTAGTAAAAGGTATCCTAAATGTTGACTCGAGTGATAAGCTATCACTATACAAAATTTAATTGAAATCGGTTCAGTACTTTTTGCGTGAAACGCGCACATCGATTTAACTATGTTAGTTTTGCTATAGGTATAGATAAGAATAGGTATTGCGAGTGTACCTTGAGAGATAGACATATACTGTTGTGGATATTTCTGTTGGCCTTTTCAAGATCTACAATTTTTTAGTACATTGTTTTGATGTATGTCTTTAGGTTTAGCCAGCGGAGGGTTCCTAAGGAGGACTCGATAAAACCAGTTATTGCGATTTCCCGCGGGAAACAAAGATTTTCCAAAAGTAAAAGTTATCCTAAATGTTGACCCGAGTAATAAGTTATCAGTTCACAAAATTTCGTTGAAATCGGTTCATTACTTTTTGCGTGAAACGCGTACAGACAAACAGACAAACAGACAAACAGACAAAAAGACAAACAGACAAACAGACAAAAAAATTAATAACTATTGTTTTGGGGTCTATATCGTATACATAATACGTTACAGTCATTGTTTTTAAAAAATATTTCATGTACAGATTTCGCTAAGTTACTGCTTTATTATAGTATAGATAGATAACGTACTCGTATAAGAAAACAGTAATATCATTTAATAAAAATAGTTATAGCGAGTGTACTTTAGGAGATAGACATATACCGTTGAGAACTTTTCTGTAGAACTTTTTAAGACCTACAATTTTCTAGTACATTGTTTTGATTTATCTCTTAAGGTTCAGCCAGCGTTAGCCATATAAACTTCTAAGGACGACTCGATAGAACCAGTCATTGCGTTTTCCCGCGGGAACGAAAAATGTGCCTGTAGTAAAAGGTATCCTAAATGTTGACTCGAGTGATAAGCTATCACTATACAAAATTTAATTGAAATCGGTTCAGTACTTTTTGCGTGAAACGCGCACATCGATTTAACTATGTTAGTTTTGCTATAGGTATAGATAAGAATAGGTATTGCGAGTGTACCTTGAGAGATAGACATATACTGTTGTAGATATTTCTGTTGGCCTTTTCAAGATCTACAATTTTTTAGTACATTGTTTTGATGTATGTCTTTAGGTTTAGCCAGCGGAGGGTTCCTAAGGAGGACTCGATAAAACCAGTTATTGCGATTTCCCGCGGGAAACAAAGATTTTCCAAAAGTAAAAGTTATCCTAAATGTTGACCCGAGTAATAAGTTATCAGTTCACAAAATTTCGTTGAAATCGGTTCATTACTTTTTGCGTGAAACGCGTACAGACAAACAGACAAACAGACAAACAGACAAAAAGACAAACAGACAAACAGACAAACAGACAAAAAATTAATAACTATTGTTTTGGGGTCTATATCGTATACATAATACGTTACAGTCATTGTTTTTAAAAAATATTTCATGTACAGATTTCGCTAAGTTACTGCTTTATTATAGTATAGATAACGTACTCGTATAAGAAAACAGTAATATCATTTAATAAAAATAGTTATAGCGAGTGTACTTTAGGAGATAGACATATACCGTTGAGAACTTTTCTGTAGAACTTTTTAAGACCTACAATTTTCTAGTACATTGTTTTGATTTATCTCTTAAGGTTCAGCCAGCGTTAGCCATATAAACTTCTAAGGACGACTCGATAGAACCAGTCATTGCGTTTTCCCGCGGGAACGAAAAATGTGCCTGTAGTAAAAGGTATCCTAAATGTTGACTCGAGTGATAAGCTATCACTATACAAAATTTAATTGAAATCGGTTCAGTACTTTTTGCGTGAAACGCGCACATCGATTTAACTATGTTAGTTTTGCTATAGGTATAGATAAGAATAGGTATTGCGAGTGTACCTTGAGAGATAGACATATACTGTTGTAGATATTTCTGTTGGCCTTTTCAAGATCTACAATTTTTTAGTACATTGTTTTGATGTATGTCTTTAGGTTTAGCCAGCGGAGGGTTCCTAAGGAGGACTCGATAAAACCAGTTATTGCGATTTCCCGCGGGAAACAAAGATTTTCCAAAAGTAAAAGTTATCCTAAATGTTGACCCGAGTAATAAGTTATCAGTTCACAAAATTTCGTTGAAATCGGTTCATTACTTTTTGCGTGAAACGCGTACAGACAAACAGACAAACAGACAAACAGACAAACAGACAAAAAGACAAACAGACAAACAGACAAACAGACAAAAAAATTAATAACTATTGTTTTGGGGTCTATATCGTATACATAATACGTTACAGTCATTGTTTTTAAAAAATATTTCATGTACAGATTTCGCTAAGTTACTGCTTTATTATAGTATAGATAGATAACGTACTCGTATAAGAAAACAGTAATATCATTTAATAAAAATAGTTATAGCGAGTGTACTTTAGGAGATAGACATATACCGTTGAGAACTTTTCTGTAGAACTTTTTAAGACCTACAATTTTCTAGTACATTGTTTTGATTTATCTCTTAAGGTTCAGCCAGCGTTAGCCATATAAACTTCTAAGGACGACTCGATAGAACCAGTCATTGCGTTTTCCCGCGGGAACGAAAAATGTGCCTGTAGTAAAAGGTATCCTAAATGTTGACTCGAGTGATAAGCTATCACTATACAAAATTTAATTGAAATCGGTTCAGTACTTTTTGCGTGAAACGCGCACATCGATTTAACTATGTTAGTTTTGCTATAGGTATAGATAAGAATAGGTATTGCGAGTGTACCTTGAGAGATAGACATATACTGTTGTAGATATTTCTGTTGGCCTTTTCAAGATCTACAATTTTTTAGTACATTGTTTTGATGTATGTCTTTAGGTTTAGCCAGCGGAGGGTTCCTAAGGAGGACTCGATAAAACCAGTTATTGCGATTTCCCGCGGGAAACAAAGATTTTCCAAAAGTAAAAGTTATCCTAAATGTTGACCCGAGTAATAAGTTATCAGTTCACAAAATTTCGTTGAAATCGGTTCATTACTTTTTGCGTGAAACGCGTACAGACAAACAGACAAACAGACAAACAGACAAACAGACAAAAAGACAAACAGACAAACAGACAAACAGACAAAAAATTAATAACTATTGTTTTGGGGTCTATATCGTATACATAATACGTTACAGTCATTGTTTTTAAAAAATATTTCATGTACAGATTTCGCTAAGTTACTGCTTTATTATAGTATAGATAACGTACTCGTATAAGAAAACAGTAATATCATTTAATAAAAATAGTTATAGCGAGTGTACTTTAGGAGATAGACATATACCGTTGAGAACTTTTCTGTAGAACTTTTTAAGACCTACAATTTTCTAGTACATTGTTTTGATTTATCTCTTAAGGTTCAGCCAGCGTTAGCCATATAAACTTCTAAGGACGACTCGATAGAACCAGTCATTGCGTTTTCCCGCGGGAACGAAAAATGTGCCTGTAGTAAAAGGTATCCTAAATGTTGACTCGAGTGATAAGCTATCACTATACAAAATTTAATTGAAATCGGTTCAGTACTTTTTGCGTGAAACGCGCACATCGATTTAACTATGTTAGTTTTGCTATAGGTATAGATAAGAATAGGTATTGCGAGTGTACCTTGAGAGATAGACATATACTGTTGTAGATATTTCTGTTGGCCTTTTCAAGATCTACAATTTTTTAGTACATTGTTTTGATGTATGTCTTTAGGTTTAGCCAGCGGAGGGTTCCTAAGGAGGACTCGATAAAACCAGTTATTGCGATTTCCCGCGGGAAACAAAGATTTTCCAAAAGTAAAAGTTATCCTAAATGTTGACCCGAGTAATAAGTTATCAGTTCACAAAATTTCGTTGAAATCGGTTCATTACTTTTTGCGTGAAACGCGTACAGACAAACAGACAAACAGACAAACAGACAAACAGACAAAAAGACAAACAGACAAACAGACAAACAGACAAAAAAATTAATAACTATTGTTTTGGGGTCTATATCGTATACATAATACGTTACAGTCATTGTTTTTAAAAAATATTTCATGTACAGATTTCGCTAAGTTACTGCTTTATTATAGTATAGATAACGTACTCGTATAAGAAAACAGTAATATCATTTAATAAAAATAGTTATAGCGAGTGTACTTTAGGAGATAGACATATACCGTTGAGAACTTTTCTGTAGAACTTTTTAAGACCTACAATTTTCTAGTACATTGTTTTGATTTATCTCTTAAGGTTCAGCCAGCGTTAGCCATATAAACTTCTAAGGACGACTCGATAGAACCAGTCATTGCGTTTTCCCGCGGGAACGAAAAATGTGCCTGTAGTAAAAGGTATCCTAAATGTTGACTCGAGTGATAAGCTATCACTATACAAAATTTAATTGAAATCGGTTCAGTACTTTTTGCGTGAAACGCGCACATCGATTTAACTATGTTAGTTTTGCTATAGGTATAGATAAGAATAGGTATTGCGAGTGTACCTTGAGAGATAGACATATACTGTTGTAGATATTTCTGTTGGCCTTTTCAAGATCTACAATTTTTTAGTACATTGTTTTGATGTATGTCTTTAGGTTTAGCCAGCGGAGGGTTCCTAAGGAGGACTCGATAAAACCAGTTATTGCGATTTCCCGCGGGAAACAAAGATTTTCCAAAAGTAAAAGTTATCCTAAATGTTGACCCGAGTAATAAGTTATCAGTTCACAAAATTTCGTTGAAATCGGTTCATTACTTTTTGCGTGAAACGCGTACAGACAAACAGACAAACAGACAAACAGACAAAAAGACAAACAGACAAACAGACAAAAAAATTAATAACTATTGTTTTGGGGTCTATATCGTATACATAATACGTTACAGTCATTGTTTTTAAAAAATATTTCATGTACAGATTTCGCTAAGTTACTGCTTTATTATAGTATAGATAACGTACTCGTATAAGAAAACAGTAATATCATTTAATAAAAATAGTTATAGCGAGTGTACTTTAGGAGATAGACATATACCGTTGAGAACTTTTCTGTAGAACTTTTTAAGACCTACAATTTTCTAGTACATTGTTTTGATTTATCTCTTAAGGTTCAGCCAGCGTTAGCCATATAAACTTCTAAGGACGACTCGATAGAACCAGTCATTGCGTTTTCCCGCGGGAACGAAAAATGTGCCTGTAGTAAAAGGTATCCTAAATGTTGACTCGAGTGATAAGCTATCACTATACAAAATTTAATTGAAATCGGTTCAGTACTTTTTGCGTGAAACGCGCACATCGATTTAACTATGTTAGTTTTGCTATAGGTATAGATAAGAATAGGTATTGCGAGTGTACCTTGAGAGATAGACATATACTGTTGTGGATATTTCTGTTGGCCTTTTCAAGATCTACAATTTTTTAGTACATTGTTTTGATGTATGTCTTTAGGTTTAGCCAGCGGAGGGTTCCTAAGGAGGACTCGATAAAACCAGTTATTGCGATTTCCCGCGGGAAACAAAGATTTTCCAAAAGTAAAAGTTATCCTAAATGTTGACCCGAGTAATAAGTTATCAGTTCACAAAATTTCGTTGAAATCGGTTCATTACTTTTTGCGTGAAACGCGTACAGACAAACAGACAAACAGACAAACAGACAAAAAGACAAACAGACAAACAGACAAAAAAATTAATAACTATTGTTTTGGGGTCTATATCGTATACATAATACGTTACAGTCATTGTTTTTAAAAAATATTTCATGTACAGATTTCGCTAAGTTACTGCTTTATTATAGTATAGATAACGTACTCGTATAAGAAAACAGTAATATCATTTAATAAAAATAGTTATAGCGAGTGTACTTTAGGAGATAGACATATACCGTTGAGAACTTTTCTGTAGAACTTTTTAAGACCTACAATTTTCTAGTACATTGTTTTGATTTATCTCTTAAGGTTCAGCCAGCGTTAGCCATATAAACTTCTAAGGACGACTCGATAGAACCAGTCATTGCGTTTTCCCGCGGGAACGAAAAATGTGCCTCTAGTAAAAGGTATCCTAAATGTTGACTCGAGTGATAAGCTATCACTATACAAAATTTAATTGAAATCGGTTCAGTACTTTTTGCGTGAAACGCGCACATCGATTTAACTATGTTAGTTTTGCTATAGGTATAGATAAGAATAGGTATTGCGAGTGTACCTTGAGAGATAGACATATACTGTTGTAGATATTTCTGTTGGCCTTTTCAAGATCTACAATTTTTTAGTACATTGTTTTGATGTATGTCTTTAGGTTTAGCCAGCGGAGGGTTCCTAAGGAGGACTCGATAAAACCAGTTATTGCGATTTCCCGCGGGAAACAAAGATTTTCCAAAAGTAAAAGTTATCCTAAATGTTGACCCGAGTAATAAGTTATCAGTTCACAAAATTTCGTTGAAATCGGTTCATTACTTTTTGCGTGAAACGCGTACAGACAAACAGACAAACAGACAAAAAGACAAACAGACAAACAGACAAAAAAATTAATAACTATTGTTTTGGGGTCTATATCGTATACATAATACGTTACAGTCATTGTTTTTAAAAAATATTTCATGTACAGATTTCGCTAAGTTACTGCTTTATTATAGTATAGATAACGTACTCGTATAAGAAAACAGTAATATCATTTAATAAAAATAGTTATAGCGAGTGTACTTTAGGAGATAGACATATACCGTTGAGAACTTTTCTGTAGAACTTTTTAAGACCTACAATTTTCTAGTACATTGTTTTGATTTATCTCTTAAGGTTCAGCCAGCGTTAGCCATATAAACTTCTAAGGACGACTCGATAGAACCAGTCATTGCGTTTTCCCGCGGGAACGAAAAATGTGCCTCTAGTAAAAGGTATCCTAAATGTTGACTCGAGTGATAAGCTATCACTATACAAAATTTAATTGAAATCGGTTCAGTACTTTTTGGGTGAAACGCGCACATCGATTTAACTATGTTAGTTTTGCTATAGGTATAGATAAGAATAGGTATTGCGAGTGTACCTTGAGAGATAGACATATACTGTTGTAGATATTTCTGTTGGCCTTTTCAAGATCTACAATTTTTTAGTACATTGTTTTGATGTATGTCTTTAGGTTTAGCCAGCGGAGGGTTCCTAAGGAGGACTCGATAAAACCAGTTATTGCGATTTCCCGCGGGAAACAAAGATTTTCCAAAAGTAAAAGTTATCCTAAATGTTGACCCGAGTAATAAGTTATCAGTTCACAAAATTTCGTTGAAATCGGTTCATTACTTTTTGCGTGAAACGCGTACAGACAAACAGACAAACAGACAAACAGACAAACAGACAAAAAGACAAACAGACAAACAGACAAACAGACAAAAAAATTAATAACTATTGTTTTGGGGTCTATATCGTATACATAATACGTTACAGTCATTGTTTTTAAAAAATATTTCATGTACAGATTTCGCTAAGTTACTGCTTTATTATAGTATAGATAGATAACGTACTCGTATAAGAAAACAGTAATATCATTTAATAAAAATAGTTATAGCGAGTGTACTTTAGGAGATAGACATATACCGTTGAGAACTTTTCTGTAGAACTTTTTAAGACCTACAATTTTCTAGTACATTGTTTTGATTTATCTCTTAAGGTTCAGCCAGCGTTAGCCATATAAACTTCTAAGGACGACTCGATAGAACCAGTCATTGCGTTTTCCCGCGGGAACGAAAAATGTGCCTGTAGTAAAAGGTATCCTAAATGTTGACTCGAGTGATAAGCTATCACTATACAAAATTTAATTGAAATCGGTTCAGTACTTTTTGCGTGAAACGCGCACATCGATTTAACTATGTTAGTTTTGCTATAGGTATAGATAAGAATAGGTATTGCGAGTGTACCTTGAGAGATAGACATATACTGTTGTAGATATTTCTGTTGGCCTTTTCAAGATCTACAATTTTTTAGTACATTGTTTTGATGTATGTCTTTAGGTTTAGCCAGCGGAGGGTTCCTAAGGAGGACTCGATAAAACCAGTTATTGCGATTTCCCGCGGGAAACAAAGATTTTCCAAAAGTAAAAGTTATCCTAAATGTTGACCCGAGTAATAAGTTATCAGTTCACAAAATTTCGTTGAAATCGGTTCATTACTTTTTGCGTGAAACGCGTACAGACAAACAGACAAACAGACAAACAGACAAACAGACAAAAAGACAAACAGACAAACAGACAAACAGACAAAAAATTAATAACTATTGTTTTGGGGTCTATATCGTATACATAATACGTTACAGTCATTGTTTTTAAAAAATATTTCATGTACAGATTTCGCTAAGTTACTGCTTTATTATAGTATAGATAACGTACTCGTATAAGAAAACAGTAATATCATTTAATAAAAATAGTTATAGCGAGTGTACTTTAGGAGATAGACATATACCGTTGAGAACTTTTCTGTAGAACTTTTTAAGACCTACAATTTTCTAGTACATTGTTTTGATTTATCTCTTAAGGTTCAGCCAGCGTTAGCCATATAAACTTCTAAGGACGACTCGATAGAACCAGTCATTGCGTTTTCCCGCGGGAACGAAAAATGTGCCTGTAGTAAAAGGTATCCTAAATGTTGACTCGAGTGATAAGCTATCACTATACAAAATTTAATTGAAATCGGTTCAGTACTTTTTGCGTGAAACGCGCACATCGATTTAACTATGTTAGTTTTGCTATAGGTATAGATAAGAATAGGTATTGCGAGTGTACCTTGAGAGATAGACATATACTGTTGTAGATATTTCTGTTGGCCTTTTCAAGATCTACAATTTTTTAGTACATTGTTTTGATGTATGTCTTTAGGTTTAGCCAGCGGAGGGTTCCTAAGGAGGACTCGATAAAACCAGTTATTGCGATTTCCCGCGGGAAACAAAGATTTTCCAAAAGTAAAAGTTATCCTAAATGTTGACCCGAGTAATAAGTTATCAGTTCACAAAATTTCGTTGAAATCGGTTCATTACTTTTTGCGTGAAACGCGTACAGACAAACAGACAAACAGACAAACAGACAAACAGACAAAAAGACAAACAGACAAACAGACAAAAAAATTAATAACTATTGTTTTGGGGTCTATATCGTATACATAATACGTTACAGTCATTGTTTTTAAAAAATATTTCATGTACAGATTTCGCTAAGTTACTGCTTTATTATAGTATAGATTTATACCGGCATTCTCGGAAACGGCTCTAACGATTTCGCTGAAATTTGGTATGTGGGAGTTTTCGGGAGCGAAAAATCGATCTAGATTAGTCTTATGTCTGGAAAAACGCGTGTTTTCGAGTTTTCATGCGGTTTTCTTTCGCATTACTCCACGCAAAATGTGGTCGATAATTTCTTAGTTTTTCGGGATAAAAATTTGCATTTGTATTTGTTGTATTTTTATTCACAGTGAAATGCCTAAAATTGTTTGGGTAAAATTTAGTCTTTAGATAGATAGGCATATAGGGACGCACCCGAATAAAACGAGGGTAAGTCGCTAGTTAGAAAAACATAAAATAATCTGTCATATTTTTATTAAAAGATAAAATCGCGGGATATGACTAGTATACATATTATATTAGCTATTATTCTTTCCACGTGACGTTGGTAGTGACGTCACATTTCACGGTTGGCAACACTTGTACTGGGCGGGAAAAATTGTGCAACTGTCAATGTCAGGGGAACATGAAACAAATCACGTTCAACGGAGGGATTGTTTTTGTAAAGGATAATAGGTACTTATTATTTTTTTATTACAATGCGATCTTTGAAGGTTTAACACTTTCTTAGATTTACGCAATTATAATTGACATTTTAAATGAAACTATCTTTTCGGATTATTTCGCGGATTCATTTTGATTTTTGGTTCCCGACGTCTCGAATGCTTTACACTTTATAGCTATCACGGTTACGGGACCTCTCCTGAAACGTTGATGATTTTTTTCATTTTGGGGTTCCGTACCAAAAGGTGCCAACGAAATCCTATTACTATGCCTCCGTTGACCGTCCGTCCATCTGTCAGGGGCCGTATCTCATGAACCGAAAAGGTAGTGAGTTGAAATTTTCACAGCGTATGTTTGCATTACTATTATAAGTAAACTTTATTTGTATATTGCTCCTTCATGCCGATATGGCTGGACAGATTCTGATGAAATTTAGTACAGACTATGACCAGGAGCAGGGCCGGATTTAGGGAAGGGCAGCCGGGGCTGCAGCGCCGGGGCCCCCACAAAAGAGATTTAAAAAAAGACAAATTCTGACTGGTGGAAAACTTTTTCGTTTTTATTTTATTTTTCGCACTTTAACCTGTAATACTTGTACAAATATGATTGATTATATTTTTCTTAAATATTAAAAACAATTTATCCATATTCGTTCACCGCAGTTCATCGGAGTCAAAAAGAGGTTACAGAGGGGTTATGATTAACTATCATGCGTTTTTTTGGTTCTGGGTGAGTTTATTTATTTTATAATTTTTAGGTCTGCAATATTATCATCTGATTCTAACGTATTGGGCTTGTCAAAGCTTGTCAAATTTTTATGGGACCAAATAGCAACTATTCCGCATCAAACTAAAGAAAAATCACGTGAATCGGATTATATATCTCTGGGTAATCGGTGTACATAAAAAAAATACCAATCGAATTGAGAACCTCCTCCTTTTTGAAAATTCTAAATAAGACGAATTTGTACTGTACAATGTACCTACATTAAATATGTTTGGGAAATCTTATTGAAAAAAATCATTATTATCGATACAGAGGCCAAATCTATAGTTTTTAGAATTCTGTCTGTCTGTATGTCTGGGAACGCGTCACGAGAAAATCACTGAATAGGTTATCATGAAATTTGGTATGATAATAACTGGTCAACTATAGGATACTTTTTACTGCGTGAAAATGTCTCATCTCTAAGAAATCTATACTAAACGTTTAAACGTAATTAGGGACGAACCCGAGCGGATTGAGGGTGAGTGAGAGTTTATCATAAAATCCGTCAGCTGTTTTTATTTATTATCATTTATTTATAACTTTTTAAATTATCGCGTTCCATATTTATATAATAACTATACTAAGGGACTTAACCCGTGAATTATTCACGCGTTAAGTCCCGTAGTATAGTCATTATATCATTTATTTACTTTTCAAAGTAGTTTGGCTTCATGTTTAGTTCTATGATACTCTGTCTATATTATTCCTTAATCTGAATATATACATCAAGTAGGTCACAAAAAACATTCTATCAAAAATTGACGATTAATTATAACGACCATAATTTTTGTCAAATTTTTATTATTAAATGTCAAAAACATTTTTCCCTTTAACCGCTGGTATTCAAAATGATATTTCCGCTTTAATTGCTTTGAAAAATCAAAAGGCATTTTTGTACGTGGGCATAATTCAAATCGCGTCGTTTAGGCGACGCAAAATAAGAAGTATGTCCCGAATGTGTAGAATTGTTTCCATTGTATAGGGAAATACATCAAAATTTCATTTTTTTTTTTTATTTAGAAAAATATGCATCTATATATATTTGTATAGGATGTGCAGTGTTCATGCTTATTACATATTTAATATATTGATCGTTATTTTTATTAAATAATCACTCAAATTTAAAAATATTTAAAAATTCATATAAGTAATGATGGAAAATCGTAATTAAAACATATTCTTATGAATATTAGAAACTAGGGACTTGCCCTCACTTCGCTCGTGTGCGCAAGCGATCCTGCAACACCCCATTGTACTGCGGCGATGGGTTCCTCTGTGAAATTTAGTAAGAGTGTCACAGTACCTTGCCCATTAATGCGTTTCCCCAATGTCTACAAAAAAAAAGAAAAACTCTTATTATGCTTCAAATTTAAGTCATTTATTCAAAAAAATAATAAGATATTAGATAAAATCTGTCAAAAATCATCAAAAACCATTAGATAAATGTATATTCTTTTTCTTAGTAGTAATTTACTTTATAGATTTCTTTCTTTTCATATTTTCTGTTGGTGTTTCACGACAAATCGTCCAACAAAAATCAGCAAGCATTGCTTCTGACCATTTTCCGTTGTAGCATCTCTGCCGTGATAATTAAGAACGCAGTACTTGCAAAATGGCGGTTTCGAGAAAAACGCGGAAAACCTATTTTTAGACATCTGAGCAAGATGTTCATATTTTATGACCAAAAAAATATATCAAAAAATTCAAAAATAAATCAAGCTTTTGAATCATAATTTTATTTTATTTAATTTATCAATCTATCTAAATATAATGCGTATTACTGCGTTTAGTTTTAGCATCAGGTCTTGTGAGAATCATAGGATACTAAAACTAAATGCAGCAGTTGCGTATATTACTGCATTATAATCTAGCACATGTCGATTACTGCGTTGTTGGTTAGTATTCATTTACATTTTTTATGCTCGGGGCTAAGTGCAAGTGGTCTTAAATTATTATCTCTCATTATTATCTCTCAAACAATTACACAGTCCTTCTTAAATGTTTCTGTGAGGTTGACGAAAACCTACTTCATGTTCTGTACGTATTATATGCATTATCAGGGTGAAATAAAAATGAAACATTTTTGTGTAAATCTACTTTTATTTAGACAATATCTGTCTTTATGAATATCTAAAGAAATACAAATAAAAATCACAATATTCAGTCAGACTGATAATAATTAACATTAATTAAATATAACTGATTTGCTAAAACAAAACACGGCACTGGATCGTACGGCCAAGATCTTGCAAGCCTTTACTACTCTCAAATGCAGTAATATGGAGTACTGCGTTTTGATTTAGTAACTAGTCTATTGATTTTAAAAGAAAATGCTGTAGTAGTGGCAATTACTGCACTTAGCTCTAGGGTATTCTTGTTAGTACTGCATTCTTTTTTAGCACATGTTTAATGCTGCACTCCTCCTTAGTATTGAAACTATTTTCATGCAAGTACTGCGAAAACCGTTAGATAGAAAACATACTTCTAGTGAAAATTTTTATGAAAATATATTTTTTCCATGTAGGAGAACCCTTTGGAATGCCATTTCCAGTAAAAAGTGAAAATCCCAAAAATGTTGATTACTGCATTCTTTATTATCAGGGCAGATCTCTCTATGTGCAATATATCTTGATGAAACCTTTCACCATGTTCATCTGATACTGCGCCAAGATTTTCGAGGAAGAAATCTAAGTGAGAGTCTAAAAAAGATTTTTAAGGGACATACTCGTATTGCATGTCTGAGCTTTGTATGAATAAACAAGTCCTTGGATGATTTCCTGGTAGCTTTAATTTTTTTTTTGTTTCCAAGAAAATTATGACACACTTCTACGAAAGCAGTCCATGCTCTTTTTTCATCTTCATTCAAGGTAATAAAATTCGAGTCTTTCATAAGCTCTCGTATTTGGGGACCCACGAAGATTCCCTCTTTTAATTTTAAAATCAGAATAATCTTCTAATTGTGTGATTTTATTTTACTCTATAGTTAATAAAAACAAATATTTGTTAATATAAATCATGAATTACCAAAAATCCGGCATATTTTAAAAAATATTCACTATACAACTTTTCAACGTACCTACTGCACGCTACGAAATCACAGCGACAACTGCTGTGGCGCAAGCATTAGTGTTAAAACCCTGGTAGGTGATACCGTTCTCTCTCCTACTGTTAATACAAATCGCTTTTGAGGATTTAAATATGATCTGAATTAAATAAAACGTCGTTAAAGCAAAAACGACGGGCAAAAAATACATAATATAGAGCTATTAAAAAAAAATATTTAAAAAAAATATATACGTGATAGCAAAAAATGGAAAGCAAATCTGATTAATGATGTTTAACTGCTCCTATTGATCATGTTTTCATTTAAAGGAGGATTTTGCTGCAGACCAGTGTTATATTATTATTAGTATTAGTTATATATGTGTAGTGTATCAACTATCTGGTATCCATAACACAAGCATTGTAGCTTACCATGGAACTAGATGGTGCTATGTTTAATGTCCAATATGTTTATTTATATCTATTTATAGGTACATAACAATACACTTTTGCAATTATATACATAATTTTTTATATTTATAATAGTAATCTGACTTGAAAGTACACGTTTGGTTTTTACTGGTAGCAAGATATTATGAGCTGGAAAGTGCTATAAGAGGCTACTTTTTATCGGCGATTATTAAGTGATTCCCAAGACATTAGTGTATTATTTAAAATTACTTAGCATTACGAGAGTTTCTTATATAGAGATTTCTATGCTGTTAAACATCTATACATATAATAAAATTCTAACTGAGTCGAATGTGTACATTAAATATTTTTCGAAAAATCTTATTGAAATAGTAATTATTATCGATACAGAATCTATAGTCTTAAGAATTTTTGCCTGTCTGTCTGTCTGTCTGTCTGGGAACGCATCACGAGAAAACCACTGGACAGATTTTGATGAAATTTGGTATGATGATAGTTGGCTATCCGTTAAAACGTAAGTAGTAAAAGTAATGCAGCCTAAGCACATTTTCTATATCATGATCCATGGACCCCTAAAAATGCTTCGATAACAATCATACTTATTTGTAATATACTCATCATGTGTTTATTTAATTAAAAAAACCGCTGGGCTTTAAGTACTAAGCCCGAATGTTAAAGTTAACATTTCTCAATAGATCGTTCTGCATCTATGAGCTATCTATATTATCTGTGTTGGACTTTTTAATTTTTTTTTTTTTGGCGAAGCCCTAGAGAAGAAAAAACTCTAGATTATAATAATACATATCAGTTTAAAATTAACGCACAGTTTATAAGCACAATTAATTAAAAATTAAAAACTTTATTTTTTAATATTTAGATATTAGGCTGACAATGGAAACCCTCAGCCCGCATGCGGACATTTTAAAAATATTAAAAAAGCGCGGCAACGCTTACGTACGACACCTGCAAGCTTTAATTGCGGTGAAACTTGCGTTATGTAAATATATTTTATTTATGTGAGACAATGGGAAGCTCTCCATGTTTTGTTTTTTAAAAGTGGTATATTATTTGTGTTGTGTTTGTTGTACATGTTATAAAAAAATGATAATTTATGATTATTCATTGAATATTTAACAAAACTATTAAGTTAGTGGATATTTACCATTGATGTTTGGAGCAAAAATGAAGCAAAACATTTTCTTTTAGTCAATTTTTGTCAGAGCATCATTTAAAAACAACCTGAGAGATTTCGATAGAACTTTTTGTTATACATTGTTATTTGCTATATTATTGTCTGAGTGAAACACCTAAATGTTCTTTCAATCGTTTAAAATCTAAAGATAGATATTTAATACAGGCCTCACAAAAGAATCTTATGCTTTTTAAATTCTTTTATGAAAGCTATCTAATATCAAAATATCAAATAAGCAGCCCTTAGGAGTAATATGTTATATTTAAATATATATCGCGTGCTCCCTTAGGAGCTTTTAAAATTAAAGTAATAATGACCATAATATTTTAATAATCAATAGTAAAATTATAACATACTAGTGGCTCGTCCTCCCTTCGCTCGGGTTCGTCTTTAGAAAAACAAAAACAAATCTATACCACATCTATACAAAAAGTAGCCTATGTGTTATTCTGATGTATGAGCTATATTATTATAATTATTTAATTTAAGTTTCATTAAAATTCATTCAGTAGTTTTTGCGTGAAAGCGTAACAAACGTCCATACATCTATACATCCAGACATCCATACATCCTCAAAAACTTTCGCATTTATAATGTTAGTAGGATAGTAGGATTCAAAGTTTGAAGTAAAACAAGTGTTTTATGAAATCATTTTTTTTTTATTCCATTTTAATAACCTTCAAATTCCTAATTTTGGTCTTTTATATACCGATTCACGACGAGGTTCAAAACATAAATCTAAATAATGTCTTAATAGAAATACACACGTGGGCAGAATCGCAGACAAAAGGCTAGTCGTCTCACAAAGTATGACATTGCGAAATGAAATCCGCGGCTAATGGCGCGTAAACAGATAAGCTTATACTAGTTAATTTATGGCGCGGAAGGTTCGCGGCTGTTTAGGAATGTAATGGATATTTATTTTGATTTATTGTTTTTCTGATGACTTACCACAAAACTATTTTAGGAGATATCATATAAGAACAAACATATGCGCGTATGACGCCATTTAAGATTACAGTCAAGTTAATCGGGGTAACTTTGGCCCACGTTGGTGAAATTTAAACGTAATATAATATGTATTTTTTAGAGATGACATATTTTCCCGCAGTAAAAAGTAATATGTCGACGGCACTTTTTGATGAGATACCTATTTCTTAGAAAATGTGTACCTATGTTTTTATATATCAACTAGCAGACGTGGTCATGCGTTGCTGTAGCACACATATGAAAGTCATTAATTTTGCATTAAACAAAAGGAAATAATCCTGATAAAAACAACTTTTAAGTTGGAACAAATCACACATTATGAAAAAAATCACGTTAGGTTAAGTAGTTTCGGATTACATCCCGGACCAACATCGTGACACGAAAATTTTTTATGTTTATTAAAATGTTAGGTTTCCTAAGTAAGTATAATATTGATTTTATAATTTTACTAGCGACTCACGCTCGCTTCGCTTCGGGTTCGTCCCTAGACAAAAACAAATCTATCCCACGGGAACCGTGACTTTTCCGGGATGATATATAGCCTGTGGCCTTCCTCAGTTAACGGGCTATCTAATACAAAAAGAATTTTTCAGATCGTATGAGTAGTTCCTAAGTTTAGCGCGTTCAACCAAACAAACAAATAAACAAACAAACAAACTCTTCACCTTTAATAATATTAGTATAGATAATACCACTATGACAGCTTGTTAGTAAAACCAAATCCAGTGGTTATCACTTTTGTAGATACACGATATTCACTACTAAGCAATTAATTAACATAATTCAGTTATATCTCGCATAATTTACGGATGGCAGGTGTGTTGTCCGTCAAAACGACCATTTATTGTCATAACTCATAGTAACTCCCAACTTAAGACGAGTCTTAAGACGCGTTGTGCGAAAATTAATTATAAGTATTTTAAAGGAAATCCTTATAAAGTGTAAAAATTTTGTTATATTTAATTTTTTTTGAGAATATTATGAATATTTCATATTTTTAGGTGTTAGATGTTTTTCGGTACAATTTATAATTTATCTGTTAATTAAAAAAAGGCAGTGGTGGCCCAGTGGTAACGCGCTCTTTGGAAACCGGATGAAGCGGATTCAAATCCCGGGTCTCGCACCCTTGATAATTTTATGTGTGAATCATTACCAACGTGACTACCACTTGCCTTACGGTGAAGGAAAACATCGTGAGGAAACTTGCATGTCTAAGAGAACCTAGCAAATTTTTCTAAGACATGCTCAATCCACCATGGACATCACGGTCAGTGTGGTGGACTATGGCCTGATCCCTCTCGTATTGAAGGGAGACCCACACCCAGCAGTGCGTTAAAAAAGAGCTAAATTAATATTCAATTGAATTAGGAAAGAAAGGTTTTATTAAATCCAAAATGCTAGTCAAGCAAAATATTTTCCTAGATTGTGAAAAGCTACACCTTTTCTATCCACTAATAATAATATCATATCGTCTTTTACGACACAAAAGGTACCAACAATGTGTACTCGCAGCATCCGGCCCTTATATCGTCACCCCATCCCATCCATCCGGTGTCCAGACCACGCGTCAATTTCCAACCACGAAAGTGAAATGTGAATTATGTTTTTATTAAACATCCAACTGAGCAACATCGACCCAAATATTATGACTTTGGTCGCAAAAAGATAAAATCAACCATATCATTAAAATTAAAATAAACATAGATACCTATTTAAGTAAAACACAGACAAGTACTTATGTATGTGAGTTTTGCAAATTAAAGTATGAGAACGATTTTTTTTCTGTTGAAGTGAAAACTTCTTTAGGCAGGTTTGTTTGTATGGGGAGTAAATTCATGTAAGTCGTCATCGACATGGTCACGTGACGTGTTGACGCTAACGCTCAGGGCGCCGATAGATATCAAAACCAGATAAATGTAAACAGTTTTAATTTACAAATTTTAATTTTAGATCAAACAATTAATTTGAATATCCAAAAATAACAACTGTCTGTTTATAGTTTTAAGTTTTCGCTTCTGTCGGCAGTCCTCATGACTGTTTTTTTTTATTTATAGGGGTCCGCAGAAAAAGTTTCGGAAATGCTGCATTTAGACTGACATGTGACAGATAATGCGCAGTCGAAATTGCTAAAGTCTCTAGACTCTAAAAGTATAACATTTTAATCGTCATGTCTTTTATTTTGCTTTCCTTATATAAGTACGAGTGAGATTCTTTTTAATCATTTCCAAGGGAATTAAATTGAAGAGTGAGATTCATAGATGTAGGTAACTTTTCTTTAGATCAAAGTCGATTTTGCAAAAACTTTACATTCCGAAGTTTACTTTGAATAATTTTTATTTTCACATTTATACCTAATATTAATAGTCTATTAGTAGTTTATTTGTTTATAATTGATAATTTCTTAATTTACTGAATTATTTGATATTTCTAATAATTTCTTTCGTTATTGCAAAGTCACACATCCAAAAGTAATATAGGCTTAAAATCTCACCTTGTGTAGTAGTAGATACTACATATATTATATCTTAAAAAATGAACCCCAAAATCAGTTGTTTTCAATTACTTTATCTTTGTCACGACTATTAACTAAATAATGATCCGGTTTTTGCCCGCCATTAGCCGGTTCGCGCCATTTCGCGACAAAATGGCCGCGGGAAATGACCTGTGAACTGATAACTGGAGGGAAGAGGTTTTATTATACGATATTCGTTTTTTTTATTTTCTAATAAATTACAAAAACATTACATTTGCACATATGGGTCTTCAAACATATCCGTAAAATTGGTTTACATATTTAGATTTTAAAGCTATTTTTTATTATCTAACAGTAAATGTCAAACTTACACATGAATTAGTGTTCCCTCAATAGACGCAATTCGCTCATTATCATTATTGAAAATTTGAGGAAGACATATATGAATAGAATTACCTATCTATAAAACATCTATTTGCCAATTTTTTGTAGATATTAATAGAATCTCGTCAAAACCTATAAAAAAAATTGGTTAACAAACAAAGGAGAAAAATATACTAAAGCTTATACCATTGCCTATTTATCTATACAGATAAATAAAATTGAAGTGTCAGTTTATAATGTCAAAATAACAGCTTTTTACTGAATGCATATGAAATTATATACGGTAGGTACTTATAAAAAAACACAACTTTTAAAATGTTTGTATGTCTGTTTGTTCCGGCTAATCTCCTTAACGGCTGGACTAATTTTGATGGGACTTTCATTGGCAGCTAGCTGATGTTATAAGGAGTAACTAAAGCTATTTTCGTTTTAGATAAAGAATTAGTGCTCCGCTCAAAATAATTAAAAAAAGGGACGCACCCGAGCGAAGCGAGGGTAAAGTCGCTACTCGTTAGTATAGTACCTATATTAGATATATCATATAATAGTTATAAAGGCTTATCTGAAACTAATGACTTACATTGTGTATCCTTTGTGCCTAACATGTACCTACTACTAACCAAAGTGTTACGGTCATTCGATCGTTCAATTCGAGCAAAATTTCATCAAAATCTGTCCAGCTGCCACATACAAATTTTTACGTTTACTAAAGTAGTATTAGAATTAATTTCAGGCAATTATCTATGTATAAAATAAATAATACCTAAATAAAAATCTTTATCGGAACAAACTGAAAATTTAGATTATAGATTTTACATTGTTGATTATAAAGACTACGTTATTTAACTGTGTTGTAGCCAATAATGCCATCTCCAAGATTTTTTAATATTAATTTAATACTATTTCCAGTAGCCTAAAAGGAATATATGTTGGGACATTCACGCACGCAGCACCATCTAGTTCATGGTAAGCTACGAGCACGAGGCTTGTGTTATGGATGCCAGACAGTTGATACACTACACATAATATATAACTTTAAGTACATACATATTATAAATATAAATGACTGAGTACAAACATTCATGCTCATCACACAAATGAGTGCCCCCAGCGGGACTGGAACCCGCAACCGCTGGCACAGCAAGTAGAGTCACTACAAACTGAGCCCAACGTTGTCAAAAAAAAAACAAATATAAAATACTAAATCGCTTCGCCTTAAAGCATGAACGCTACCCTACAAAAGCCGTATGACGAGAGATTCACTGGTTTTCTATTTCACTTATCAGTCGGGTTAAATGGTTTGTTGGTTATGTTGCTGGTCATTTCTAGCTTAAGTGTAATTAAATCTTCATGTATCTGAAAATGCGGTTAGATTAAGATATTTAAAAAAAATCATGTGTAGGTACTTATGTACCTATGCACGTAAGAAGTTATACTTCTTTTTCGTAACAGAACAAAAATAGCTAAAGATTTCATCCTGTATGTCACAACTTCGTCATGTCGCTTTTTGGCTGTCGGTGTGCGCGCGCATCGTAATAATTTTACCCTCATATTTTTTTCCAAACGAGCCAAAAGAAGTATAACTTCAAAAATAGGAGATAGGTTTACAAGGTTATAGTATAGTACTTATAATTTAAACAGCACCTATACTAGTTTACCACGAGACGAAAAAACAATCATATTCCATCTGTCATCCTTAGTGGTGGAATATTTGCTTCTTTATATTACAATTATAAATATCAATTCCTCCTTATTTGAAATTGGCTAAAATAGTTTGTCATAATACATTAGTTCGGGATTAGTGTAATTTTCTATTAGAAAAACAATTTTTAAAATCGTTTTATTACTTTTGAAGTTTTTGCCTTACATAACAAAAACACTAAAACACAATTAAATTACCTTTTTAAAAAAATATATCTATACTATAATAAAACAGTAACTTAGCGAAATCTGTACATGAAATATTTTTTTAAAAATAATGACTGTAACATATTATGTACACAGTATAGACACCAAAACAATAGTTATTAAATTTCTTGTCTGTTTATTTGTTTGTGTGTGCGCGTTTCACGTAAAAAATTAATGAGCCGATTTGAACGAAATTTGGTGTAGTGATAACTTATTACTCGAGAGAAATAAAAATGTAGTTTACAAAGTAAAAATTATAGATTTCTCCAATGCTTTCAATTTATAAGAGTGTTCTTACAGGATAACCATACAATGTTTTTATTTCTTCAAAATGTAGAGTTTCTAGAAGTCTTAAACTCTACATTTTGAAGAAATAAAAACATTGTATGGTTATCCTGTAAGAACACTCTTATAAATTGAAAGCATTGGAGAAATCTATAATTTTTACTTTGTAAACTACATTTTTATTTCTCTCGAGTAATAAGTTATCACTACACCAAATTTCGTTCAAATCGGCTCATTAATTTTTTACGTGAAACGCGCACACACAAACAAATAAACAGACAAGAAATTTAATAACTATTGTTTTGGTGTCTATACTGTGTACATAATATGTTACAGTCATTATTTTTAAAAAAATATTTCATGTACAGATTTCGCTAAGTTACTGTTTTATTATAGTATAGATATATTTTTTTAAAAAGGTAATTTAATTGTGTTTTAGTGTTTTTGTTATGTAAGGCAAAAACTTCAAAAGTAATAAAACGATTTTAAAAATTGTTTTTCTAATAGAAAATTACACTAATCCCGAACTAATGTATTATGACAAACTATTTTAGCCAATTTCAAATAAGGAGGAATTGATATTTATAATTGTAATATAAAGAAGCAAATATTCCACCACTAAGGATGACAGATGGAATATGATTGTTTTTTCGTCTCGTGGTAAACTAGTATAGGTGCTGTTTAAATTATAAGTACTATACTATAACCTTGTAAACCTATCTCCTATTTTTGAAGTTATACTTCTTTTGGCTCGTTTGGAAAAAAATATGAGGGTAAAATTATTACGATGCGCGCGCACACCGACAGCCAAAAAGCGACATGACGAAGTTGTGACATACAGGATGAAATCTTTAGCTATTTTTGTTCTGTTACGAAAAAGAAGTATAACTTCTTACGTGCATAGGTACATAAGTACCTACACATGATTTTTTTTAAATATCTTAATCTAACCGCATTTTCAGATACATGAAGATTTAATTACACTTAAGCTAGAAATGACCAGCAACATAACCAACAAACCATTTAACCCGACTGATAAGTGAAATAGAAAACCAGTGAATCTCTCGTCATACGGCTTTTGTAGGGTAGCGTTCATGCTTTAAGGCGAAGCGATTTAGTATTTTATATTTGTTTTTTTTGACAACGTTGGGCTCAGTTTGTAGTGACTCTACTTGCTGTGCCAGCGGTTGCGGGTTCCAGTCCCGCTGGGGGCACTCATTTGTGTGATGAGCATGAATGTTTGTACTCAGTCATTTATATTTATAATATGTATGTACTTAAAGTTATATATTATGTGTAGTGTATCAACTGTCTGGCATCCATAACACAAGCCTCGTGCTCGTAGCTTACCATGAACTAGATGGTGCTGCGTGCGTGAATGTCCCAACATATATTCCTTTTAGGCTACTGGAAATAGTATTAAATTAATATTAAAAAATCTTGGAGATGGCATTATTGGCTACAACACAGTTAAATAACGTAGTCTTTATAATCAACAATGTAAAATCTATAATCTAAATTTTCAGTTTGTTCCGATAAAGATTTTTATTTAGGTATTATTTATTTTATACATAGACTAGCAGAACCCGCGGCTTCGCCCGCGATCAAACGACGAAAAGAATAAACTTTTTCGCAATACATACTTTATTACTTGCAAGAATAAGTTTGTGTAAGATTTATTATTTGTTAAAGTATGTATGAAAACAAATTTAATTTTAGCGATCGTAACTCAAAATATCCAGTATTTTAAAAGATGTTCAGCGTATATTTTGTAATTAATTTTACACTTTAGGTATTTAGCAAGCTGCACTACCTGTATTTTTTGTACATTTTTCTACTCCATCTTTCCAATGTTAGAGGAAGAGAGTACAATGATACAATCGCATACAATGTTAACGACTTTAGAATTATGTAACATGGCTAATATGGGTTTTTTAAGTAACATACTAACAGGCTAACATCTACGTTATTTTTAAAGACCCAATGCTATGTACACCTGAAGCTTACAGTCTTCCTCCTTGTCCTTCTTTTTTTAAGTTACATATATAAAGTGCATTCTTATTTTGTTGTAGCTTTTTGCCCGCGGCTACGTTCGCGTGGACTGAAAAATTTGCTCAGTTTTAATTTCCATTGAATTTATATGTTTTCATATCGAATTTTTAATATTATGTCTAAAGTAAAACTCTAGATTCACTTAAGTTAGTCTCCACTAAAAAAAACAACCAATATAGGTAAAGCTCTCTCTCTCGCGCTCTAGGTCTGTTATTGTTGTCGCTGCTGTGGCCAGCCGAAAAGTTATACATAATTTTCATTTGGATTCGGAATAATTTCCGTTCTCTGCTTTATATCTCACACAGATAGTGTGCACTTACAGAGAACTTAAGCCATGTTACTCTATTTAAATATATAAAACAACTCAAATTTCACCGCCCAGTTTTACCCACTTAGGGGCTGAATTAAAAAAAAATCTACAATACATGTTTATTTAATTGTATTGAAGAGCAATAATACCAAGTTTGACGTAATTCTGATCATAAAGATTTTTTTCCTTATATAAACAGCACAACCCCTTTTACCCTTTTAAGGGATAAATTTCGAAAAAAAATGATATCTGTATTGTTTTAGTTTTCATTTTAAAGGTAAATACCATTTTCCGTGCATCAATTACAGAGTTTCATACAAACTTTCATCCCCTATTTGACAGCCTTATGGGATGAATTTCAAAAAATGTTAAAATACATATTTATTTAATTGTATTGAAGAGCATTAATACTAAGTTTCAAGTAATTCTAATCATAAATAATTGTTTGCCCATATAAACTTTATCACCCCCTTTTACCCTTTTAAAGGATGAATTTCGAACAAAATCTAATACATATATTTCTTATTTTTCATCTTAAAGCTGAATACCACTTACCGTGTATTTCGCGTTAAGAATAACAGAGTTTCATACAAACTTTTATTCCCTATTTTACCCCCTTAGGGGATGAATTTAGAAAAATCCTTTCTTAGCGGATGCCTACATTGTATAAGGAATATGTCTTCCAAATTTCACGTTTCTACGACCAGCGGTTTAGGCTGTGCGTTGATCGATCAGTCAGTCAGGACAAAGCATTTTATGTATATATAGATAATTGCCTGAAATTAATTCTAATACTACTTTAGTAAACGTAAAAATTTGTATGTGGCAGCTGGACAGATTTTGATGAAATTTTGCTCGAATTGAACGATCGAATGACCGTAACACTTTGGTTAGTAGTAGGTACATGTTAGGCACAAAGGATACACAATGTAAGTCATTAGTTTCAGATAAGCCTTTATAACTATTATATGATATATCTAATATAGGTACTATACTAACGAGTAGCGACTTTACCCTCGCTTCGCTCGGGTGCGTCCCTTTTTTTAATTATTTTGAGCGGAGCACTAATTCTTTATCTAAAACGAAAATAGCTTTAGTTACTCCTTATAACATCAGCTAGCTGCCAATGAAAGTCCCATCAAAATTAGTCCAGCCGTTAAGGAGATTAGCCGGAACAAACAGACATACAAACATTTTAAAAGTTGTGTTTTTTTATAAGTACCTACCGTATATAATTTCATATGCATTCAGTAAAAAGCTGTTATTTTGACATTATAAACTGACACTTCAATTTTATTTATCTGCATAGATAAATAGGCAATGGTATAAGTAATAATGGTATAAGGTAATAATTTCACTAGACCATTTAAGAACTTCCACCCACTTTCTGGTTCCATCATTAGCACAGCATGTTGGAATTAAAGTATTGTATTGTCCCTGCTTCATATTTTCTTAACAATTTTTTCTCCCTCTCTCCAAACATATTATAATTATATTTTACATAATAAAATTTAATTTACAATAATAATCTTATTTTACAGACCAAATCTCCTTTGTGTCTTTTTCATTCTACATGACATTGGTGAAGTAATCTGTGCTCAATTGCTATGCTTTGAAGCCATTAATAAAAAAATTGAATTGATTTGAATATTTTTTTGTTTTCTTTGAATTAGATATGAAAATGGTTTGAATTTTTAATAATAATTTGGACACACATATAGACTAACCCATAGCAAACTAATAATCATCATTATTATATGTATATAATATTAAAATCATTTAGTTTTGTATTGCATATTTTAAAATTTTCAAAATGTTATATGTTTTCTTGATTAGAATAGGTATTTTTTTAACTATGTATATCAAAAAGTGTAATAATAAAATCTTACTGGTGCTAATATATACTTTTTTCCATGTCTATCCTCAATGTTAATTAATTCGGGCCCAACATCCTCCAACCTGCCACTAGCTTTCCATAGTTTAGCACTTGTCAAACATGGAAGACTTATTTTCTGGGCCCCAATATTGTCCAAGCAGGTAGTAATTATGTTTTCAAGTTTTGTCACAGCCCGCCTTGCAAGGGGTAGGAGGGTGAAGAATCCAGCACTTGTTGGCCGGACAAGCCCACATTCTAGAAGAAGCTGGAAGAGTTAATTTTATGTAAAGCAAAACCAGTTAATATTTAATAAGTTTTAAGCAAGAAAGTTATATATATTTTAAGGACCAAAGTAAAGTTTGTTAAATATATGTTTATAAAACAAAATAAATAATCAAACAAAATATAAATAAAATATATACGAAATTCAAACCAACTTATGAAAACCAATATGTAAAAGTTTAAAAAAAAAACTAAATTATATAAATTTAAAATTGGTTCAAAACAGCTTACCTTTTGACTTTTACAAGTGATTTCCGTATTTTTAATCTTAGCCCCTTTAGGTATTGTAATGACCGGTTGAAATATTTGTGATAGTAATCTCATTTTATTTGTATTAGTTTAATACGTTAAATAATTAAAAGATGTTTGTTTGTTTATTATATAATGTAAAATATAACGTTAACAATATTTACAAATCGCTAGTTTACAAAATGTCGTACAAATGATACATTAAAAGCTAATATTATTATTTTAGTAATAGAATTTTAGGTTAAAACTCAAAAACAGCTGTTTGTATGACAATTGACAGCTTGAGTACGGCGCGTTTGGTTTTTGCACGTAACAATTTACAATTTAAGATGAAATAAAATAAAAGCAAAATGAAATGTTTATTTTTTTTATTTATTTGGTTTTGTTTAAATGAAAAACCTTATTAAATGCAAGAAAGGATTTTTATAATATTTTATGACGAGGAGTTTTTTATTTGTAATATTTTATAAAATATTAAACTTCGCAGTGTTTATTTCAATTATAAAGAACACGTGGACACGTTTTATATGGGCGTTGGTTTTTTTACTTGCAGATTTTTTAACCAACTTAAAATTATATTCATATGAAAGAGGAACTATTCATTAAATTAATTAGAATAGTTAATGTTAGAGTCTAGTTCACGAAAGCGTGATCTGAGAAAACGCGGCAAATTCAAAAAATCTTTATGTGGTATTACTGCCTATAATAAGAGAAAAATGTTTTTATACTTGAGTATTTTTTGTATATACAACAATATTTTTTTTATTAGTTGTTTGCGAACTTAATATCTAATTTAATGAACACACCAAGAGCTTAGAAATTCCAAAAGTTTTTAACTCATATCAACATCATACTTTACAAAAGAAAAAGTCTGAGCCGTGCTTTAAAATTAAGTACCTAATCGTGAAATTGTTTCCTAATTTGATATACATTTTTATCAATTTATTGTAAACATCTCGAATCTAATATTAGTATACACGTTTTAAGTTATATGTACATATGTACCGATTAGTTTATATGCACAAAAATGCATATGGTCAAATCGGAATCCGGTTTCGGAACAAAATATTGAAAACCTGAAGTTTTATGATTTTAAAATGTTAGCAGGTATATAAGGAATACAAATTCACAAAATGACCCGATGCCCAGCAGCCCAGGCACCCCCGAGAAATGGGGGGACGCAAAGCGTTGAAAGATAGTTTTTTTTCAATTTCCAGCTTACTGTGACATTCTATCAAAAAATGTTTTCTACAAAAGTTGTAGGTCTAGTAAAAATCTACAATTTTTAAAAATAACACTTTTTACAACAACCTCAAAGTTTTCGAAATATTTGCAAAAAACTCGGTTTTTAATTTTTCTTGGTTTTTTATTTTTAATTTCTAGAATAATCTTTTGATTTTCATGAAACTCAGGGAATGTAATCTTCAAAATATATATAAAAAATAAAAAAAAAATCGAAATTGAAATGTTTAACCATTTCTGAGAAAAGTATGTTTTATGGTCTCGAGAGGCTGAAAATCACCCCCAACTTCAAGTGGAAGTTTACGTTTAAAAAAAAATTTCGTAGAAGAAAGAACTTTTCGGAGAAGAGTAAACTTCCACTTGAAGTTGGGGGTGATTTTCAGCCTCTCGAGACCATAAAACATACTTTTCTCAGAAATGGTTAAACATTTCAATTTCGATTTTTTTTTTATTTTTTATATATATTTTGAAGATTACATTCCCTGAGTTTCATGAAAATCAAAAGATTATTCTAGAAATTAAAAATAAAAAACCAAGAAAAATTAAAAACCGAGTTTTTTGCAAATATTTCGAAAACTTTGAGGTTGTTGTAAAAAGTGTTATTTTTAAAAATTGTAGATTTTTACTAGACCTACAACTTTTGTAGAAAACATTTTTTGATAGAATGTCACAGTAAGCTGGAAATTGAAAAAAACTATCTTTCAACGCTTTGCGTCCCCCCATTTCTCGGGGGTGCCTGGGCTGCTGGGCATCGGGTCATTTTGTGAATTTGTATTCCTTATATACCTGCTAACATTTTAAAATCATAAAACTTCAGGTTTTCAATATTTTGTTCCGAAACCGGATTCCGATTTGACCATATGCATTTTTGTGCATATAAACTAATCGGTACATATGTACATATAACTTAAAACGTGTATACTAATATTAGATTCGAGATGTTTACAATAAATTGATAAAAATGTATATCAAATTAGGAAACAATTTCACGATTAGGTACTTAATTTTAAAGCACGGCTCAGACTTTTTCTTTTGTAAAGTATGATGTTGATATGAGTTAAAAACTTTTGGAATTTCTAAGCTCTTGGTGTGTTCATTAAATTAGATATTAAGTTCGCAAACAACTAATAAAAAAAATATTGTTGTATATACAAAAAATACTCAAGTATAAAAACATTTTTCTCTTATTATAGGCAGTAATACCACATAAAGATTTTTTGAATTTGCCGCGTTTTCTCAGATCACGCTTTCGTGAACTAGACTCTAACATTAACTATTCTAATTAATTTAATGAATAGTTCCTCTTTCATATGAATATAATTTTAAGTTGGTTAAAAAATCTGCAAGTAAAAAAACCAACGCCCATATAAAACGTGTCCACGTGTTCTTTATAATTGAAATAAACACTGCGAAGTTTAATATTTTATAAAATATTACAAATAAAAAACTCCTCGTCATAAAATATTATAAAAATCCTTTCTTGCATTTAATAAGGTTTTTCATTTAAACAAAACCAAATAAATAAAAAAAATAAACATTTCATTTTGCTTTTATTTTATTTCATCTTAAATTGTAAATTGTTACGTGCAAAAACCAAACGCGCCGTACTCAAGCTGTCAATTGTCATACAAACAGCTGTTTTTGAGTTTTAACCTAAAATTCTATTACTAAAATAATAATATTAGCTTTTAATGTATCATTTGTACGACATTTTGTAAACTAGCGATTTGTAAATATTGTTAACGTTATATTTTACATTATATAATAAACAAACAAACATCTTTTAATTATTTAACGTATTAAACTAATACAAATAAAATGAGATTACTATCACAAATATTTCAACCGGTCATTACAATACCTAAAGGGGCTAAGATTAAAAATACGGAAATCACTTGTAAAAGTCAAAAGGTAAGCTGTTTTGAACCAATTTTAAATTTATATAATTTAGTTTTTTTTTTAAACTTTTACATATTGGTTTTCATAAGTTGGTTTGAATTTCGTATATATTTTATTTATATTTTGTTTGATTATTTATTTTGTTTTATAAACATATATTTAACAAACTTTACTTTGGTCCTTAAAATATATATAACTTTCTTGCTTAAAACTTATTAAATATTAACTGGTTTTGCTTTACATAAAATTAACTCTTCCAGCTTCTTCTAGAATGTGGGCTTGTCCGGCCAACAAGTGCTGGATTCTTCACCCTCCTACCCCTTGCAAGGCGGGCTGTGACAAAACTTGAAAACATAATTACTACCTGCTTGGACAATATTGGGGCCCAGAAAATAAGTCTTCCATGTTTGACAAGTGCTAAACTATGGAAAGCTAGTGGCAGGTTGGAGGATGTTGGGCCCGAATTAATTAACATTGAGGATAGACATGGAAAAAAGTATATATTAGCACCAGTAAGATTTTATTATTACACTTTTTGATATACATAGTTAAAAAAATACCTATTCTAATCAAGAAAACATATAACATTTTGAAAATTTTAAAATATGCAATACAAAACTAAATGATTTTAATATTATATACATATAATAATGATGATTATTAGTTTGCTATGGGTTAGTCTATATGTGTGTCCAAATTATTATTAAAAATTCAAACCATTTTCATATCTAATTCAAAGAAAACAAAAAAATATTCAAATCAATTCAATTTTTTTATTAATGGCTTCAAAGCATAGCAATTGAGCACAGATTACTTCACCAATGTCATGTAGAATGAAAAAGACACAAAGGAGATTTGGTCTGTAAAATAAGATTATTATTGTAAATTAAATTTTATTATGTAAAATATAATTATAATATGTTTGGAGAGAGGGAGAAAAAATTGTTAAGAAAATATGAAGCAGGGACAATACAATACTTTAATTCCAACATGCTGTGCTAATGATGGAACCAGAAAGTGGGTGGAAGTTCTTAAATGGTCTAGTGAAATTATTGATTTTAAGCTTATTTGATTTACTATAACAAATATAATAATACAGTAGGTAGGTTGAAAACTATCATATCTATACAGATAAATAAAATTAAACTGTCTGTTTATAATGTCAAAATAACAGTTTTTTACTAAATGCAAAAGAAAATAAATATGGTACTTATATGAATAAAACAATTTTAATTTTTTTGTCTGTCTGTTTGTTACGGATAATCTCCAAAATGGCTAGATAGATTTTTGACGGGACTGTTACTGGCAGATAGCTGATGTTATAAAGAGTAACTTTGGCTACGGTTATTTTAGAAAAAGAATCAGGGTTCAATGGAAAAAATTGAAAATCCAAAAATTTTGAACAAAATCCAAATATTAGGGATGCACCCAAGCGAAGCAAGGGTAAGTCGCTAGTATTCAAATTATAATTGTGTTATTTCAGACACATGAAGAAGCTATCGCTGATCTCCTGGCTGATGTTGGTTCACTAACGTATAAACAGCTACCATTTATACTTTATCAGGTGAATGCCATGAATTAAAGATAATATATTTTATCATTACACTTACATGATCATTCTTTATTGTATTCAGCCCTTTTTAATGTCCCACTACTGAGGTAAGGCCTCCCTTCCATGCAGGAAGGGGGGTGGCGGAGGGCTCAGGCCATAGTCCACCACCCTGGCCAAATGTAGGTTGGCGGACTTCACATGTATTTCGAGAACTTGCGCTAGGTTCTCTCAGACATTCAGATTCCCAAGAGAACGCGTTAGTACTGCTGGGCTGCTTATAGTAAATTATATATATGTATATTATTTCTTATGTCTTATAGTAAATTATATATTTATTATGATATTTTTTCTACACAAAAATATTATTGTCCATGACCTTCATTTTTATTTTAATCATAATCTTATTTTATATAATAAAGTTGATAATTCATTTTTTTATATTTTTTAGACTGGCAACAAGTACCGCGACGAACACAGACCAAAGCATGGACTTTTACGTGCGAGAGAATTTAATATGCTAGACGCATACAGCATCCATGCTTCAAACTCTTGCGCAGCTCAAACTTATGACGTTGTTACACAGGCCTATAAGAAAATATTTAGCACTTTGGATTTACCTGTGAGTCGGGGTAAGTTTGAATAAGATTTACACGAATATTTTACATTTTGAATAAAATTAAACTATCTTTCCGGTATTTTTTAAATTTGTCAAGCAAAATTTCGTCTTCTTGCTCTATAACCGTTTTAGTATTCTGATCTGGTTAACAAAATAACGTCACAATAGCGAGATATATAATAAAATTTTGATAAAACAATGAGTTATGAGCCTTATCTATACTAATATTATAAAGCTGAAGAGTTTGTTTGTTTATTTGTTTGAACGCGCTAATCGCACGAAGTGCTAATCCGATTTGAAAAATTATTCTTTTTGCATTAGATAGCCCGTTCATTGAGGAAGGCTATAGGCTATATATCATCATGCAACTACACAAGGGAGCAGAGCAGTAATCATAAATGTCAACAAATTGGGTAGACTTCCATACATTATTGTAAAACTGATGTTTATATAGGAAGTTTGATCGCGGGCGTAGCCGCGGGTACTGCTAGTTTATTATATGTAGTTATATTTTTTTTAATTTTATTATTATATTATGTTTTGTAGTGAAAGCCCCATCAGGGGATATGGGTGGTAGTCTGTCCCATGAATGGCAGTTGCCAGCCCCCGCTGGTGAGGACAGTATATCTGTCTGTACGTCATGTTCTCATACAACCCTAGAAGGGGACGCTTGCGAAAAATGTGGGGGGAAAGTGGAAAAAAATAATAGTATTGAGGTAAGATATTTGTGTAGCTAGTATTAATAATTTATGTGTGTGTTTTTTATACTGAATTGTATTTTTCATATAATTATGGGAATATTTAATAATGTATATTACATGATGTCTTCATTAATGTCAAATCATTTTTCATGATTTTTTTGAAGTAAAACTTCTTTACGCACGCTTGACTTGGGGAGTAAGCTGGTGAATGCGTGACGAGAGTGTTACGAAAAGTGTGATCGGGCGAGGCGAACGTTTGTTGCCATGGTAATGGAGGAGAGGGGGGGGGGGGGGGGGGGGGCACCTCAACTTCGTTTTGCTTTTTTAATTCTGTATATTTTGTTATTGCAGGTAGGCCATACTTTTATATTAGGCACAAGATACAGCGAGCCTTTAAAAGCTAACTTCGTGGCCTCGGATTCATCCGGACCAGTACATATGGGGTGTTATGGGATCGGAATAACTAGGTACAATATTATTATTTAAATTAGACAACATTCTTCACTCACCATAGATATAATACATTTAATTAAAACAAGTCAAAATTTTAATTAATTAATTTGAAAAGAAAATGCCTGTGTGGGAAGAAGAACAAACAAAATAAATTCAGTGGAACTATAGAAGTTTTTCGTCCAAATCCACCCAACGGCATCCACTTTATACTTCACAATTTATGACATTTGCTAAATAATAAATCTTAAATTCATTTACTTTTTGATTGACAAAAAATACTCTAAAACACTTCTGCTTCTGGAACCATTAAATTTTACACCAGAGTTCTTTATATAGCGAATTTAAACACGGTTGGAAAATCAATCTCCGAATGGGGTTTATATATGGGATAGTTTCTATGGAACTTCATAATTTTTGAAGTTAAAAGTATGAAAATTGATGTTTAAACTTCTGTTTATATATTCAATCGAGAGTCAAAACTAATCCATTGAGCCCAAATTTAAAGGTTTTATTAGTTTATTAACGGCTTACTCTCGCTTCGCTCGAGTTTGCTTCTAGGTTGATTCCCCATACAAACTTTCTTCCCAATTTTCACCCCCTTAAGGGATGACTTTTAGGATAAAAACTATCCTATGTCCCAGGGTATCAAACTATCTTACCAAATTTCATCTAAATCGGTTCAGTAGTTTCGGAGCCTATTCAGTACAAACAAACAAACAAAAATCAAATCTTTCATCTTTATAATATTAGTTTAGATGTCAAATTATTCACATAAATCTAAGAAAGTATTACTTCACAGGAACTCCCGCGGGGCTAATTTGAAAACCGCTTGAAAATTTCATTAAAATTATGTCACGGCCCTAGGGAATATAATCTCACACCTAGATAAAGAGTAGCACAACTCCAAATAATCCAAATTCGAGTTATTACTATTATAGGAATCTACGTTAAAAACTACATAAACTCCATATGATTTTGTCGTGATTAATAATTTAATATGAAGAAATAAAACGATTTTTTAAATTGTTGATGTTTAATATATAGTCGGTTAGTTGGTATTCCAAATAACAACTCAATTTGATATTGAATTGGTCATAAGTGATACTGCTATTTGATGACAAGCCATTGATCAAAAAATATCTTCGTAAAATTATATACAAGAGCACATATTACATTATTTTTAATATATCAAATAGAAAAAAAATAAAATTTTTTTTCTTTTCCTGAAAAAAGAGATGTTTTGAGTTGTGCTATTTTTTGTATAGGTGTGGGAATTATGTACATACATACACACATCAATTTTTATATATGTAGATTAAAAAGAATAAATATATAATTTTGTCACAGATTACTAGCAGCCAGTATAGAAGCGTTGTCAAGTGATACGTGTATTCGCTGGCCCAAAGCCATAGCGCCCTACTCGGCCATTATCATAGGACCAAAGGTACAATGTAAGAACGGCACAATTCAAAATCTTAAAATTCAAAAATTATATTTTTTTGTTTATTAAATACCAGTTATTAATACATAATTATTGTTATTGCAATATTAAACTCAAATCAAGTTATTTATTACTAGAGACTCGCCCTCGCTCTGCTTGGGTTCGTCCCTAGTTATATTTAGTATAGATTTCTCAGACATGAAAGTGAAAATTGAAGTGTCTGTGTGTAATGTCAAAATAACAGCTTTTTACCAAATGCATGTGAAATTACATATATGTATACAGTACTTAAAAGAAAAAAAACATATTTTATCTAATTTTTGTCCGTCTAATCTCCCAAACGGCTGGACCGATTTTGACGGGACTTTTACAAAAAAATTAAAACGTATCTAGGGGCAAACCCGAGCGAAGCAAGAGTGAGTCGCTAGTTGATATTATTTTAATATGCTCGATGGTTTTTTTTTATTTTTCTTCATAAAATGTTACTGTTTTAACATTCACAGGAAGGTTCCAAGGAGTGGTCGGGACACGATTTCTCAAAAGTACAATCTATAGCAGAAATGCTAGAACAAAATGGATTGAACGACGATGTTTTAATAGATGACCGACACGGACTAACTATTGGGAAGAGAATGATGTTGGCTGACAGGTAAGGTGGACGACGACATTTGTGTTTAGATTTGAAACAAAAATCTGCTCATAATAGTGCAATAAGTTTTAGAGTAAATCTATACATATAATAAAATTGTAAATGATCGCTGTCTGTACATGGAAGATATTCGAGAAAAACTATTATTGGGGGTCTTTATTAACCCAATAGAACCCAAAATGATGATGATTTTACAATTTTGTCTGTTGTGTGCTTGTGCGCGCTAACCTCATAAACAGCTCAACCAATTTGGATGCGGTTTTCACTAATGTATTGGTAATCTTCACTAAACGTTTAGTATTTATTTTATTTTAATCTGTAAAAAAGTTATGTCAATATATTGAATTACCTAGGGATGAACTCGAGCGAAGCAAGGATGAATCGCTAGTACTAAATATATATGAAAAGTCCATGCTATTCTATAAATTTGAAAGTCAGTTTGTTTGCCCTTCTTTTGTGATTTTTGTTTGGAGATAGTTTAAGAGCTAACGGATTCTATTATAAGAAAAAAAAATTTAATGAGCTAATTGAAGAGAAATTCTTAAAAAATAGAAAAGTATATAGTGTTATATATTATAGCGACTCACCCTCGCTTCGCTTCAGGTTCGTCCCAAGACACAAACAAATCTATCCCACGGGAACCGTACATTTTTCCGGGATGATATATAGCCTAAAGCCTTCCTCGATAAATGGACTATCCAACACAAAAAGAATTTTTCTATTCGAACCAGTAGTTGCTGAGATTAGCGCGTTCAACCAAACAAACAAACAAACTCTTCAGCTTTATAATATTAGTATATATACATATTTTATTCCCAAAAATTGTATGTTAATTTATACAAAAAATCCATTATTCTGTAAAGAAAGTAAACTAACTATATGTATGGCAAAATCTAGAATAGTAGCATAACCAGCAAATCTCGCTGCTATTTTTGACTTTGATATTTATTTTGGCGGACTCCGTTTATATAATCCTTTAGTCTGAGGTTGAAATAAATTGTACTAAAACTTATTTTTAGACGACTTCAAAACCTCCCCTAGTTAGTTTTTATGTGTGTTTGTTCATAATATGTTACGCGATTTTGAACAGATTATCATATATTTTTTTTAATAAAAAACCTGAAGGATGTTCTTATATAAATTCAAATTATTTTTAAGTCGATATACCTATTTTAGTAAAAAGTAAAAATAGAATCCATTTTCTTATTCAAAGTTATAATTAAAATTTCGATCTATTCGACGACCCATTTGGCTCAGTTTGTAGTGTTACTTGCTGTGCCAGCGGTCGCGGGTTCGAGTCCCGCTGGGGACTCATTCTTTCTGGGGACTGGATCATTTGTGTGATGAGCACGAATATTTGTACTCCAGTCATGGGTGTTTATATTTATAAAATGTATGTATGTAAAGTTATGTATGTGTAGTGTATCAACTATCTGGTATCCATAACACAAGCCTCGTAGCTTACCATGGAACTAGATAGTGTTGTGTTAATGTAAAAACATATTTATTATTTCAGAATGGGATACCCTTATATTATAGTATGTGGAAAATCTGCCCTAGAGACACCCCCTCGATATGAAGTACACGGGAGTGGACCACCACGTATGGTCACCATAGATGAACTTCTAACTATTATAAATACAGATAAAATGAAAAAAATAAATGTAGAGTATGCAGAAAATGTGTAATAAATGTTTAATAGAAATATTTGTTTTATTACCCGACTGCGAACTCCAAAGGGTTATGTGTTTGACCTGTATGTATGTATGTATATCTGACCCAATATTTCCTCGTAACTACTAAACGGTGAGTGGATTTTGATGAATTATACCTTTTTGAATTCATTTATGTTAACGAGTCTGTAAGGGCTAATATTAAGTCTATGACCAACGTAAAAATAAAATAAAAATTAATTTAAACGTTTAAAAGTAGCACATCTATATAGATAAATAAATGTGTTTGTTTGTAATGTCAAAATAACACCTTTTTACTCGACTGCCAAGGAATGTTTCGCGTCATTCATTCACCAGCTTCTAGCAGAGTATTCACTAGTGTTGAATAATATAATAATAAGCCCCCCAAAATCCTACCTTACGTCCTAGCTGAACATCTTGCTAAGTTTGGGGGGGAGGGGAGGAGTCAGCGGTGAGGAATTGAACAGGCGGGCTCCTACCGACAAAAAATACTACAGCCGAAGACTCAAGCACTCCACACAGTCCTATAGAACCTTACAGTCCAAGCACTATAGAGACAGGGGCGCAATTCCGCAAGACAATTGCATGTATACCGTCAGGGTCACTGGCTTTGATCACATCAAGGTTCCGAAGTGTTTTTAGGACCTCTTGCTGGTGTATGCGTATCTCCGGCATGAAGCACCATGGCGATGACCATGAATTCGACCTGTAATACTACAGGTTCGGAGTTACAAATTGGTTGGTAATTGAATGACGGCGATCAAAGTAGAAACTGTAAATCGCATGTGCTTGAAGAAGTTTGTAAGATTGTAATATGAGAGTGCAACAGACTTGAATTATGCCATGTTATCTGCAGTTAGATAATATGGTCAAAAGGTTAAACTAGACCTTGGAACGGCTTTTAGCAAAGGTTTTGACTTGTGGATGAAAATTAAGGAATTAGGTCAAATATTTACCATTAAAGCATTGGAACTGGATATTTGACTTCCTAAGTGAGAGGTCATTTCGGGTAATATCATCTGACCTAATGGCTGTCAATGCCGGGGTTCCTCAGGGATATGTTCTTTTCACAACCCTCTTCCTGCTGCACATCAACGATTTTCTAAAACCCGGTATCTTTGGGTACGTTGATGACAGCACTGTTACGGATAGATTCTTGTCCAGTTCTAGAACCAGTGCTAATGAGATTCTTGAGCAAAGAGAGGCCTTACTGAATCGTATTGACTTAACTCTGAAGGAAGTGTCCGATTGGGGTGACTCCAACTTAGTTTCATTCACCCCAAAAAGGAGCCCCTTTGTCTTGGCTCTCACTTTCCAAAGTGTATCCATCATCCATCCCGATCAATGACCACATAGAGCTCTTGGATATAGATACCTCACCCAACCTCAATTTCGGTAAATGCATCTAGTCAAAGGCCAAAACAGCAACCAAAAAACTTGGTACCCTGAACAATTGACACGGTGCTTCATGCCTGAGCAGCGTCTGACTCACTGTCGATCAGGCTCAGAAGTACTAGCCATGAAGTACTCCTGCCACCTCTGGGATGGCTCTACCAAGTACCAACTCGATGCTTTAGACTCTATAGATCGCCGCGCCCGCCGTATCATAGGTGAGCAATAACTAACGCAAGGGAAAACGTTTAGTCTACAGCATCGATGCAATGTCGCCAATCTATCGATCATACCCAGTCACTCAGTAACCCAGTGACTAAGCGCTACGCCACTGATAATACGTCCTGCTTTACGATTAGAATTTAAACGCTGTATTTTACGTAAAAATTATCTATGGAAGTATTTGCCATTAAGTAGAAACTAGAAACTTAAATTTATTGTCTACTGTATCTAATAGAGTTAAAGGCTTTCAAAAGCAAATTAAGTGAATCCCAACTAGAAGGTTTTATTCCTTTCTTTAATGTTGGGAAATGTATTTACGCATACCACCAGTATACATACAGTTGGTTATGTGGAACTCAACGAATAGAAAAACCAGTACTACCCACTAAAACCCAACAAAACCTCTGCCGTCTGGGGCATCGCAGGATCACTTACGCACTCAGTGACTCAACCACGATGTCCCGACGGCAGCTGACAAAGCAGACCACAACAGCCATAGGGTTGCTCCAACGGTTCACTTTGCTATCAGAGAAGTACCAGGAGCAACCTGTGAGCCGCCTCCTAGTGTGTTTCTTAATTTCGCGCCCGGCTTTCGTGGCAGACGCTAATAAGCCCCCCACCATGACAAGGTGAACGCACGTTGAGGGCGAGAAGGTTTAATTCCTGGTCCCATCATCAGACCAGCGATGGTATCAAAGCAACTTTATTAAATACTAGCGATAACTTTAAATAAATAAAAGTAGTTATTGCGAGTGTACCTTAGGAAATTAGATTTGCTTTTGCGTACTTTTCTGTAGACCTTTTTAGGATTTCAATTTTGTAGTACATTGTTTTGATGTAACTCCAAGCACTGAATAGTAAAAAATAACCAAACGGGGGTTTTCATTTAGAATAGATACCTAATCAGATAGAAGTGGGTGCCAGCCGATACTAATCAAAGCACACCGGCTTCTAAAATATCTGATTAGGTATCTATTCTAAATGAAAACCCCCGTTTAGTTATTTTTACTATGCAGTGCTTGGAAGTCGTTTTTTTTTAAGTTTTTTCAAATAAATAACAAATTAAATGCCTTTTTTTCTACCTTCCACACAAAACCATAGAAGGTGGAACAAAAATCTAATAATAAGAAGTTTTTTATTTCTTTAGATACCGCTGCTCTATTGTCATTAAACATAAAGTGACCCTCCTAAACTTGCGCGCTACTTAAAGATTATGTGAACGTAATTATTACAACTAGAGATGTACTTTATATCGATGATTGGTTTGCGAAAGAATATGAAAATTATAGTTAAATTGAACCAATTTTAGAAGGTTAATAAATAAATTCAATTCAATTCTTTAGTTTCGTGGCTTCTAGGAGTGCCTTTGGGCACAATTTACTTCGCCAATGTCGCGTAGAATGGAGAAGGCACGCTTTATATAGAATGACTGGTAAAAAAGCGGAAGAAAAAATACTAATTTGATTACATGTAGAAACAGAGCGATTCGTTGTAAAATCAGGACCTACAACAGACACCACAATATACACAAAAATAAAGAGATAAAATAAATAAATTACCGACCACGTGCGGGAATTGTCAATGAAACTAGCCACCTTAATCGCAGAAGATGTTAAAGTGCACAAGTAACATAAATGCATTTTCATTCTCCGGTCAGACGAGAACTTGACACGATCGGTAAAAGATCACTCGTAAGTACATATATAATGTATATCTATTTATATATATATATATATATATATATATATATATATATATATATATATAGGCCTTTGCGTCTATTCCAGACGATTTATGGTGCAATGTTGGAGATGCATTTCTTCTGGTGGCTGTATAGGCCGATGCGAGAGCGACATGTCCTACCACAGACCTGACAGGAAAAGTTTGCGACGGATGGTGCTGAGTCACCTTGACGCCGTCTTTGTCTCCTGTCAGCAAGCGCCGCGAACCAGGTTTCATCGCAGAACCTGTGACCCTCCGCAATGCTTTTGCGCCACTCCGTTCGATTTTCTGCAAGCTTTTCCCAGTTTCGATGATCAATTTTAAAAGCAGCCATGTCTCTCTTAGCGCAGTCTTTAAAGCGAAGCAGTGGTCTCCCTACGTTTCTTTTTGCGTTCGCAACCGCACCAAGAAGTACACGTCGTGGTAATCGAGAAGGTCCCATTCTGTGCACATGCCCGAGCCAGCGCAAACGTCTTTGTTTGAGAAGCGCGTTCAAGCTAGGCAGTTGTGCAATTTCTAGAACTCTCTCGTTTGTCACCCTGTCTTGCCATATCTATTAGAGAAACAAATAATACTTTCTTAAGTTTACGCGAATATTTGACTTGAATATTAGATAGTGTATCTATAACAAATATAACATGAGCTTTGAGATATCTAAATTATCTCGTCATCGTCTCTCAGCGACCATGTGTGTTGTAAAGCGTTAGAAACGTCGAAAACAAAAAATTAAAATAAATCCGCGAAAAAATCTTAAAAGAATGTTTTATTTAAAAAGAGAAATAAATGTTATTAGAGATTATTAGAGACCCTAAAAGCAGTATAATAGTGTTTCCATACCTGAACTTTGGGAGATTATTTAAAAGCTCTGGTAGGCCAATCTGTTGGCGTCCTATTTAGAAACGCACTGGATTTAAAGTACCTCTTGCTATGACTTACGTACCTTATAACCCTTTAGAGTTATCGTTCCCATGTGGAAGAACTCTAACAAAAATCCCCATAAAGTTATAATAATATATAAAAATAAAATCACTCTATTAGTACATTTTTTGTCAAAACTCGTTTAATTTTAACGAATGTCCACCAAACCTGTGGAAATGAGAATAAGGTTTTTAATTTCTAGGTCAGACTAGAAAGTTGACACTATACTATCACCTTTTGTAAACAAGAAATCAATACAAAATTCATTAATATATGAGCTGATACAGTTGCAGTATCTTGAAACTGTACACTAAGAAATTCTGATTTGCGTTTTCCTGAAAAATACATACATAAATAAATCAATAAAAGTGTATGTTAAGTTACTTCCGAAAATCTAAAAAAAATTCTAAAAAATTAAGTGAATTGTATAACTATAGCAGTTATAATTATAAATAGGTATCTAAAGTTAAGACGTAATATTAATAGTGTTGAGCCACGGCTCTGCTCGCTTAGAACTTTAACAGATTATGAGTATGTAGGAAAAAAGGCAAATATACATATAATAAAATTCTAAGTCTGGTTTGTAAGTGTTAAAAAAGGGTATTTAACCACTACATATTTTCGGAAAAATCATAATTAATAAATAAAATTTATAAATATCGATGTCACACCTCGCATCACTAGTAAAACGCAATACTTGCTGTAAGAATAACCACATACTATAGATTTTAATAAGTGGTGTTACTTTAAATTAAAATATTTAATTACAGGTTTGTTTTAGTTTCATCGGATGCAACGATTTATAAAAAATAGTACCTTATATTTATATAGTTATTTTTGATTTTTTTTTTACAATGTTGTGTTTTACTAGTAACTGTACACCGTGGTGTACAGTTACTAGTATTGAAATATTAGTGAAAAATGCTTAGACATCATTTTTTTAATGAAAAAAAAAAAACTTTAAAATGCCAGCGCTATGAAAATGGTAATAATATCATTTGCGATTTATATATTAAGATTAATAAATATCTGACGACGATTGATTTTTTTTATTTAAAGAATAAACCTCTTTATTATGTAAGTATTTATGTATTTATTTAGTCTTTTTTTAAATAATTAAAGATAAACATGTGTTAAAATTGTAAAACATTAATTAAAATGTAAAATATCTCACGTATCGTGCCACTACCTACTAACAATTTAGAAGGCATTGTGTACGCAATACTAACGAGAGAAACACGCATGCTTGTATGTGTACCTACAAGTATACTTGGAGACCGTTTACATTATCTCGTAAAGATTATTAACCTTAAAGTTACAAGTTATTTATATATCCATAATATCAGTGCTATCAGACGCGTAAAAAAATACAAGCTTTAACTTATATTATGATTTTGATTGTTATGTAGGTACAAAACAAAACATTAATGCGTGTAACATTCATTCGAAAATCAAAATCTTTACGGAAAAGTAATTATTAACTAGGTTAATTAGTGAACTATAAAAAGATAAATGAAATTTAAAAAATAAAAGAATTATGTGAAGTCGTAACGACAAAGCAACCGTTGATTTAATCAACAACACTCGTACAACCTTACCTCCGCTCAAGTGGAAAGGAGCGCTGTTAACCAGTTGCCTTTCAAGTCGCGTTCGTTCTCCGCGTCTACATTACACACACAGTAAGTTTTATTCATCGTAAATAATAGAAAAAAGTTTACATTTTGAATTTCAAAGACAATGGCACTTAAATTTTTTTTTGTGCTTATTTCTAAAAATAAAAAAATATATTTCCCGCCATTTTTAAAAGAATAATAACTTTAATAAACTGTGTAATTATATACTTATTACTGCATTTTAAGTACATAGTTGTTCAATTTTATTATTTTTTCGTGTAATTAAAATTTAAATATAAAAAGATAATCTTTATTTTTGAATACTATATCAATTTCGTGTAAATCGAAAATAAAATATTAATAGAAATAGATAGTGAAAAATTAATCAAAATGTTTCAAATTTTCTAGCTACAAATGAAAATAAACAAATATTCATCACAAAATAACAGTAAATTAAAAAAAATCATGGCTTTAGATTTTTTATCTAAAAGCTGAGTCAATGTTGTAGATTTTTTGTTTTTTGAAGCCATTGTTAAAGTGCTGTGTTTTTTTTTTCTGTTTTAAGTTCATGAACCAGTTTGGTGAGTTTAATTATACTTGTGCATGTACTTAAATTTATACATATATCTAAAAGTAATTTCGTGTTTGTTTTGCTCTCCATTACAACATGTTGTTGAGAATTTTAAATTAAACTTCACGTATCTTTTTGGACGTTTTCGTGGATTTATTTAGATTTTTGGTTCCCGGCGTTTCGAATGCTTTACACTGTTACAGCAACCAATCATATTTTGTGGGTTGGCTGTCTGGAACAACTATATAATGCCTTTGAGACATCTAAAATCTTAGTCTCTTCCGTGACCATGATTGCTGTAAAGCATTCCAAACGTCAGAAACCAAAAATCAAAATAAATCCGCGAAAACATCTGAAAAGATAGTTTTATTTAAAATGTCAAATATTCGCATAAATCTTAGAAAGTATTATGTTGTGGATAATATTGATATCTTATGTACGAGCTTTAAAAAAGACTTTGTTAAAAATTGTGAAACGAAATGTTTTTTACACACACGATAGGTATCGCTACGGACTTCTCACAAGGTAATAAGCAAATAATCTGCGAGATAAATCTTAACACGCATATGCAATATTTGCATTAAAACTAGAAATATATTTTTAAGTTCTGAATATATATATTTTTGTTAAAGTCGTACTTCTTTTGGCACGTTTGGAAAAAAATATAAGAGTAAACTTTTTACAATGCGCGCGCACATCGACAGCCAAGCGACATGGTGAAGTTAGCTGAAAGCGACATGATGAAGTTAGCTGTGTTCCTTATAAAAACAGAGAGTTGTGACATACAGGATGAAATGTTTAGCTATTTTTGTTCTGTTACGCCAAAGAAGTAGGTATAACTTCTTACGTATCTACGTACATAAGTACACACACACGCGTTTTTTTATTTTAAATTGTAAAACAATGTATTATACTAACTTTGGGTAACTAACACGTGTAATTTATTTTTAACTTAATTTTTTTTTAAAATACTTTCTTAGATTTACGCGAATATTTGACATTTTAAATAAAATTATCCTTTTGGATTTTTTCGCAGAAAAGGGTATTTAACTATTATCTACGTTATTTTACAAAACTTTTTTTTTGTATTATACTATTTTGTACCAACAAAAGCGCACGCTTGACTTAACTTTAAACAATTGTTTTTTCTTCAACCTCTTCTCAAAATAGAAAACCAGCGACTTACTCTCGTTTCGCTCGGGTTCGTCTCTACTTACGTTTTAACGTTTAGTATAGATTTCTCAGAGATGAGATATTTTCCCGCAGTAAAAAGTATCCAATATGTTGACCCAGATAACCAGCTATCATCGTACCAAATTTCATCAAAATCCCTCCAGTTGTTTTTCCGTGATGCAGTTACAGACAGACAGACTGATAAAAATTCTAAAAACTATAGATTCGGCCTCTGTATTGATAATGATGACTATTTCAATTAGATTTTCCAAAAAATATTTAATGTACAGATTCGGCTTAGTTACAATTTTATTACATGTATAGATTTGCGAATCACTGTAGTATCACAACTGTTGTAAAAACTAAATGCATCTTACTACATTATTTTTTTCCGAAATTTTAATAAATTAATGTTTTGCGACCTTAAAGCAGAATAAAGTAACTGACATATTTTCGCATCTATAGTATTAGTAAGAGTATGTACCTAATGTAGGGTGGACTCAATTTTCCGCACTTAGACTCTAAGTTAGTCCGTTATGCGTAAAGTATTCAGTGTACAAAGACTCCGTCGACACTTTTATGTATAGAAATGTTTATATTTTGCTACGCTATATGGGCGGTAACGGGCTATCTAATGCAAAAAGAATTTTTCAAATTGGATTAGTAGTTTCTGAGATTAGCGCGTTCAAACAAACACACGGACGAACCAATAAATAAACTTTGCTTATTTATAATATTAGTATAGATATCTCCAGAGCAGGAAATAAAAATGTTAATTACTTAATTCAAATTAAAGGAATGTTAATTACTTTGATCAGTAAATAAGGTATATATATATACCTATGTTTTATCGTTTTACATAGTCATCTACAGATACAATTAATAAAATTAAAGTGTCTGTTTGTAATGTCAAAATAACATCTTTTTACTAAATGCATATGAAAGTAAATACGGTTCTTACAACAAAAAATATTTTTTTGAAGTGAAAACTTCTATAGGCAGGTTTGTTTGTATGGGGAGTAAATTCATGTAAGTCGTCATCGACATGGTCACGTGACGTGTTGACGCTAACGCTCAGAGTGCCGATAGATGTCAAACAAAACCAGATAAACGTAAACAGTTTTAATTTACAAGTTTTAATTAAGATCAAACAATTAATTTGAATATCCAAAAATAACAACTTTTTGTTTATAGTTTTAAGTTTTCACTTCTGTCAGCAGTCTCCATGACTGCTTTTTTTTATCTGTTTTTTTGTCTGTTTATTCCGTTTAATTTCCGAAAAGGCTGGACCGATTTTAACGGGACTTTCACTGGCAGATAGTTAAACAATTATAAAAAAAGTGTGTACCTTTCGTTGGGGATTCTAAATAAAATAAGATTAGTGTATCGATTACATTACTTTCCATCTAGATTATTATTTAATTGTAACATATATACCCGTTATCCTTGACTATAACACGACTTTGCATGTTTACCCGCACATGGTTCGTACTTCGTAGTTCAATAATTATCGATATTTTTTTAGGATAGCAATTCAGACTAAAGAATTGTATAAACTAGCCCAACAAAAAATATGCCAAAGTCTATAATTGTAGAGTGATTTTCTGATTATGCTACTAACTAAAAAGACGAAAACAGGTTCACGAAGGAATATAGTATTATGCAGTCGGAGTAGGTACATATACATATATACGAGTATGTACATCTCGCGGCAAGGATGAAACAATATATACACACATACAAATATATATATATATATATATATATATATATATATATATATATATGCCAACCCGCACTTGGCCAGCGTGGTGGAATATGGCCTGATCCCCCTCGTATTGAAGGGAGGCCCGTGCCCAGCAGTGGGACGTTAAAAAGGGCTGAATATATATATATATATATATATATATATATATATATATATATATATATATATATATATATATATATATTGCCACGGGCAAAAGCTTGTAAATTAATCGTGAGTTTTTTTTTTGAAACGTACCTATTTATATTTCTGACGGAACATGTTTATAATCATCTGGTACGAAGGTTTTCCTCATATTAAGTGCTGGTTTTTACTGCTATTTACACAATTAGGTTATATTTATATCTTTAGGTCAATTTAATCAAATCTATACATATAAAATTCTAACTGAGTCGAATCGATATATTAAATATTTTTTTGGAAAATCCTATTGAAATAATCACTTTCTGGGAATGCATCACGAGAAAACCACTAGACAGATTTTGATGAAATTTGGTGTGATGATAGACAAAACCACAGACTTAAAGTAGTATAGCAGTTAATGATCGAGAGACGAGAAGTAATCAACCCTTTCTAAAGATAAATGAAAGTGCTGCGATAATCTTGCGTAATCTGTAATTTACGCAACAAAAAAAACAAAGATATTTTGAAACGACGACCGACGGCACAGCGGTATGTCTTATTTTAAATATTAACCCTAAGGAGGTCGTAGGTTTGAAGTGTTTAAATAAAAATTGTTAAAACGTGAATACTTACCAGTTTTTGATCGACTGTAATGTACTCGTACTTATTCTTATACATATATGACATGCGTCTGGTGGCTAACAACAGCGGATAAAGGAACTAAGCGGCCATTTTTCCCGACTTCAATTAAAGCTATTAAGATTTCTGACAGTAAACACATGTGTATCTGAATAAAAAATAGCCTATAGCACTCGGCGGTAATGTAGCTTCCTGCTAGTGAAAATATATTCAGAATCGGATCAGTAGTTTCAGATTTTACCCCCTCCATACAAACTTTACCCCTATATAATATACCTATACCCTATACAAACTTTACCCCTTTATAATATTAATATAGGTAATCTTTATTGCACTAAAAATGAATATAGTGATTACTAATTACATTAGACGAAATCGAAAGCAAAGGTGGAGTCATGTCTAAAAACTAAAAAGGATATTATATATATTTTTTTAAAACAGTTAATAAAAAAAATATAAAGTGACGTGAACAAAGGTGGACTTATCTCTATAAGAGATCTCTTCCAGTCAACCCATGTATGTGGGAAATAGTGTTAATGAGCGGGAAAGAAAGAGAAAGTTCTGAGACAATAAGAAAGTATATAAATATAAAATTATAAATAAATACAAATATGTGAATAAAAATATATAAATAAAGAATAAGTACTAAAATTATATAAATATATACATAAACGTACACTCATGATTGCTGTACAGATATATATATATTTTATTAGCGACTCACCCTTGCTCCGCTCGGGTTCGTCCCTAGACTGCGTTTTGACGTTTAGTATAAATTTCTTAGAGATAAGATGTTTTCCCGCAGTGAAAAGTATCCTATATGTTGATTCTAAAAATAATAGATTCGGCCTCTGTATCGATAATAATGACTAATAAGATAATTACAGTAAGATTTTCCGAAAAGTATTTAAAGTAGATACGACTCAGTTAGAAATTTATTATATGTATAGATTATTACCCTCCTTCTTGTGCAGTCGGGTAATAATAGCAAACCACAAAGGACGTATACGTTCATTACATTGTATTATTTTCAATAACGCATATAAGTAGGGCACGAATAAATTGTTCACTTGAATAACTCCAGAGAAATAAGACGTCAGGCTCCCCCGTTGTCATCTCGTTATTTTATAAGCATTTTGATGGAAGGAAAACGTTTTGGTAATTGAACTAAATTAATAATATATTTCTTTATTACCGGCCAATATGACGACTGACGACGACGACTGATTCTGACTGACGACTTACCCTAGCTTCACTCGAGTGCGTGTATTTGAATTAATCCATATCCATACTTTCATGCTTCCTTACTTAATATTATAAATGTGAATGTTTGTTTGTTTGTCATTCTCTCACGTCAAAATAGAATGACGGATTGGTGTATTTTTTTTTTGTGGAGTTAGTTGGAGGGCTGGAGAGTGACAAAGACTATTTTTACCACCTGAGATTATCTCATTACCACGGGAAAATACGTTATAAATTATAATACAACCCAGAAAATTATTTTTGATCAGAATTACTTGAAACTTGGTATCAATGCTCTTCAATATAGTTAAATAAATACGTGTTTTAGCATTTTTCGAAATTCATCGCATAAGGGGGTAAAATAGGGGATGAAAGTTTTTATGAAATCTACTTTTTAGAATTTCTTTTTTGCAGTGTTAGAGCAAGCGAGTCCGCGGGTTCTGCTAGTTAATATTATAAATGCGAAAGTAACTCTGTCTGTCTGTTAAGTTTTCACACCTAATGCAGTGAACGAAATTTGATGAATTTTGGTATAGAGATAAATGGGACCTTGGAACAGGACATAGGCTACTTTTTGTCAGGAAAATAATACTTTCAGCAAATCTTATTACTGACAGTAGCCTATATTAGAATCTATACTAATATTATAAAGAGGCAGAGTTTGTTTGTTTGTTTGTTTGTTAGTTTGAACGCGCTAATCTCAAGAATTAACAATTCGATTCTTTTCAGATTTGAAAAATTCATTTTGCATTACATAGCCCGTTTATTAAGGAAGGCTAGGCTATATATCATATAATATACAGTCTATCTATACCATACTAACCGTTAATACGCACCTAAGAACGAACCCGAGCGAACCAAGGGGGAGTCGCTAGTATAAGATATCGTCGTTGATAGTCCAATGCCGCGTAACTAGCATTGTTAAATACCGCGAATGTACACTATCGCAAATTTTACAGGAGGGCCAAAAAACTGATTTATTACAAAACCAATCGGCCGATTTTTGAATGAACTGGTCTTAAGGATAATTTCGTTCAGCTTTAGCTATAGAACTCAGTTATCAGTTAGTATTCACTGTAGTTTTTATAAAAAAATCACTTACGCTGTATAGTCTCAATATGTTCCATAACATTATCAGTAGATACGCGAAATTGCAAATAAAATAATCATTTATTTAAAATTTTCAACTATTTCAGTTATTTTACTTAATTATTATAATCATGATCATTTTGGCACATGTTAAAAATAAAAGAAAATCCCCAAAAATATGAAAAAAAATATCAAAAAGTGGTCTCTTATGTGCAGCTTATTGTATTTTAGAGGTAGTCAATAATAATACAATCATCAAAAGTAATTTTAAAACAACTAAGTGTCAAAGTAATTAGATGTCATAATTCTTGAGGAACTAATCAATTAGTCTCAAAATTAGTATGTAATAGACAAGTAACTTAGAACGATAAAACAATCCAAATAAAATCAATATCTATACTATAATAAAGCAGTAACTTAGCGAAATCTGTACATGAAATATTTTTTAAAAACAATGACTGTAACGTATTATGTATACGATATAGACCCCAAAACAATAGTTATTAATTTTTTGTCTGTTTGTCTGTTTGTCTTTTTGTCTGTTTGTCTGTTTGTCTGTTTGTCTGTACGCGTTTCACGCAAAAAGTAATGAACCGATTTCAACGAAATTTTGTGAACTGATAACTTATTACTCGGGTCAACATTTAGGATAACTTTTACTTTTGGAAAATCTTTGTTTCCCGCGGGAAATCGCAATAACTGGTTTTATCGAGTCCTCCTTAGGAACCCTCCGCTGGCTAAACCTAAAGACATACATCAAAACAATGTACTAAAAAATTGTAGATCTTGAAAAGGCCAACAGAAATATCTACAACAGTATATGTCTATCTCTCAAGGTACACTCGCAATACCTATTCTTATCTATACCTATAGCAAAACTAACATAGTTAAATCGATGTGCGCGTTTCACGCAAAAAGTACTGAACCGATTTCAATCAAATTTTGTATAGTGATAGCTTATCACTCGAGTCAACATTTAGGATACCTTTTACTACAGGCACATTTTTCGTTCCCGCGGGAAAACGCAATGACTGGTTCTATCGAGTCGTCCTTAGAAGTTTATATGGCTAACGCTGGCTGAACCTTAAGAGATAAATCAAAACAATGTACTAGAAAATTGTAGGTCTTAAAAAGTTATACAGGGAAGTTCGCAATATTACATGTCTATCACCTAAGGTACAATCGCAATTACTATTTTTATTCACTACTCGCGACTCACAGGCTGACTTATCAACGTTTAGCTCAGTTCAGCAGTGAAACGTAACCTAGGGACGAACCCGAGCGAAGCGAGGGTGAGTCGCTAGTAATTAATAAATTAATGTATAAATCGACTGTATATATATTTATGAAATATAAAATACTTTCATGCTTGACAAGCGAGTGAGACCTGAGCAAAGCAAGGGTGCCTGGTGGGTTGGTTACGTTTTAAATAGATAAAGAAAAGTTACAGTGAGTTTACCTTAGGAGATACACAGATGTTATTGCAAACTTTTCTAGGACGTTGTTTTGATGTATCTCTTAATATTAGCCAGAGTCGGCTATGTCTCCTGCCCCCCATATCTGTTCACTTTGTCGTGGTAGGGGGACTTATTAGTGTCTGGCAATCTAATCAAGCGTGAAGTCAAAATACACATTGGGAGCCTGGGGGCAGCCCACCTCGGTGGACGGTGTATTATGCGGGCTGCTCCTGGTACTTCTGAGATAGCAGAATGGACCGTGCGAGCAATCCTTTGGTCGCTGTGATCTGTTTCGTTGAGTAGGCCTACCGTTGGAGCGTCGTGATTGAGTGCGTAAGCGATCCTGCGACGTTCCATTAAGACGGGGGAGGTTCAGTTTGGTTTTAGTGGGTAGTACAAAATATTTAGAAATTAAATACACAATCCTTCAAGTAAAAAACAGTAAGCGGGGAAAGCAATAGATATTGACTTTTATTTGAGGTAAGAGTGACTTTGTTTTATAATATATTTATACCTATAGATATACAATATACATAGATGAGCGATTTTATTATATTAAATTTTGTATTTTTCCTTGAAAATAAGAGATTTTACCGCAATAAATTGAATATGTTAATTTTCAACCCTGCTATTAATAATTTTTGTGTAATAAATTATTGTTTTTTTTATTAAGGCTGCTATTAATACTCGGCCGAACCAGTTATTATGTTTTTCCGTGGGAACTAGAGATTTTCCGGTAGTAAAAGGTATCCTAAATGTTGAACCGAGTAATAAGTTATTAGTTATCACTACAACATTTTTTGTTAAAATACGTTACGTACTTTTTGCGTGAAATGCGCATTGTTTTACAGACAAACAGACATATAGACAAACAGACAAGCATTGCAATAACTATTGTTTCGGGGTCTATAGGTATTCTGTACACAACACGTATCAGTCATTATTTTTAAAAATATTTCATGTACAGATTTCGCTACGTTACTATTTTATTATTTGTATTGGTATACCAAGTTCGTATCTCAATTTTATTTTTTTCTAATAGCTATACGTGGAAAATTTTCTCTAATGACAGTTTCTTAACTAACATTAGAGAGGTAATTTTAGGAATAAAATAAATATAAAAATATTATGTTTATTCGACACACGAGAGTAACGTGAAAAACATGTATTTGAATAAAGTGAATGTGAAAAGTCCACGCCTCTCTCAGACCTCCACAAGCTGTATAGCAGTCACCATAACATTAAGACCAGGCTGTCCGCGCGAAGTAGGCATTTAACGCTACCTCCCCTCCCGCAAAGCGAGCTGTGCGCTCACGTCGCCGGCGTGAACTCACAACTACAGGCCAAGCGTCACAGAGTACGCAAGCGCGTCTGTAGGCAGTAGGCCAACTTATTACATTAATTTGTTTTTAATATTATTGGAATTTAAAATACGGGCATTGATCCGGTAACACTTTGTTTTATTATAATAAATATATACTTAATAATCGCGAAAAACTAAGACATGCAATAAATGAATTTGAGTAAATATTGAACAAGTAAATTATATTTTATTCAATTATTTATATATTCATATGGATACTTTAGGAATCTTATCAGGAAGTTACTTATGTTTTTATTGGTATAATGTTTAGAAATTTACAAATTATTATGTAACTTTTATAATATTGAATTAATAATAATGAAAAGCAATTGAAGGACTATGATTATGAATCACTTATTTCGATGTTCAAACCAAGTGTAAGTTGGCGTAACGGTGAAAGCTCGATCTAGACATTCTATGGTCGTAGGTTCGATCCCCTGTACCGAGACGGCTTTTTTTCTTTTTCTCAATTTTTATATATTTTTCATTTTTCAATTATGCAAAGAAATCAATATTTTCTTTATTTATTATCATTTATTGTTTTTTTATATGTACAGATATGCAAAAGGCATAGAAATGATAAAAAAATGGGATTTTGGACTTTTCAACAAGGAATAGTAATTAAAGCGCATGCGAAAAAACTTTGTACATGAAAATTCAAAATTCAATATATAAATTGAGAAAAAGGAAAAAAAATGTCTACACGTATGGAGAATCGAACCTACGATGATCGTTATTATAGTCCGAGGTCATACCGCTACACCATCTTATGCTTCGCTTGCAAAGTGAAATACGTGGTTCATAACGTACGAAATATTTTTTTATTTTTTATTCACTTTTTTTTTCTAAACGCTTGGTTTTCTAACTGACGCCCGGGCTCAGCTGATTGCGCTCACTAACCACTGTGCCTATTCCACCAGGGACGCCACTTCAAATAACATATTTACACTAAGTTTACATACTGCTTTATTTTACATAAAAAAACTTTGACGTTGTTATGATGTAAATAATATATTCCCAAAATGTCTTCAGTTTATTTAAAATGGCATATGTACATAATAAAAGGTAAAGTTATAAGTATGAAGATAATCTGCTGATCTACATATATATATATATATAGATAGGTACCTATCGGTCCGATTTGAAAATTATTTCTGTCATAGAAATCTGCATTACCCTTGAGGGACAAACATACCCTATGTTTTGTTATGATATACTTTCTTACCCGTACTAGTTTCGGTTAGCTAAGTCCACGTTATATTTATGAAATTTGATAGGTATGTCACATGTAGATTTATGTGAAACCCGCGTCCAAATCCTACGCGTACAATCGCTTGATGAAGTCGTGGCAGAATCGATAATAGTGTTTGGGCACAGATCATATATAGAGGTTTGGGTGTATGTTTGCGTCTCGCAACATAGACTTTAAAAAAAAAATAATTATCTAATACCAGAGATTACAATATTATCAACATCTGACATAAAAACCTTTTCATACCTACTTATACCACCACGAAACGAAACGAAAGTTCATACTGATAACACACTTGTAAACTCTAGAAAAGTACCTAGTACGAAAGTAATACGCGTACATATTATGTACGTATGTATGTTATATACACACACATACATACAACGCGTATAGAAATTACTTATATTTATTAATTATATTATTTATTCATATTAAATATTAATCATAAGCATAGCCGCACGAAACCCGTAGTATACGGCAAATCGGAATTTGTTTACTTATGATTTCATCGATCACTAAATGTTTAATACATATAGGTATTATGGTTATAAAAAATATAAGTTAATTTTAGTATCGAGTTTTCACTGGCTGGCGATAGCTTTTTAATTTGTTGTATTGACACTTAGTTTGAGAAAAGTAATAAAATGAGTTTGACAACACCAAAATACATTGTGGAATTTATTTCTTGCTAAAAGTAAAAGAGTTAACAGTACGTGCAATTTACATTTGGTGCCGAAACCCGGGACATTGTGTGTGAAAAACTATAGTTAAAATTTAGTGAACAAATATAAGAAACTAACATTTTAAAACTTTGATATAAAAGTGTTTGGTTGATAATAATTGACGTTTATTGTTGCATCTAAGATATAATTCTTTATTTGGGTTTGACAATACGAACAATAACTAATTAGTGAAAATGGAAGGATTATTGAACAAACAAGAAGCTATAGCTGAGCTAATTATTAAAAACTTTACTAATTACAAGAAATCACCCAAAGAAAGAGTGACGAAGGCATACATAGAAGTTAGAACAGAGAATTTAGAAAAATCTTGGAACGAATTTACGGACAATAATTTTCAATTGGTGGCTTTGGTTAAGTGGTCTGATCGGGCGATGCTAAAATATTTTAGCGAAGAGATGTATGATAATACAGAAGAAATATATATCACATACAAAACTAAGCTAAAAGAAGACTTAGAAAGCCTAATCAAGCACGCCCCCGTATACAACTTCCCCTCAGCTACACCGGTATCATCTGCAACTGAAATCAAGCTCCCTAGAATTCAACTGCCTACATTCTCAGGTGTCTATGAGGAATGGCAAACATTCTACGATATGTTTGTATCTCTTATCCATGACAATCAGACATTAAGTGCAGTTCAGAAGCTTCATTACCTAAAGAGCAGCTTGTCGGGTGAGCCTGATGTTCTATTACGAGATTTATCTACTATTGGAAATAACTATGATGAGGCCTGGAACAAATTGATAAAAAGATACAATAATAAACGTTATAATGCTAATGAGATACTGAAACGCTTGTTTTCTCAAAAAAATAGTAACACAGAGTCTGCTTCAGCGATTAAACATCTACTCGACACAACAACTTCCTGTATTAAAGCGCTTAAGAATTTAGGTATTAACACAGACTCTTGGGATGTACTTATCAATTATTTAGTGGTATCCAAACTTGACTATGAGTCCCGAAGGCAGTGGGAGATTGAGGTGTGCCATGTTGATTTCGATGATTTGCCTACTTGGGAACAATTAGTTAAATTTCTAGAGATGAGATTCCGGACATTAGAAATGATGGATGGAGTAAAAACCACTGCAAAATCCGTTCAAAGTAATGCAACTAAACAAGTATCTAAGCAAAAGTCATTTCATTCAACCGTTTCAGAGGAGAAAAAGGAAAATAATAAATTAGTATGCGCGTACTGTTCGAGTCAACATTTATTATACCAATGCAAACAGTTTGGTAGCAAGTCCCCCGAAGAGAGAAGTGAGTTTGTGCAATCCAAGGGACATTGCTTTAATTGTTTGTCTCCCAACCACAATGTAAGAGGCTGCCACCAGGCTACGTGTTGTCGCCGTTGTGGCAGAAGACACCACACATTACTCCACTTTGAGAGAGGTCTACGTCCAGAAGCAACCGCTTCGTCTGCGAGTACTAAGAAATCGCTGAGTCAAGAGTCGAGTACAGAGAAAAATATAATAGCTCATTTTGCCCAAGAGGAGAATCAATCAGAGGTGTTACTGGCTACTGCGTTGGTCAGAGCCAAATCAGCAGATGGCTATTCTCAAATCGTGCGTGTATTAATAGATCAGGGCTCTGAAGCGTCATTTATTAGTGAGAGCACCGTACAATCTTTAGGTCTTAAGAAAATACCTGTTAATGGATTAGTTTCTGGAGTAGGTGACGGTCAGTCTAGGATCAAGAGTATGGTTGTTTTTGATTTAGAATCACTTCATGATTCAGAGTTTTCTATTAGAGTTAATGCCTTTGTTTTAAGTTCACTAACATCTTTTCTTCCTTCTAGTAAGACATCTGTCATGAACTGGTCCGAGGTTGAAAATTTACCGCTCGCGGATCCAAAATATGGACAACCCAGCAAAATAGACGTGATTGTAGGTGTAGAAGTTCACAGTGAGATTATGCTCAACGGATTACTGAGACATCCATCCAAAATGGGTCCCATTGCGCAAAACACCAAACTAGGATGGATTTTGTCCGGACGTATGGCACCACAGGAGCTAACTAATACCAGGATGATAAATCTGCATCTTCAAGTAAAGGAGGACTTGCTTCTAAAACAATTCTGGGAAATAGAGAGAGAGCCAGACATGTTAGGGAAACCACTAACAAAGGAAGAGATAAAATGTGAGGAAATTTACGAAGAGACTACAGTGAGAAATGATGAAGGTCGTTACGTGGTAAGGCTACCATTTAAGAAATCAGATCCTGAAGTTAGATATGGGAAATCAAAAGAAATAGCGTACCGAAGATATCAGCTGCTAGAAAGAAGATTAATGAGAAACCCATCATTAAAAAAGGAATACAGAAACGTACTAGAAGACTACATTCAGCAAAATCACATGGAGAAGATAGAAAATAGAGAAGACATTGAGAACCCGCTTGCAGTTTATCTTCCTCACCATGCCGTAGTTAGAGAAGATAAAGAAACCACAAAGGTGAGAGTGGTTTTTGACGCATCATGTAAGGGAGTTAATAATGTTTCGTTAAACGACTCATTTTTAATAGGCCCAAAATTACAACAGGACTTACGACACATTCTAATGAGGTGGAGACTACATCCGTACTGTATTGTAGCGGATCTTAAACAAATGTATCGACAAGTCTTAGTAAATGAGCAAGATACAGACTTTCAGAGAATCTTATGGCGTCAGAAACCTGAAGGGCCTATTGAACATTTGCGATTATTACGTCTTACTTTTGGAACTTCGTGTGCACCGTATTTGGCAGTGAAATCCTTACAACAAGTAGCAAAAGATGAACAAGAGAAGTATCCAGAAGCTACAAAAATTACGCGGGAAGACTATTACATGGACGATTTGTTAACCGGATGCCAGACAGAGACAGATGCTATTGAAATATATGAGCAAATGACGAAGTTAATGGAGGCTGGTGGATTTCACCTCCAGAAATGGTGCAGTAACAGTCCTAAACTTCTAGATCACATTGAAAGAGACAAGCAGAGAACCGATCATTCATTTATTTTTAAGGCTAGTAATATGATCAAGGTGCTGGGAATAACCTGGAATAAAATATCTGATAACTTCGAATATTCTTACAACTTACCAGAACAAGAGAAGCCAATAACAAAACGAAAGGTGTTGTCAGATATAGCCAGACTCTACGATCCCTTAGGTTGGATCGCACCTACCATTATAATCGCCAAAATATTCATCCAAAGATTGTGGCAGTCTGGTCTGGCCTGGGATGATGATCTTACTCCAGAGTTGCTGGATGAATGGCATGAATTCAGATCTTCATTAAATGAGGTTAATAAGATTAATATACCAAGGTGGTTGCAGACGACAAATAATGACATGAGAGAGCTGCACGTCTTTGCCGATGCGTCTCAAAGAGCTTACGCGGCAGCTGTGTACCTGAAATGCAAAGGAGCTGAAGACGTTTATGTAAGCCTGTTGACTGCCAAAACTAAGGTAGCGCCAATCGAAAAGGAAATCTCAATTCCTCGAATGGAGCTTTGTGCGGCAGTGCTGGCAACAAAATTGATTCATGAGGTTTCACAAATTATGAGGGTTCCAAAGACAAACTTATACGCATGGTCAGATTCAACTGTGGTCCTTGCTTGGTTAAGAGGAGAACCAAGTCGATGGGCAACATTCGTGAGCAATAGGGTGTCCGAGATACTGACTGTATTAGATCGTGATCAATGGAACCATGTAAAAACGGATCAGAATCCAGCAGACTGTGCCTCGAGAGGTATGTCTATCGCTGAGCTTACTGTTCATAATTTGTGGTGGAATGGTCCAGCTTTTTTACGTTATCAAAATGAGTACAAGGTTGACCATGGTTATGAGACAAACGAAGAAGAGAGACCCAAGAAAACTTTAGCTGCTGTAGTTCAAATTAAAGAAGAATTTATATGGGAAAGATTTTCTAGTCTATCTAAGTTATTAAGAGTTTTGTCATATTGTAGAAAATTTTTAAAACTTAAAATACCAAAAGGAGAAAGAATTATAAATAAAATAGTATCAACGGAGGAGAGTAAAACAGTTTTACAAATTTGTATAAAAAAGACACAAGAGTTGTACTTTCAAGAGGAATTAAAGCAGCTAAAGTCTTATGGAGAGGTACTCAAAAGAAGCGTTCTTCATACTCTTAGTCCATTTCTGGATGGAAATGATACTTTAAGAGTAGGTGGCCGAATAAATCAAGGCCAAGAAGATTTTGCGAAGAAGCATCCAGTGATTTTACCTAGTGATAGTCATATCACTAAGCTAATAATCCTTGACGCCCATATCAAAACTCTTCATGGCGGACCTCAACTTATGTTGAACTTCTTGAGAGCGAGGTTTTGGATTATTCGTGCCAGAGAACGTGTTAAGAAGTGTTATAGAGAGTGCACTACCTGCACAAGGTATGCTCGTCAAAATAACCAACAGCTTATGGGCCAGCTTCCTGAATGTAGACTGGTTCCCGACAAACCCTTACGAAAAACAGGTGTAGATTTTACCGGTCACGTCAATCTGCGATTTTCCCCTGGCCGAGGTGCAAAATCATATAAAGGGTACATCTGTGTGTATATTTGCATGGTTACGCGAGCCATACACCTAGAAGCTGTGTCCGATTTAACCGCGACTGGATTTATTGCTGCGTTCCGGAGATTCGTAGCCCGAAGAGGTTATTGTGAGCATCTATATTCTGACAACGGTACAAACTTCGTAGGGGCTGAGAAGGAATTGAGAGAGATGTTAACCCGTGCTAAGTCGCAGCTGTCCAACGAAATTGTCCAATTGCTAGCAAATGAAGGTACGTCGTGGCACTTCATACCACCCAATGCCCCGAACTTTGGAGGTTTATGGGAAGCAGGTGTTCGTTCAACTAAAACACACCTGAAACGAGTGGTTGGAGACGCCACACTTACTTTCGAAGAGCTCTCAACCGTACTAGCTCAGATAGAAGCTTGTCTAAATTCTCGTCCTATATCAATTTTAAGTGACAATCCAGACGACCCACTGCCGCTCACGCCAGGTCATTTTTTAGTAGGTGAGCCGTTAGTTACTGTTCCAGACGAGAACTATTCTGAGATGTCAATTTCGAGTCTTCATCGATGGAAACTTACTCAGAAAATGCTTAATGATTTTTGGCGTAGGTGGTCAGATGAATATATAGTGAACTTAAATCAAAGGTTTAAATGGACAACCAAAAGATTAGAGCCTGAAATTAATGATGTAGTTATTGTTAGGGATCACAACATTCCTCCCGCAAAGTGGTTATTAGCTAGGGTTATAGAAAAGCATCCAGGAAAAGATGGTATAACTAGGGTGGTTACCATTAAAACAAAAAATGGTATTGTTAAGAGGCCATGTAGTAAACTATGTGTACTACCTAAACCATAAAATTAATTTGTCTGCTAAAATGTATTAAAACTTAAATTTGTTCTAATCAAACAGGTATATAACTCTGTTTTTTGTTGATTGTGATGTTCTCTTTGTTTAAAATGTGTTATTCTTTATTTAAGGAGGCTACAAATTGTACAGCTTTTGCCAGTTTCAATGTGTTAATTATTAATAGGTATTGCTAATTATACTTAAATGTTATTTGAACTGCATCCATGCACTATCTTATTCCTTAAAATGAGCATTCACGGTGGGCGGAGATGTTGTTTTGAAAAAGTCTATATTTTGTTTGTGTCGAGAAGCTTATGTTGTTTTTTATCCTTATCATTGTAGAAAAAAGAACGAAGTTCTTTGGTGGGCGGGATGTTTAATACATATAGGTATTATGGTTATAAAAAATATAAGTTAATTTTAGTATCGAGTTTTCACTGGCTGGCGATAGCTTTTTAATTTGTTGTATTGACACTTAGTTTGAGAAAAGTAATAAAATGAGTTTGACAACACCAAAATACATTGTGGAATTTATTTCTTGCTAAAAGTAAAAGAGTTAACAGTACGTGCAATTTACACTAAAGAACTAGATACACAATCCCATGCAAAATTTCTCTTAAAACCTAATTGTGTTTAGGTAATTCTAGTTTAAAAAAGTATACAATAATGTAAATTCAACCTTAAATGTATGTACGTTTTAAAGTTGTTTTGACAAAGCTATGTATAAAAAGCAAAAAACGTTGATTTTTTTACACTATGTCCAAGAATGAATATTTCGATAAATTAGCGGGGGGGATTGTGCGCGAGCAAAAGCGACATAGGTCCTACCTCGTCAAGGGCCAGCGGCCGACTGAATCACTATCGCCGTTGCACCTAAGCCGCTAGCGAATAAGGTTGAATATCGAATATCCGATCGATCTTATTCTTGCACAGAACTAAAGGACGTAAGTCTAATATCTAATTTAATTTATTATGACAATAATAATTGGTCAAGGTCAATGATATTCAAACACGACATAATGAACTATATTTTCCTTCTGTGAGTATTTTTTTTGCATATGTAAATGAAGTAATTTACAAGTAAAATGAATAAATCTCTAAAAAAGGCATATTTAAAAAAAAATAAAACCCTTCAGAAAATTTCATTCAATTGTGTTTCTGTTTGTAACGTCCGTTAGAAAAAGGTTTGAAAAATCATATGTTTAAATTATCACATTGATTTGATATCTGGTGTACATAGAATATTTAGGCAAATAAGCGTTAAATTTGGGGAGCCTCCTCTTAATAATGTAGCCGCGAGACGAGTAACGCTAACTGAAAATGTTCCAAAGAGTTGTTTATTTTAAAGTAAAGTACAAACTAATTTTAATATTTAAAAATATACAATTAGTGATTTTTGTTAAGGATCACTTTTATAAACTATGGAATTTAGTGTGGTAAATGTTATAAAGCTACTGTTTGTTTTTATGGTGTTTGTAGAGACTGGTAAGTCGATTTTTATTTAGTTATGTTACTTAAAATTAGGTATTTCTTGACTTTATTACATGTATAGATTAGTGATTTACTCACTACGCTCGGGTGCTTCCCTAGGTGCCTTTTGTATTTATATAATCTATACTAATATTATAAAGCTGAAGGGTTTGTTTGATTGTTTGATTGTTTGTTTGTTTGTTTGTTTGTTTGATTGAACGCGCTAATCTCAGGAACTACTGGATGGAATTGAAAAATTCTTTTTGTGTTGGATAGTCCATTTATCGAGGAAGGCTTTAGGCTTTATATCATCCCGAAAAAATGTACGGTTCCCGTGGGATAGAGTTATTTTTGTCTAGAGACGAACCCGAAGCGAAGCGAGGGTGAGTCTCTAGTACTTAAATAAAACACAACATATTATGATAGGTAGAGATCCATTACTAATAATAAAAAGACAATAAAGTAATTAATTCCTTTTAAAAGTCAAATTATCATAAAGTGCATGATAATCACGGGGTATTACACTTTTTAACTATTGAAGGTGTTCATATTTTGTCTCTTGCATTGGTAATCTGGATGAATAAAGTAGAGAAATGCTGGATAAGGGTGGTGAAATGGTTTTAAGCCTGCGAAGTAATGGACTAAAATCAGCTTGAAAATTATTCTTGTATGCAATTGTTCCCTTCGGGTTTTACTTCAACACGCTTAGATCAAAATCCCTCGTCCAGGTCTTATTAAGTCGTATATTTGGTACTTTTTAGCGCTATATTCTTTAATGAATGTATGGTCTGGCTGTATGGCTGCGTATGGAAATCTTCTCCTCCTAGCTGCTTTAGTTAGAGATTCATAATGAGACAGCAAAAAAACTCTACATTTTTTAATTTCCTCTCAATGACCTCAATGTAAAGCAGTTAGGTAACTTTTAACAGAATTTCGTGTAGTTTCAGTATCATGCGAAATATATTGAATGTTCGGTATTACGTCGTTCTTGATTTCTATCACCCAACCAGTAACGGACTGTCTATTCTTTGATGCCTAGCGTAGAAAGATATGTCTTAAGAAAAACCCTCTTTTATGTCATTTATTTTTAGGTACTACAGTTTACTACAGAAGCGTCGTACAGAAGATGCGAGAGTAGCGTACAGAAGATATTTTCAGTTGTTTTCCTGTTAGTTGATTTTTTCTCTACAATAGAAGATACATCTTCTTCTCTTTCTATGACATAGACCAAAATGTTTCAAACATAAAAAGATAAAAGATATAATAAAGAATCAGTACTTTATACTTACATTATGAATAGTCAACTAAATATATTTAAAAAAAAAAACAATTTTTAGTCGGTGCGCCCCCACTAATCCAGTCGCACTTCTAAGCAAATGAGCAGATACGCGGTAATTCATATTGTAACTTGTTAGACGGTAGTTCCGCAGTATCGCTATTTTAAAATAACTAATCATCCAATTGATCTATTCAAAAAATTGTCAAATGCGTCGATGCCAATCACAATCAGCTACCTACAGCCGCGAAATCTCAAATTTGATTTTTTTGTAGATGCGCGGTATTTAACAATGCTAGTTACGCGGAATTGGACTATCAACGACGATATACTTAGTCATTGTGCTACATTTCATCCATCCTCGATCCATCCTCGAGCCGTTTCAGCGAAGAAGTAACAAACAATACATAAAAACTTTCGTATTTTAAAGTAATCTGATAATATGTGTGTATGTACAGTACGAAATACGCGTAAACAGTTGTGTCATTGGCCTAAGTCCGAGAGCTAAATAGATAAATGGCGCTTAAATGATAACAGATGTTACTTATACACTTTGCCGGATGACCTTTGACATTTAATAATAAAAATAAATATACTTATCAATCTTGTGGCCATTTCTTTGACTTATTAAATATTGGTGTTAATTGTGCAGTGAAGGTTTGTGGTCTTAGGTTCGAATCTTGGATACGTAATTGTTAGTTCTCAGGTGTCCGTCATCGATCAAAAAAGTACTAGATACACAATCCCATGCAAAAGTTCTCTTAAAACTGTCGCCAATTGTGTTTAGGTAATTATTCTAGTTGAAATAAATACACAACAATGTAAATTGAACCTTAACTACAATGCTTAAAGATGTTTTCACAAAAAAAAAATAAAAAAAAAATTGCGCTCAAATATTTAAATGAGCGCTCATTCGGTGAGGATCTTTTTTGTCGCTGATTATGTACTTTTTTGATCGATAGTGTCCATATAAAGATCTTGGTAAAGAGTGAGAATTTGTTGACTGCTCTATATCGGACTACTATTAACTAAACTAAGTATATAAATGCGAAAATTTGGGTAACGGCTGGACCGATTTTGGTTAAATTTAGTGCAGAGATAAGTTATAACCTGGAGTAACATATAGATTACTGTTAGGCATATTGGGACGCACCCGAGCGAAGCAATGGTAAGTCGCTAATATATGTATAATTTTAATTAAAAAATTAAAGATTCTGTAAGTTATCGGTACTCTTTATGAAACTCAATTTATTGTTTTAAATAATTAGGATAGGTGAGATACTAAAAATAGCGCGTATTAGGCATATTACAATCATATATTTATAAAGCATAATTTAAGGAAAGAATATATTATTATAAATCATTTGTCAGACAATAACAATGGTTACCATGGCAACAAACGTACGTACATTTTTTCGTAACGCATTCACCAGTTTACCTCCCAGTCAAGCGTGCGTAAAGAATTACTTCAATAATCACTAATTAACTGAAAAAGTACACTAATTTCAACGTTATTTTAGAAATAACACTCATGTCTCATACTCAATAGTAATTTTTATAATGAACCACAGCAAAGAATATTTTTAAATTTCACCGTAACGGCAACAGAAGTACATATGTATAATATCTACAAAGTTCAAGACGTTAGGTCGAGTAAGCGACAGTCAAGTGATAGCGACCGAGCCCATTGTTCCATTTAAACTAGTTTATTATAATAAAAAATGTTTTTTTATTGAAAACAATTATTTCGAAATTATCTAAGTTTGAGTTACAGTTTTGCATGCAGTTTATTCAACGATTTTTGATTTTAGTGTTAAAAACTGTACATAGGGTAAGTTTTGTTACTTAGTTTTGTTATTTTTTTGTTACTTTGTAACAATGATATACAAAGAACTCAAGATACACAATTAGCATCTCAAAAGTGTCCTCAAAAAGAAGCGCATAATTCGAAATTATGCGCTTTTTTCAAATCTCTTTTGTTCATTGCTTTTCGAATGACAAAATTAAAGCGCACGTTGTTTCGTTTAAAAAAGTACCTTATGCGGTGTGCATAAGTTCGAATTTATGTTTAGACAATTAGAACTTTTGATTTTTGAATTTCATTCTTTGGTGTGACTTAACGTCACATTTCGACGGCACTTTTTGAAGAGATATTTGTTAAGAAATGTGTATATATGTTTATATATATCAATGCTTTCTACACATCAATGTGTTTACAGATTGCACATCAATAATATAAATAAAAAAAAACATGTTTATTTCTATTGCTAAAAAGGTTTTAATATAACTTTTAAAGTTGTTCTAGAAAATAGTCTGTACATAAAAATAAACTTGTTCTTTATTACAAAATATAGTATGTACAGTGTAATTTTAAATAAGGAAATATTAATACTTGTTATTTAAAGTTTTTTACGTTATATTACATTTTAGAATTACATACAGCCTTGTACAATAAGCTATAAGTCTAACTTTGAATTCACTTCATTGATTAAAATTAGATTAATCATATATATAAAATTATATTTTTAATGGTTATTTGTTCGTTTGTTACTTTTTAACAATGTAACGACGAAAGAAATAAAGATAGCGTGTATAACTACCGAATTAACATATAAAGTACATTTTATCGACATGCTTATCGCGCAAGCGGACCATTGTTACTTGTCAAATGCTTTCGAATTTCAAATTGTCAAACACTTCACATACATACATACATCCATACCACAGGTCATATAATACTTTACTAGTCCATACTAATATTATAAATCTGAAAGTGTGTTTGTTTCTTTGTCCTTCTTTTACGACAAAACAGAGTGACGAATTGGCGTTATTTTATCTGTGGAGATAAAGAGTAAAGAGTGGCATAGACTACTTTTTGCCGCAAGAGATTATTTCACTCTCACGAAAATACACGTTATAACACAACTCAAAAAAAATATTTATGATCAGAATTACTTGAAACTTGGTATTAATGCTCTTCAATACATTTAAATAAATACGTGTTTTAGTATTTTCCAAAATTCATTCCATAAGAACCCTACATAGGGATGATAGTTTGTATGAAACCGACCTTTTTAACATATAGGATACATCTCTGAGAAATCTATAGTAAACGTTAAAACGTACCTAAAGACGAACCCGAGCGGAGCAAGGGTGAGTTGCTAGTATATGTATATAAATTGGCAAGGACTAAACAGTTCAGTACCTTCTTCTCCTCTGTTTGTCAACTGTTTGTATTTAGTAACTATAGAAGAGCTTTAGTGTTATCATTAAAAAACGATTATGGCCGAATTTCAACTGGACGAACTCTAGCTGGAATAAAATGAACTCCGGTCATTGCCTCGCATTTACATGTACGATCGTTAAAGCGATTGTAACTTTGTTTTGCATATTGATAGGAACGGGATTTGTCCATTTTTTACTATTTGCATTATGTTTTCTAATTTAATTCTTCTAATCTATACTAATATTATAAAGAGGAAGGATTTGATTGTTTGTTTGTTTGCACCGAATAGGCTCCGAAACTACTGAACCGATTAAGATGAAATTTGGTAAGAAGATAGTTTGAGACCCTGGGAAGGATATAGGATAGTTTTTATCCCGGAAATCATCCCTTAAGGGAATGAAAATGGGGATGAAAGTTTTTATGGGGAATCACCAGTACTTCTGAGTACTACTACTAAGGAATAATATAGACAGTGTCATAGAACTAAACATGAAGCCAAACAATAATGTTTTAAAATAGTATACAAATGACGATTTGTATATCGAGTGATAAGTGAATAGGTAAATGTTAATAATTAAACATAGATAAGGGATTTTATTATAATAAAGTAAAAAAACATAATCCAATATTATGTTATCTTTCTTTTAAGTAGAAGAGAATGCCTAAATAATACAAAAAGAATATAGTATTATTTTTATTACACTTTATAAACTATATTCTTCTCGAAAATTATTAATTAACTAATGTTTATACTAAATAAGTAAACTATCTGTATGGCAAATGGACAAAATCGCGAATAGTAGCATAAACAGCAAATCTAGCCGTTCTCAAACATAAAAATCTATACTTACCAATATTATAAAGAGGTAAAGTTTGTGAGTTTGTGAGGTTGTAGGGGGTGATCTAATTCTGAATGTACTGAACTGATTTAGATGAAATTTGGTATGAAGATAGTTTGAGATCGTGGAAACTCTATAGGATAGTTTTTATTCCGGAAACCATTCCTTGAGGAAGTGAAAATGGGGATGAAAGTTTGTATGGGGAAGCAACTTAGGGACGAACCCGAGCGAAGCGAGGGTGAGCCGCTAGTGTGTTGATAAAAACTTTGTTATATAATGATGATAGTGATTGGGAAAACACTAGTATATGTATGTTTTCTACAGCATAAAAAATACAAATACTTTTAACGTCGCATCGAACCCGCGACCTCTGAAGTAATTCCTATTGCTAGTAAAAAGGCAGACTTATCTACATTTAAGTTCAAATGGCAACTTCAATTAATTAACCTAATTAGACCTACAATTAGATCTGCGATAATTCCAAATACTGGCTAGATACAGCGTGGCTTGATATAATATTTACTAGCGATTTACCCTAGCTTCGCTTCTGTCCTTAGGTACCTAACTGTAGCTTATGTGTTACTCCAGGTCATAATCTATCCGTATTCTATATTTCATCCAAAGTCATCCAGCCGTTTTCACGTCACGCCACACATATTATGCACTTTCGCGTTTATGATAATTACTTTAATTAGCTAATTTTAACTAAGGAAAATATTTACAACTAGCGACTCACCCTCGCTTCGCTCGGGTTCGTCTCTAGATATATTGTATATAGTTTAAATAGAAGAAATATAGAAAAAATATAATGTATGTATACAACTTCCCTATTTGAATCGGATATTATTCAATTTTTCATTGGTTTTAATTTTTTTCGTGAGACCCTGTTTTTTTTTAAATAAAAGTAGCCTAAGTTACTCCTTATTACATCAGCTATCTGCCAGTGAAAGTCCCGTCAAAATCGGTCCAGCCATTTCAGAGATTAGCCGAAACAAACAGACAGACAGACAAACAAAAATTGTAAAAAAATGTTGTTTTGGTATACATATGTACCGTGTATACATCCATATGCATTTAGTAAAAAGCGGTTATTTTAATATTACAAACAAACACTTCAATTTTATTTATCTGTATAGATTTATGTAAGTTAGTTTCTATATACATCGCTGAAGACCGCGACTGCACCCTTGAAGAGCGTGTTTTTGAAGTGAAACTTCTTTACGCACATTAGAGTAAAATTTCAAGATCGCGTTACGAAAAACCGTCATTGTTGCCATAGTAACCGCTTGCGTTAGGTTGCCATAGTAATCGTTGTTATTGTCCCCGCTTCGCTCCGGTTCGTGACTTAGAGTATATGCGATAAATGTAAGAATCCAGCTAAATAGAAAGAGATGAAATATTATTCTGTCCTCTTTGTGTGATATTCGTTTGAACCATATTTTTATCTGAGTGTAATAATCAAAGTTTTTATTAATTTATTAATCTTACAGATTCCACACATAAATAATCAATTAAAATTGCAGTTCTAACACATTTCCATAGAAACTATGATTTTTTCATTCTGGGATATTTCTATTCATAAAAAAACCAAAACCGTATTTTTAGAAATTACCTCGTATGTACTCGTACCTACAAACATTAGGTACCTCTCTAACTTTCTAGTATTAGTTTTATAGTATACTAGAATTACCCGCGGCTTTGCTCGCATACAAATTTCCGATCGATACTAAGCTTTACAGGATCATCCGCTAGGTTTATCTGAAGATTGCCTGAAAATTTCATCAAAATTGCAACAGCCGTTTTGGAGTCCATACGAAACATACATACACATCGATTTATATATATATATATATATATATATATATATATATATATAAAGTAATATAAAGCGTTTTATGTACTATCAAAGTAACGTGAAGCATGCACGTGCATGAGAGACCGGTGATTGGCGTAAAATGTAAATCGTAACTAAAGTCTCGTAATGAAGGAACGGTTGTCAATATTAAATTTGATTGTCGTTACGTCAGAGACTTGACAGAGTAACTAGAACAGGGTCATCATCTATACGTATAATAAAATTGTAACTGAGCCGAATCTGTACATTAAATATTTTTAGGAAAATCTTATTGAAATAGTCATTATTATCTATAGACTAGCGCCTCACCCTCGCTCTGCTCGAGTTAGTCCCTAGTTACGTTTTACAGTTTAGTATAAATTTGTCAGATATGACATATTTTCCCGCAGTAAAAAGTATCCTATATGTTGTCTCGGATAACCAACTATCATCATACGAAATTTCATCAAAATCCCTCCAGTGCTTTTTCCGTGATGCGATCACAGACAGACAAACATACAGACAGACAAAGATTCTAAAAACTATAGATTCGGCCTCTGTATCGATAATAATGACTATTTCAATAAAATTTTCCAAAAAATATTTAATTTACAGGTTCGACTCAGTTAGAATTTTGTTATATGTTATACTAGCAGAACCCAGAACCCGCGGCTTCGCTAGCGATCAAAGTACAAAAATACGAAGTTTCATGCAAATATGTCCAAGGAATAAAAAGTTTCATACAAACTTTCATCCCCTATTTCACCCCCTTGGGGGTTGAATTTTGAAGAATCCTTCCTTAATGGATGCCTCCATCATATGAGGAATGCGTGTGCGAAATTCCAATTTTTTAGCCTTAAGGGTTTGGTCTGTGCGTTGATACATCAGTCAATCACTTTTGCCTTTTATATATATATATATATATATATATATATATATATATATATATATATATAGATAAAATAGCTGTGAATAGTTTAGAATAACAGTTACCCGTCGGCCATCAATATATCACAATTGAATAACTTAAACGCACGTCGACATAGAAATTGTTGCGTGACAGTTCTTCACTGAATGCAAAGAGAAAGCTATTAGCTATTTGCACTTAAGTGCTATTTGCTGTGAAGCGAATTTCATATTTTTGACCGACTGAAAAATGAAGGTAACTCAAGATTACAACGACTTTAACGATGGGTTTTAACTTTTTATGGAGATAGAGTAGAAATGTCTCAATTTAGAAGAAGACGTGCCTAGGTACGTTTTGATTTTTTTGAGCGAAACCTTAATTGTTTTTCTAAAACAAAAGTGGCCTAAGTTACTCCTTATAATATCACCTATCTGCCAGTGAAAGTCCCGTTAAAATTGGTCCAGGCGTTTCGGAGATTAGCCGAAACAAACAAAGAGACAGATAGACAAAAAATTTTAAAATTGTGTTTTTTTCTTATAAGTACCGTATAATTATAATTTAATATGCATTTAGTAAATAGCTGTTATTTTGACATTACAAAGAGACACTTCAATTTTATTTATCTGTATAGATTACCTGGGTGATCGAACTTCGCTCGGTGTTTTGTAAAATCGAATTTTATCAGATAAACTTCAAAAAGTATTTAACCTTAGCTAAATACAAAATTTGATCCAAATTGTTAGAGTCGTTTCCGAGATACACGGAATTTTGTATGCATACATAAAATGTATATACATTTTTAAAGGTGAAACAACTTTTTTTTAGTTAACACTTTCTTAGATTTACGCGAATATTTGACATTTTAAATAAGTCTAAAACCTTAGTCTCTCCTGTGACCATGATTGCTGTAAAGCATTCGAAACGTCGGGAACCAAAAATCAAAATAAATCCGCGAAATAATCCGAAAAGATAGTTTTTTTTAGTTGTATTGTACTAGTAGTTAAAATTTAGATGGTCCATCATTACCAACATTAAGCGTAGAAAGCATTATAGAGAATTATATTCCATATACACCTAATTGTCGTTGGAAGAGGGAGGGGTTTATGAGACCTTAAGTCACTTTTAACCGACTCCAAAAAAAATATTACAAGTAAACTGTACAACGATTTTAATCATATTTTTTATGGTATAAAAACCTCGCAATACAAGTTACAACACTCTAATTGGTTCATATCTACTAGTTTCACCAGGGTTATTATTTCAAAACCATTTTTTTTTATATACTAACAACTAGCGACTCACCCTCGCTCCGCTCGGGTTCGTCCCGACTTACATTTTAAAGTTTAGTATAGATTTCTCAGAGATGAGAAATTTTCCCGCAGTAAAAAGTATCCAATATGTTGGACCCGGATAACCAGCTATTATCATACCAAATTTCATCAAAATCCCACCAGTGGTTTTTCCGTGATGCGTTAACAGACAGACAGACAAACAGACAGAAAAAAATTCTAAAAACTATGGATTCGGTCTCTATATCGATAATAATGTCTATTTCAATAAGATTTTCCAAAAAGTAATTAATGTACAGATTCGGCTTAGTTACAATTTTATTATATGTATAGATTTTATCTTAAAACTTCTACAAATATAAAATCCTATAGCTAATACCATAGGCCTCATACAGAAATAGAATTCGCAAAACTCAAAAGTTGCTAGTCACATGCGTAGTGTGCCACGACTAATTATTATAAGTCACAACTATATTTTTACATGCATAGATATTAGGTACTTGTAATATGAGATTTAAGCCAGCGCTACTCAAATTTTTAAACGTATTGACCTAAAATTTTCCCAGATGAATTTTATGACTTTTGCCCTTATTTAGAATTAAAATCTCCCTGGATCCATAGTGGTCCATAAGTTCTTGTAATAGCCCACCCGGGTTTACTCTTTATAATGCTTTCACTTCCTTGTTTATCTGATTAATACTGTATGTCTCTCTTTGTTTTTGTTAAAAAAATGAGAAAATGAAAATGAATTGAAAACGTTCTTTTTTTTCTCTAAATTATACCGGATAAATGGCCGGAAAAGTAAATAATCGTGAGAATCGAGCAGTGAAGTTACAATAATAATTGCAAAAGTGTGTGTTTGTTTGTTACTCCTTCCTGCTGAAACGGCTGGACCGATTTAGATGATATTTAGTGCACAGATAGACCATAACCTGGAATTAAACATAAGCTGTTATGTGTAAAATAGACCTTACACTTAGGAAGGCAATTGAGCGAAGCGAGGGTAAGTCGCCAGTAATATTACTCACTAACTTACACATTAATCGATTTTAAAAAGAAGGTACTCAACTCGTATAATATGTGTTTTTTGTGGATATGTTATACGATATCTTCGTCAATTGTAAATCGATTATCATGATTTATTTTAATATAATAATTGAAAAAAAAACGTTCATATAGTAGTAATAATTATTTTTAACTTGATTTTGAAGTTATTGGAAACCTTTTTGGTGTTTGCGTACCCAACTTTGAGAAACTCTTGATTACACAATAGCTTATGACTTACGACATGTTCATGTGAAGGTCCACACGTATACATCTATCGTGTTTGGATTTTAATTAGTACCTAACAAAGCAAACTGTTATAAAAAATAACATATTAGTAACTAGCGACTTATCCTCACTTCGCTTGAATATATCCCTAGATGTCTTATATAATATATATTATCCCATCCCATTATTATTACAATTACAAAAATTTTGATGGATGGATGTTTGTTACTCAATCAAGCCAGAACGGCTGAACGGATCTGGATGAAATTTGGCACAGAGATAGATTATAGTCTGGAATAGCACATAGATTACTTTTCATCCCGGAAAAATTTACGGTTCCCGTGGAATAGATTTGTTTTTGTTTTCTACTAGGGACAAACCTGAGCGAAGCGAGGGTGGGCTGCTAGTAATATTATATGGATAATCATCTTTTGGCAAATCCGTACAGCTATTTTGGCGTGAAGGAGAAATAAACATACACACATATAAACAAACTTTCAAATAATATTAGGATGATTTATATCTTACACAGTAGGTACTGAAATATGTCATTTTTTTATTATTTACAAGCGACTTACCCTAGCTTCGGTCGGGTGCGTCCCTAGGTACGTTTTTATTTTTTGAGCGGAACCCTAATTCTTTTACTAAAATAAAAGTAGCCTAAGTTACTCCTTATAATATCAGCTATTTACCAGTGAAAGTCCCGTTAAAATTAGTCCAGCCGTTTCGGAGATTAGCCGGAACAAACAGACAGACAGACAAAAATTTTAATAATTGTGTTTTTCTTATAAGTGCCGTATATAGTTCCATATGCATTTAGTATAAAGCTGTTATTTTGACATTACAAACAGGCACTTCAATTTTATTTATCTGAATAGATATTTCAAACAAAAACCAATAAATCTCTAGTTTTCATTGTCCACGATACAATTGTGTATATATCTGTGAAACTATGTGAACGTCAAAAAATAATAGACATGTACATACATATAGACGTGTAATATTTAGATTTCATCAGTTTTCAATCTATTTTGAAGGTGTTCAGTCATTTACTCAAGTTATTATAACCAAGAATCAAACCTGTGATTACCGACTTCAATACAAGACTTACGATGTCTGTATATCTCTATAATCTGGTCATGATCTATCTGTATACTAAATTTCATCCAAATCCGTCCAGCCGTTTCACATTGGAGGAGTTACAAACAAACATACACACACTCATACAAACATTCAAATTAATAAAATAGTAGTTGATTCTTTGTTATTGTAAAAAAAATCAAACCCGAAAGTATTCAATTCTTATTTATGTATTTGGCCATTTTTAAAGTCCCACTGCTGGGCACGGGCCTCCCTTCAATACGAGGGGGATCAGGCCCATAGTCCACCTCGCTGGCCAAATGCGGGCGGACTGAGCATGTCTTTCGAAAACTTAAGTTCTCTCAGACATGCAGATTTCCACACGATGTTTTCCTTCATCGTACTTTTATTGATTAGGTGAATGATTATTTAATAATTTATTATTTTGTCCACAGAACAAAATGAGGGCACTGCTGGTTTTAGCTTTAATTACTTTCATATGCGGTGCATTGGCCAAGAATAAAAAAGATGACAAAGTGAGTAAAACGTACAAACTTATTTTTTTAACATTAACACACAGCACCATCTAGTTCCATGGTAAGCTACGAGGCTTGTGTTATAGATACCAGATAGTTGATACACTACACATATGTAGCTTTAAATACATACATATTATAAATATAAACACCCATGACTGGAGTACAAACATCCGCGCTCACACAAATGAATGCGCTCAGCAGGACTCGAACCCGCAACCGCTGTCACAGCAAGTAGGGTCACTACAAATTGAGCCAAACGTGTCGTCTAAAACAAAATACAAAACTTTTTGTTCATAAAACATTAAAAAAAGATACCTTATATTGTTGGAACAGATAAAAAAAATTCAATTTTTTTTTTTTCAGGTAAAAATAGCCGTGTACTACGAATCCCTATGTCCTGACAGTAAAAAGTTCATAACTGAACAATTAGCTCCCATATGGCGAGACTTCCGCGGGCTGGTCAAAGTGAAGCTTGTGCCTTATGGGAAGAGCACGGTGAGTAAAAACGAACAGGTATTACACCGACTTCAAAGCTGAGAAGTAATTGTTCCACCATAACGGGTGGCAGTGGTAGCCCAGTGGTAACGCGCTCGCTTGGGAAACCGAGTGAAGCGAGTTCAAATCCCGGGTCTCGCACCTCTGATATTTTCATGTGCGATTCATTTCTAACATGATTACAGCTTGCCATACTGTGAAGGAAAACATCGTGAGGAAACCTGCATGTCTGAGAGAACCTAGCAAGTTTCCGAAAGACATGTGGAGTCCGCTAACCCGCACTTGGCCAGCATGGTGGACTATGGATTGATCCCCTTAGTATTAAAGGGAGGCCCGTGCCCAGCACTGGGACGTTAGAAAGGGCTGAATACAAGGGGTGGATTTTAATACAATATCTATAGATAGACAAACAGACAGACAGACACAGACAATTTCTAAGTTTTTAATACTATATCTAAGAAAGACAGACTCAGACAAACGTTTTATTACGCTCCGCACAAGAAATGGCAACCTTGTTTGAATTGTTACGAATATTTAAAAAACTTTTTTTAAAAACAAAGCTAATAGATGACTAATAAGTAATAAGATATTTTCGAAGTCGATGCCAGCCGATGCAAATTAAAGCACACCGACTTCGAAAATATATGATTAGGTATCTATAATTATCAGAGATCATAATATATACTATCTATAATAAATGAAAACTACCAATCCGTTATTTTTTATTTCGGTATTATTATTTTTTTTTGATGTCGGTTCTTATTGTTTTTCTTTTTTTAAGTTTTTATTTTTCCATTTCTAGTGTAGACATAGTAACAAGAAAGGAGTATTTTAAAAATCCAGTAGGTGAAAAATCAATCATCCCCCCTTTCTACGTTTAGGGGTGGATTTTTTTAAATTTAAATGGGGCCAACTTTTATGTATATAATATTAAACACCGTAATAAGTTATACGTGATCAAATATAAAAAAAAAACGATCGATCGAAATCAAATTGAGAATCTCCTCCTTTTTTCGTCGGTTAAAAAATAGCCAAATCGATAAGGCCATTATCAATTATCAAAAAGATTTCATTTTTATTTTAAATATAAACACATGTATGTATGTATTGTTTTATTTAACTAAGAATCATTGCTATAAACTCGCAGTTATTTTAATAATTTGTTGCAGCACTTACATGTGCTCAGCATTAATCATCAATACTTTGTTCCTATCATAAATAATTCAATAAATGTTTTACTCATATATGTACATATGATAGACTAGTGATCAGACCTGGTTTCTCTCATTTTTTAATAATTTCATTATCTATGTAACATTATGTGTTTACTTCTATACATCTATAAGTATGTTTTATTCTATGATAATACTAGCAGAAACCGCGGCTTTGCCCGCGTTCAATCTACAAAAAAAACTCTTTGGCTTTATGTTTTACAGCGACTCACCCTCGCTTCTCACTTGCATTTATATAATATTGTTCATACAAAAATACTAAAATCGCAATTAAAAAATGGGGGGTGGGGTTAGGAAGGTGAAAAATACTTTACGATCTATTTTCATACCTATCAAATATACGAAAAAAAAATCATGAAAATCGGTCGAGCCGTTTCGGAGGAGTGCGACCATAAACACTGTGACACGTAATTTTATATATTAGATAAGGGGGACTGACATATTATAATTCTTCTATATTTTGAATTTGAATTTAAATTATTGAAGTCTACACGGTCTCGGTAATGTATTGGCTAGCATGTACGGCCGCAAATCCAGAGGGCCTGGGTTCAAATCCCGGGTCGGGCCAAGTTTAGTTATTGAATTTTTCTGGTTTTCCACCCCCGTGTCTCGGAGAACACCTAAAGCCGTCAGTCCTGCGCCTTAACTCTCACCGGTCGTGTCGAGCAATCGTCCCACCGGAGTATGAGTGTGACAGAAACAGAGAGTGCTTCTGTCTTCCTCTATCCCTACATCCATCTACATATATTTCCATCAGTTTTCAATATTTTCGTCACATACGTTTCCCTCACATATCCATGTGCAAACAAACATACTACATTTTTATTTATATGTATAGATAATCGTCCTTCCATTTAAATCATATTGTTACTGCGCACTAATTCTTTAACTAATGAATATATAATACGCTATATGACCTTATGTTATTTCATCATTTTCTATTATAACGTATAATGATGCCTATTGAAACATTATATTTATTTACTGGTATGTCTGTCTACACTCTAATGGGTAGCAAGTACGGCTGCAGATCGAGAAGTCATGGGTTTGAGTCCCTGGTTGGACAACATAATAGTTATTAGGGTGTTTTCCTTTAAGAAAACCTAGTACTCGGAGTATGCCTCAGTAACAACCTTAAATTAGTTATAGTTGGATGCGGTAGGTGGTGCTGTTTTTAAGATTCCGATTTCTTTTTAATTATCGTTTTTTTTTTAAATTATTTATGACTAGACGTCTGCTTTCCGGGTCCGCTTGTATTTCTATATTATTTAGAAACATAGATTCCTAATATTAGTCTATATTTTACTCTAAGACCTAGGTCATATTCTATCTATAGGTATACTAAATTTTATCAAAATCCGACGTTTCAGAGTAAATGAGTAACCAACATACACACAAACTAACTTTTTATATTATATTTGAAGTTATTTTTTTTATTCTAGCACGATCAATTAGACGGCAAATGGGTATTTAACTGCCATCACGGTGCGGAAGAATGCTTTGGAAATAAGGTATGTAACCATTTCACAAATCAAACCCACGCTTCACCTCTGATATTTTCATGTACCTATTACCTCTATATAATAATAATAATAATTGACTGCCTCAGTGGTGTAGTGGCTAGCATGTACGGCTGCACACCCGGAGGTCCTGGGTTCGAGTCCCGGGTCGGGCCAAGTTTAGTTACTGAGTCTTTCTGTCTAGTAAGCCTTAGTAGCAGCCCGGAGTTGGGAAGTTGGCGGTGATTCACCCCCGTGCCTCGGAGAGCACGTAAAGCCGTCGGTCCTGCGCCTTAACTCTCACCGGTCTTGTCGAATAGTCGTCCCACCGGAGTATGAGAGTGACAGGAATAGAGAGTGCTCTTGTGTCTGCGCGTACACTTGTGCACTATAATATCTCCTGCGCAGTTGGTAAGTCTCAATGAGATTGGCCGCTGTGGCCGGAATCGGTCAGGAGGACATCACCTCTATATATGATCTGTGCTATTACCAACATGATTACCACTTGTCTTACCGCGGTGAAGAAAAACTGAGGCGACGAGATGTACCCAACAGAGGCGACTATCCGGGTTTCACCCTAGATGAGATATTTTACCGTAATAAAAAGTATCCTATATGTTGACCCGGATAACCAGCTCTCATCATACCAAATTTCAACAAAAATCTGTCCAGTTTTCCTGATGCGTGCCCAGACAGACAGACAGATAAAAATTTTAAAACTATAGATTCGGCCTTTGTATCGATAATAATGACTATTTCAATAAGATTTTTCAAAAAATTATTTAATGTACAGATTCGACTCAGAATTTTGTTATATGTATAGATAGATAGAAGATATTAAATATTCGCGTAAATCTAAGTAAGTATTAGCTCTAGTAATTAATAGTGATCCCCATTTTCTTTCAGATTCAATCTTGCATTTTGAAGGACCGCAAACTTCAGGACACTGAGAAAATGGAGATGATCATCTGTTTGATGAAACAGACCAACCCTGATAAATCTCTTGACACGGTAATATATTATATTAACTGCCTCAGTGTAGTAGCATGTAGCTGCATTTACAGAAGTCCAGGGTTCGAGTCCCGGATCGGGCTAAGTTTAGTTAGTGAGTCTTTCTGTTAAAAAAGTTTCAGTAACAGGAGTTGGGAAGTTGACGGTTCGTATGTAAAGTCTGATCTCTCACTGGTCGTGTAGAATTATCGTTCTATTGGGTTTTGAGAGTGAAAACACAGAGAATGCATGTTTTGTATCTCTCTCCCTCACACACCTGTACATTTCCTGTGTTGGTTGAGACTGGCCGCCGTGGCCGGCATCGGTCGGGACGACAGACATCATCCTTTATATCTATAATAAATTTAAAAATAACTCAATCTTAAAATATAATTAAAAATTGAGCAATTTATCATATTTTAGCTTCAAAGAAAAATAAGTTCACTTAAATGTCAATAGATGGCATTATTTGGAAAATAAAACCTTAAAATGTTCCGGCTAATCCAAGAACGCCTGGACCAATTTTGACGGGACTTTCACTGGCAGATAAATGATGTTATAAGGAGTAACTTAGGCTACTTTTAAATTAAAAAAAAAAATTAGGGTTCCGCTCAAAATATTAAAACGTACCTAACGACGCACTCGAGCGAAGCAAGCGTAAGTCGCTAGTAAATAAATAAAAGCAAACCAAATTCAATTACAACAAAACAATATAATTACAGTGTCTAAAAAGTGTCAAGCGTGAAGCGGAATCGGACAAAATAAGCCGCTGTGCGAACGGCAGCCAGGGGGACTCCCTGCTCGCGTCGTACGGGGACAAGACCGACGCGGTGCAGCGGCCGCTGTCCTTTGTGCCTACAGTTATTATTAATGAGGTATGTAGACACGGACGGATCTATATACAATGTACATATTAATTTTTTAGCAAGCAAGTAGCTTTTAGCTTGTAGCTTAGCAAGAAGTAAAACTTCTGTAGGTTGAAAAAGATGAAAACGAATTGACGAAAGAATATAGTATTATGCAGTCGGAGACATACATACGAGTGTGTACATCTCGCAGCAAAGATGGAACGTGTATGCCTCCGACTGTATAATACTATGTTTACTTCGTGAATTTGTTTTCATCTTTTTAGTTAGCTTTTATGCAGTCGGGTTTTCTACTTTTATAATATATTTTTTTATCGATTTTAATATTTTTTTTCTATTAACTTGGCTATAACTAAATGTGTTATATAAATTAAAAAAAAAAACATATTACAGCCTTAAGGATGGAATATTATTTTTCAGTAATTTAAAGTCGGTGTAACTTTGTATTCTCCCATTATATGGTATAATTTCGTTTTTATAGTATAATTTTAAATAAAAATTTAATTAAAAAAAAATTAATTGAAGATACTTAAAAATAACATTAATTACATGATGTTTTTAAAATTGTCTTTACATCTGTGCGAAAAGTAAAAGTTTAATATAAAATATACAATAAAAAAGAGTTTTAAACGTATTCTTCTTTTTAAAAAAAAAGAACATTTTAATGCCAACATTAAAATAACATATAATTTCTTTTTCAGAAATTCGATCAAGCGGTGCAAGACGAGGCCATGACTAACTTAAAGGCAGTGGTTTGTCGCAACCTGCCAAATAAACCGCCGACCTGTTAATTATTATTATTATTCATTATAAGTACATTTTAAATTTAAATACACTTTTATATCTAAATTGTTGTTTTATTATGTATTTGTTATATATGTGTAGTGTATAATTATCTGGTATCCATAACACTGGCCTCGTAGCTTACCATGGAACTAGATGGTGCTGTGTTAATGTTCCAACATATTTATTTATTAATTAAACCAAAACAAAAGCTTTTTTAAGTAAAATAAAATAATTTGTATATATAAAAGGAAACTGTGACTGACTGACTTATAATAAAATTCTGAGTCGAATCTGTACATTAAATATTTTTATTATTTTATTATTATCGATACAGGGGCCGAATCTATAGTTTTTAGAATTTTTGTCTGTGACCACATCACGAGATAACCACTGGACAGATTTTGATAAAATTTGGTATGAAGATAACTGGTTACTGGTTATCCGGGTCAACTTATAGAATATTTTTTACTGCGGGAAAATATCTCATCTCTGAGAAATCGAGTGAAGCGAGAGTGAGTCGCTAGTCTCTGTGTACTAAATTTCATCTAAATCCGTCCAGCCGTTTCAGGGTCAAGGAGTAACAAACAAACAAACATACGTACACAAACAGACAAACTTTCGCATTTAAATAGGATTCCAATTACATATATGTAACTCTCATATATTTATTTAATAAAAAAAATAAAACTCAAAATTCATTTCGGATGGACTATATTTACATCACATTTACAAATCGACATCTGCGAGGAATAATATTGCAACTCAATATTGAGAAAATTTTAAAACAGATCCTATATGTTTAAAGTAAAAACCATTGATATATAAAAACGTAAGATACACATTTCCTAACAAATATCTCATCAAAAAGTGTCGTCGACATGTGACGTTAAGTCAAACCACAGAATGAAATACAAAAATCGAAAATTCGAACTTACACACACCACATAGAATATATTTTAAACAAAACAACCTGCGTTTTAATTTTGTCATTCGAAAAGCAATGAACAAAAGAGATTTGAAAAAAGCGCATAATTTCGAGTTTTGCGCTTCTTTTTGAAGACAATTTTGAAACTAATTAACTAAAAAAGCTACACAGCTTGAGTTTTTATATTTTTAGGAAACAAACAGTGAAATAACACTTACAAATAATTTGAAACTAAAACATTCACACACCAGTAAAGTTTCCACATATAAAATTTTCCACAAATTTCTCAATTCCAATTATATTATATACTCATATCAATGATACAAATAAACTAGAATATTAAGTTAAAATTCTGTTCCTCGCAGGCATAAAAAATATTTAAAAAAATCACAACAGCGGCCAGCGCCATAACCATATACATATTTAGGGATGTAACTTATAATCAGGGCTCGGAACCGGTTTAAAAAAACGGTTAGTTTCGGTAATGCATTGATTAATTCGTCGCTCGTACCGTAATAATAATGGTTAACGGTTATTCTTAGAGAGAGGTTAGACTTCGGTTTTGATACCGAAATAAACCGATTAATTCAGTCATAAGTAAGAAACGTACATGTATCCTTCTAGTAAGCCATTCATCATAAGCAAAGGTTCGCTAAATGTAAACGCACAAAAACTCATTTCAAATTAGAATTTCGATCATGGAACTTAAATTCGTCAAAAACCTTTTTCCGGGTTTTAACCGGTTAAAGAACATAATCGAAACCTTAAACCGAAATACCTTTAAAAAATTAACAGGTTTCCGAGCCCTGCTTGTAATATAAAAAAAAAAATCAAAAAACAATTTGTCAATTAAAATATCTTATACTATATAGTATCTTAAAAGACCCCTTAAAAAGGGGGCCTTGCTACAAAAGCATTAAATTTACAAATTAGGCTGCCGATGCAAAAAAGGTCAATATTTATGAAAAAAAGGTCATTACTAATATATTATATAAATAAATATCTGTCCTTTTTTTCCCATAAATATAGTTCTAAAGTTTATCTATAAATTAAATATACACGACATACTCAGACTAAGGAATAATATAGACAGTGTCATAGAACTAAACATGAAGCCAAATAATGATGATTTAAAATAGTATACAAATGACGACTTGTATACCGAGTGATGAGTAAATAAATGTTAAGGGTTTCTGCCCACTACACCGTCGCATACCATGACCGTGCTATGAACGTATCAGGCACGGAAACGAGCACGGCACGGACTACTATGCCCACTAGACCGTATCAACAGCGTATCATGCCCGTACATAACGGTTATAGTGACCGTAGCATCCGCGTATCATCCGCGTATCAACCGCGTATCATCCGCGTATCATCCGCGTGTCATATCCGTATAGTTCCCGTTTTAGTATTACCTGTTGTTTCTAGATAAATATCACTAATATTGAAGTATTAGTTACAATATTATAATATTGCCAGACGAATATATTAATATTACCTAATCCTGAGAAATATCGGTACTAATCTTTACAAGACAAGCGGCAATACGTAACGGGCTTAGAACGGTCATCATACGCGGTTATAACGGTCATCATACGCGTTTGTAACCCGTATGCTCACCGGTTCAACAACGTCGCGTGTCAGGCACGGAGCGTACCGGCACCGGCAAAATAATTTCGCCGACGATTGTTGACGCTCCGTGCACGGCACGCGACGGTGCCGGTCGGTGACGGAACGGTCTAGTGGGCAGAGTCTCATACATTTCAATACAAAGAATATTTTTTTGCCTGACACGCTCCTAGCACGGTCATGGTATGAGACGGGGTAGTGGGCAGACTCCTTAATAAATAAAAATAGCTAACGGATTTTATTATAAGAAAAAAAAAAGAAAATATTATGCTATCTCTTTCAAGGGGAAGAGAACTAAAAAATGCTTAAATAATACAAAAGAATATAGTATTATTTCTATTATTCATACAATTATTCTTTGAATAAAATAAACAGTTTGTATGTCAAAATCGAGAATAGTAGCATAAACAACAAATCACGCTACTATTTTCGATTTCGATATTTATTGGCTGACTATATAACTCTTTAGTCTGAGACTCTACAGTAAAAAAAAATTACCATAAACCAAACACAGATAATAAAAATTAGCAGTGGCGTAACTAGCCTTTTCAGGCCCCAACTCAATAAAAAAGGCCCCCCTTTGCCTATTATGAAATAAAATGCGAAAGATAATTTTTTCTTGCAGTTATTTTTAAACTTTTATAAGGACAGCCTGCGAAAAAATATTTTGATATAAAAGAATCGTTTCGGGCCCCCTTGAATCAGGGGGCCCATGCGATCTTATGGCATTGGCATAGCTACGCCATTACATATTAGTCATCTTCCTCATAATCCTTATGCCGCCTCATCTTATGCCTTTTTAAATCGGACTTCCTTTTAGTTTCATAATTACATGTACCACACACATATTTCCTCGGACCGCTCGAACACAATCTAACATGTTTCAACAAATCCACTTTAACATCAGATGTAAACCCGCACTTTTCACATTTAAAACCTTTTTTAGCGTTCACTAATTTAACACAATCATGAGTTTTCAGATGATATATGAGACTCATGTTATGTCTTGCTTTGAAGTCACAAAGATGGCATCTGAACTTCTTATCATCCATATGTTTTCTTTTATGCCGGACGAACTGGGCTTTGCTAGCCGTTGTATATCCACATATTTGACAAACTTGCACTACAGTTGGATGTTCAGCTGAGTGTCTCTTATATTCAGACTTGCTCGTAGTTCTAAAATGGCACTCCACACAATAATATTCATATAAACCCCACATAATTTTGGCAATGTTGTCTTCAGCCCGGTGTTTTGCTTTGAGTTTTTTCGTTTTAGTCGGTTTTTCGACGAGTTTCACTAATGGCACGTCATCTTCGTCTGTTTCGTCGGACACTTCCACTGTGTCTATTTTGGGCTCTTGTATTATGACGTCGTCTTCGTCGCTCGACGTTAATAGACTGATCGGATCATCTTTTCTGTGAAAAAGGGATAGATGTGTATAATTAAAAAATAATGGTTGGATTTGGATGTAGCTTTTGACGAAGTTCAAAAAGAGATGGGTATATTATCGTCTTTAGATTTTAATAGGTATAGATATATTATATAATACTTTCTTAGATTTACGCGAATATTTGACATTTTAAATGAAACTATCTTTTTGGATTATCCAAAAATTAACATAAATCTGCGAAAAAATCCGAAGCGATATTTTTATTTAATACTAGCGACTCACCCTCGCTTCGCTCGGGTTCGCCCTAGGAAAGCAAAAACAAACCTATCCCACGGGAACCATATATTTTTCCACCTATGTGTTATTCCAGACTATAATGTATTTCTGTGCCAAATTTCATCCAGATCCGTTATTGTATTTTTGTGCGTGTGTACTTATAGGTGTGTGGGTGTCTGCACATACATATATTGTCCACTACAAAATCTATTACAATAAATTTAATAAAAAAAACTGACTTCTCCCCCAAATCCACCACATCATCATCCAAGTTGGGGTCAGGGTCGGGGTCCGGGTCTTCCAGCATGAGGCTGGTGGGGTCCACTTCACACTGTACACTCTCTAATAGCATCAAACAGTCTTGATTGTTTGACTGTTCTCCACCTGACAAAAAACAACGAATAAGCATTAAGAAAGTAAAAAGTATCCTATATAATACTTTCTTAGATTTACGCGAATATTTGACATTTAAATAAAACTATCTTTTCGGATATTGTAAGGTACTTTGGTGCCAATTTTCAAGTTTTTTGAATTCATTTTGTTATTTGTGGGTAGGCTGTCTGTAACAACTATATAATACCTTTGAGACATCTAAAACCTTAGTCTCTCCCGTGACCATGATTGCTGTAAAGCAATCGAAACGTCGGGAACCAAAAATCAAAATAAATCCGCGAAAAAATCCGAAAAGATATGTTGACCCGGTTATGATACGGTATATGTTGACCCGGATAACCAGCATCACACCAAATTTCATCAAAATCCCTCCAGTGGTTTTTCTGTAATGCGGTCACAGACAGACAGACAAAAAATCTAAAAACTATAGATTCGGCCTCTGTATCAATAATAATGACTATTTCAATAAGATTTTACAAAAAATATTTAATGTACAGATTCGACTCAATTAGAACTTCTCCTCCTCCCGACCGATTTCGGCCACGGCTGCCAACCTCACTGAGACTAGCCAGTGCGAGAGAGAGATACACAATGTGCTCTCTCTATCTCCTTCACTCTCGTGCGTCGGATGGACGATACTTTGACACTTGCGGTGAGAGTTATGGCGTAGGAGCGACGCGACTCGTGCTCTGCTCTCGGTACGGGGACGAAACACCGCCATTTTCCCAACTCCGGGCTGTTACTTAGAAAATCTTAACAAAAAATCTCAGTAATCAAACTTGACTTAGACTTTTGGTTTCTATAAGGATGGATATTTTTTTAGTAAAACTTTTTATTTTAAAATACATACTAGCGACTCACCCACGCTTCCCTCGGGTTCGTCCCTAGGTACATTATAACAGTTAGTATGAAATACAAATCTTTGAATTTCTCGGCTTTTCTGTACTATAATATGCATGTATTATACATATAAACCTTCCTCTTGAATCACTCTATCTTTTAAAAAAACCGCATTAAAATCTGTTGCGCAGTTTTAAAGATCTAAGCATATATAGGCACAGACAGCGGGAAGCGACTTTGCTTTATACTATATATTGATATAAAAATAAAAGAAAACATACCTTTATCCACTGAAACTTCAATAAACACAGGATCTTTTAAATTATCCACATCAATTATATTATCTAAATTGTTCTCTCCGTTACTGCCATTTTCTCCACTATCTTGTACTATTTCTAAGTCACCATTTTTAGGTCTAGTTTGTTTTATATGAAAATTTGTTATTAGATCTTCTATTTCACCGTTACTTTCTAAGTTTATTGATTTATCAGTTTCTAAGTCCTTGTTTATAGGTCGGATTTGTTTTATTTGGTAATTTGTTATTATTTCTTCTATATCTTTATTTGCTTCTGGATCTGCTGTCGATATTATTGGTTCCGTTCTGAGGATATTAATATAAAAAAATATATTATATAGGATGTTCCAAAAGTAACTCTAAATATTATTAGATACAATAACACTACTGTTATATATCTGTACCTGAGAAGCATAAAACTGTACTGTAATAACTGTAAAAAACTGAGTTACAGTGTTATGCTTCTGAGGTACAGATATGTAAAATTCTGTCTGTGTGTGTTTAATACTTCTTCATACTGAAACTTCTGGATGACTGTTACTAATAAAACTAGCGATACGTTACAATACTATAGGTACGTTCTAACGTTTAGTATAGATTTCTCAGAGATGAGATATTTTCCTGCAGTAAAATGTATCCTATATGTTGACCCGGATAACCAGCTGTCATCATACGAAATTTCATCAAATCTGTCCAATGGTTTTCTCATGATGCATTCCCAGACAGAGAGACAAAAATTCTAAAAACTATAGATTCGGCCTCTGTATCGATAATAATGGCTATTTGAATAAGATTTTCCAAAAAATATTTAATGTATAGATTCGAATCAGTTAGAATTTTATTATATGTATAGATTTGCCAAAAGGTGGCACTACCTGTGTATATTATTATAAATACACTAGCGACCTATCCTCGCCTACCAGCCTATATATTACAGATTACTCCAACTCATAGACTATCTGTATATAAATCTTTGACGACACGTTTGCAGTGATCCTACTTGCTGTGCCAGCGGTCGCGGGTTCGAGTCCCGCTGGAGGCATTCATTTGTGTGGCACGAATGATTGTACTCCAGTCATGGCTGTTTATATTTGTAATATGTATGTATTTAAAGTTATACATGTGTCATGTATCAACTATCTAATATCCATAACACAAGCCTTGCAGCTTACCATGGAACTAGACAGTGCTGTGTGTTAATGTCACATCATATTTATTTATTTATTTATTTCATCCAAAACCTTCCAGCCATTTTAGAGTGACAGAGTAACAAACATACATACACATACAAATTATTAAATTTAAAAGAGTAATGTTTTATTATTATTAAAAATTATTATTATTCACCTTTTAACAATGCTGTCATCGTTTTGTCCATTTTCAACAATATCTTGCACAACTTCTTCAATTCTATTCTTCGGTGATTCTTTTTTTCTACCTTTTTCAACATCTTTTGCTGGAGTTTCATCATTTTTGGGTTCCTTTTCTGGTTCATTTATAGGTTTAGGATTACTTGTCTGAAATATATCATTAAATATCGACATTTTTACACGTTTCTTCTTACTTCTAGGTCAGGAGCATTATTTAAAACATTTTTAAAATAAATATGCGTGTGATTTAAATAAAGGTGAAATATTTTTTTTCATAATCTTTATTGCTTCTGAATTAAGCTTATTTCTTTTTGATTAAGAAAATAATCATTGCAAATATAGATGCTAATATTAAATTAGTTGAAACGCAACCCCATTAGTCAGACCGAATGTGACTTCAAAGTCTATAATAACAGAGTGTTGTTTGGTGTTTACGATTGGTACTAATAATCTACACCTATTCGTTCGTTGATTGCAATGTTGTCATAGACTATGACGTCACGCCGAGCCCGCCAAAATGATGGACGTTTAAAGTATCTGTTAGAAATTTTAATTTTTTCTTTTGTATAAAAAATATCCAGTTCCAAAATAGTTTTTTAATGTAGTATCATTTTAGATTTTTGGAGCCGGATATTTTTTTCCAATTATATGGCGATGTCAGCTATTGTATAAAAAATAAGAAAAAACACGCATTTTCCGTAGTGAATAACTTAGAAAATATGACATTTTACAAAAGAAAAGAGCATATCGAGACACTAAAGTCGATATTCTTTTTATCATTAGACACTAAAGCTTTGAAAAAATTAATTAGGTATATATGGAAAGAATATCATTTAAATAATTGAAAATTTCTAAAAAATTATACAAAAATTGGCAGATGAGTGTAAAGAAAAATTTAAGCAAAAATTAAAAAAAATACTATCAATTAGAAAAAATAAAATACATATATATTTTCTACACTATATAATAAAAATATTTTTTTGCCTGGACTCTTAGATTTATAGAGTCTAGACAAACAAAAAACCTAAAAAAAATTGCATATCGTACCTCATCGAATATACTTGGAACTACCTTTGCTTTCAACCTCTTTTTACCGCGAATAGTCTCATATTGTTCTTCTAAAAAATGCTTACTGCACACCACCGAGTGATTTGTCACCTTACAATTAGGTGTGAATTTCTCCAGCCACTTTTTACGCAATGTCCGGCTGTTTGGAACACTGTTGACAATTTTTTATTAGCTTATTTTCTGTAGGCCTTTTTAAGACCTACAATTTTTTAGTACATTGTTTTGATGTATCTCTTAACCTGTCGAGAGGCGCGGGCACATCGGTGTGCCAGTTAACAATTAATTTCTTAGAAATAATCCAGGAGGTATAAAGGTTTAGCCAGCATTAGCATGTAAATTTCAAAGGTAGACCTGACAGAACCAGTTGTTGGTTCCCATGGGAATGAAAGATTTTTTTGTAGTAAAAGGTATCCTAAATGTTGACCCAAGTAATAAATTATAACTACACCAAATTTCGTTTAACTCGGTTCATTACTTTTTGTGTGAAACGCGCACGCACAAACAAACATACAGACAAACAGACAAAAATTTTAATAACTATTGTTTTGGGGTCTATATTGTGTACATAATATGTTACAGTCATTGTTTTTTAAATATATTTCACGTATAGATCTTGCTAAGTTACTGCTTTATTATAGTATTATAGTATAGATTACTTACTTAAAATATGTTACATCCTTAGTTTGTATACAACCCTCTACGCAGCACACATTGACCATGATTTTTAAGCCATACAGCCAGCTATAAACATTAATGTTATAAGTAATGTATATAAAATATATAAATTATCTGTTACATTGACATAATTAAATATTATTTTATTATAATTCAATTGAAATAAGTATGATCACAAAGTTTGTAAATATTTCCTATCAGTCAACAATATTATGTGTATTTTTTGGTTTTAAAAACCTATTTTGAAGTGTGCTAATACAAAAAGACCTCAAATTATTTATTTTAAACAAAACATTTCTACTGCTATTGCTTCAATTAATTCAACTAAAATAAATAAGTAAAAATATTGTTTATTTAATATTTATATATAGAAAAAGCTTGGCTTATATAAACTAATCACATTATAAATAATAAAAAACTGCAAAATTATATATTTTTAATATATTATTATAAGAAAATATGTTTTTATTGAAAAATTGTAATTTACTCTAATATCAACTAAACCTGCGGCGCCTTTACATTCACTAATAACTTGTTAGGCATCCTTATTCTGGTCCGTCTAAATCGCATCTCCTTCGTATTTATTTTTCGACTTTATTACGAGGGCAATAAGGTTCATTTTGAAATATCACGCATCGCTAAAACGCCGCGATAATACGAAGCGATTTCCAGAATATGCCGACAAAATAATTATTTTCAATAGATTATTACAACTTTGGAATATAAAATACATTCATTCTAACTATAGTTTTAAGTCAGCTTTTACCGACAGAACATATTTCGCGCGCAAAAACTTAGAAAAGAAGGTTAGAAATAACAAAAATATAATAAATATCTTACAGCAATTTTAGACTCAAAGTAGCTCTCTCCGTTCGTAATAACACTTATTACACTGATATTTTGGTTACATTTCACTATAATTTCACTGTAAATATAGAAATAACGAGAAAACAATGAAAAACAAGCACGAAAAATATTTACTAATATTTCTTTTTTTATTGTCCACTTGACAAATGATAGTGTTGTACCGTTCACATCGATTATATAGGATATAAAAGTTCCGGTTTTTATTTGTACGGTTATTTAATAAAAAATCTTATATATATTATTTTATAATTAAAATTTATGTAAAATGTTTGTATTATTATCTAGTAGCCTAATATTATGATAGTCTTTAAACTTCTCAATTTAGGTTTAATTGTATAACGTGCTTCGATTGCAACATCAATTTTGAATTTTGAGTAGTTGAACTTGTATTGAATCCTGATTAGAATGTTTATTATTCATATATATATATGAATAGAATATCATATTTAGATTTGTAAATAAGTGATTTTTTTTTACTAATTCACCGATGGAGTTTATATTATTTATTAAGCTAAGTATTAATATGTACAACCCCCATGTATGTCTACAGGTGGTATGCGTAAATGCATTTCCCAACATTAAAAAAAAGGTATTAATATGTAAGTACGTCATCTAGTAATGTTTTAATCAGTGTTCTATGACTACCCTACAAACAAAGACAGAAAGTTGTATTCCTGTATGTTATTATACTCTTTATTTGTAGGTATGTATATTTTGACTTTTTATGTGAACCAAATTTTCATTAATTTTCTTACTAAGCATATAATATCACGAGGAAGCTAGATGATTCATATCAATCTATTCGAGTTTTTACACGAAAAAGAAATGGCTGAATGTATTAAAAATCTAATTTATGAAATATGATCAAACATTAAAAATGGTCATTAACCATTTGCTAGTAGAAATCCAACATTAAATGAAATTCAAGACTTAAGAATTTCTATACATTTTCTTGGGTAGAGTTCTTTAATAGATTCAGACGATTATTAATATAGAGATACACAAGTAAACCTAAAAGGGTTTAATTTTATACCTGGTTCAAAACTAAAACCTTTGCTATCTATATTGGGGCACAAAAACGAACAAATTTAAAACAAAACATTTATTTTTCAATATCTTATTTACAGAAAGTTGGCAGTACAGAGTAACTTTTAACAGACTTCATTTTATGCTTATTTATATACTGAAGTAACAACATTTTATGAGATTTTGACAGTGAGAAAATGTCTATTTACCCAATTTAAAATAATTTCATACGAAATTGTAATATTTAATAGTTTAAGCAATACAGGCTTGATTTATTTTAATATGACTTAATTATAGACCGAGAGATAGTGGTTTTTTTTCTTTTACTTAACCATACTTTAAGCATTTCTTATAAATATAAACCAGTCCCTGGATTTTTATAATAAATTATAGTGAAATAAAGTATCTTCTTAGTTATTAATAGATACATATATAAATAGTCTATTGCCTATTAATGCATATGAGATTAGAAAGTCCTAGGTTTGAGCCAAATAGGGTTATTGGGTTTTTATGTAACTATTTGAAAACTTTTTTTTCACATTATAACATATTTGTTTTGACAATATTACTAACGATGCCATAAAGATACACAACATATTGATAATTTTCCGTTACGAAATTGCTTAGTTAGAGACAGTTCATTACTGAATGAACCAATTTTTTTCGCTATGAATTAGTCTATAGGATACCTATATGAAATTATTATTAGAGCTTTAAAAAAATATTTTTTATTAAATGCAGTTAAATTTAAGCACATAATTTACAAAATTATACAATATACAAAATCAGTAATTAATTCTAATTTTTTATCTATGGTCAATAAAATACGTTTAAATTTTTTAATTATTTGCTTTCTAAGGTACTATTCCCTTACAATATTCTCCTATACCATTATATTTTCTCTGTAACTTAATTTTACAAAATGGTTGTCTATTTTGAACCTTATCTAAAAGGAAATACACATTACAATTCTTCCCACTGCATTATTTAGGTTGCTTTTTTGATTAAATGTTGGGCCAATATTTGAAACTGTTAATACTCTAATATCTTAAACATCTTTATAGAAGTTAGAGAAAATGAAAATGTTTCTAATATCAATTCAATATATACTTTACTTGAGTAGACTTTTACAAGCACTTTTGAATCATCAATTTGTATATTTTAAATTTAAATTAAATGTCAGTATAGTTAGTCCGTGTGGAATCTACCACCGGCTCGGAAGGCAGTTTTACAGAGAAGAGACGATACCTTAATTCGCAAACCAGCCAACTCCACATTTCGTCAAAAAATATTTTTTGGTTTAGATTGTACGCAACAGTAATTCAGTAGGATTTTACAGTATCAAAAAAAAACAGGTTACGATATTATCTACCAACGATATTTTAGACTTTTAATAAGTAGTGTACAAAAAAATATTATAAAGTTTTAAGTGTCACCTGAAAAATTTGCTCATATGGAGTTAGCTGGTTTGCGAATTAAGGTATCGATATGTATAATATGCTGACATATTATCAATGTCAATCTGAAAAATGTTTGATGAGCAGTGACATTTTTGTTTTATACATATAATATGTTTAAACAAATAAAAAAAAAACCAAAAACTATTACAGCAATTACAGTACTTCAAATATTTTTTTTTTTATTATTTAATCTCTAACTTGCTGTAGAGAACATCCTTACATATGGACAAGTAGATACATACATATTAAAAAATTTAATAGGTCTTTTTATCCAATCATCAGATAAAAGTTACCCACAATTATTTATCACATCGACACAGTCATCTATACAGACAGATAAATAAAATTGAAGTGTCTGTTTATAATGTCAAAATAACAGCTTTTTACTAAATGCATATGAAAGTATATACATAGTAGTTAGAATAAAAAAAAACAATATTAACATTTTTGTCTGTCTGTTTATTCTGGCTTATCTCCAAAACGGCTAGACCGATTTTAATGGGACTTTCACTGGCAGATAGCTCATGTTATAAGGAGTAACTTAGGCTACTTTTATTTAAGAAAAAAATTAGAGTTCCGCGCAAAAAAATTAAAACCCATGAAATTGCGAACAAAATCCGCGTACCTAGGGACGCACCCGAGCGAAACGAGGGTTAGTCACTAGTCTTTAATAATAATGTAGAAAAAAACCTTACTTTTATTTCATTGAGCAGCACTATCTTTAACAATCCAAAATTTTACATGCTCTTACACTGGTCTCATACTGTCTACTACTGGGAGAAAAGGTACCTTAAGTATTAGTTAGGGACACAGTCTATCTGCGTTTTATTTTTCATCAAAATCAATTGAATTGTGTATCGCATTTATAATATATTAGCGATTTAAGCTTGAATAGTTTGGACATTTGTCTTTTATGCGTGCCTAAAGACAAATTCTTTTTATTGCACCAAGAACCTTCGCAGGCGTAAACAGAATAACCCGCACCAGAGTTTCATCACAATCGGATTAATGGTTTAGGAACACATCTATACTAATATTATAAAGCTGAAGAGTTTGTTTGATTGTTTTTTTGTTTGTTTGGTTGAACGCGCTAATCTCAGGAACTATTAATCCGATTTGAAAATTTCTTTTTGCATTAGATAGCCCGTTAACTTAGGACGGCTTTAGGCTATATATCATCTCGGAAACATGTACGGTTCCCGTAGGATAAATTCGTTTTTGTCTAGGGAAGAACCCGAAGCGAAGCGAGGGTGAGTCGCTAGCAAAAGATAAACATGCGGACATTCATTTTTATTTACATAGATTATATAAACGAAAATAGACTGCAAACTTACCCTCGCTTCTTTGTGCAATCGTAAATTCGAATTATGCTTTAATTTTTTAAGGGTGTTCAATTTTCGCGTTGAAACCCTAAATATTTTCAGAATAAACTATATCCTATTTGCAGCCTTATATACTCCTCTAACTTTCAATGAAGTCCCATTAAAATTGGTTAAGCCGTTTCAAAGATAACACCGGACAAACAGAAAGACAGACCAACAAACATTTGAAAAAGGGTTGTTTAAGTACTGTTATCATATAAATAACTTTATGTCCTTAAGAAAACAATTATTTTGAAACCACAGACACTTCAATTTTTTTTATATGTATATAGGTTATAGTAAGACTTTATTATATAAACAACTTTTATTTAAGGATTGAAAAGTCAGTCCTTAGTCACCATTAATTCACTTCACTATATGAACACTTAAAACACTCTATCTTGATATCCTGAGTCCTGAGTAGTCTGAGTAGGTTTCGGCTGAGCCCCTGGTGGGTGGTGATGATGCCTTAAGTGCCCAGGTCTTCGAGGTGGTGCCAGATATTCAAACATGCTCTGTGTGTGTTGTGCTAACATGTTCGCTAAGTCACATGGCATGGGATCGGTCCAGAAGAAGTCATGATTAAGTGCGGTATCTGCATCAAACCTGACAACACGAAGTAAACAATCAAATTAATTAATATGTTGGGATATTAACACACAGCACCATCTAGTTCCATGGTAAGTTATGAGGCTTGTGTTATGGATACCAGATAGTTGATACACTACACATATATAACTTTTAATACATACATGTTATAGATATAAACACCCATGACTGAAGTACAAAGCATTTGTGCTCATCATACAAATGAATGCCCCCAGCGGGACTCGAACCCGCGACCGCTGGCACAGCAAGTAGTGTCACTACAAACTGAGCCAAATGTGTCGTCAAACTAATTAGAACTATTATTGAAATTTGAACTTATTATTATTTATATAAATAAGAAAGTTTGTAACTGTGTATTATATTTATTACTCTGTTAGACTAAATAGCAGAATGGATTTTGATGAAATTCAGTACAAATAGATACATACAGACGATGGTATACAGCGTTTTAAATGTGAGATTCCTTGTAGTTTTTTGGTTTAAAAAACAAACTATTATCATAATTTTTTATTTATGTACCATAAAATATGTTATCTATACTATTATTATAAAGAGGTAAAGTTTGTGAGTTTGTGAGGTTATTGGGGTTAATCTCTGGATCTACTGAACAGGTTTAGATGAAATTTGGTAAGAAGATAGTTTAAGACCCTGTGAAGGACATAGGATACTTTTCATACTATGAATGAAATACTATGGATGAAATTTTGTATGGGGAATCAACCTAGGGACGAAGCCAATCAAAGCGAGGCTGAGTCGCTAGTACAAAATAAAGGAACAGAATGTTGACAAAGGATAACTTATCTCTTTAAGATTTCTTTCAGAAACCCTTCATCATAATAGCAATGAAGCAAATTCCTTATGACAGTCTCAATGCAAGCAAAAAATCAGCGAGAGATTAGCACGGTGGTAAAAAAGAGATAGATGCAGCTGTTTCCTGTCTCACTTACTCTATACCACTTCTTACATAAGCCCGCAATAAACATTTCCTTTATTGACATCCCATTATTAATAATATAAATGCGAAAGTTTTGATGGATGTTTGTTACTCAATCACGCCAGAACGGCTGAACGGATTTGGATGAAATTTGGCACAAAGATAGATTATAATCTGGAATAGCACACAGGGTACTTTTTATCACGGAAAAATGTATGGTTCCCGTGGGATTTGTTTTTTTGAACAAAAAAAAACTGTTCTCTTGGATTTTTTCATGTTTTTTTTTAGATTTGCGTTACATACATAGACTATTTTGCTTAACAGCAAACATAGGACTAAGATTTTCACAAATCAAAAGTTTAGTTAGTTCTAACAAAGTATCAGACTATCAGACTTGTTTGTGCAAGAAATTTCAATTAAAACGCACCTCTTTGCAGGATCCAACTGTAATAGCTTATCGAGGAGATCACAACCATATGGGTCTTTTACATATGGCTTTAGCCTTTCCTGTAAAAAAAAAAAACATTCAACAATGAAAGAAACGTTGGATTAAATTACTGCCCAACCAAAAATGGGTTTTCAGCCAAAAACGAAAGAAAAGCTTCTGCTTTAGTCTTATTTTCGGCCAAAAACGAAAATGATTTAGACATTAAAAAAACGAAAATGTGGCTGAATCATGATTTTTTGGCCGAAAATGACCGAAAACGAAGCTTCGGAAAGTAAATAATCTTATATTTTTATATAAATAATTGTACATATACTTACATATTATGATCAATATTTTTGAATCTTTTTGTTACAAGTTTACAACATTATCTTATCAGGTCATATTTAAATATATTTAAATAAATAAGAAATGCGAACCTTGACTTTCCTCTTTTGACCTTTAGGCAATTCCATTTTATTATACAAATCTAGGCCTTCAACTCCCGGCCAAACGTCTGGTGTACACGAGCCACAAAGCTGTGAAATTAGGATCAATTGTTGCTGTTCTGTGGGACCCTGTAAAACATTAAAAAAACGATATATGTATAGGAATTTAGTTTTAAATGAAACTATCTTTTCGGAGTTTTTCAAGGATTAATTTAGATTTTTGGTGATCTGTGAAACATGGTGGTCACGAACGTCACTGGTGACTAATTTTTTTGCTAATCTACAATCAGCCCCAAAGTATAAGCAGATTTGTTTTCTGTCGTTCTTATCGTGTCCAAGGAGGTCCTCAGCTGGAGACACCTCATACGATTCTATATTTAAAATATCACATGTTCACGTAAATCTAAGAAAGTATTAGGGAATTAGTTATTTTTTTATCGATATCAATATATTTTTTCGTGTTTTCTAAATGAAATGCAAATATAATTTTTTTTATTTTTAATATTTTTATGTATTTTCTTTTATATTTTAACTATTTGGTTAGGTTTGTTTATAATATGTATAATTTTATTTATTTGAATGTTGTGTATTTAATTGGAAAGCAAATTATATTTTAGCTTTTAATATGTACTTGTATTTTTTTTTGGTTCTGGATCGAAAGAAATAAAATTAAAATTAAAAAAAAAATTAACTGACTGATTCATCTAATTGTCTATGGTAGCTTTTATGACAGCATATAATTAGCACCAAAATTCTAAATACTCCAATCTGGGTTTGGAATTTTGTATTCTTACCAAATAACACAAAGTTATGCTTAAATACTCATTATTTATCATTTTTAATAATTCAAAATAGTTTGTATATATTTAAAAAAAAATGAATAAGTAGTATTTTAAAAAACTAAGAAAATAATTTAAAAAATAAAGAATTTAGATTGTCATTGATATAAAAAATGTGAGACAAGTTAATTTAAAGAAATAAACATTATTATTATACCTGAATAATTTTTAATTTAATTTCCCATTTTGGAACAATCATAGTGATCAATATAGATTATCTTTTACAAATGTAAAACATGTGTAAAGGAGTCTAAGAATAACCTGCATAATAGGTGATCGAGTCCACATCTCAGCCATGATGCAGCCTGCACCCCACATGTCCACAGGTGGTCCGTAATTGCGATCACCTTAACAACAATTACCATCTATATATAAATAGGCAAAAACAAAACAGTTCAATACCTTTTTTTCTCTGTATATCAATTAATTTTCTTTTTTTTTTTTGTTTAGTAGACAAGAAAATCTGTGAGCCAGCGCAATCTTATTATAAAAAAAATATTGGGGTCAAATGTTGACCACTGAGCAAACACTAGTTAGTATAAATTAGTATTTTTAAGTTACTTTGTACCAAAGATCTTAAGAGATTTATTTTATCTTATGAGATATAATGTGGCCTATGTCAAAGAAATATTTCTATGCAAAAAATATTAGTAATCCATTTACTACTGTTGCATGAAATCAAATAAGAAACCAACAAGAACAAACAAACAAACTGATGTAATTTTAATACAAGTAAAACTCTTAAATCTTTTGAGTAAAAAATAATTTTAATCCATTATATAAGTATGTTAGATCTGAAGTAAAATAAAATAATAGAATATAGAACAAATTGCTATTTTAATCTTCCTAATATTATAAATGTGAAAGTTTAGATGGAAGTTTGGATGTTTGTTACTCAAACACGTCGGAGCGGCTGAACAGATCTAGATAAAATTTGGCACAAAAATAGATTATAATCTGGAATAGTACATAGGCGACTTTTTATCCAGGAAAGATGTACAGCTCCCATGGAATAGATTTGTTTATGTTCTGAAGTGAGGGTGAGCCGCTAGTGTATAAAATGTATGTATATATTTAAATAATCTTACCCAATAATAGTTCTGGAGGTCTATACCATAATGTCACTACTCTATTAGTATATTTATTGGCTTGTCCAGATTTGGCAACACTAAAAGCTCGAGCCAATCCAAAGTCAGCTAGCTTTAATATTCCATTCTTTGTTATTAACACATTTGCAGCCTTCATATCTCTATGTAGAATTTTATTACTATGTATATAGTATAATCCATTTAAAAGTTGTTGCATAACTTTTTTTATTTCACCTAAACTAAACTTCACATTAACATTAGACAGCAAACCAGCTAAATCGTGTTCACAAAAATCAAAAACCAAATAGAATGTTGATCTGTACTTATTGTGTAACGTCGCTTTAGTCCTGCAAATTTCAATTAAATTAACTACATTTTCATGTTTTAATAACTGCAAGATTTTAATTTCTCGCAAAGCTGTGATCGGGAAGCCCTCCTTTTCATTGTCCATCAGAACTTTCTTCATGGCAACGAATTTTTTATTGCTATTCCTGGCACGAGCTTTGAACACTTCTCCGAAAGTTCCTTGACCAATTTTTGCGACCTTTTCATATTTGGAAGATTCATCACAAAAGGGAAAATCGAAATCTTCTATATATTTCTCTTTTTCCCTCATACTGAGGATGGTGGAACTTGTGCTCAATACTGGCGCAGGCTCACGTGGAGCGCTGACGCCTTGCATTTTGGAAGCAATTTTGGCGGTTTTAAAATACTACTTCATAAAAATAACAGTTCTCAGGTGTCTTTTTTGTAAAAAAGACATAAAAATCTCTTTATTAACCTTTGCAAATAAGAGAAAGCTAGAAAAATATTTTGGTACAATGAAACGTCAACTGTTTTATACAAATGTCAAATGAAATGCCAAACTCTAAAGTGCTACAAACAAAATAGTTTCTGAAGTCAAAAATAGTCTATGTATTTAATATTGCAACCACAGATATAGATGTAATCTATATCTGTGATTGCAACGTTAAAATTAACCATTGAAATAATCTTTATTTATAAAATATATTCGCGTAAAACGCAAATATGGGCTACAGAATATAGTACCTTATATCTACTAAAATTGAGTTTAAATTTTTGTGCTTTACAATTATTTTAATAAAATAATTTAATAATATCAATTTTTGCATGATAATATTTTTTTCTCACTATTGGCATTTTATACAATTTGAATAAGAAAGGATATTTACATATTTTATTATTACTTGTCTGACTTTATACAACAATAACTTTACGAACTGTAAATGTGAATGGCTAGCTTTACATTACTGTCAATCTATTGTCAAATCGTGTCAGGCGTCAAGTGTAGATTTTTGATTATTTCTATATTTGTTTTCACTCCCGTTATTTGCGAAACCCGGCTTTTACAAATGTGAGTATTAAGTTAATTCTTAATCTGCATATACAGCTTGTGATAATCCATTACACGTATAAAAGTCATACTAGAGGTAAAAAAATTGCACTTGCAATATCGATCCAGTTTTGGCGAAATAGGCCAAGCATTTTTCGCTCACCTTTCTTTTGTTATCGTACGTTGATACCGTCGCATTTAAATATGTATGCAGTGATAGCACATACGCCTACTTTTCCAATTGAGAATTAAATAATGATTATATTTTAAAACTGCTGTGCTTTATTGTGATAATGGATTTGTTTTTAATTTATAAATGAAAACAAATAAGTACTTCTTTATTTATATTGTACCTATATATAACTAAACATGAAGCCAAACAATAATGTTTTAAAATAGTATATAAATGACAATTTGTATTGAGTATGGTACTGAGTAATAACTAAATGAATGTTAATAAATAATAAAAACAGCTTACGGATTTCATTATAATAAAGAAAAAAATGTAATTAACTTAATTAAAAGAGAATTAATGCAAAATACAAAAGAATGTACTATTTACTACTATTAATACAATATAAAATGTCCCTCATTCTTTAAAGAAAATAAACACTCTGTATGACAAAATCTAGAATAGTAGCATAAATAGCAAATCATGCTACTATTTTTGACTTTGATATATATTTTAGCATACTCCATCTATATAATTCTTTAATCTGAGGTATTTTATTAACTTGCTTAATACAATGAGTATTATAATTAAATAACAGCTTTTGGTATTATTATACAAACATGATATTTCTTTCATTATAATCTAAAACAATGTAGTAATTTGCATTAACTTTATAGGAAAATCTGTGTTGTTTTTATAAAAAATTAATTACAACCTGGTATTACAAGTAGTAGGTAAAGAGATCTGAGTCATTCATTGAATCATCAACAATTGCAATTTGCTTCTGAAGTTATTATGCAGATAATTAAATAATTATTATTGGCAATGGCTATAAGTAACAAAATGTAAGGCATATTTTCTTTATGATTCTATACAAATGTATAAGAAACAGTTGTCTAGAAAAGATCTACCACCTTTCAAAAATGGATGTATTATTTGCATAAGATAGATAAATATTCATAACCCTAATTCTTTTTCTAAAATAAAATTAGAAGAAGTTACTCCTTATAATATCAGCTATCTACCAGTAAAAGTCCTATCAAATCCCGAGATTAGCCGCAACAAACAGACAGATAGACAGATAAAAGTTTTAAAAATTGATTATTTTTTATAAGTACTGTATACAGTATATACTTTCATACGCATTTAGTAAAAAGCTGTTATTTTGATGTTACAAATAGACACTTTATTTGTAATAGATCTAAATACAAAGAAATTTTTTTTTTGTTTAATTGAATATTTTAGTTTGTGGCTATGCTTACTTTTGTTTAATTTGTGTAGGATTAAATTTATTGTCATACACAATGCTTTGAGGTGGGCGTTAATAACTGTGACACAGTTTTACACTAACATAGTTATTATTGTTAAGTTGTTTTTGTTATGCATATACTAAATGTTTTAAATGAATAAATAAATAAATTACAGAGCAAAATGGCAAGTGAGAGCAGTTCAGCAGTCCTGGACCTAAATGATGCAGATGCTACCGACACAGAGGCACCGAGTGTTACAGATGATATCAATGATGGGGCACCGTTGATAATGGAACATGGATTCGATATAGCTGTTAAGGTATTCTTCTTATTTGATTTAAAACACTTCCCATCATCACTCATCACTCATCCTCTGGGATCTTAGCTGATAACACTTTAAATGGGAAAATGATATCATTTAAGAAATTGCTTAAATTTCTTAGGCGATAATATCAGGTGACTATGTTGACATGTTTGGCTCAGTTTGTAGTGACCCTTCTTGCTGTGCCAGCGGTCGCGGGTTCGAGTCCCGTTGGAGGCATTTATTTGAGTGATGAGCACGAATATTTATATTATAAAAGTTATATATGTGTAGTGTATCAACTATCTGGTATCCACAACACAAGCCTCGTAGCTTACCAGGGATCTAGATCGTGCTGTGTGTTAATCCCAACATATTTATTTATTTCCGCCATTGCGATTTGCGACAAATCTCATTGAGACTAACCATCTGCACAGGAAGTGTTATAGTGCACAAGTAAGCACGAAGACACTAGCGCGTTCTCTATTCCTGTCACTCTCAGACTCCGGTGGTGTGACAATTCGATACTCTCGGTGAGAGATCAGACACAGGACCGACGCGACAAGTGCTTTCCGAGTGTTACAGACACTACAAACTTCCCAAGTCTGGGCAATTACTGAGAATTTCTTAGCACAAAAATAAGTGAACTTGACCTGACTCGGGACTCAAACGCACGACGTCCGGGTCTGCAACAGTACATGTTAACCACTACACCACCGAGGCAGTTAAATGGCTTTTATCTCAAATCACCAAACAACATGACCACTCAACCAATCTCATTATAATTTACAAACTGATTGCAGAACTACTGGGAAAAGTTATTTATTAATTATTATTTATGTTAATTAATGTGCTTACAGTTGTTACTTATTATATTAATGTTAATTTGAACTCAAACTAAATTTGTAGTCATTTTTTTTTATATGTTGGGACATTAAAACACAACACCATGTTCCATGTCACCATGTTCCATGGTAAGCTACGAGGCTTGTGTTATACCAGATAGTTGATACACTACACATATATGACTCTAAATACATACATATTATAAATATAAACACCCATGACTAGGGTACAAACGTTCGTGCTCATCACAACAAATGAATGCCCCCAGCGAGATTCGAACCCGCGACCGCTAGCACACAGCTAGTAGGGTCATTACAAACTGAGCCAAACTGGCGTTATTTGATTTTGATATGATTTATTTCTAAAAAAAGTACATTTATCTTTGACCTGACTCGACAGACCTTGTTCTGTTAAGTCAAGTATGTAGAAGGCCCGATTAGTCAAATGGCGTTTTTACGTTTTTCCGTGTTTTTTTTTTTTTTTTTTAATTTTTTGTCTCCATAAGAACCTTCCTTGGACTTCAACGAATATTTGAAAAAAAAAAAATTAGCCGAATCCAGGCGTTCTCGAGTTTTGCGCTTAGCAACACATTTAGCGATTCATTTTTATTTATTAGAAGATTTGTAAATGTAATCAGAAATGACTTAATATAACTTTTGTTGGTTATTCGAATAAAATAAATAAACAGAAAAAAACTTTCGATTTTGTTTTTTTTTATTTAGTCCATCTTCAAACAAATTAATTAAATACTAGCGGCTCCCCCTCGCTTCGCTTCGCATAAAAAAGAAAAACATCCCTCGGGAACACATTATTCCGGGATAAAATGTAGCCTATGTGCTACTCTAATGTATGAGCTATATTAAAGTTTCATTAAAATCAATTCAATAGCTTTTGCGTGAAAGTGTAACAAACATCCATACATCTATACATCCAGACATCGTCACAAACTTTCGCATTTATAATATTAGTATAGATATATTTATTTTCAGGTCGATGCACCACTAAAACAACTGTCAACATTAGAAACCTTTGTAACATATCGTGTGCGGTGTGTTTGTGCGAGGTGGCCCACTCCTCCTTGCGTTAGACGACGGTACAACCATTTTAAGGTACGATAAATGTTAAAATCATGAGATTTGCTACTTATAAATAAGTATTAAAACAATTATCTATAAATACAGATAAATAAAATTGAAGTGTCTGTTTGTAATGTTAAATTATAAGAATTTGTATTTGGACATTTGTCTTTTATGCGTTCCTAAACTAGTCAAGCTTGAGGGTTGGGTCATGGGTTTTTTTGTGAGCGGAACCATAATTCTTTTTCTAAAATAAAAGTAACCTAAGTTATTCCTTATAACATCAGCTATCTGCCAGTAAAAGTCCCGTCAAAATCAGTCCAGCCGCGTCGGAGATTAGCCGGAACAAACAGACAGACTGACAAAATTTTTAAAAATTGTTTTTCTTATAATTACCATATATAATTTCAAATGCATTTAGTAAAAATCTGATATTTTGACATTACACACAGACACTTCAATTTTATTTGTCTGTAGAGATAATATAGGTTTTTAACTAACTACATAAAAAGGATAAATTATTTATATTTATATCTTTCAAACAGCTCCTCCACAAACGTCTGTCAGCGTCACACCCATGGGTTGCGGCGCCTCCCCTACCACCGCTCCACTCCGCTCGACAACAACTCGACAGATACTCGCCCTCCTTCGTCGCTATCAGGTGTTTGGCTTTGCACTCTTTTTTAGGTGAGTTCAAAGTGAGTTTCTTTTGTATGGAGAAATTGTAGTAATGGTTTTTATAGTTATAACTTGTAGAACTAATTTCAACTAAAATCAAAATGGCCAAAGATAAAAATCTAATTATTATAGAGAAAAAGGTAAAACTAGGGAACCCTAATCGTCTCCATGTTGCACGTCTCTTGTGTATGTTTTTCATGTTTTCGTGCTGTAATATGTAATTAAATTAAATTAAATTAAAATATGTAATTCGGATTAGATGGACTTATCTCCTGGGTTACACATAGGATTCTTTTTATTGACAAAAATTTTATCCCTTTTAAACGTCCCATAGTCAACCACGCTGGCCAAGTGCGGGCGTACTGAGCTTGTCTGCAGACAACTTGCTAGGTTCTCTCAGACATACAGGTTTCCTCACGATGATTTCCTTCACAGTGGTACTCATATATTTGTATGATACGTAAGACTATGTTTATAAATACATATATACATTTTCTACTATCTCTTAATTTAATACTATCTGTGCCCCGCGGTTTAACCCGCGTTAAATTTGTTTGATTATAAACATTAGTTTTACAATAATGTATGGAAGTTTGTTGACATTTATGATTACTGCTCCGCTCCTTTGGATAGTAGCATGATGATATATAGCTTATAACTTTGCTGAATAAACGGGCTATCTTATGCAAAAAGATTTTTTTAAGTCGGATTAGTAGTTCCTGAGATTAGCGCGTTCTACCAAACAAACAAGCAAACTGCCTCTTCATACTATTAGTATACATTCGCGTTCCTTCTATCTTAGTACTATTTCCTACACCTAAAGGTTGCCTGGAAAAAATAGATTTTTTAGCGATGAAGTCGCCTATTGTACGTTCTACTATATTTTGTATATTTTCTTTTATTTTTGGGTGTACAACAAAGGGTTATTGTTATTATTACTTATGTTGGAAATGATTCGCACATGAGAATATCAAGACCCGAGATTTAAACCCGCTTCACTCGACTTCCCTAGCGAGTGTTACCACTGGGTTACCATTAGCTCAGTTTATTTAAAACTAGCTACTCAAACTCACTTCGCTTCGGGTTCGTCCCTAGACAAGAACAAATCTATCCCACGGGAACAGTACATTTTTCCGGGATGATAAATAGCCTATGGCCTTCCTCAGTTAACGGGCTATCTAATGCAAAAGGAATTTTTCAAATCGGAGTAGTAGTTCCTGAGATTAGCGCGTTCAACCAAACAAACAAACAAACTCTTCAGCTTTTAATTAGTACCTATAGATTATAAATTGCAAGTGTGCACCAGGTCTTATGAATTAAAAATAAACTTTTTTCTTTATAGATCGTGTGGCAAAACATCCCATTCTAACCCACAGTGATGACTTTAGACTGTTTTTGACGACACCCGATGAAGATCTAGATAAAGTATACTTATTATTTTTAATCTATATTTATTGAAATTAAAAAAAAAAAATATCTACTCTAATATATCAAAAATATTTTTTCATATAAAACAAACAACACATTCTTATACTTTTATTATTAAGCTTGCTAGATTTTTTGGGAATAAAAAACCAATGTCCATACAAAAAGCGCATATATTATTTTTTACTAGAGACTTACCTCGCTTATGTTTTAATTTTTTTGAGTGGAACCCTAATTCTTTTTTTTTATTAAAGAACTCCTTATAACATCAACTATCTGCCAGTGAAAGTCCCGTTAAAATCAGTCCGTTTCGAAGATTAGCCGGAACAAACAGACAGACAAAAAATGTAAAAATTGTGTTTTTCTTATAAGTACCGTATATAATTTCATATGCATTTAGTATGAACATTTGATTTCGATGTTACAAACAGACACAGTTACATTTTTTTTTATAAAAACAGTACAAAAGGAGAGAAGATAATTTATAAAAATTTTAAAATATGAATTTTAGGTATTCAAGAGTGAAAACAGTGCGCTTAATCTATGGGGTTTGAGTAACCCATTCTATGGCGGAGGTGAAGCGAAACCAGCCAACGGGGCCAGGTATTTAGTTCAAAGTAAAATATTAATATTATAATATACTAGCGACTCACCCTTGCTTCGCTTAGGTTCGTCCCTAGGTACGTTTTAACGCTTAGTATGGAATAGATAAGACTATATATTATAAGATATGTAACCTAGCGGACTATATAATGCAAAAAAAAAATTTTTCAAATCGGATTAGTAGTTACTGAGATTAGCGCGAACAAATCCACAAACAGACAAACAAACAAACTCAACCCGTTAAAACGTACCTAGAGATGAACCCTAGCAAAGCAAGGGTGAGTCGCTAGTCTATAATATCTATATAATTAAAAAACAAAACAACATTGTCTATGTTTCCAGAGTAAAAGATCCAGAATTTAGCTCAGCGGCAGATTATCTACAGTCGCTACAACAAAAGCTGACCACCCTCTGCACTCTCACCACCAAACTGTACAAGGGCTCGGTGTCACTGAGCGGTGAATTGATGGGGTGAGTTTATTATACTAGTATATACCCTGGCGTTGCTTGACTACGTCTGCATAAGAGGAGTCTATGTGTTACTCCAGGTCATAGGCTATCTGTGTACTAAATTTCATTTAAATCCGTCCAGTCGTTTTAATGTGAAGAAGGAGAAAATATACACGCTAATTTATAAACTTTCAATCTATACATATAATAAAACTATAGAGGTCGAATGTTTGTACATAGAAAAAAAAATGCTAAAAGCCAAGTCAAGGGGATGTAAGAAGAGAAATAGAACAAATCCAGATTTTTTTTTCAATTTTTTTGTTTTAAATTACAAAATTGTTAAACATCGTGTGTGTGATTTTAAATAACAAATTACAATTGTATCGTCTCCGTGCGAATTTCCGGGAAATCAATTGTTAAAATACACACCGGTGTGTATGCCGCCTCTCAATGTGGTATAAATTAATGTGTTTAAATCATAGCTTAGCAGAATATTGAATTGTTTTTTTTTTTTGCAATTGAATTGAATTCTTTTGTTCAATTGATGTTGTCGCTATATGTACGTAGCATGCGGCGCGCGTGCTCGGCGTGGGCGGTGCAGGCGGGCGGGCGCGCGGGCGCGGCGGCGGGCGCGCTGGGCGCGGGCGCGGGCGCCGCCGCCGCCGCGCGCGCCGCGCCCGCGCTGCGCCACCGCGCCGCGCTGCCGCTGCTGGCCGCCTACTGCGACGCGCAGGCCGACAAGATACGCGCGAGGGACGCCTTGCATGGTGAGTCGGCTACTTTTCCTATTGCAGAACATAATGACCAGCGTTGCCAATTTGTGGGGAATTCCCCAAACTACGGGGAATCTGAAGTCGATTGGGGATTTGTTGGGGATTGGCATTATGTGGGGAAAATGCGGGGATTTTGAACATCGATAGTCCGACCGGGTCCGAACACTTAAGCATTAAATTACTAATAAAAATCGTACATAGTTTTCACGTCTGAACCAATTTAGCTTTTAATTTAAGCTATACTAAGTGTTAAAACTACGCAAATTTTCTTAGTCCGAATTTCTTCACTAGTAACAATTAATAACTTAAATGACTCCTAGCAAGTCCTCCTAATTAAAACTTCTATATATTACAATAATAATAATTTTTAAGTTATATTTATATATTTTTTTCTGAAAAATTACATTTTAAGGTAATCACAGAAAAAATGGAACTCAACACAGTCTAATCTTGTTTATTCATAATTCAAAAATATAATTTAAAAAAACAAGTCGATATTTACAAAATATAGTTAAAGTTTTGTTAAAAATCATAAAAAAAATTTAAAAAATGATATTTTTCTTTAAGCTATGCTAAATCTTTGTTGAAAATTTATTCAAATTTTTAACACTACTTTTAATCTTCTGTGCATCCATAAAATGGCATAATATATTTAAAAAAAATTAAATCGATCAAAAATTAATAAAATATCGATAAATTCGAAAAAGTAAAAACTTAAATAGATTCTACGGGAAAAAATCCAGAAATAGGGTTAAAATATACCACCCTCTACCTCCCGAGACCATGAAACATAAATTTTTCGGAAACGGCAAATTATTTCAAATTCAAAAAAAAATTGCTTATTATATGTATTTCGAAAATTATATTCCCCTAGTTTCACTAAAACCAAAAGATGATTGCAGAAATAAAAAATAAAAAACGAAGAAATAATTAAAAACCGAGATTTCTGCCAATATCTTGAAAACGTTGAAGTTATTGTAAAAAGTGTTATCTATAAAAGTTGTAGATTTTTACTAGATCTATAACTTTTGTAGAATTTTTTTTCGATAGGACGTCACAGTAAGCCGGAAATTAAAAAAAAAACTATTTTTAATGCTTTGCATCTCCCCATTTCTCGGGGGTAGCTGGACATCGGGGGCATTTTACGAATTTTAATTCCTTATAAAGCTGCTAACGTTTTAAAAACAAAACTTCAGGTTTTAATTTGTTTGTTTCCAAATCAGATTTCGATTGGACTATATTAATTTTATTTAGTTATTATATTTCTAACATAAAGAAAAATCTGAAAAGATAGTTTCATTTAAAATTATTTAAAAATATAAAAGAAAAAATAAATATTATTTAAATACTTGAAACTTGTTTATTTTTAATTTTTTGAGGGGAATTTGTGGGGAATCAAGTATATTTTTGTCCCCAAATTGGGGAATTTGAGTTAGATTTTCGGGGAATTTGATAAATTGGTATTGGCAACGCTATTAATGACGCACTTTGACGCACAATACCGAAGTGTGCGCGAAGTCCGCCAACCCGCACTCGGCCAGCGTGGTGGACTATGGCCTAATCCCCCTCGTACTGAAGGAAGGCCCACCCCCGCAGTGGGACGTTATAAAGGGCTGAATACAAATAATTTACTCTGCCGGATAATTATCATAATCATGTTTTTAATAACATAATTTTGAGCTTAGATTTCATTCTACAACTATGGAAAGATAAAGCTCTAAAATATATATGGAAATGGCGTATTATGATTATAACATATAACGATTGAAGTAATTTTAATACAGTTATTAAAATTTCTTGCTAATACTTAATTGGAACGTGAATTAGTTTTCAAGTGTACCAGCAGAATGCACTAGATTCAGTGTTGAAAGAAAAAAATGTAGCTTAACTAATAAATAATTAAATATATAACTAGCGGCTGACCCTCGCTTAGCTCAAGTTCGCCTCTAAAAACAAAAACAAATCTATCCCACGGAAACCGTACATTTTTTCGGGATAAAAAAAAAACCTATGTGCTATTCTAGATTATAATCTATCTGTGTCAAATTTCATAATGCGAAGGCGATTCTAGAGTTATAATAGTAATTAGTGTGGAATATGTCGCGTGGTCAGAAATGTCATTGCCATTATTATAATTTTTTGTTACAGCCGTTTATGTATCTGGCAACACTCCAGCAGATGATGTACACAACAGGTGAATAACAAAATTTATATGTATTTTCTAGTTTTTATTTTAATTTAATTACATATTAAAAAAAAAAACATCTCTTATGGTGAAACATCTTTGTTAGTTCGTTATGAAGTAACATATGAAATGAATTCAATATCGATTTCATGTTAATATTTTTAATAAATATCTTAATAATATTTAGATTCAAGTTTCCTCACACTGATCTATTTCAATAATAATATGTCACTCTTCTAAAGTCATGCTGGACATAGGCATGGGCATGGCATATAGTAGTCTATATAATTCACCACCATGGCCAATGGGTACGGTTAGCCATCGATCAAAAAAGTACTAGATACACAATCCCATGCAAAAGTTTTCTTAAAACTGTCATCAATTGTGTTTACGTAATTATTCTAGTTGAAATAAATATACAACAATGTAAATTGAACCTTAAATTTAATGCTTAAAGTTGTTTTCACAAAAAATGATTAAATTAAGAAAGCGCTCAAATGTTCAAATGAGCGCTCATTCGGTGAGGACATTTTTTGTCGCTGATTGTGTATCTAGTACTTTTTTGATCGATGCGGTTAGCTTTAAAATATGTTTTTTGATAACTTGCTAGGTTCTCTCAGACATGCAGGTTTCCTCACGATGTTTTCCTTCACCGTATTAACAAGTAATTGTCTCCGTGCTTATTTGTCCAAACGACCAATTCAAAGAAAGAGTTTTTAATACAGAATTATTGACTTTTAAATGTCAATTCTATTAGTATTAAATACACATTTTACTTTTAAAAAAGTTGATAATATATATTTTATCTATATATGTATGTGTATAAATCTTAAAAATAAAGCGTTGTTTTTTTTTTTTTTGGTTTGAACATATAAGCACTTAGGTAACGATATGATAATCCTGTTGAAAATGTTCCGCACATGAAATTGTCAGTAGTGCGAGACCCTGAATATAACCAGATGATACAATATTTTATTTTTATTTTAGGCTGGAGCAAGCATCTGAAGCCTTACGGTCAGAATTGTCTGATTGGATACCAAAAACTCGTAGTGAAATTAAAGCTCTGTTACTAGATATAGCAAACAGACAAGTGAACATCCACACACAAACACTCATGGGCTGGGAGAATGCCCTGAAACTGTCAACAGATGATATATCGCAAATGTTCAAAACCGTATCGAAAACGGCCGTTCAAAATCTTTCGCCGTCCAAATGCAGAACGCTAACAACCCCCAATGAAACCGACAGAGATATAGATGATATGGACAATTACAGCAATTACTCTGATATACAGGATGTTAAAAATGATGGGTTTATCGAAAACAATGATTTAGATATACAGCTGTTCAAAGATGAACAAATCAGTGATATGCAGGAGCTCAAAGGTGAACATAACAGTGATATACAGGAGATCAAGGATGAACAATACAGTGATATACAGGGGTTCAAAGATGAGAATACAGATATACAGGGTTCAGATAAATCCGAGAATATAACACAGGGTGTTACAAATGGATGTGAAAAATTGGACTCCATAAAGGATGATAGTTCAAATTCAAAATCCGACAAATTTTCTGATCCCTTGCAAGAGTTCTCAGAAGTGGACCTTTCGTGATTATGTGATACATTATTTTGTAATGTTTTAAAGGACTTGTGAACGATCAAAATTAAGTTTTTTTTTTATATATATATATATTATATATATTTATTGGTTGTTTTGGTGTCTTTTGGTTATGTGAGGTCATATGTGGTAGAGAATTTGACGGTGTTTAAACAAAAAGTGTGAAGTTCGTCGCAAGTTACCACTGTGGGTAGTGCTATAATATGTAGCTCCCATATAAGATGGCCCAATAGAAATTTCTAAATGGTTTAAATGAAACCATTTCCGTGTTTTTTTTTTTGTAAATATGGCCAAAAAAGTTAAGGCAATTGAATTATCTTTTCGGATTTTTTCCAGTCTCTCCCGTAACCATGATTGCTGTAAAGCATTCGAAACGTCGGGAGCCAAAAATCAACATGAATCCGTGAAAAAATCCAAAAAGATTGTTTAAATTTAAAATGTCAAATATTCGCGTAAATCTAAAAGTATTAAGGCAAAATAAATTATTTAATTCTTTGCAATATTATAAGGGGCCTTCGCTCCTTTATCAAGGGGGCCTTAAGTTTTAAATGTGTATGAAAGTATTAAAAGAAATGAAATGCTTTTCATTGGTAAGAGCATTACTTGAGAACGGCAGGACCCATTATGGATAATTGTTTTTGGGAAAAATGGAAAAGTTGTTCGGAAATTTAGGATATTCGGGAAAAATTGAAAGTGCCGTTTTTTATAGTTTTTGCTTGAATATTTAAATTTGAAGAGATCAATGCCGGTCGTGTCAACTAGTCTATACATACATATAATAAAATTCTAACCGAGTCAAATTTGTACATTAAATAATATTTTTTAGAAAATCCTATTGAAATAGTCATTATTATCGATACAGACGCCGAATATATAGTTTTTACAATTTTTGTCGGCCTGTCTGTCTATGTCTGGGAAAGCATCACGCGAAAGCCACTGGACAGATTTTGATGAAATTTGGCATGATGATAACTGGTTATCCGGGTCAACATATAGGATACTTTTTACTGTAGGAAAATATCTCATCTCTGAGAAATCCATATTAAACGTTCAAACGTAACTAGGGACGAACCCGAGCGGAGCGAGGGTGAGTCGCTAGTATATAATATAAAGATATAACGCAATAAAAAAATATAATCGATAGTACCTGTGTAACATTGAATTCAGTATCAATTTTTTTTTTTAAATTAATAGTCACACGAATTTGCTATCTTAGTATATGATAGTGCAGTAAATGAAGCCAAATGAAACTGTCAATGTCATGAAGAAAATGTCAAACTAATGAAATTATTTATTTTTAATTTTTAATAATTTACAATTAATTATTATTTATTATACTATTTTTATTATACTCCTGTTAATTTTTCTTTGGTTAAAAAAATTAACAAAATAAGTCAGCATAATTGTTTATTTTGCTTTTTATTGCACATAATGCAAGGTTAAGGATGGTATTTAAAAAATATTTATAAAAAAAATTCTAATGTTAATCACTATGTATTGTATGCTCCGCCTATCTTATACTTTCTAGATCTACTTTCTAGGGATGCATCGATAAAAAAAAAGTACTAGATACACAATCCCATGCAAAAGTTCTCTTAAAACTGTCGCCAATTGTGTTTAGGTAATTGTTCTAGTTGAAATAAATATACAACAATGTAAATTGAACCTTAAATGCAATGGTTAAAGTTTTTTTTTTCACAAAAAAAAATTAAAAGCGCGCTGTGATGTTCAAATGAGCGCTCATTCGGTGAGGTCATTTTTTGTCGCTGATTGTGTATCTAGTACTTTTTTGATCGACGTTTTTCTAAATATACTGGTTGGGTGGAAATATTTTTTGTTATGATTTTGTAAGTTGGAGTTCCATTTAAAAAAAAAACACATTAAACATGTTTTATTCTCTTTTTTTTTTAATTTATTAGTTTTGATAGCTGATACTGTAGATGCATATGTTATTTTAAAAAAGTTATTAAAAGAAACTTTACAGTGTCACCTACTGTTTTTTCTTCTTTTTATTTTATTGTTACTTTATTTGAAGCAATTTTTTTTTATAATTATTTATCTAGTTTATAATTTGTTTTAAAACCCCAGTAAGTTTTAGATTTGTCTATGTAAATAAAGTTGTAATATAAATAATTATAATAACTTGTTTGTATGTAAAGATTTCAGAGCTTATAGTTACTCTATAAAACTTTGTGGTGTTCTTAATGTGTGGATTCGAACCTAATACCCTCCGTCGTATACCTTGTTTATTAAAATAAGACTTTTGACAGTTGTTTTTTTTTACTATAATTTACTACAGAAACCATAGTAATATATAAAAATAATAATGTCTGTCTGTCTGTTGCTATTTCACGCTCAAATCGCTGATCAGATTTCGATGAAATTTGTCAAAGATATAGGTTGCATCTTACATTAATACGGACTTTGACTACCGTTTATGAACTGTCAAAAAGTGGTGGTTTTTTTTTAAATATCACAATATTATTTATAACTAGCACTACCCGCGGCTTCGCCCGCGTTCAAACTTACGGTCGCTACCAAACTTAGCAGGATCAATGTGGGCTAATCTGAAGATTGCCTGGAAATTTCATCAAAATCGCTCCAGCCGTTTGGGAGTCCATAGGGAAAAGTCTGTGTCACTCTAAATCAGGGTTTCCCAACCTTTCTTCTGTTGAGCCTCCCTGAATTATATTTTTTTTTCATGTCCCCCTTGTTTTTTATAATAAAATGCATAATTTTAACAATTTATATTTTCATGTCCCCATTTTTTTAAATTAGTACTAGCGACTCACCCTCGCTTCGCTCGGGTTCGTCCCTAGCTTGCATTAAATCACGATTGATCAGTTTTCGACCGGAGAGGAAAAATTATTAAATTACTAAAATGGCTATTAAAAAATAAGGGTTGATCGTAGAAGGGTGAAAATTGAGGATTGTATGTATTTTTGTATGTTGTATCATTAAAAAATAGAAATTTAAAATTTTGTCTAAAAAATAAAAATAAAAATTTAGGGGTGGACTACCCCTAACATTTAGGGGGATGAAAAATAGATGTTGGCCGATTCTCATAGATACCGGATAAGCACAAAAAATTTCATCAAAATCGGTCAAGCCGTTTCGGAGGAGTATGGCAACGAAAACTGTGACACGAGAATTTTATATATTAGATAATGAAACATTATTTTAATGATTTTAATTTATTTTTATTTTAAGTAATACAAAATAAACTCTCTTCCTGGGGCCCTGGTTGGGAACTCTTGCTGTAGATCATATCTTTGTACTTAATTTGAAAAGGACTAACATACATACATACATAATCATACAAACTTATATTTATAATGCTAGTGTGATGTCAAAAGTCTTCTTTTAAATGAACAAATAATAAATAAATAGCTTTTAGTGCTCAGACTCAAGAATTATATGGACGGGGTCCGCCAAAATAAATGTCAAAGTCAAAAATTGCCACACATCGTTTACTTGCTTTAAAGAATAATAATATTAAATAGTTAAATTAATATACAATTTTTGAGAATAAAATATGAATAATAAAAATAATACTGTATGTTTTGGTATTTTTTTAGCATTAGTTCTCTTCGCCTTGATAGAGATAGCATAATATTACCTTATTTTTTATCCTTTATTATAATACAATCCGTTAGCTATGTTTATTTATTAACATTTATTTACTCATCACTCGGTATACAAATCGTCATTTGTATACTATTTTCAAACATTATTGATAGGCTTCATGTTTAGTTATATGACACTATGTCTATATTATTCCTTAGTCTGAGAGCGTTTCATATAATATTATTTCTAATCTGTATTATATTGTATAATGTATAGTTATTTAAAATGAAGTACGTAATTTTGAACCAAATTCACTTGTGTCAAATGTTAAGTAAGTACTTTAAATAAATTTAATGGACGATCTCTAAGTAAATGGTCGGATGCGGTTTGATATTTTAATTTGTTTTTTTTTTTTGTATTGTATGAGTTTAACCCTTGTGTTGCCACCTGGGTACCCGGGTACCCATCGGCGTATGTCTTGTTGAATAATTTTTGTCTAAAAAAGGTTGGCCAAAACTTCTTGGATCCTCAGGATTTGACCGATTCCCTATCGAAATTAGTATTCTACATATTTAAAAAAAAATTAAAATCACCGAGCTTTCGTTTTTTGCACAGGAATATACAAATACTGTATGGAAAATCGCAAAAAAATAATTCAATCTTTCACAATTGACACAGATATATTAGAAACAAATGATTATAATTCAAACATTTTGTGATTTTTACTGTCTGCTGAACACAAACGGGCTTATTACAGTTAACGGAAGACTTCCTTGACTTTCTTCTCCTTCGAATAGGCTGCTCGTTGCAAATGCAGTATGATTCAACTACAACTTTTTTACCACTAGCGTCTCGTTGATCATTGTTATCAGTTGTCCACCGCCACCACATCTATTACAGGCCTTTCATAGTAACTTTCGATTTTGTCACTACATAATTTAATTGTTATATTCAGGTAGGAATACCTTCCTAGAATATGAATAATTAAATATTGATCGAATGCTTAAGTTATTTTTATATTCAATGGACTTTTTCCAAGAATTTCGTAGACTGAGTATCCGGATACACGGGTGGCAGATGCATTTTTTTTTGGGTGGCATCACAAGGGTTAAAATGAAATGTCATAAATTTTATACATATCTGCTTCGCTAATATGGGTCGTAGCGTTAGATAGCATTCTCTTAGATAGCTTCCTCAATAAATAGGCTATGAAATGTATGATTTTTTTAAGTCAAAAGAAAAATATTTGCCCCCTAAGAAAGATAATTACAGGTATGCGTCTGAGAGAATCTAGCAAGTTTTCGAAATACATGCTCAGTCACGCCAGTGTAGTGGACTGTGGCCTGATCCCACTCGTATTGAAGGGAGGCCCACGCTCAGCTGTGGGACGTTAAAAAAGGACTGAATATAAGAAATAAAAAGGGCTGGTTACTTTTATATGTATGCATTTGCATCTATTTTACTTTTATATATACATACTTATGTCTTTACATAAAAGATGTTTTGTAGGTATGTCTCGTTACTTAGGGACCGTCGGTGTAGTGTATTGTTATGTAGCAAAGCTGTGACTGACGGACGTATAATATATGTATATAAGAAATGGCGGCCCATAGATGTAAATTTAGAAATTTTAACACATATCTTTATTAATAACGGTAAATTTTCTGAATTTATAGTAGTTTTAATTCTAATTTAACCATTTAATATGTAAGGTTTTAGTTTTGAAGTTTTAAAAAGAAATTGAAAACGCGCGATATTTCTATCTGTCACTGTCAAAATATTAATTCATAGTGATGTGCAACGAAATTATCGGTAAGTTTGGAATATGTAGGAGTGTATAAAATAAATAATTGTAATTTTTGTTTGGAATTATATTTTATTATTATATATTGTTCTTGCATATTCATTTTTCTTAACAATATTCAATGTTATCCCAAAAGTTATCGTACTTACTATTGTAAATCATAACTATGATGATGTTTTTAATATGCGTATACACTAACGTGTAGTAATATTATGCAATTATTAATTGGGTTTGTTACAAATATTTTCAGTAATATGTTATGTTTTCCCACCTGTGTTTAGTCCACGATCGATAAAAATTACTTTCTTTTTATTAACCTTCAAAAAGGAGGTTGGAACTGAAGTATTTTCTTCATGTTCATGTTAGTCGATGTCGTGAACAGTTTTTCATTCTTTTATTCATTGAGTAGGTACATTTTACCTCAAGGGTCTTAAACAATTTGAAGGATTTACTCACAGTAAGTTTGTGGTGCACCATTTTGTTAAAAAAATATCTATACATGTATTTGAAACTTCCGAAACTCAATTGTGTTTTATAGACATAAAAAAGGTTTTAAAAAAATCGTTCTTGAGTGATGTACACTGTCGATAGCAAAATTCTAAAAATTATCGATTTAACTCGATTCTTACCTAACTTTTAATTAATTTAAAAAAAAAAGTAAATCTTGAACCCCTTACAATTTATTTATGTGTAGTTAATATAAATGAGGTTTTATTTTATGTTTTTCCCCTGTTGTGAAATGCTTCGTCCGTTTAAATTTATTTATTACCAGAATGTTACTGAATTGTGTAAAATTATTTGTATATAATGTGTTTAATGTACAGGATTAAAGTATTGAAATATTATTTTGTTGTTTCATTGTAGTATTGGTTCCACTGAATATCATGTATTGAATTTAAATGAAAATAATTATTTATTCATTTTTATATACAGGGAGGAACAAATCGATGGGACATGGAAGAAAAGTACATTAAATGTTGAAGTTATCAAGATTTACTAAAAGGAAACATTTCTTTATTTTAAAAAATAATAATAACTGCGTTTAATTTTTTTTTAAAACAACTTACCTGAACCGGGAATCAAACAAAATAAAAATGCAAAAAAGGACACCGTCACTATTTTATCGAATTAATCGATAGGGTCTATGGTAAGGATAAAATCTCTCGAACAAACATTGCGTCTTAGAATTTAAGAAAACGATGAAATCTTACAAATTATACATATCAACTCTAACATCGTGGAACAAAAGCATAGGACATGGAAGAAAAATGTCTTAAACACTGAAAATATCAAGTTTCACTCCAAAGTAACATTATTTTATTTTTAAGAATATGATAAACTGCATTTAATTTTTTTTAAAAGAGATGACCTGAACCGGTAATCGAACCAACGGAAAATGCAAAACATACTATTTCTTTTTAAATTTTGACTATGGATCTAAATGAAACAAAACGAGGTTAACGTTTAATATTTTCTTAGATTTATGCGAATATTTGACATTTTAAATAAAACTATCTTTTCGGTTTACGGTTCTCTCCCGTGACCATGACTGCTATAAAGCATTCGAAACGTCGGGAATGAAAAATCAAAATAAACTTGCGAAAGAATCCGAAAAGATTGTTTTATTTAAGAGGTAAACGTTTATTAAAATAACAACACTGAGAGCTAAAAGTTACTATTAATATATATTATATATACAGTATAATTTTCTATAGGTATATTAAAAATAATTAGGTATTTTATACAAGCTAAAATCTACCTACCTACTTATACCTGTAGAATAAAGAACTGTATTATAAGGTTTGGGTAAAAAAAATATTAAAAACACATAACCTTCCTTTGGGTTAAAAAAAAAAAAATAAATCTCTTAAAATTTCATTGGTTTCAACTTTCCAAATAATTAAAGAGAAATTATTTTATTCTTTCTTCATAAATTAATAACAAGAAAATATATGTCCTATGAAATCATTTCTACGTACAAAAAACTGAAGGTACTTACAAAAAATATCTAATAACACACAAAAAATATTTTCATGTACAGGGTCGGAATGGGTTGAAAGGGCAAGCCCTGGGCCCGAGACTAGATAATGGATTTAATCATAATTAATTTTTAACTTCTCTATCTATCTCTATTTCATTTCTCTCTAATTGTATGAAAGAACTATTTGGTCTAGTTTACATGTAGGTCGCAAGAGCTGGGCCCTCTAGGGTAGAGGTCTAACCTACCCAGGTGGTGCCAGGTGACTTGCGGGGTTCATTGGGGCCCTGGGGGGCCCGTACAGACTGGGGCCCGGCTGGCAAATGCCACCTCGACTATATGGCCAGTCCGACGCTGTTCATGTACACAATTATAAGTATTTCAACATTATTATTATTTTGTATTGGTTTTGTCTATAGCTATAGATTTTTTTTACTTTTTTACTGCAAAGCTTGAATGGATGTTAATTTGCCTACAAAAAGCTAAAAATAGTAAATGAAACTATAATTTATATAAATTCACATTTATTTGTGCCTATTTATTTCTGGACGTTTAAACATCTTTATTCTATATTTAAAATAACATATATAATAAAAAATTCGAGTTGCCCGAAACAATAATTCGAAGGAAGACTTTAATGGGGATTTTAAATATTTTTAATTGACTACATTACATAATTAAAAAATAATGCATACTTTATTATAAATAATATAATTTAATTTTAGACACCTAAAAATACTGTATTTTTTCAATGATGTTTATTAAAAATATATTTGTAAAGAACAAACTTTGTATCATGGACAGATGTTTTGGAACGCTGACATTGAATGAGGTTTTTATTATAATAACAAAATAATTTATATGTGTAATAATATTTTTAAATATGTATATCTACACAAAGCATCAAATAAAATATAAAGTATAAGTATCTATGATGTTACCTGTTATATAATCTGTATTTCAAAATTAATCTATACATATAATGAAATTCTAACTGAATCGTATCTTTACATAAAATATTTTTTGGAAAATCTTATTGAAATAGACATCATTATCGATATAGAGGCCGAATCTATAATTTTAGAATTTTTGTCTGTCTATCTGTTTGTGACTGCATCACGGAAAAACCACTGGAGGGATTTTGATGAAATTTGGTATGATGATAGCTGGTTATCCGAGTCAACTTATAGGATACTTTTTACTGCGGGAAAATATCTCATCTCTGAGAAATCTATACTAAACGTTAATACGAGGGTGAGTCGCTAGTTTAGATAGAAAGGTTAGATAGAAAGATTTTTCGCATTTTCTGAAAGCCCTATATAAATGCATATACTATTTTCTAAAAAAAATCACATTTTAAAACATATACCTTAAAACACCATTTAAATAAAAAAAAGAAACAGAAAATAAAGAAACCTAAGAAAAATAAATAAGAAAAGAAAACTAACAATTTAAAAGCTAACTTTTTATAAATAATTTGGACTTCCTCGGAAACAGTTCTTCTAGTATCGTGAAAGCATCACTCCAGGGCACCACTTTAGCTTTGACTTGAGGGTTTGGAGATGAGAGCGTCTTCTTTATCAGGTTTTCCATGGGATAGCCTTGCCTTGGAAAAACTATCGACTGAAATAAAATCATATAGTATTTTATAATATATTTAATCTAGGCTAATATTTTAATATTATAAAGAGGCAGGAAACAAATAATTGTTTGTTTGTTTGAACACGCAAACCTCAGAAACGCCTCATCTGACTTGAAAAATTGTTTTTGTATTAGATACCCCGTTTATTGAGGAAGGCTATAGGCTATATCATCATGCTACTAACAAAGGGAGCGGAGCAGTAATATGTAACCATGATTGCTGTAAAGCATTCGAACAAAAGCTCAAAATAAAACCGTGAGAAAACCCTAAAATATAATTTCATTTAAAATATTTCACAATACTCACATCTGGTGGTAAACTGGTTGCTGGGCAGTAATCGTTCCTCCCATCTCCAGCGTACACCACCAGCGAATACCCGCGGGATTTGGTCCATTGGGATAGCGCTATGGACTTGCACAGGTTGGACGGACAACGTTTACACGTCGTTTGTTTCATACATGGCTCTATGTAGAGCCTGTCATGTTTCCAGAAAGCTCGATTCGTTATAACCGCTGTAATGGCTTCCTAAAAGCAAAAGTTTAATTTGTTATTTATAACTGGCAATTTACGTTTTCATTTTTTTTCTAAAATAAAAGAAGCCTAAGTTACTATTGATAACGTCAGCTATCTGACATCGAAAGTCCCGTCAAAATCAGTTCAGCCGTTCGGATTTGGAGATTAGCCGGAACAAACTAACAGACAGACAAAATTTTTAAAAATTGTGTCCTTCTTAAAAGTATCGTATATAATTTCATATGCATTTAGTAAAAAGCTGTTATTTTGACATTACACACAGATACTTGACATTTATTGATCTGTATAGATATTTAATCCCTCCCGGACAAATTCTAAGAAATCCGTGCGAATTTCCGAGAATTCAATTGTTATCTAGCACACCGGTGTGCTCGCGGTCCGCGAGGAGTTAATTGTACAAAACGCTACATATTAAGATCTTATATAGATATCAGTTTCTAATTAAACCCTATACATATATTATAAGACTTTCTTTACTTCGAGAAAAAAAATCAGAACTATTATACTATAATAAATACTGTAAAGGTCGGTTCAGACTAAGACACTATACACACGGTACACTCAGTGTATACACCGAGTGTCTGATGTCTCTGTGTGAACGCGAGTGTTTATATTCAGCCCTTTTTAACGTCCCACTACTGGGGGTGGGCCTATCTTCAATACGAGGGGGCTCCGGCCATAGTCCAGCACGCTGGCCAACTGCGGGTTGGAGGACTTTACATGTCTTTCGAAAACTTGCTAGATTCTCTCAGACATGCAGGTTTAATCACGATGTTTTCCTTCACCTTAAGGCAAGTGGTAATCACGTTAAAAAAATGATTCGCATATGAAAATATCAAAGGTGCGAGACCCAGGATTTGAACCCGCTTCACTCGGTTTCCCAAACGAGCGCGTTACTACTGGGCTACCACTGCCTCACCGGCCTTTAGCACTCGGCAATAATATAGCTCGCTATTAGTGAAACAATCTCCAGAATCGGATCAGAAGTTTTATAGATTACCCGCAACATACAAACTTACAAACTTTACCCCTATATAATATTAGGGTAGAAATGTAGATTAGTTATGAAAAATACGTCATTATAAAAACAAAGAAAAACTAACAAGATGGACGATCCACCATCTTTATAAAACGCTGACTGAGTTACTGTCTAGAGTCTAGACTCTTATTTAGCTTTTATCAAACTCGTAATACTTATGAAAAACTAATGAGCATGTCAATTTAATAACTTTTTTTTTTACTAATACTAATATTATATTTTATGAGTAAGTGTGTTTGTGTGTTTTGTCAGTTCTTCACGCTTTAAGGGCTGTCAGTCATCGATCAAAAAAGTACTAGTATCAAAAAAATACACAATCAGCGACAAAAAAATGTCCTCACCGAAAGAGCGCTCTTTTGAACATTTGAGCGCGCTTTTAATACATTATGTATATATATGTTTTTGTGAAAACAACTTTAAGCATTGCGTTTAAGGTTTAATTTACATCGTTGTATATTTACTTCAACTAGAATTACCTAAACGCAATTGGTGACAGTTTTAAGAGAACTTTGGCATGGGAATGTGTATCTAGTACTTTATTATCGATGCTGCAAATAAAATTATGAATGGAGATAGCTGGTTAAGAACATCAGTTATTCTTCATTTCTATTAAAAAATAAATTTATTTACTTTTTCTAAACTAATAAGTATAACATCTAATAAATATAATAAAATTAATATTTGAACGTTTATACTACGAGTGTCGAGTATACTATATTTTCTGCTGTTTTTTTTTAATATAAATATGTGCATGTTTTCTATACTAATATTATAATTGGGAAAATTTAGAATTTACATGTTTGGATGTTTGTTACTCAATCATGTCAGAACGGCTGAAGGAATCTGGATGAAGCACAGAGATAGGTTATAGTCTGGAATAACACATAATTACTTGTTATCCTGAAAAAATGTACGATTCCCGTAGGATAGATTTGTTTTTGTTTCTCTTTTTTGTACTTCATAAATGTTGTTAATGTTTTTTTTTTTTTAATTTTGACTTAATAAAGCTGAAGAAATTGTTGTTTTTATTTGTTTGAACGCGCTCACCTCTTGAAATAACTTGTATTTTTGAGATGATTACAATAAAAAAAAAACATTTAAAAGAAAACAGTTTAACGATATACATACGGGATATTAATACATTCCAAAGCTATTCAACAACTATAAATTCAACATACAAAAATAATTTATTTAACCGAAAATCGAACCCTGGACCTCCGTAATCACGAGGATACATTGAGGGGTATGACGTAGGAAGCACATCTTTCTATCGTGATATAGTTTCATACAACTTCCTGTTAATAAGTTGTTTCACAGAAACAATATAATTGAGTTAGCTCACAGCAAGGTCTTAAATGTGACGTGTGTTTATATACACAAATTGATGGCATGCATGTATGTTTGTTGGTATATACATCATATCTGCTGAACTTTTCATGTTTCTTTGTTCGAAATTATTTATTTATTTATTTTGTACCATAAAATATATATCACTTATCTATACTAATATTAAAGAGGTAAAGTTTGTGTGTTTGTAACGTTGTAGGGGGGTAATCTCTGGATCTACTGAACCGATTTAGATGAAATTTGATAAGATAGTTCGAGACCCTGAAAAGCGCATAGGATACTTTTTATCCCGGAAATCATCCCTTAAGGGGGTGAAAATGGGGATGAAAGTTTGTATGGAGAATCAAGCTAGGGACGAAACCAAGCGAAGCGAGGGAGAGTCGCTAGTTCTAAATAATGTAACAGAATGTCGACAAAGGGTAACTTATCTCTTTAAGAGATCTCTTCCAGAAATCTTTTCCAGAAAAAAAGAGAACTGTCTCTCTTGTCGCGTTTCAAAACACAAACATTCTAAAGAAGTTTCACTTCAAAAAAAATATTGTCAAATTTCGACCACTGGACGAATAAACGAATATAGAAATATTATAGCTTACCTGTAACCCATAAACTTTCAGCCAGTGGTTCACAAACACAATGTTAGCATCTGTTAGTATGAGTACATCCCAACCCTCCTTAGCTAAAGTGGTGATGAGCTCGATGATGCCAGGGTTTGGGCGCATGGAGGCGATGCTGTCCAGGATATCTGATGGATGGAGACCAGCTGAGTACGCGTGCTCGAATACCTGGAATTAAATTGGTTTTGTTATGTCCATTTTTAGGTAACCTAACTAATCTAACTTAGGTCATATTTAAATAGAATTAAGCATTTGATTTATTTTAAAATATATGTTTTAAGGATGTTTTGCGCGCTTTTAGACATAAAAGTAGCAGAGGAACTGTCTTGGTGGTCTAGTGGTTAATGGTTGGCGGGTACGCCTGCAGAACCGCAAGTCATGGATTCGAGCCCTGTGTTGGGGCCATTTTAAATGAGTTTTTCACAGCCGGGAGTACTATAATAAATATTTAAATTAATCTAATTATGAAGTTACAAGAGTAGTGTATTTTTTTATTAGTTTGTAGTGAAACTTTCGTTTTTCCGTTCATTTAACTCGTTTTGAGGAGTCCCATTCATTGCAGTCGGTAGAAAGCGTTTTTGTTTGATTTTTAAACCATAATGATTATATAGTACCTACCTACAGCTAATACAATTATATTTAAGATATTTTTTTTTTCTTAAGCGAAAGGAATCAAAATTACTTGAACATTTATTTATATGTATACTTTTTTATGTTAAAAAAAACCCCGGAGTTTATTAAAATTAAGAATTAAAATTTAGTACGGGCACGTATAAAACCGTATGTAAATAGATGCAAAAATTCGAAAATTATACAAATAAAATCATAAATTGCAAATTATCTTTACACTTTGTATTACTGGCATCGCTTCAACTCTTGTCTCTAAAAGCTCGTTGGCAATGACCGCGAGTACCGTTCTAAATTATAGAAGACAGCGGAATAGACCACTATTTATATGTCTACTTGGGGTGACTTGCAAAAAAAAAACGTGTGTACGCACGCCAAAAAAAATTATGCTTTTTTGGCGTAACAGAACAAATATAGCTCTGTAACTAATGCTGTTTGTAAAAGGAATGCAGCTAACATTATCATGTCGCTTTTTGGCTGTCGGTGTGCGCGTGCATCGTAAAAAATTTACATTCATAATTTTTTCAAACGTGCCAAAAGAAGTATAATTTCAAAAAATGGCACGCTTTGGAGCCATTAACAAAAGAATTGAACTGAACTGAACTTCAAAAAAAACTTTATGGTGTTTATTGGCAATTAGCGACTTACCCTCGCCTCGCTCGCTGCGCTTAAATGGCTAAGGAACTTATAAAAGACAAACGTCCAAAGAAAAAAAAAAACTTTTTTTTTGCGCCAGGAACAAACAACAAAGTTTCATCACAATCAGATCAACAGTTTAGGAATACCGCATAAAGGACTAACATACGAACATTCATTTTTATTTATATATAGAAGAAGATCCGGCGCCTGGAGCAATTTTTGGTAACATAGGGGGAGAGGGGTGGGGGGGGGGGATGTTTGTTAATATTTTTATGGTTTAAAAAAGAATCGTTTGGAAAAAGAATGTGAGGTCTACCACATATGTAGATCGGGATCTCCCACTATTAGACATTTAAAAGAAAATTGTCCATTTCTTCTTTCAGTTTACTTTGGGCCAGATATGCAATATTTGATGCGATGACGTACAAATCTTAAAAATAAAAAAGTGCATCTACCTATCTATATGAACTTTTCTAATTTTATTCGTTTAATATTAGCTGATCAGATTTAGTACTAGTGTAATATCATTTTTTTATCTTTGAGTTTATACAAAAACCCTACAGAAGCGATCAAACATCCAATGTCCAACCCTTGACATTGGATGTTACTATTGATCTAGACTCAAAGCAAAATATAATTTCAAAATTTTAAAAGAGAACAAATAATAACAATTTGACTAGAATTTGGAAAGTTGGTGCTGTTACATCCCCTGCCTCGGAGAGCACGTAAATCCCTCGGTCCTGTGCCTGATCTCTCCGGTCCTGACCGGTCGTGTCGAATTGTCGTTCCACCGGAGCATGAGAGTGACAGGAATACACTGTCTGTGCACTATATCTTCTGCGTAGATGGCTAGTCTCACTGAGATTCACCGCAGTGGGCCAAATCTGTTATATACGATATTATTGTTATTATTATTAAAATGTATATTGTCTCAACTTTCGTTGGTATTTTGGTTCCGAAGACGGGCATCTGCCAAGTCTTTCGGAGACCCTATGGGGGTAATGATGAGGGGTTTAGGAATCGACGTACTATAGTTATTATTATTATTATTATACCAAAAGGAATAGGTATACAAAATAAGTCCAACAAACCAAAAGGTCACAAAGTGCACAAGTATCTACGAGGGAACACTACACCTTCTATCCTTTTATTCTCGTAGCCAGACGGCGCGACAATTTGGCAAAATAATACCAGACCAAAACGAGATCATGCGTCAGAGCGACAACTTTTCTAAGTTTTCTGCCTCGGATAACAGAGGTGTTTTAGTTTAAAACTCCAGGTTGCAACTGAGAATTTCTTGATAGAAAACCCAAATATCAAACCAAGGTCTTGGACCAAAGTAGGCCTCGAATTCAAGATCATAGAATTTAGAAGCGTACACTCGAGCCACTAGACCTACCTATAACATAGATATTACGTAGTATGTGTCATGTCTTTTCAACAGATTTACCTATTGTTTGATTTAATTTTCCCATAAAGCGATTAACTAAAGTAATTAACGCACGTGGTTATACTTAACTACAGAGTAATCTACATACATTACGTGTACGTAGTATTTTCAATATTCTGTAGATAATATTTACGGTACAGCCATTTACATAAAAGAAATATAGTATAATTTTATATAAATAAAAATGAATGTGCGTATGTTTGTGCTATATGCGTTCCTATACCATTGATCCGATTGTGATGATACTCTGGTAGGTTAATCTGTATACTGCGAATTTTCCTGGCACAAAATTTTGCGCAAGAAGTTATGCGCATACCTGCATTTAAAAAAAAATGTAAATAAATAAAGAATAATAATAGCAAACCAAATGAAAAAAATAATAATATCATATTATAAAACTATAGCAACACTAAATTACAATTATTTAAAAAATATATTTAAATCTATACTAATATTACGATTACATGTAGATGATAGTTTCTTTACTCGAAATTATTTATTTATTTATTTTATACCATAAAATATATGTCACTTATCTATACTAATATTATAAAGAGGTAAAGTTTTTGAGTTTGTGACGTTGTAGGGGGTAATCTCTGGATCTACTGAACTGATTTAGATGAAATTTGGTAAGAAGATAGTTCGAGACACTGGGAAGGACATAGAATAATATTTATCCCTGAAATCATCCCTTAAGGGGATGAAAATGGGGGTGAAAATTTGTATGGAGAATCAAGCTAGGGACGAACCCGAGCGAAGCGAGGGTAAGTCGGAAGTAGTAATATATTTTTCTGCCATTTCTCTTTTCTTACAATTTATTTTGAATTTATTGTGGGTAGACACCAATATCAAACTAAGTCCCTCCCATAACTATATTTGCTGTAGGTATAGCATTCGAAACGCCGTAGGCAACAAAAAATCAAAATACAGAAAATTCCGAAAAATAGTTTTATGTGATAATAAATATTGTTAAATAATTGCGAAAGGCTAGAAAAGTAAGTACCTACTCTTATGATTACGTGAGAGTGGAAACGTATGTATTGCGAACTTGTGACTCAACGGGGTTTACTCTGGATTTTTCTATGACTAGGCTTCAACGCTTTTAAGAAATAATGGCTGGCACTTTTGCTCAAACCACAGAATTATATAAACGGAGTCCGCCAAAATAAATATCAAAGTCAAAATAGTAGAGTGATTTACTGTTTATGCTACTATTCTCGATACTTTTGCCATACAGATTGTTTACTTTCTTTAAAGAATAAGTGAAATTCTATAGAGGAACATGTCCTTCGTAAAATTGCTAGGTTCTCACAGACATGCAGGTTACCTCACGATGTTTTCTTTCGCCGAATTAGGAAGTACTCGTAGTAACCATGTTGGAAATGATTCGCGAATGAAAATACCAGAGGAGCAAGACCCGAGATTTGAACTTGCTTAACTTTGTTTCCAAGCGAACTCTTTACCACTGGGCTATCCCTGCTATTTCTTTTATCTATTCTATACATATTATAAAGCCATGTTATAACGTTCAGTATAGATTTCTCAGAGATGAGATATTTTCCCGCAATAAAAAGTATCCTATATATTGACCCGGATAATCAGCTATCATCATACCAAATTTCATAAAAATTTGTTCAGTGGTTTTCTCGTGATGCGTTCCCAGACAGACAGACAGACAAGATTTCTAAAAACTATAGATTCGGCGTCTGTATCGATAATAATTACTATTTTAATAAGATTTTCCAAAAAATATTTAATGTCGACAGATTCGATTCATAATATTATTATATTATGTAAACGATAAAGTCCCCCGCCGCCGTCTGCCTGTCTGATTCGGTTTATGATTCATTAAGGTTTGTAAGTTTAAGTAAGGATATCGGAAAAAATCATGCCGACTGGCAGCTTTATTGGCGTGCGCCGCGTAAACTAATAAAGTTATATGAAAACAATGTATTTATTACATAATGATTCCTCTCAAAAAGATCTTCCTATTAAATTGTAGCAACGCTATGTGTACATTCCTAGGGACGCACGCGAGCGAAGCGAGGGTAAGTCACTAGTTAGCTCAAAAATACCAAATGTTTTATATGTGGTATTTTATTTTTTTATTTTAACGTTGGGAAATGATTACGCAACCACCTACATACATACAGTTGGTAAAACTTACCGGCTATAGAAGCCAACCCGCTAATCCCCATCGAAAACCTTTCCCATCGCAAAATACCAAATGTAACCTAATCAATCTTATTAAAAAAAAAACATTCTTTCAGGGGTCCGCGTACTATATCTTTCTTTTACTTCTTACGATATAAATGCGAAAGTTTGGATGGATGGATGCTTGTTACTCAATCACGCCAGAGTGGCAAAACGGATCTGGATGAAATTTGATACAGAGATAGATTATAGTCTGGAATAGCACCTAGACTACTTGTTATCCCGGGAAAAAAAAAATACGGTTCCCGTGGGATAGAATTGTTTTTATTTTTCACTAGGGACGAAAAAGAGCCAAGCGAGGGTTAGCCACTAGTACTACACATAAAATCATTTCAAAGCATGCCAGTTGAACACAGATTACTTCGCGAATATCATACAATGGAGAAGACAACATAGTATGCCAAGATGAGCCATTTAATATTGACATAACACATGGGCAGAGCCACAGGTAATAAATTAGTGAAACATTTTTTTATTAAACCAGTGTTTAGTCAATCTCTCATAACTGAGGTGGAAGGATTATGCATTAAAGCTAATATATTCTTATCAGATTGTCAACAGCAAATCTGTGTAATCAATAATGATAAAAATGATAAATCTATAAAACTTCATAGCTTCAAACATACTGGAAAAGTTTCCTAAGCAGTTGGAAAAGTTTCGTAACTAAAATACTAGAGGTTTTATTTTTTTTTAATATATTATGGTAAATAAGAAAAATATTACAAAATATAAAGACAAGTAGTGCATTCTCTAAGTGTGACCATTTGCTATTATATGTGTTAGTTAGACCATAAACGCTCACTGAAACAGGTTTGTAGCATTATAGCTAATTTAAAAGGATAGAAACAATAGAAAATTTGAGTCATGTCCTCATAAGTTTTGAATTGTGGTAAAAATCATGAGCTCCACAATCCACGGAACTAAGAATTGTGGCCTTTTTGAGTTAGCCAAAATGTGTGGTGGCCGCTTTATTTACATTTACACAGAGATTCCGGTTTCTACACCTAAAATATATATTTGCTATATTTTTCAGATGATTATTTCACCTTTTATTAATATGGAGGAAGACAAAAAAATTGAGTGTAAGAGCAGAGTATGACTCCAAGTAGATGAGTAACTTCCAAATGCCATAACTTAGTCATATAAAAGAAATGTTTAATTCAGTAAAATATTTATAGTTTGAAGACTGTACAATGGTAACTGTTTTAAAAACAATCTTCACAATTTTATATAATAAAAAGGACTTTATAATATGAATCACCTCAGCTAAGTTTTTTCGTGTCAATGTCTTTTACTGTTTTATGATGTAATAAAAACTAAGCCAAATAAAAAAACTCCAAACCAATCCAAAATTTTATAATAATATTCATTTTCTTACACAACTTCTAAAAAAGGACATATAAAACTTACATCGCTCATATAAGGAGTCCAGTCGTGGTTTCCAGCTTCCCATTCGGGTGGAGGCTTCTTCTCACGTAATCTATTTATTATAGTTGCATCAGAATCATCATTAACTATTGTGCGATCAAAATCAAACACTGCTAAAGAAGACATTTTAAATGTGCGCGCGCACTGAATCGCCGACGCGAATGTACTGCGGTGCGGGTTGCTTGCGACAAGGGCAAGGCCAAGCTTTCATGAAAATAAGGGGCATGACACTTCTGTGATTTTGGCATTGTAGATTTTTTTGTACAGTTTTTCCTGAAAAGCCCGAACATTGCTTGACATTTCCATTTTTGATAGATGTCACTGTGACAGTTTATCTTACTGTTCAGAAACATTGATTAAATAAAAAAATAAATAATTGTATAAAATTTTATAAAATATCATTGGATATTTGAATTTTCGTAATTGAAAAAAATAATAAGCTTAGAAAATTGTATTACGTAAAAATATATATTGTAATTTGTAGTTCTTATCAACGTCAGTAATTTCTAAGTAATCACTGCGTGTAAAGTGACCATAAAATTTAAAAATAAATGACAGATCACAGATTAAGGAGACTACATGACAGATAAAGAATTTGATTCTAACCTCTTACGGGCAGTCTTCTAAAAGTATTTCAAAGATTAATATTTAAAATATAAAATGGCCTCATTAAAAGTTTATACAGTGGGCAGACTAGCCAGATATGTGACTGATTCTTCTTTGAAGAGTTTGCGGACAAATATCTACAGGTACGTTGCGCAACTTATTCCAACCTAAAAATTTACTATCGCAGTTGAGTAAGAACTTTCTTATTCCTGCTTAAATAAATAATGTGAAGTTTGTTTTATAAAAATATATTTCATCTCATATGAATAACTCTATTTTGATTTAATAAGAAAACCATTGTAATATTTACTGATATTTCATCATTATCTCACATTTAGACATTGTAAATATAAAAAATATATTTCTAAAATTATATTGATAGCTTGCCGGATCCTTAACTGTTTTTATATAAGCTAACTAAATTTCTCACATGTATGTATAATAATTATTTACTTAAAATAATTTTATATAAGACAAATAATAATTAACATAAATAACATTAATATATTTAATTCCTCGTATTATTTTAGAACATCGATATGTAAATATAGTACAGAAGAGAAAGCTGCAGTAAAAGATGATAAGCAGCTACCATCAACTATCGAAGAATGTCACAAACAGTTAGAAAATTTAAACAATGAAGTTGGCAACCTTAAAGAACAAATTAAAGAATATGACGTAAGATATGACACAAATTGTATTATAAATATTTAAAAAATTGATTAGTTATTATTATCAATGGACACTAAATAAAATATTAATATATTTGAAAAATAACATACTTTGTTAAGAAAATAGTCTTTCTTAATGTTATATTTATGTAAACCTCAATTTTATTCATTCTAATAAAAAAGCCAAACCTTGCAGAGGCAAGTTTATCTTTTGATTTATTTATTATTTAATGAGCAAGAACTGAACTCCAATTATGTATAAAAGTGTTGAATGTTAGTTTATTATATGCCATGTATATGTACTCATATGTATGTGTGTAAGATGTAAGGGGAGCCCACATAAAGGCTGGATTGAAATAGATTTTGATTACATCACAGTATGATATATACAGAGAAATGATGGTTTAATTTGTAAGCGACAAAATCGCTAATCGCTGTTATGATATACTCTGATGTCATATTCTGTCTGACCAATGGTGTGCGTTTCAACTACTTTGAATTTCCCACCTGTTTTGCACTTTTTAATAATATTATTATTTTCTTAATCAAAAAGAAGTTACATTAAAAAATATTAATATAAGCTTAAATCATAAGCAATAAAGTTTATAAAATAAATATTTCACCTTTATTTAAATCACATGCATATTTCCTATTGAGGAATATTGTAAGATGATTGTATCTGTATTGTAGAAAAGAGTAGTAAAAAAGAAGCTAGCTAACGACTTGTTCATTAGTTTTGATATAATGTAGCTCAGCCCATTTCATTTTTCAGGATAAATATAAACGGGCATTAGCAGATAGTGAAAATGTAAGAAGACGAATGTTAAAACAAGTTGAAGACGCCAAATCATTTGCAATACAGAGCTTCTGCAAAGATTTATTAGATGTAAGTATTATTAATTACTACACATGACAGTTAATCATTATTATTATATATATACTAGCGATTCATCCTCGTTTTGCTTGGGTTTGCCTTTAAAAAAAACAAAAACAAATTATCCCTCGGGAACCGTATATTTTTCCAGGATAAAAAGCCTATGTGTTATTCCAGACTATAATCTATCTCTGTGCCAAACATCCAGATCCGTTTACCCGTTCTGGTGTAAAAGAGTAACAAACATCCATACTGAGAAACTTTTGTATTTATAATATTTATACAGATTTTCCATTCAACATTGTAGACCATTTGTTATTAAATTGTTTCATTTTTTGTTGCTTGGTCTCCTTCGGGTAATAGCTTCCTCCATGTTTAGCCATGTCATAGACCATAGTCTCAGTTTATTTGTCTAAAAAACGAATTTACCATACGAGTTTTTAATACAGCATAATAATTGACCTTTAAATGTCAATTCTATTTATATTAAATACATATTTCACTTTAAATATATATTTTATCTATATATGTATGTATATAAATTTTAGAAATGAAGCTTTGTTTGTAAAATAGAAGAAAAACTTTCTACTGTAAAGTACAAGTATTGGTGGTTTGAACAAATAAGCAATGAGGTGACGATTTATTTGTCTGTTGGTAACCACACGTTTACTATATCTTCTATAAATATAATAATAGACTAAAAAAAATTGTCGATAGTCAATAGCAAGTAATGAAGGAAACGTTAAGAAAATAAGGCAGGATATTAATCTATGTCTGTGTCATCGTCTGAGTAGCAGTCACTGTCATCGTATTTTCATGTATAATAATTAAGTTGATTAATTATCCCAAATCAAAATAAAGTCATTATCATCTCAAATCAAGATTCACTATTAAGACTCACTATTTTCTTAACGTGAATGGACTATAGTCATGAACGACCGCGTCGTCCTATGTAGCTACCTGCGTCCGAGCGGCATCCGTTTATCGATAAAGAGTCGCGCGGCATTGTTACATTCCTTTGACTTAATGTTTTATGATTCAGTTCGCACGTTTGTAGTAATCCAACTATAGCAACCTATCACTTCCAGGTAGCGGACACTCTGTCAGCGGCTGCAGAGAGCGTGCCGGAGGGTGTGGAGGGAGAGGGAGCGCCGGCCGCCCTTCGATCCTTGAGGGACGGCCTGCACTTGACCAGGGCACAGTTACAGCAGGTGACTGACATGCGGTTTAGATTACTCTTTTTAAGGTTCCGTACTACAAAAGGGAAAAAGGAACCCTTATAGGATCATTTTGTTGCCTCTTTGTCTGTCGAAATCATTTTTCTCAAGGTATCAAGTTGCTATTAATATCAAATCGGACCCGAGGTATTTTATGTTAAATGGTTAAGTAGATTAAAGTAGTATTTATTAAAAAAGAACGCCTGATAAAAAGGTAAGGCAACCGCAATGTCTCTGCTTTGTTACGTTCTGAGTTCGTTTCTTTTTTAATATATTTTTTACATAGTCTTCCAATTATGATCTAAGTCTCATTACTGGAAAAAGAAAATGATGCCACCGGTTCTTACAAAAGGACATAATATTTACTAGCGACTCACACTTGACACTCGCTTCGCTCGGGTTCGTTCCAAGTTTGATTCCCCATGCAAACTTTCATCGACATTTTCACCCCCTTAAGGGATGATTTCCGGGATAAAAACTATCCTTTATCCTTCCCAGGGTCTCAAACTATCTTCTTACAAAATTTCTTCTAAATTGGTTCAGTAGTTACAGAGATTACTTCCTACAAACAAACTTACAAACTTTATCTCTTTATAATATTAGTATGATATTTTAATTCCAGGTGTTCAGCAGACACGGGCTCGTTGTGGTGTCGCCATTGCGGGAGAAATTCGATCCGAACCTACATGAAGCGTTATTCCAACAAGTAAGTTTGTTTATAATTTTAATGAGTGCGTCTTAAAGCCTCATTTAAATACTCGTCTAAAACCGTCTGTCGGGTTTTAACCGGTTAAAGAACGTTACCGATCCGAAAGACTTTTGAAGTGAAACTTCTTTAGAATCATTGTGATTTGAAATTCGATGAAACGAAAATGCGACACGAGAAAGAGACAAGCACATAAATATATAGGATTTAGCCGGCGAGAGAATGAAATAGAATACATTGCCATGTTGCCATGGTAACCGCTGTTATTGTCTGACAATCATATTCTTTCCATATATGATATTCTATAAATATATGATTGTAATATGCCAAATATGCCTTATTTAATTATTGATTTGTTTTAATTTAATTGCATTATTTGCCAAAGAAGTTTTACTTCAATCGCGCGTAAAGGTTACACGCACCCATTTTTTTTATGAAAAGGTTTGGGGGTCAATAACCAAAATCGGTTTAAAAGTTGAATGGATTTCCAAGCCCTGGTGTGTCTATTATCGAGTTTCTTTATTAGTGGTTACTTTTTTATTTAACTTGCAATGTTTGTATGTTTGTTTGTATGTATATGTTTGTTCGGGTTAAATTTTGCAATTGAATTTTAAAGCAGTTATCCTCAACCGATTGATCTGAAATTTTGCATACACGTTTAGTTTGCATGACAATACATAGTTAGCTAAGTGACGTCATTCTAAATCCAACATGTTGGATACCCAAAGATAAAAAAATACATATGTTGGGACATTAACACACAGCACCATCTAGTTCTACACTACAAACTGAGTCAAACGTGCCGTCACAAGATGGCAGAGTATATTTTTTTATGCATCCCTATGATTATTTTTAACCGACTTCATTTTAGGAGGTGGAAGGTGCAGAGCCAGGTACAGTAGTGGCGGTGAGCAAGGTGGGCTACAAGCTGCACGAGCGCTGCGTGCGCCCCGCACTCGTGGGCGTCGCCAAGGGCTCCTCCTAACAGTGTTGCTACACATTATTTAGTTGTACACCGAATTGTTTCTTGTTTGTGTTGCCAGGTATGTATGATGAAGTTAAGTTGGTTGTTTCGGATTTAAGATTGTAGTGGAGTTTGTTCCTTTTTTGGCCTAGTAAATTCAGTAAGGTTTGATTAAAGAGTTATATAGATGGAGTTAGGCAAATAAATATTAAATTTAAAAATAGTAGCGTGATTTGCTGCTTATGCTACTATTCTAGATTTTGTCATACATATTGTTTACTTTTTTTAATGAATAATAATATTTGATGTACATTTTTTAGGATAAAATATGAAATGAAGCATTAGGTTTCTTTCCCTTGTAAAGGAGATAGCATAATATTGGCTTACTTTTTTCTTTATTATAATAAAATCCGTTAGCTATGTTTATTTATTAATATTTATTTACTCATCACTCGGTATACAAATCGTCATTTGTATACTATTTTAAAACATTAATGTTTCGCTTCATGTTTAGTTCTTTGACACTGTCTATATTATTCCTTAGTCTGAGGATTTTATATATAAATCGTCATTCAAATTGGTAATATAAAATATAATGTATATAACAGGTTTTAAGAATTTAAATTCTAATTTGTTAAAATATTTTTAAAGAAATTAGTATGGCAGGAAATAGTATGAACGTATTTTTTTTTGACTTGGCAACACTGCACTGTACCAAATTTTTAGTACTACAAAATTGTTATTTTCATTTAAAATAACTATTTTTCACAAGTATTTATGTTTTTGAGTAATATGCATTTGAAATATGATAATTAAATACAACATATCGTCGTCTCAGTGCTTATTTGTTCAAACATCCAATACTTGTTACACTTTACAGTACAGCTTTTCCTCTATTTAAAAACAAAGCTTTTTTTCTAAAATGTACATACATACATATATAAATAAAATACATCTTTTCCATATATTTTTTTAAATAAAATGTGTATTTGATACCAATAGAATTGATATTTAAAAGTCAATAAATCTGTATTACTCTTTCGATGAATTGGTGGTTTGGACAAATAAGCACTGAGACGACGATACCATACTGACACTCAATTTGCCATATAGTACAGGAGATAGCGTCGCATTTTTTGTAGGAATTTTATACACAACTAGCAGAACCCGCGGCTTCGCTCGCGATCAAACTACGAAAAATACGAAATTTCATGTAAATATGTTCAAGGAATAAAGAGATTTATACAAACTTTTATCCCCTATTTTACCCCCTTGGGGGTTGAATTTTGAAAAATCCTTCTTTAGTGGATGCCTTCGTCATATGAAATATACGTGTGCGAAATTTCAATTTTCTAGCCTTAAGGGTTGGCCTGTGCGTTGATACATCAGTCAATCACTTTTTTATATATATATATATATACAGACAACACCATCTTTTGGCAAATTTTATTAGTAGTTAGTCCCGTCCTTTCGCATTTATAACAGAATAAATTTAATATTATTTTTTAAATGTTGAATTAATTAGAAATAATGTTTTCTAAAATTAACGCTAATATATCTTTTGCGGATTTTGTCGCGGTTTTATTATGAATTTTGCTTCCCGACTTTTATACTTTATTATTGAAAAGCATAAAATTTCAGCTAAAACTATAAAATACTATAAAAATGTAACGCTATCTAATCTGCTAATACGTCATGGGTTTGAATCCCGCGTAATGAGAATTTGTATGAATCATACAAGTGTTTTGAAGGATTAAATTATATGATGGTGTGAGGGAAATGCAGTTAGTAAGTTTTCTCTGTTTTACATTATAAGGGAAATGCTGTCCCATAGGAATGTCTTCGTACTCGGGAATAAAAATTAGTATGTGTATATGTTTAATTACAATATAATCCCTAAATTAACAGCACAAAGTCTATTATAAAGCTTTTTTTAATAAAAAATACGTGGAATTGAGTTTTTTGATGGTAGCTGTCATTATAAATACGCCATTTTAACTTTTTTTTTTAATAGTAGCCAACGATGAAAGTTGTATGAATGGATAGATAATATTTAAATGAACAAAAAAGTATTAGTAATATGTTGTTCTAAGGCGTCACGTTTTTGAGATATTTTCATAACAAAAGTATGGAAAATATTTTATTTGAATACAATCGACATGTAATTAGTTCATTTTTTCTTTTTCTTCTTCGTTTACTTCATTACTGAAGGTCGTGCTTGTCCTGAAATTCTTTCACCGATGTGTCGAATAGCTTATTCCACGCCACTCTGTCCTCGGCTTGTCTCAGGGCAGTCGGAATATTTAGTCCTGTTATATTTTGAATATGGTCGGACCGGTCACTTTTTAACCGACTTCTAAAAAAGGTGGTTATCAATTTGACACGTATGTATGCGATATTATTGGAACTGCAAAATATTCACATATGATTAGGGCTTCCAAACAAATATACAAAATTTTATAGGTGTATGTATGTACGTTTGTGTTTGTCCACGCATTTCTCAGAAACTAGTAATAGGATCGTGATCATTATTTTTTTATTAATCGATTTAATATCGACGTGCTTTACTTTACCTTTAATATCTCGAAATGAGACACTTAAATATATATATTATCGATATTTCTTTTTATTAATTTAAGTATTTTCTATCCGTATATAATAGCAGTTTTGTAATGCAAGGTAAATTTTGAATAAAATAAAAAAATGGCGGTATTTGGCAACCACAAAAATTCTTACGCCTTTAGCAATGAAGAATAATAATAATTTATATATAAAACAAATATCTGTAAGACGCAAGCCGCTGGCCGGGTTATGATGTAACAAACTAAAACTAAAAGATGTTTCAACATAACGTTTGTTTCTTTTAGTAAAGTGAGGGGTTTGATATTTAAACATTGTTTTTTATTCCAAAAACTTAATTTGTAGTCTAGTATATATTTAGGTTTTTAGAAATAGTATCACAAATAAAAATACTTTTTAAATAATTTTAACTGTAGATCCTCGGTTCGAGTCCCGGGTTGGGCTAAGTTCAGTTATTGAGATTTCTGTCAAGAAATACTCGGTAACAGTCCGGAGTTAGGAAATAGTCGGTGCAAGTACTGCGTCTAATGTCTTCCCACGAGTGTGGTGTCTCCAAAGTGCGAGTGAGAGGGAGAGAGAGTGCACATCGTGCGTCTCTCTCCCTCACTCGACCACAATATGACACGCACATATGGAGGCTCAAAATTGGTCCTCGTGACCAGACATTAGAAAGACATTATTATTATTATATACATATATGTAAAATTAATTTTGCTAGTTGCCCTTCTGTGGCTTTTTAAAACAGATAACGTAGCAAACAGTTATTTATTATTAATATATAATAATATTGGAGATGTCAAATTATTTAAAAAAGTATTTTTATTTTTAATTCATTGTAATTTAGTATAGTTGTACGAGTGTATGGTATGTTGAATAAATTACATTATTGTTGGCTTTTGTTCTTATTATTTGTTTACCTTTTTTACCTTTATTAGCTTCACTTGTATGAAATGAAATTTTAGAAATCGATTTTAGTACAATTTAGATTTTACTATATTTCCAAATCAGTCCAGCTGTTTTCAAGGGATACAGTGTTTCTTTATAAGAACTACTATTTTTATTTATACGAACTACCTCGCTTCGCTCCATAAGAATGAACGAATTAGAAAAAATAAGTGTTTTGGGCAAAAGAAAAAAAAACTAAGTTTTATCACAATCGAACAAATATTAAGGACGCATAGAGTACAAACTACAAAGAAACATTTTCATTTATACAGATAATAAAAATTGTGAAAATAAAACACATCACTATTTTACATAATATTTAATTCACATACACTGCACTATCACTTACGAGTCCATATTCAAATCTAAATCTGTGGCAGTTTTAGATAAAAACCAATCTAACTTTTGCTAGCGATCTAAAATTACTTTGACTTATAACATATGTATTTAAAACATATATTTTTGCTTTCATATGGCGGGTATCGATAAACATTTTTTTATATTTCTTTCTAGCGGTAATAATACTCTAAAAACATATGATTTTAGCCCTCAAGACCCTATTCTTAGATGCTTTAAAATCAAAATAATCAAAGTCTATACAGATAGATAAAATTGTGTGTAAAATTTTTGTCCGTCGTCTGTTTGTTTCGGCCGATCTCCGAAACGGCTAGATTAATTTTGATGGAACTTTCACTGGCAGATAGCCAATGTTATACTACTTATTTTAGAAAAAGTATTAGGGCTTAAAAAAATTAAGTGTGTAGTAAAAAGTTACTCAAATAAGCCTAAATAATTTATTGGGACTCGCTCATAGAAACTTTAAAAAAGTATTGAATTCAATTCCAGTTTTTTACATTATTTTAAATCTCCAACTTTAGAAGTCTGAGTTGTAAAAAAAAGTAAAAAAAAGCAGTCAATAATTTCAAAATCATTTAAGAAGCAAATGTGATAAAAAATATTTTTTATATATAACACAAAAACTCATTCAAACTCAATTTCAAACTAAAAATTGTAACAAACCAACAAATCGTATCTAATTAAGTTCTAATACTTTCATAGATTTACTTTCTTAGTAGATTACTTTAGTAGTAGATTTATTTTATTTATTTATTTATTATAAAGTTTGTAAGTTTGTGAGTTTGTTTGTAATGGCTAAACTTATAAAATCCGCTGAACCGATATAGATGAAATTTGGTATGGCGATAGTCTGAAACCCTGGAGAGGACATAGGATAGTTTTTATCCCGGAAATCATCCCTTAAGGGAGTGAAAAGGGGGGTGGAAGTTTGTATGGGGAATCAATTTCTCAAGAGATATAAAACTCATCATACCTATGTATATAGAATATATTATACATATATGTATTATATTATATAGTCTATCTATTTCATACTAACCATTAAAACGTACCTAGGAACGAACCTGAGACCCAAGCGAAGTGAGGGTGAGCCGCTAGTTTAAAATAATCATATAATATTTATCACCATATTTAATTTTCTTAAAAAAACGAATATATCTAACTCTGCCACGTTTTAAACTAAATCTGCACAAAATCTAGATCTCCTTAGACCTACCTCAACATCTTAGATATAACTGACATTATTCTTTTTGTTTCCAATTTATTATCTGTGCACATAAATACAGAACTAAAATTTAAAAAAAATGCTTAAATTAAGAAAAGAAGTTGTTTTTGAGAATAGCAATTGGATTTGCTCAAGCTTTAAATATTTTTATTTCTTTAGTAAAATTCAACTTTAAACCATAAAAAGTTTTAAAACACTCAAAAGAATTCAGTTTTAGTGTACTATTACAATTAAAACATTCATCCACAAATTAATTCCAAACTCCGACTCACACTTGGCCAGTTTTTAAATTCTTCAAACGCTAATTATTTTTACATAATAGTAAAATATTATATAAAATTAATACTTAATAACATTTTATACAAACCTATTTCAAAGCCATCTGCATTCTAGAGATAACTATAGTATAGTGCACATTTTCCAATCCAAAGATCTATAGATCTTGAACATATAAATCTACATCAGTTATATCTAACTCCTATAGATAAGCAGACTTTCTACAATCAATATCGCTAATAGAAAGCTAAAATAAGATTATAAAGGAACTAGCGACTCACACTCTAGAGACTTTTGAAAAACAAAAACAAACCTATCCCACGGGAACCGTACATTTTCCGGGATAAAAAGTAGCCAATGTGCTATTCCTAACTATGATCTATCTCTGTGCCAAATTTCATCCAGATCCATTCAGCCGTTCTGGCGTGAAAGAGTAACAAACATCCATCCCAAACATCTAAACTTTCACATTTATAATATTAGTAAAAAGTACATTTAACATTACTTTTATGGTACAGAGAAAGATAAGAAATAAAAAAAATAAAATAAAGATTAAAAACCAAAATATCAGTATAATTGTTCATTCATACATTTTTACTAGCGATGGCCATTGTATCAATGTCGTCGTATTTTATTATAAACTAGCGACTCACCCTCGCTTCGCTTCGGGTTCGTCCCTAGACAAAAACAATTATATCCCACGGAAACTGTACATTTTTCCGGGATGATATATAGCCTAAAGCCTTCCTCGATAAATGGACTATCCAACACAAAAAGAATTTTTCAATTTCAACCAGTAGTTCCTGAGATTAGCGCATTCAACCAAACAAACAAACAAATTCTTCAGCTTTATAATATTATATTAGTATAGATGTTCATGAAATTATTTAGCGTTTTCGGTCACAATCACGAATACATGAGTTAAACTATAAATAATATAATAGAATATAAAAAGTTAAATCTTCACAAACTTTTACATTTATAATATTATTACCAACAAACAAAACGACACATGACTAAGATGACGTTTTTAACCGACAGCAAAAAAGGAGGTACTGAAATTAAATATATTTACGCAATGTCTTCTGTTATTTTAAACCAATTTTACACCAGGGTGGTCCCGATTTAATTTAAAAAAAAAAACAAATTTCACCCACTAAGGTGGCATTATATATTTTTTTATTTCTATTAAGATATTTTTTTTTAAGTCATCATTTAGTTCCTAATTAGCAATAGCGATTGTAGAATATCATCTTATTTCAACTTATCTAGTGTCTAAAATCCTTCTTGATACGCTTTGGAGTCTAAACGGGCCTGCAGCAGCTCCAGCTGTCTCCGGGCCTCGCACTGTGGGAAGTTATTTATTTCGTAGTACTGCGGTGCGATTTTGAGGAGCCATTCCGCTGGAAATGTAATGAGATTGCTTTATTAGTTTTCATGTATTAATTACTTGAGACCGACTTCCAAAACAGAGGTGTATGAGAACTCCAAATTTATACAGATAAATAAAATTGAACTGTCTGTTTGTAATGTCAAATAACAGCTTTTTACTGAATGCATATGAAATTATATACAGTACTTATAAGAAAAACAAGTTTTAAAATTGTGTGTCTTTGCTCTGGCTAATCGCCGAAACGGCTGGATTGGTTTTGACAGCACCTTCACTGACAGATAGCTGATGTTATAAGGAGTAACTTAAAACGTTAAAACGCTAGTGGAGAATATCTTCATCAAACATATTGTAAATATATTTTAAAACCCATCCTTCTAGAGAATTGTGAAACAATGTCAATAATTTCTTTTAAGGTTACCATAAAAAAACTATTCACACCAAAGGGTGGAATAATTATGTTTAATACAAAAGACAGTGTATGTAAAAAGAAGAAAAGAAGGCATTTGCAGTCTAGTAGTAGCGCACTTGGTTGGGAAACCAGGTCTCGTACCTCTGATATTTTCATGTACGAATCATTCCCAACATGATTACCACTTGTATTAGGGTGAAGGAAAACATCGTGAGGAAACCTGCATGTCTGAGAGAACCTAACAAGTTCTCGAAAGACATGCTCAGTCTGCCCGCACTTGCCAGTATGGTGGACTAAGCACCCCCAACAGTGGGACTTTAAAATAGCCGAAGGAGTAACAAACATACAATCTCTCACAATTCATACTAGTCATCAATCAAAAAAGTACTAGACACACAATCCCATGCAAAAGTTCTCTTAAAACTGTCACCAATTGTGTTTAGGTAATTATTCTAATTGAAATAAATATACAACAATGTAAATTGAACCTTAAATGCAATGCTTAAAGTTGTTTTCACAAAAAAAATTAAAAGTTCAAATGTTCAAATGAGCGCTCATTCGGTGAGGACATTTTTTGTTGCTGATTGTGTATCTAGTACTAGTCTATCTAGTCTTTTTGTTTGAACTAGTAATCCAATGATTAATAATGAATCCCCATTATACAAACACAACAAAAATCCATACAAAAACAGCGACTCACGTTTAATATCAGTGACAGTCCGTATATAATTCTTGGTGGTGAGAACAAATTCGTTGTATATGACCCAGTCCGGTTTGTGGTCGAGACAGGTGGATGGGTGCAGTTGTACTACCTGGTTGTCCTTCACAGTGAGGTAGTGTCCTGTTCTTTCTAGATGGGCCACCTGGAATTATAAAATATGGAGTTTATTATGAGAGATTTAATTCAATTCTCTTATAAATGGCATCATAGCATGCCAGTTGAGCACAGATCATTCACCAATGTCACTTAGAATAAGGAAGACACGAAAGATAATATAATAGATATGAATAATATAATAGATAAATAGATTTTTAGATTTAGATGACAATTTGACATTTCCAAATATAACTGATGGTTTTAGATTTTTCAGCCGTTTTATAATTTAATTTGGACGTTTTGAATGCTTCCGACTAAGGTTTTCGTCGTCCCCAAAAATAATAGTTATTAAACCTAAGTTTCTTATGTCCAAGATTGCTAAAAAGCATTCGAAACGTCGGAAACTAAAAAAAAAATTCCAAATAAATAATTTAATTTAAAATCCGAAGGACAGTTGATGTGGATGAAGTGACCTAAACACTGCGTGTGAGAGACACTGAAAACTACAGGTGTCACATACTTCAATAACGTCTATATCTATCCCACGGGAACCATACATTTTTTCGGGATAATATATAGCCTAGTCTTCCTCAATAAACGGGTTATTTCATGCAAAAAAATAAATCGGATTAGTAGTTCATGAGATTAGCGCGTTCATACAAACAAACAAACAAATAAACAAACTCTGCCTTTTTATAATATTATATAGTGTAGATTAATACACTATATATCTCACTGGAGTATAAAAGTGAAAGAAAAAGAGCACTATACCCTCAGACTAAAGGATTATATATTATATAGATGGAGCCCGCCAAAAAATGTCAAAAGTCAAAAATAGTAGCATGTTTTGCTGTTTATGCTACTTACTATTTAATATGACTGAGGGGGATTTAGTTACCTTTTTTAGAAACCTTATTGTTTAAAGTCACTATGGTTTTTATTGTTTTTAAAGTAATTTTAAATTTAGAGCAGAGATTAATCTCGAGCGGGGTCGAGACGCCATCATGACATTAGTTGGAGACACGTGGCTTAGTAACATTAATTGATCATGGTGGACCATAGTTATGTTTTGATATTACAGCTGGAAGTTGATGATCGATATCCCAAAATCCGCTTGGTCTAAATCATTACAATTATCGTTTCAAGTTTATAACATTATGTTTTCCCTGATTAAATTGTAATTGAGAGTAGAGAATTCTTCATTATTTGAGGCCTAATAACACCTACAAGATAGTAACCACTAAAGATTACTTTATTTAAATATTTGCCGATTCTTAAAAACTACCTAAAAAATATTTATATACTAGCGATTCACCCTGGCTTCGCTCGGGTTCGTTCCTGTCTCAACGGTTAGTATAGATTTCCCAGAGATGAGATATTTTCCCGCCGTAAAAAGAATCCTATATGTTGACCCAAATAACCAGTTATCATCATACCAAATTTCATCAAAATCCCTCCAGTGGTTATTCCGTGATGCGGTAACAGACAGACAGGCAGACAAAAATTCTAAATACTATAGATTCGGCCTCTGCATCGGTAATAATGTCTATTTCAATAAGATTTTCCAAAAAATATTTAATGTACAGATTCGGATTAGTTACAATTTTATGCATTACCTGCATGAAAAACCCATTAACGAGCGCCTTTCTTATATTGATATAGTAGTCTTTACTTGTGAATTCTGTGCTAGTTCTTCTTAGATTAAACCTGGAAATAAAAAAAAAAAACAAATTTATTACAAAACTACAAAAAAATGCCTTAGTGCTTACCACTTTTTGTTGTACTTTAAAGTAGAATTTTTTTTTCCTCAGATCCTAAGATCTGTTAAATTATAATAGGGTATATGCGTGTGATTTAAATAAAGGCGAAATATATTTTTTTTTTTGTAATCTTTATTGCTTTTAAATTATAATTTAAACTTATTTTATTTTTGAAGTGAAAACTTGTATAGGCAGGTTTGTTTGTATGGGGAGCAAATTCATATAAGTCGTCATCGACATGGTCACGTGACGTGTTAACGCTAACACTCAGAGTGCCGATAGATGTCGAAAACAGATAAATGTAAACAGTTTTAATTCACAAATTTTAATTTAAGATCAAACAATCAATTTGAATATCCAAAAATAACAACTGTTTGTTTATAGTTTTAAGTTTTCACTTCTGTCGGCAGTCCTTATGACTGCTTTTTTGTTAATGTAACTTCTTTTTTTTTGATTCAGAAAATAATTATTAAAAAGTGCAAATATAGGTGAGCAATTCAAAGCAATTGATTCACACACCATTGGTCAGACCGAATATGACGTCAGAGTATATCATAACAGAACGATTAGCGATTTGTAGCTACAAATTGAGTCGTCATTTCTCTGTGTATATCATACTGTGACGTCAAGCCAAGCGCGCGTAATGGCGGCTATAAAGTATCCGTATAGGTATGATACTTTTAAACACTTTTTAAAGCTGGATATTTTTTTACAATTATATACCAATGTTAGCTATCGTATAAAAATTAAAAAAAAAAAACATGCATTTTGTTTTATTCTGTATTACCCGGAGTATTGTCAATTCTCTCCTTTTCTTACAGTATCACGAGAATATTTAGATAAATTATAATTTCACTAAGCCCATACATTGTTAGTAAAAAAAAAATCCCAGGGGATTGTTTCCTATCCCAGGATAATCCCGGGATCCGAGGCCATACCTGTCCATAATCCTGCTGAGCTGCTGACGCACATTGTCCCCGGACTTGAGCGATCTGTAGTTGATGAAGTTGTCGTAGCACCAGTGTGGGTCCTCCATATCTGAAAAACGATATATTGACGAGACGTTTGGCTTAGTTTTTAGTAACCCTACTTGCTGTGTCAGCGGTCGCGGGTTCGAGTCCCGCTGGTGGTATTAATTTGTGTGATGAGCACGAATGTTTGTACTCCAGTCATGGATGTGTATATTTATAATATGTATGTACATATTTAAAAAAGTTATCTGGCATCCATAACACAAGCCTCGTAGCTTACCATGGAACTAGATGGTGCTGTGTGTTAATGTTCCAACATATTTATTTAACCTACATATATATTAGGAAGATCACAAAAACATTGTACAAATTCAGAAATTACTTTAAAAATAAAAAATCGGACAAGTGCGAGTCTGACTAGCACACCAAGGGTTCCGTAGCATGAAACATTAAAATAAGTTTATATTAGAAAAAAAAAGTTTTTTGTTTCCCTTTTCGGATTTTTCCATTTTTCCCTTAACTTGTGCTATAAGACTGCTTCTTGTCAAATCTCATGATTCTAGGTCAACAGACAGTACCCTTTAGGTTTTCATTGCGTCGCGAGTGTCAAATTATGCGACATAAAAGACCGTATATTTTGATTGCGTTGACTTAGAAGTTTGATTTTGTCACAGCTCCAAGGGATTGCGGGTATGAGTATTTGATATTAATTTCAACTTGATACCTCCACACTTTCCTGAGAAAAAGGGTCTTAATAGATAGACAGACAGACAATAAAGTGATCCTAAAAGGGTTCCTTTTTGCCCTTTAGAGATATGGAACCCTAAAGACGTTAAAAACCAACACTCACTCTGTTTAAAAGCGTGATACACATTGAGCAATGTAAGGTGATCTCCATCTATATGTGCAAATCTCATCTTGGCCTCGTCTGCTGCCTTCCTCGCTTCATTGGGCCGGACAAAGCATTGTGGTACTGGAAAATAGTAATAATAATATTATTTATATATGATATAGTACAAAACAAAATCAATCTATGCAAATGTCTGTTTCTCCGCTTACGTCTTTGAAGCAAAGTGATTTTTGATAAATGAGGAAGATTTTTTGTATACAATTTGAAAATATCTTGTACACAATGACAAAAACCTTAAGAAATAATACAGGCAAGATGATATACTAGAAAATTACAGCTCCTAAAAAGGCCTACAGAAAAGTCCACAATAGCATATGTCGTTTCCTAAGGTACACTCGCAAGAACTATTTTTATCTAAAGAAAATCTAGCTACGGAAGCACCGTTTATTGAAGTTATACTTCTTTTGGGACGTTTGGATAAAATTACAAGAGTAAAATTTTTACGATTCGCGCGCACACAGACAGTCAAAAAGCGACATGATGAAGTTAGCTGATAACTGTTTGTTGCCATGGTAACCGTTGTTATTGTCTGACAAATGATATATAATATAATCTATCCTTAAAAAAAAACCGACTTCCGTTTTCATCTATACTATAATAAAGCAGTAACTTAGCGAAATCTGTACATTAAATATTTTTTAAAAACAATGAATGTAACATATTATGTATACAATATAGACCCCAAAACAATAGTTATTAAAATTTTTGTCTGTTTGTCTGTATGTCTGTTTGTGTGTGCGCGATTCACGCAAAAAGTAATGAACCGATTACAACGAAATTTGGTGAAGTGATAACTTATTACCCGGGTCAACATTTAGGATACTTTTTATTTCAGAAAAATCTTTCTTTCCCACGGGAGATCGCAATAATTGGTTTTATCGAGTCCTCCTTATAAACCTTGCGCTGGCTAAACCTTAAGACATACATAGAAACAATGTACTAAAAAATTGTAGGTCTTGAATAGGAAAAATTGTAGGTCTTAGAAGTTTATATGGCTAACGCTGGCTGAACCTTAAGAGATACATCAAAACAATGTACTAGAAAATTGTAGGTATTAAAAAGTTAAACAGGCAAGTTCGCAATATTATTTGTCTATCACCTAAGGTACATTCGCAATTACTATTTTTATTCACTACTCGCGACTCACTGACTGACTTATCAACGTTCAGCTCGGTTCAGCAGTAAAACGTACCTAGAGACGAACCCGAGCGAAGCGAGGGTGAATCGCTAGTTTAGAATAGATACCTAATCAGATATTTTCGAAGTCAGTGCCAGCCGACAACGCTTTAAGATATGAATATGAAATATCTGATAGGTAAATATGATTAGATATGAACTCTAATTATAGTTAAAATATTATACATCAATTTGTGATGTGTTTTACGTATCGAAATATATTAGATTTGCTTTGCATCGGCTGGCATCGACTTCGAAAATATCTGATTAGGTATGTATTATAAATGAAAATCAACGTTTAGTTATTTTTTCCATTTTAGTGCCCGGAAGTCGGTTTATATTTTATTTTTTTAAGTTTTTATATATATTATCATTCCTTTTACAAACAGAGAGTTGTAACATACGGGATGAAATCTTTAGCTAATTTTGTTCTGTTACGCCAAAGAAGTATAAATTTTTACGTGCGTACATAAGTACACACACACGTTTTTTTTATGTGTAGAAATGCATTTACGCATACATACATACATATGTGTACAGGTGGTTATGTGGGACTCACCGCCTAGAAAAGCTTGTACTACCCACTAAAACCCAGCAGAACCGCCCCCGTGAAGCACCTGCGCGGAGCACCCCCAACTCCTCAGCCAACTTACCAGAGAGCATGGCGGTAATGGAGAGGATCTCGTTGGAACAGTTGTGGTTACAGCTGGCTATTAGCATCTTGGCGAGCTGAGGGTCCAGGGGGAACTCCGCCATCACCGCTCCCAGGTCTGTTAGGTTGCCGTCGTCATCTGAAATTGAGAGTAATTGGATTTGGATTAAATAATTTAAGAGCAAGTTGAAAATCAAAATTGCCAATTAAATTGTACCACAAAAAGACATAAACTCAACTCTTTTGTCAATGGCTTCAAAGTGTAACAGTTGAACACAGATTATTTCGCCAATGTCACATAGAATGGAGAAAACACAGAGGAGCAAAGAAAAAATATTTTTAAGTTACTGATGACATTATATTAATTATTTTAAAGCTACAATTATAATTTCACGATTTATTTTTTTTAATTTCACCATGTATGTCCGTCCATAGGCAGTTAATTTCTTCTACATACTTTCATGGCAGGGGGGTGCAAGTGCACCCTTCCTGCACCCTCTCACCCGGAGCCCATGTACATAAACAAGTAAAAAAACATACAATATCAAACGAGCAAACTCACCAAGTGCAGCCAGATAGTTGAGTAACTCCAACGCCCTCATGAGTGTCTCCGGCGCTGGCGGGTCCATGAAGTCAAAGTGTACCAGGTCGTCGATACCCAGCTTTTTCAACTGCAAAACTACAGATCCTAAGTTTGATCTGCAAACGTAATGCCGTGGACGTTAGACTTTGTATTACCACAGATTACATATTATTTTATGTATAGTGATTTTACTGTTTTCTTTTTGTCTGCGGATAATAGTCGACTAATTTAAATGTATATATAACATATTTAGTTTTGGATTAATCATCATACATAAATAATTTCATTTTAGTTCAGTAAAAGAATTCATTTTAAATCAAGAGATCATCAAAAATAGTCTGACACCTAAAAAAACTGTATAACATTTATAGATGAATTATCAATGCAACCAGGTTTGATCAGGGTTTGTCCCTGGGTATACGGAAACGTACCTAACAGTCTTGAGCCTTCTTACTACCTCCATACAGAAAAGTGGTAAAAAAATCACTGTGTAAGTTTTATTAAAACATGTTTTTCCATAGGAATGAGATATTTTAGTGCCATAAGAAGTAACTTTAACTTTTTAACTATTTCCAATAACAATATTTAATTTATCCCCTATTTCAGAGTGAAAGAAGGACAGACTAACAAATAAAAAATGAAAGTATCATAACATTATTGAATTTTGATATCTTTATATACATATAATTCTTCTGTACATGCGTATGTCACTGAACTCCTCTTAACTGCTGGACTGATTTTAATAAAAATTATTGTTTGTGTTTGAGTGGGTGTCTGGGTGATTTAAATTCACAACTGGATCCGGTAGGTGGCGCTGCAGTCGGGTTCTAAGATGTTTTTTATGATATACTTTATGATATAAAATGCAAATTTAATCACTACCAATACATATGTATTTAAGTCAATAAAGATAAAATTAATAAAAACCGTACTACACCAGTACTATAAGTCACCTCAAAATCTCCGGATATGTGTTATCTTGCATTTCATGTTTGTACGCCTTCTCCGTGTACAGCCTGAAGCACTTTCCGGGTTTAGTTCTTCCCGCCCTACCTGCCCTCTGTTGGGCTGACGCTTTACTTATGGGCGAGACCAGAAGTGACTCCACACGTATCCTTGGATTATACACTTTTTGTTTGGAAAAACCTGTATCTATCACAAAAACTACACCATCTATCGTAAGAGATGTTTCCGCAATATTCGTTGACACTACGACCTTTCTACCAATCGCCCCGTTCGCGCGATTAGGAGGAGCTGGCTCAAAAATTCTTTGTTGAAGGTTAGGGGGTAACGTGGAATATAAAGGTATACACTTCAATTCTCCTACATCTGGTCCCAAATTGTCTATCTCCCTCTTGATTCTTTTACACGCATCCTCTATTTCCTCTTGTCCTGTCAAAAACAGAAGAATATCTCCGACAATCTCTTCACATATGTGAATTTGTATGACTGTTCGTATTGCCGCTTCCAAATAATCCCTTTCTGGTTGAGGTGTGTAGAATATTTCTACTGGATGTGTTCTACCGGGGACATTCATTAGAGGTGCATTATCAAAATACTGCTGAAACTTTCCAGCGTCTAATGTGGCTGACATAATAACTAATTTCAAATCTGTGCGCTGTTTTATAACTTCTTTTAGCACGCCCATCAATATATCTGTTGCTAACGTCCTTTCGTGGGCTTCATCTAGTAAAATCACTCTATACTGTTCCAACATAGGATCCGACATGGCTTCTCTTAATAACATACCATCTGTCATGTATTTTAAGACAGTTTGTGGTCCAGAGCAGTCTTCAAAACGGATGCTGTAACCAACTTGCTGTCCTAGGGCCACATCCATCTCTTCAGCCACTCTCTGAGCCACTGACATAGCCGCCACTCTTCTGGGCTGGGTACATGCCACCCCGAAAGACTTTCCAGCGGTAACCGCTGCAAATTCTACACACCATTGGGGTATTTGCGTGGTCTTGCCTGATCCAGTCTCACCGACTAAAACAACACACTGATGGGTATTTAGAAGCCTCATGAAATCATTTTGGTATTCCCATACAGGTAGGACTCGACGACGACGCAGCAATTCGTGGTATGTGAGGGAGTGCGGACGACCTGGAAAAGATAGTTAAATGGTTATCAATACATATTATAAATGAATGTGAGTTTGTATTTGTTTGAGCTAAACTCGAGAAATTGCTGTACAGATTTCCATATAGTTTCAATTTACTAACAGTTAAAGGATTTTCTAGGAATGTATTCAGCACTTTTTTAACGTCCCACTGCTGGGCACGGGCCTCCCTTCAATACGAGGGGGATCAGGCCACAGTCCACCACGCTGGCCAAGTGCGGGTTGGCGGACTTCACACGTCTTTCGAAAACTTGCTAGGTTCTCTCAGACATGTAGGTTTCCTCACGATGTTTTCCTTCACCGTAAGGCAAGTGGTAATCATGTTAGAAATGATTCGCACATGAAAATATCAGAGGTGCGAGACCTCAGATTTGAACCCGCTCCACTCTGTTTACCAAGCGAGCGCGTTACCACTGGGCTTCCACTACCTTCTACCACATTTTCTAGGAAAGCTATAGTCAATAATTTATAAGCATATTATGAAAATAAGCTATCAATACACCATGATATTTTTGTATTATGCTGGAAATTTGTACATGTAACAAAATTGTAACGTTGTGTTGTTATTGTGGGTTTTTGTATGCATCAGTTGAGACTACCTTTGCAGCTTAATAGCACTATTTTATGGACAAAAAATCCTTTAACTTTTTAATGTCCACAAAAAATAAATAATAATAAAAAAAACATACATACAGACAAACATAGAAGCTCCTCCTTTTTGGAAAATAACAAATACAATATTATTTATTTAGATTATTTTTCATCATTTGAAACTCTGTTAGAGCAATTTAAGCCTTTATATGATCATACTTTGTTGATGGGTGATTTCAACACGTGTCTTCAAAAAAATGATCATAGAGCTAATCGTCTTTGTTCTCTTATAAATGCAGCCGATTTAAATATTCTCCCATTAAATCCCACTCATAAATTTCCAAATTGCGTACCTTCTCTTCTTGACCTAATCTTTGTATCTTCCCCCGACCTTGTTGCAAAACATGGCCAATGCCCTGCCCCATTTTCTTACCATGATCTTATCTATTTATCTTATAAATTAAAGACACCAAAAGCAAAATCAAGAATCCATATGCGGCGCAATTTTGGTGGTATCGATTTAGAGAGATTGCACGCAGATGCTGAAAATATCGACTGGTCCGCTGTTTTTAATGCAAGTACAGTTGATGAGCAAGTTTCAATATTTAACTCGTTGCTAACCCAACTGTACGACATCCATGCTCCGGTTCGCCCTGTTCGTATGAAGCATCTTCCGGCTCCGTGGCTTACTCCCGAAATCAAAAAACTCCAAGGAAAAAAAATTGCAGCGAAATCAAAGTACGTATCTAATCCCAATGATGACAACAAGGCCAAATATATTAAGGCTCGCAATCGTTGCAATATAGTGTGTAGGGATAATCAACGACGCCATATCTATAAATCTATCATTGAAGAGGATGATCCAGATAAAATGTGGAAGTTTCTCAAATCCCTTGGAGTAGGTAAATCTAAGCATACTATAAATCCTCACAATATAAATTTAAATCTGATAAATCAGCATTTCTCTTCTTCGGCTACTATTCATAGTACAAGTAAGTTAAACACACTCAACTATCTTTCAACTTTACCTACTCCTGATTTTCCCCGTTTTACTTTTAGTCAATTTTCCGAAAGTGATGTTAAGAGAAATATTATGGCAATTAAATCTGATGCTGTTGGGGCAGACTGTATAAGCCGTAAAATGATTCTTCCCATTCTTAATCATATCGTTCCTATAATTACTACCATCTTAAATTCCTCAATTAATTTCAATCAGTTTCCTTCATCCTGGAAAGATGGGCAAATCTTTCCTCTTCCAAAAATGTCTAGCCCATCTTCTTTTTCTGATTATCGTCCTATTTCTATCCTTCCTTTCCTGTCAAAAGTACTCGAGCGACTGGTTCACCAGCAATTGAGTGCTTTCTTTTACAAGCACAATCTTTTAAATTCCTTTCAATCCGGTTTTCGCTCTAGTCATAGTACAACTACGGCCTTAATCAAAATAACTGATGACATCAGGGAAGGTATGGATGGCCAAAGGCTTACTGTGATGGTACTACTAGATTTTAGTAATGCTTTCAATACGGTGGACTTTGACGTCTTGCTTGCCATTATATCCTCTCTTAACATATCTCCTGAGGTTGTTGACTGGTTTCGTTCTTACTTGTGCGGTCGCCGGCAACGCATTCGGATTGAAGATTCTTACTCCGATTGGTGCACAGTTACTGCCGGTGTACCACAAGGTGGCGTGTTGTCTCCTCTCTTATTTTCAGTTTTTATTAATACTATTTGTCATCAAATTTCTTCTCCCTACCACCTATATGCAGACGATTTGCAAATTTATGCCGTGACATCTGTGGCTGATTTACCACGAACAATAGAAAATATTAACAAAGACCTCTCCTCTATAGCCACATGGGGTAAATCATACGGCCTTAACTTAAACGCTGCGAAATCGCAGGCAATAATTATTGGCAGTCAAAGGATGATATCCAAAACTAAGACTATACAATTACCAGCAATATCATTAGAAGGTGCTACGATTCCTTTTCAAGAAAAAGTAAAAAATCTTGGCTAACTAATTGATCAACACTTATCATGGGATCCGCAAGTGAGTGAACTGAGCCGGAAAATGTTTGGAGCGATTGCTTCTCTTCGCAGATTGCGAAATTTTCTTCCGATTCCTACCAAAATTGCGCTAGCAAATTCACTCCTACTACCGATTCTTGATTATGCTGACGTTTGTTATCTCGACATCAAAGAGGAGCACTTAAATAAGCTTGAGCGACTCCAAAATCTTTGTATACGGTTTATTTTTGGCCTTAGAAAATATGACCATGTTTCTCAATTTCGTAAAAAACTCAAGTGGCTCCCAATCCGATTCCGCAGGAATACTCATATTCTTCATCTTCTCTACTGCGTGCTGTTTAATCCTTCAACTCCTGTCTATCTGAAAGAGCGTTTTGAGTTTCTGGGTGATTCCCATGCTCGTTCACTTCGCTCTGCTCAGAACTTCCTTCTTAAAATTCCTACTCACTCTTCCTGTTTCTTCACAAATTCTTTTGCAGTAAAAGCCGCTCGACTGTGGAATTCAATTCCTTTAAGTATTAGATGTGCTAAAAGCTTAGATAAATTTAAAAGCTTATTAAAAGAATATTATCTGTCTCTTTAACCCTTTCTCTTAGTCCTTTCCCCTAATATCATCTAATTCTATACATTATTTGGTTGATTTTTTTCTTTTTCATGTATGTATGTATGAGTGTATGTATGTATGTATGTATGTATGTATGTATATGTAGGTATGTATGTATCTATATATGGATTTGTATATGTATCTATTTATCTATAAGTATTTTTATATATATATATATATATATATATATATATATATATATATATATAAAAAAACGTGTAAAGCAAGTACACCGCCTACCGTTTTTATGTAACTTACACCTCCACTTGAAGGTTGCCTGGAAGAGATCGCTTCCAGCGATAAGGCCGCCTGCTGTGCATCTTTTCTGTGTTCTTTTTTTTATGTTTTTTTGTTTCTTTTTGGTGTACAATAAAGGATATTATTATTATTATTACAATACTGTAAAGTATTAGGAATGCAAACAATGTTATTCTTATCTTCGTAAATACATAAATTCAAATATGTATAATATTTTAGTAGATTGGACACATTTTTTAGATTATTTTATTATTCCTTTGCCTATCAGTTCTCTAGAATATATAAAATAATAAATACGAATTGTGAATAATATTACTTTTATTTCAAGAAATACAATGTCAAACCTGTATATGGATTAATGCCTGCAGCGCTGGTGGCCGTTTGTGCGGGAGCAGTACCGATTGTAGCTGTAGCTGTTTCTGAGGATTCACCGCTGCCAGCAGATTTTGCTGCTGCTGCTGCCTTCTCTTCTCTGGTGTAAAAAAATAATAATTAATAATCTATGTCCATAGAGTACAAAGGTTGTTATAGCAAATGTTTTTTTTTTTAGTTTTTTTTGTTATTTTATATTAGGTTGGTTGTACATACATATGGTAGAACTTCTATATATGCATATTTAAATGAATAGCCTCACAAATTATAAATCATGGTAACTATATCTCTTAAATTATTTATTATTATACAATTTCCATTGTGCCATATGAATTGGTAAGTCACAATATTCAATAAATTTAATCAATAAAGATGTTTAGAGTAAAATCTTATAAAAATGATTTCAAAATATTGTTAATACCATGTTGTAGTATCAATAAAAAAAAAAATAAATATAACTCTTTCTCTCTCTCTCTCTCTCAATATCTTATATGTGACCAGAAAAAGCAGATAAAATATGGCTGCATCAGTTACATAAAAGGTTGGTATGTATTTTTTTTGTCCATAGTTTTTCATTTAAAAATAAAAAATTTAATAACAAAAAGTTTTTATTTCATATAATGAATATGAAACATCCATTGTAACAATAACATTCCATCGCTAAGACATCACTTGCATAACAAATTGAATATATTTTTTTAATATTTTGTATGTATTTAAAAATAGTTGCATAGTATAGGTACATTTTACTTTACTTACTGCAGTTATCAGTGACCTATTCCTCATAAAATTAAGGTTAGTACAGAAATGTTACACCATAATTTGTAATATAGTGAAATGGAAGGGTTTAATTAATGTCACTTGCGCCATGCTACAATAAAAATATTATAGTATGAAATATTGTGTATTTCAACCCCTTTCAGTATCGAGCTAAATAAAGGATCAAAAACAAGGATTTATCCATACAAATAAAAAACATTGAAGTGTCTGTATGTCAAAATAACAGCTTTTTCTCTGTCAGTTCCGGCTTATCTCCAAAAGGATGCCCTGATTTTGACGGGACGTTCACTGGCAGATAGTTGATGTTATAAGGAATAATTTAGGCTACTTTCATTATAGAAAAAGAATCAAGAGTCCTATGCAAGAAAATAAAACCTAGGGATGCACAGAGCTAATCAAGGGTAAGTTGTTAGTCATGTTAATATAGCTACTTCATCAGCTTGTTAAATTCTGTAATGTTATTCAAAATTATGTTTTTTATACTGTTGAGTATAAAAACATGTTTAACTGAATATTTACATATTTTAATACAAAATGGGAATTATTACACAAACATAGAATCATCAGTGGAGGTTAATTTTTGTACAACTTTAATATTTAAATAATTATAAATATGTCAATATTGTCTGAGCATTTTTCATTAAAATATAGATCAATACTCCCATTTCATCCTAATGGAAAACACCATAATAAAACCTATTTAGGTTATTCATGTTTATGATATGTTTTTAACCAAAATCTAATACTACTTGTTTTTCACTTATATTATAACATTGATGGTATTGGGTAGCGCCAGTCATCTATGAGATTAATACTAAAATCTATAAATGATGAGTATATATGTATATAAAAACAAACGTACAAACAGTCAAATTTTATATTTGTATGATTTTGTACTGCAGAAAAGGCCATAGTAATAAAGCTTTCTGAATATAAAACACAAATTTGAATTATAAGAACCCAATGTGCCTACATTGGTGTTCAAATAAATAACATATATACGTATATGTAAATTTTTGGATAAAATATGTAAGGAGCAGGATTAGATAATTAATGATTAGGGGGAGAGGGGGTACATTGATACATGAGGCACATAGATACAGTCGATATATATTGGAATCAAGTCGCAGTAGCAGAGTCATTTACGCACACAACGGAAGGTATCTAATGCCACAAACAAATATCTGCGCGGCAACAGTGTTCACTCGCCGGCTTGCGCTTGAGAAGTAAATACCCGTTTTTCACGTTCGCAACAAAAATTACACCGTTTTTTTCAAATGTGATTCTTATTATATAGTTCGAGTTAACTGTGACATATCAAGTTATTATGTAAGTACATATCTTTGATAATATTATATTGACTTCAATTTGTGTGATCAAATATTGCTTTAATTTTATTAAATAAATGTTTTTGGTTATAGTAGGTTGGGGCGCAATGATACTAACGCCCTCGGGGTACATTGATGCGTATCAAATGATGACACTGTTATTAATACTGCCCCACCTGCAGCAAATGATCTTCAGGATGGTGACTGTATTATAACGAAGGTAATCAACGCAGGAAGAAAGCAACTTTTTAAGCATTTTGTTGGAAAAATAATATCAAAACACGAAGAGGGTCAAGGAAACGATTTCCTAGTCTCTTTTTTGAAACTTAAACCGACTGGAACTTTTGTATTTCCTGATATAAAAGGTGAAGCTTCGGTTAATATCTCTGATATTGTGCTGAAATTACCAAACCCTATAGTGAAGAAAAGCACTAATAGAACTGCTTCTTTATTTAATTTTAAGATGAATTTGTCTCCTTATAACATTTCAATGTAAGTAGGTATTTGATATAAAAAAATAAGCTGATTTACTTCTAAAATATTAAAGTATTAATCAAAGTAATCTGAAGACTGATTATGAAAATGTAAAGACTGATTATCTTATTCTATAGTTATTTTGTATAGCATATTATTGTTTTGAGAAGAAAAACGCCTTTATGTTGAATTAAATTTAGTTTAAACATAGTACACATAATTTACCAAATACTAAAAAAATAAGTATGTTAATAAATGTTATAAAAATAAATAAAACTTGTTTCATTTATAGAAATATTTGAATTAAATGGCTATGAACCGAAGTGCCCCGTACAAGTATCAAACTACCCCAGGAGCTAGTTTGATACAAATTTCATATTTTATTGAATAGGCTCTAATATTTTTTGTGAATATATTTAGCAGTAAATTTGACTTATAGAAGTTAGTTAAATAGATTCCGATCACATTCTAATACTTTGGTATTACTATCAGTAAATAGTTTCTATTTGGGTCCTATAAAAAATCGTATCAAGGTGCCCCAACTCCCCCTACACGTAATTCTAATATATTGTGTAGTATGCACTTATAACATTCGTCAATTTCTTGTTTTCAGAGTAAATTTATATAAATTAAACTTATAAATATAATGCAATGTGCAAGTTAACCGAAAATGTTTAAAAATGCGAAAAACACGTTGTTAGCACAATGTAAATAATATATCATGTTTGGGCTATTATTATCGTAATGTTATAAAATATATATTTACATTTTATTTAGCGCAACTAGGTCGTTTTTATTATAGTATGCATAAAATATAAATTAGAAAACAAAGAAAATATAAGTGTAGCTAAGGCATGTTTTCTTAAAATATTATTAATCCATAAATATAAGCATCAAACCTTTTTTTCTTTATAAAAGGATCTATCATCTCAATCCTTCGCTTCGACATATTAACAATTAACACATATAACACCAAAATAAAATAAATATGAGAAAATTCTCTGAATTTTCAATAAACGAGGCAGCTAACAAAATGGCGACCAGTGTTCACAACCTGAAGTTAGGCAATTATCGTACCTAGGGTTGTAAAATTATCGTACATGGACCAAAATTATCGTACATATTAGGAATGTGCCCAAATAGTCGACTTTTATACAAATCGATATTTTTTCCTTTTAACCAATTTCTAATAACCGATTCTCCCGAATCCAAATGCGACCTCTACAAACGGGAGAGCAAAAAAAAAAAAAAGGACTATTCTCGTTTTTCTCCCTTCTTACAAATACTACATACTTAAAATATTAACTCGAACAATACTCTTCCTAAAACATTACCTGACCCTCACAAACTAGACGTGTGTAGCTCTTTAGTGAAACGACTCAGTGTTACGAAACATCAATGTGATCCGAATGATTCGGAACATTCATGTCAGTACAAGTGTTTCATTTGGAACTCTCTCATTTATAGTCTGTAGTCACCGTTGGCGTTCGGACAGTTTCGATCGCGCGATGCGATGCCGATTAATGCCGATTACTTCCCGATCCAACGCTGGCACGTGCGGACCGCAAACCAAAACAAAGTATAAACAGGTTTTGTCTTGTTTTGTGTTTTGATTGCGCTGGTGCATTTGAGACATTTAGATTTTTGAGAAATTTGATTCTCGCAAAACTTCTATAGACTAATGTGAATAGTGCGAATAATTAGGTACTTAAATTATATTATTAGAATATTATACTCATTAGAATATATATACTTATTAGAATAATAGCACAATAATTTTGTTTTAGCTGTCAGTCCTAAGCCTGTTAAAGTATGAAGGAAAATCGATTTTATTATTGATTGGGTCATTTTGAACCTAAAACATTATTCTATTAATCTAGTGTTCCAAATGTTCCAAATGAAACATATCACTGATCCGGAACTTAGCACTGTTCCAGATGCGATTGTTCCAATCTGGCTAAAGATACATTTTTGCCACGTCTATCACAAACATTTTCACCCATCCCACCTTCACAAATCACAAATTATCGTACATTTGCAATGTATTATCGTACATCGTACACAGACATGAAATTATCGTACATGTACGATAATTATCGTACGGTTGCGAACACTGATGGCGACTATGCGATATCATAAACTAGAAAAAAACAGTACAGAATGCAGATAGCATATAAATATATAACAGACATCCTTGTCTCTGGTAGACATTTACACACTAACTACTTTCAAAGGTTGTTTTTACTTTTCATAAACTGAGTACATTTTATATGCATATTATAATATGTGTTTTGTTTTACAGTTAAGTTAGTATTACTATTAAAATTTAAAAATATTATTTGAACATAATTTTGGTCTTTATATATTACGTTTGTATAATCCTTAATAGCACGTTAAGATTCACGCATTGTTTCTTATCCAAAAAAATTTAATATCAAGTAGATTTTTATAATGAGCCTTTAAAGCTTTAAATTTGATCTTATTAATATAAAAAAATAAATATTAAATATTCTTTAACTTTTTTTTAAACTAATTTCATCAAGATAAACTCTTTACAAATTATAAACTTTTTCGATGTGAATTTTTCGATGTAATCATCAAAGGGAACGTTCTCAAATCTCAAACAAAAATGTCACCGACAAAGTAAATGCGTATTTAAGCTGCGTGCTAATTGTTTATACATTGTATAATTTTTTATGTACATGTGTAAATAGCATTTGCTTAGTGTTTGAAAATAATATAAATTATTTTATAACACAATCTTGACTTCCTTTAGTGCTGTGAATATAAAGTGGAAATGATCGTAAGACAGCAAAATACTTAAATGGTATTGTGCAATTATCTCGAAAACGACTTTTACGACCGAATGATATAATAACAAATTAGACGTAAGTAATATGTTTTCTTCATCGATTAATCTTAATGCATGGGATATGGATCATAGCCTTTCCAAGATGGCTGCCATTGATTTTCTATGATTTATTTTATAATCCTTATAGATATCACTGCAATAGTTAATTATAATAATTAGTTAAGAATTTATTTTTTTGAAATTTCGATATAAAAATATTTAAAGCAAGATATGCACGTTTTTATAAGAGGTCAGTATAGGTTGTTGAACCTGTCAAAACATGTCTGAATAAGGTAAAGACATGAAACATTTTTAACTTTTTTATCAGAAAAATCCTATAAATATATTATAAGATTATTGTTCAATGGACAAAGAATAATAGTTTATTTATCATACTACATTCATTTTTTCCTGAGGTATTTTGATTAGTCATTATTTTTTATTTTGAGGAACAACTTACAGGCTGGTATACTGTTATACTTTTTGTAAAACGTTTTTTAAGTCTTATGAAACATATAGTAAAATCAAACAATTTTAACCCGTTCAGGGTATTGCTTTTTTTGGTCCCAGTTAAGGGTATCGTGGGTCGCTGAAGACCCGAGCCATGTTAAAACACGCAATTTTTGATGAAAAAACCTGATAAAATTCCTGAAAACTCTTGAATACTTCCACTTTAAGGGCATGCCATGAAGATTGCAAAAAAAATGAAACTAATCGTTTATTTTTCGTCATAAACATAGCCACTTCGCATAAATGCAGACATTGACTGAAAAATTAATAACTTTTGAACAAATTGAGATATTCGAAATATCTAAAATGCGTAAATAATGTTTTCGAATGGCGTTTTACCGAAAAAATCGAGGAGTCGATTACAATAAAAGAAATGCTTAAGTTTGTGGTGTCAAGTAGTGCATATTTCGGAAGAAGAAAGCAAAGATTCAAAAAATAAGTCAATATATTTTTATGTTTACATGTTTTATATTTATTGAAAAATTATAAAAAATCGTTAGAAAAGATAAAAAAACGTGTGTAAGCCATTAATTGTATCATCTTATTTATCCCTAATAATCTTAATACCAAGAAAATTTATGCTCATCGCAAATCGGCGATTATATTTCACGCAACAATTGATGGTTTTCCTATCTTTTTTCAAATCGCACACGGAAAACAAAAACTCACCTTGTCACTCTAAAAGGTTTCACACCACAGTTAAGGGTATCGTGGGTCGCTGGAGACCCAACAAGCACTTTGCTTGCTTGTTTCAAAGGCCAGATCGGTTCTAGGGAAGTGTGATCGAGCGTATAGAGTCCTAGTCTACTAAAGTTTTTTTAGAGTGCAGATAGGTATTTATCCCTTCCTTGGGTTTTGAGAAACAATATAAAAGAAAAATGACTCGGGTCTCCAGCGACCCACGATACCCTGAACGGGTTAATATAAACAATATTCAATTACATTAAAATTAATATACTCATTGTCCAAAAAGTTTGCATAGGTATATAAAATAATAAATATAATTTTGGTTTTTATCAATTCCATCTATTTGACAAAAAAAATGTGGATTTAATCTTATGTTTATGTATATCTATAGGGTGTATTTTATTTCATTTCAATTATAGTTATGAAGTCTAGTTAAAAACGAGAAATACAGGAACTTTCTTATTTTTTTAAGCAATGGTTTTATTTTTATAGCTAAAGATTCTTTCTTTGTCTTACTTTTGCAATGTTTACTGAGAAATGGTTTCTTTTGTTAATCAACTTGTGGTACTTACGATACAGGCTTTGCCTAGTGTATATACCTTTCTATATAAAATATATACAAGCCATACTTTTTTTTTCTATTTTATCAATATTTTGATAAACAGAACCATCAAAATTAATAGAGCATTCAATTACCAATTTTGAGTCACCATACAGTTTCATGTGAGTAATTAATTTGCTGTTTTAAATTGTCGCTAATTGTTCCAATTTAGTGTTGCAGGCTCCAATCTATTTTTAAAATGTTATACAAAAATGAACTTTGTTACATTCTCTATATCTAAGAGTCATGAGTTTAGTTTTAATTAAGCTTTACATTGCTATTATGAAAAAAAAGCTTTACATATACTTTGAAAAATTTTTTTTTTAGAATGGTAAGATCAACTTACACATTTTCTGTGAACTTTGTGAGCTAACCATGTTATTATATTATTTAAAATTATAAAATTGTGTTTTTCTTATAAGTATGGTATATAACTTCACATACATTTAGTAATAAGCTGTTATTTCGGCATTACAAACAGACACTTCAATTATTTATCTGTATAGACAATAAAAAAGAATGAAGAAGAATATTTTAATATAATGAAAAATTATAAATACCAACAACTATGTACTATTATCATTGAACAAATAGGTTATATTTATTATTATTTATTATATTTTTTTTTGCAGATGGTAGTTCGCTGGGCGAACCACACATAGTTGTCAAATAAAATTTGCAATATGGGTCAGCAAACATCCAGAAAGAGTAAGTACTTATAATTATTGTATTAATTATATATAATAACTAGCGACTCATCCTCACTCCACTTGGGTTCTTCCTAAATTATGTGTAATGTTTAGTATAGATTTCTCAGAGATAAATATTTTTCCACATTAAAAACTATCCTATATGTTTATTTGGATAACCAACTATCGTCATTTAATCAAGATATGTCCAGTGGTCTTCTTGTGATTTGTTGCCAGACAGACAGACAAACAAAAATTCTAAAAACTGTAGTCTGTTCGGCCTTTGAATGAGAAATTCGATTGTGAATTTGGATAATCTTATTGAAATAATGACTACTTCTATAAGATTTTCCAAAAAATATTTAATGTACATATTCGACTCAGAATTTTATTATATGTATAGAATATAGATCAAGATATTCAATACCCTAATCATGTTGTGGTTTGTACATTTTTCATTGACTAAATATTTTTCCTACTTTAAAAAAAGAGGTCCTCAATCTCCTGGGTGTCTTTTGCATGTATAATATTCTCACACTCCCCTCCCTTGATCTTCATTATAAAATATCAATCTTTACTTTCTATAAATATATTAACACAAGAATATATAACTCATGTTTATATAATATTTACGCATCTCAACATCATGTGTATATTTTATTTACGCGAATATTAGATATTTTAAATGAATATATCTTTAGATTCGAGAAAAAAATCCGAATTTATTTGTCATCTTTATGTCTTGAGCGGCAAAATACGCTCATAAGAACGATATATTCTATTGATATAGGCTATGAACTATCTAATGATATATGAGCTACTTCGGGACTCGTCATGTCCTAGAACCCGTACTGTCCGGGACACGGTTCTTTGTTGTATAGCTGGTTATCCGGGTCAACATATAGCATATTTTTTATTGCTGGAAATTATCTCATCTCGGAGAAATTTATACTAAACGTTAAAAAGTATCTGACGATCTGGGATGAACCCGAGCGAAGCGAGGGTGAGTCGCTAGTTTACATAATATAAATACACTTTCGATCAAGTGTTTTGTTTTGGCTAAGGAGACCAATTTCTATCACTCTTAAAGTCCAATGCGACGGCAATTTGAGACGACCGGTGAGAAACCAGGCGCAGGTTTTATATGCTAAAAATCCTGACTGACTGAGAATTTTTTGATAGAAAAACCTAATTACTGTATTTGGGAACCCGACCCGGGACTCGAATCCAGGGCCTGTGCATCTGCAATCGTACGTGCTAGTACTAGTAATGTACATACATACGTGTATGTATGGGAAGAGATATATAAAACATGTTCATCAATCGACGCATGTGCAATAAATAAATCAATGTTGGACGAATCGTGTAGGATATTTATAGAGCCTTTAGTTCACTGCTACGAGGTATGTGGATAGAATATAATATTTTTTATTTAAATGGTACTATCTATTAGGGTTTTGTCGCGGTCATATTTAGACTTTTTTGTTTAAAACCGCGATTAAATCCTTAAAGATGTTTCATTTAAAATCTATATCTTCTATATATATATATAAATTTTCAATATATATATAATAGAATTCTAACTGAATCGAATCTGTACATTAAATTTTTTTTCTTGGAAAATCTTATTGTATTATTATATTCGATAGAGGCCGAATCTATAGTTTTTAGAATTTTTGTCTGTCCGTCTGTGTGGGAACGCATCACGAGAAAACCACGACCGATTTTGATGAAATTTGGAATGATGCTGGTTATCCGGGTCAACATATACGATACTTTTACTGCGGGAAAATATTTCATTTCTGAGAAACCTATACTAAACGTTAAAACGTAACGTGTCTAATATTCACTTAAAGAATTAAAATTTTTCCTCAAAGATTTCTGGAAGTCAAAGTAAATTAAAACCGTACACAGTATTTATAGTCATCTAGTATTTTTTTTATCTTCTATCCAGAAGTATTATTTTTTTTTAATTTATTCTACACTTGGGGTGTTTTATTTAAATTCTTTAAACCTTCTCTTTAAAAAAAAAAAACTGTTTTAAAAAAATACAATCAGCAAATACATATTATACATAAAAGAAACGGAATTGAGAACCACCTCCTTTTTGGATGTCGGTTAAAATTTATTTAAAAAGATTTATCGTATAGTGCATTAGTTAATGAATCAGTTCTTTTTAGTTCTATATCGGGTGCGTCCCTAACTTGTATACTAAATTTCATCCAAACCTGTTCAGCCATATATATCACATAGAAACTTTTCCATATAATGTACTAGCGACTCACGTTCGTCTCTAGGTACGTTTTCACGGTTCGCTATGTTTATACATAAATAGTAGCTTACTACTCCTAAGACATTCATTTAAATTATATAGCGATTTACCCTCGCTTCGTTTAGGTGCGTACGCCGTACGTGGATTTTGTTCACAATTTCATGGGTTTTAAATGTTTTTCGCGGAACCCTGATTCTTTTTCTAAAATAAAAGTAGCCTAAGTTACTCCTTATAACATCAGCTATCTGCCAGTGAAAGTCCCGTCAAAATCGGTCCAGCCGTTTCGGAGATTAGCCGGAACAAACAGACAGACAGACAAAAATTGTAAAAAATGTTGTTTTGGTATATGTACCGTGTATACATCCATATGCATTTAGTAAAAAGAGGTTATTTTAATATTACAAACAGACACTCCAATTTTATTTATCTGTATAGATTACCTATTGTATGTAATCTTACTTCTTACTATACTAATAAATGTGAAAGTTTAGATGGATGTTTGGATGTTTGTTACTTTTCACGCCAGAACGGCTGAACGGATCTGGATGATATTTGGCACAGAGATAGATTATAGTCTGGAATAACACATAGACTACCTTTTTATCCCGGAAAATGTACTGTTCCCGTGGAATACATTTGTTTTTGTATATGGGTAAACTTAAAAAGCAAAACCTTATAGATACTGACTTCTTGTATAATATATAAATAATAAATATACAGGAGTTGATCATGAAAGAAGTAATAATGTTATAAATTATGATTTTTTGTAGGTGGAGAATGCACATGTGGGTGCGGCGCGTGGGAGAGGCGAAGATACGCGGAGTCCCCGAGCAGTGTACACCGATACGTTAGCGCGGTCACTGACAGGTGAGATAGTCGAAATTTGGTCAAGTGTGAGTCTTGATGTAGGTGACGCGTGTTCCCTCGATGTGTGTTCACCTTGTCTTGGTGGGAGGGATCATTAGTGTCCGGCAATCCAGCCGGGCGTGAAGCCAAGGAACACTGGGAAGCGGCCCATTACCTACGGTGGATGCTGTGCCATGCGGATTGCATCTGGTACTTCTCTGAATGGAGCGTGGGTGCTACCCCTTGGTTGTGTGGTCTGCTTCGGCTGACCTGACGTCGGGGCGTCTTGGTTGAGTGTGTAAGCGATTCTGCGACGCCCCATTGAGACGGGGGATGTTCTGTTGGGTTTTAGTGGGTAGAAAAGCCAGTACTTTTCTAGCCGGTGAGCCCTGTTTGTAGTGTATAGATATAGCTTATTTCTAAAGAGTAATGGCAGGTCTAAACTTATCAATAGATGGCGCTATCAAAAAAAGAAAAAAAAAGCAATCATGAGGACTGCTGACAGAAGTGAAAACTTAAAACTATAAACAAACAGTTGTTATTTTTGGATATTCAAATTGTTTGATCTTACATTAAAATTTGTAAATTAAAACTGTTTACGTTTATCTGGTTTTGTTTGACACCTATCGGCACTCTGAGTGCTATCGTTAACACGTCACGTGACCATGTCGATGACGATTTACATGATTTTACTCCCCATACAAAGTCCGACCCTGCATATAGAAGTTTTCACTTCAAAAAGGAAAATACGTGTGCGCTAAGATCGTAAGAAAAACATAGCATTCTACATTTCATTAAGACATTAATTAAGATAAATGTTATTGTCCTCGACAACAGGTTAATGATGTATGAGAAATTAAAATGTCATTATGCGATGAGTAGGTACTTTTTTGATTAGTATGTATGTACATTTGTGTTAAGATTAAAAACCTGTCATAATTACATCATATGATAATAATGTATACCCATCTCTTTCTGGTATAATCTAAGTAATTATAATATAGATGGAGACCACCAAAATAAATGTTGAAGTCAGAAATAGTAATATATATATATATATATATATAATTTTATAACATTATTGTTTCGCTTCATGTTTAGTTCTATGGCAGTCTGTCTATATATTCAACATGCATTTTTTTATTACCGTCTTTAATTTTTATTCTTTATTTAAAAAAATAATAGTTATTTAAAAACATCAAATTTAATAGTCCACTAAACAACGTGGAATAGGGTGGAGCGAATTTTTTTTTTTTATATAAAAATTTTTTCAAAACCTAAAAAAATGTTTATTCAACATTTTAAGGTGGCCCATGATTTTAAAAATAAATTTTTGGTTTAAATCGAATTTTCTTTTTGAATGATCATCTTTGAAAACATTCAAGACGAGAGATAAATTGACGAATGTAGTCATTTTCTACCCAAGTTTCACTGTAAAGTAAATAAAATAAAAAATATATATATTTATTTTAAAGATCTGTGGGTACACTGGACCACCTCGAAGTGATGTGTAAAAAAAATTTCTCCAAAAAAATTGTTTTTTATAAGCTACAAATTCTACCCCCAAGCTAAGAAAAAACTTTTTTTTGCTTTACCCTAACGTTGAACATGGACGTGGAACCTCTGCGCGAATCCAACTCGCGTTTGCCCGATCTTATTTTGATTTAATCATTCCCTAACTCACTGACTAACTAACTAACTAAAACATCGATTTGTCACTCCAGATGGAGTGGCAGAGAGTGCGCGTGCAGAAGACGTAGATGGCGGCGACCGGCGTGCGTGTGCACCGCGTACAGACGTGTCAGCGATGCGTGCCATGACGACAGGTAGGATAGATATATAGAATGTTCTGTGTGTCTGTTTGTTTGTTTGTATGTTTATATTAATAGTAGGTACTTAAGGGAAGCTTTGCTTGGTTCTCTTCGGGTAAGAAATATTTTTTTTTCTATAAAGACGCATATATGGATAAACTTAAAAGGAAAAACCATATCCAAATACAAAATTTGATCCAAATGATCCATGGTAAGCTACGGCCTACGAGGCTTGTGTTAAGGATACCAGATAGTTGATACACTACACATATATAACTTTAAATACATACGTATATATTATAAATATAAACACACATGACTGGAGTACAAACATTTGTGCTCATCACACAAATGAATCCCCCAGCGGACTCGAACCCGCGACCGCTGACACAGCAAGTAGGGTCATTACAAACTGAGCCAAATGGGTCGTCTAATATACACCATATTTAAAACCACTTATGATTATTCCACCCTAAGCGGTGGGGGGTGAAACTTTTCCGAAAAACACGATTTCACAAAAAAAAACTCAAGTTAAACTCGGTCGGACAGATTCTAATAATAATATGTATAATCTATAACTAATATTATAAAGAGGTAGAGTTTGTTTGAACGTGTTAATCTCAGGAACTACTAATTGGAAAATTGAAAAATTCTTTTTGCCTAAGATAGCCCGTTTATTGAGGAAGGCTACAGGCTATATACCATCATGCTACTACACAAGGGAGCGGAGTAATTGATCATAAATATCAACAAACTAGCGATTCATCCTCGTTTCGCTTCGTGTTCGTTTCTAGACAAAAACAAATCTGTCCCACGGGAACCGTAAATTTTTCCGGGATAATATATAGCCTATAACCTTCCTCCGTTAAAGGGCTACCTAATGCAAAAAGAATTTTTCAAACCGGATTAGTAGTTCCTGAGATTAGCGCGTTCAACCAAACATACAAACTCTTCAGCTTTATAATATTAGTATAGATTGGGCATACTTCCATACATGATTGTATAGGCTATGACTATTGTAATGTGCCTAGGGACGAACCCGAGCGAAGCGAGTCGCTCTTAGTATGTATAATAATTAAAAGTTATCTTTTGATGATCAAAAAAACTTTTTCTCCTCAGATTGGCCGCGGTACTAACGCTAGGTGCGAGAGATCTACGAAGGGAGTTGGATGCCATTGTCATAAACACTGGTAAGTCTAAATATTTTGAAGGTTATGTAAATGTAGGGTGGGGTCAATTTTCCGTACTTAAACTCTAAGTTAGTCCGTTGTGCGTCTTGAACCCTGGCCAATCTAGCCAGCCCAGTTCCGCCCAGAAGCGAAGAAGTTTCCTGGGAGCTTCACAGGCTTCCGAGGATTTCTTTGCGTTGATGAGCCACTGCCTCGCATTCCAGGATCACGTGGGTGACATTTTGAAAGCTATTTGTTAATATATATGTCCGTATAATATAACAGTAAACTTAGTAAAATAGTAAAAAAAGTGTTTTTAAAAACAATGACTGTAACATATTGTGTACAAGTGATAGTACACAAATCAATAAGTTTTAAATTTTTTTGTCAGTTTGTCTCTATATCTCTATATACATGAATATTTCACACAAGAAGTACAAAACTTATTAAAAATTTTGTCTGTCTTTTGTTACGGCTAATCTCCGAAACGGCTGGACTGATTTTGACGGGACTTTCACTGCCAGATAACTGATGTCATAAGGAGTAACTTAGGCTACCTTTATTTAAGAAAAAGAATTTGGGTCCTGCACAACCAAAATTAAAATCTATGAAATTGTAAACTAAATCCGCCTACCTAGGGATGCTCCTGAGCGAAGCGAGGGTATGTCGCTAGTTAAAGAGTATATTATCTTTACATATTTTATCTTTTTTTCCAGACAGTGACAATAACAGAGAAAATGGAGAGCCCACTGCGGAAGTTTATGTGCTGTCTGTGGCGCCTAGAAAGTTAGTATTTATATTATAATCGTCCAGCCCCGTTTAACGTCCCACTGCTGGGGCTGAGGTCCCACACTTCAATACTTGGGGCACCAGGCCGTATTCCACCACGCTAGCCAAGTGCTGGTGGACTGAGCGTATCTTTCGAAAACTTGCTAGGTTCTCTCAGACAAGCAGGTTTCCTCACGATTTTTTTCTTCATAGTTAGACAAGTGGTAGTCATAATATTGGAAATGATTCGCACATGAAAATATCAGAGGCATTCAGTAAAAAGCTTTTATTTTGAAATTACAAAGAGACACTTCAATTTTATTTATCTGTATAGATTATTATTTTCATTTCTTTTCTTATATTTGACTTTGCATATCATTTTTCAGTGACGGTGAACCTTCCCAAGAGGGCCGAAGGACAGAGTTGGTCCAAGCCAGTGATCCCGCTATAAGACGTTTTCAGGTTAGTACTTAGTTGATAATAGATAATCTATGTTTGTCTTAATTTATTATCTCTTTGAAATTGTCAGAATATAATTAACAGGATTTGAACCCGCTTCACTCGGTTTCCTAAGCGAGTGCATTACCACTGGGCTAACAATGCCTTCTTTTCTTCTAACTGATTTTCAGGGTACCCGAAGGGTTGAAATTTTCTGAATGTGTAACTATTGCCGCTATAACGACAAATAAATAAATCATTTTCGTTTCGGCCGAAAATAAGACTTAAGCCGAAGTTTCTTTTTCGTTTTCGGATGAAATCCCATATTTGGTCGGACACTACAAGCAATAGAGGACCAAGATGGCGAATTTCAAAATGGCCGCCGTGAAAATTAAATTCAGTAGTGTTATATCTTGTACGATGGTACGGAACCCTTCGTTTGCGAGTCCGGCTCGCACTTGACCGGCTTATCATTTTTATTGTTTATTATTTCCAGGTGGTATGCGGCGGTGAGCTCCGAGCGCTGCTGTTCAGGGCGCCCCCACTGGCTCATCAGTCGATAACGCCGCCCACCACGGTACACACGCAGGTTAGTGCGGGTTCGATTCTAGTGTTTTGTATAAATGGAGGAGAGAATTGAGAGATTTCTTCGATTTTCTTTCTCCGTATTGATGGTAATACTATCTTATAATATTAAATTAGTAACTTTTGTATATTTTTGTATGTAAATTTATTTCGTATATCTCGGAAACTGCTGTAACGTTTTGGATCGAATTTTGTATTTAGATAAGGTTTTGCTTTAACCATGCCCCCTGACCATAATTACTATAATGCATTCGAAACGTCGGAAACAAAAAATCGAAATAAATCCGCGAAAAGATAGGGTTAAAAAAAGAAAGAGCTAAATAATAAAATTGATATTGATGTTAATATCTAATATATGTTATATATAATTTTTAGGTGGATTACAAACATTGCCTAGTGCCGGACCTGCAGGAGATCACCGCCTGCTCCTTCTACTGGGGCAAGATGGATAGATATGAGGCAGAACGACTGCTGGATAATAAACCAGAAGGTTTTTATTAGTCTTATATTCTATCTACTCTATGTTTTTCTATCTTCTTCTATATAAATAAAAATGAATGTTCGTATGTTTGCCCTTTGTCCCTAAACCATTGAAATGTCCAGTCCAGTTTTTGTCGGTGCGTTTGTGCGCGCTAATCTCAGAAACGGCTTAATCGATTTGGGTGCGGTTTTTACTAGTATATTTTAGTAATCTTCACTTAATATTTAGTATTTGCTTATTGCAATCGGTTCATAAATAAAAATGTTATGTCTGTTTAAATAAAAACACTTATTTCATACTAATATTATAAATGTAAAAATGTGTTTGTATGTTTGTTTTTTTGTTTGTCCTTCTTTCACATCGAAAAAGAGTGACGAATTGACGTGACTTTTTGTGTGGAGATGGTTGGAGGGCTGGAGAGTGACATAGGCTACTTTTTAACGCGGGGCTCACCTCATTATCACGGGAAAATACGTTATAATAGAACCCAAAAAAAATATTAGTGAATTCAGTATTACTTGAAACTTGGTATTAATGCTTTTTAATACAATTAAATAAAGACGTGTTGTAGCATTTTTCGAAATTCATCATATAAGGGGATAAAATAGGGATTAAAGATGTATGAAATCTACCTTTTTAGAGATTTTTTTTGTAGTTTTAGCGCAAGCGAAGCCACGGGTTTTGCTAGTATATAAATTCATCCAACTAATAAATAAATTCCTTTTCCAGGCACATTCCTCCTGCGCGACTCGGCCCAAGAGGAGCACCTGTTTTCGGTGTCCTTCCGCAAGTACGGGCGCTCGTTGCACGCGCGCATTGAGCACTACCAACATCGGTTCAGCTTCGATTCCCATGACCCGGCTGTCTTCGCAGCACCCACCGTCACCGGACTGATTGAACACTATAAGGTGATATGGGTTGTGTTTGCTTTGTTACGGTAGTAACTTGAATTTTTTTGGAATTACTTTTTTCCGGGATAAAAAGTTACGTATGTGCTATTCCACACTATAATTTATCTCTGTGCGAAATTTCATCCAGATCCGTTCAGCTGTTTTGATGTGATTGAGTACCAAACATCTGTCCATCCAAATGTTGGCACTTATAATATTTATTTACTAGAACTAGCGACTCACTCGCTCCGTTTGGGTTTGTCCCTAGGTACATTTTAATGGTTAGTAGGGATTTCTGAAAGATGAGATATTTTCCCGCAGTATCCTACGTGACCCGGATAATCAGCTATTACCATACCAAATTTCATCAAATTATGTCTGGTGGTTTTCTCGTGATGCGTTCCCAGACAAAAAGACAAAAATTCTAAAAACTATAGATCTGGCCTCTGTATCGATAATAATGACTATTTCAATAAGATTTTCCAAAAAATATTTAATGTACAGATTCGACTCAGAATTTTATTGTATGTATAGATTGTAATAATTTAAGGCTGAATAAAATATATATTTTGAATTTGAATAATGTAACCCGTACACCTTTAGCAGGACCCCGCTTGCGTGATGTTCTTCGAGCCGATGCTGACCGCCCCCCTCCCTCGCACCGCGCCCTTCACTCTGCAGCAGCTGGCGAGGGCGGTGATCGTGTCGCATGTCAACTATGACGGTATGTTGGTTTAACGTCCCACTGCTGGGCGTGGGCCTCCCTTCAATGCTAAGGGGATCAGGCCATAGTCCACCACGCTGGTCAAGTGCGAGCGGACTGTGTCTTTTGAAAACTTGCTGGGTATAACTGTCTGAAGAAAGAGATATATTAAATAAAAAACAGACTAAATAACCAAAGGAGTCCATATTAGGTACACTAAGAAATTATAGGTTGGTTTTTTGTTTGTAACTAAGCCGATCCAATTAAGGAGCCATGAGATGAAACTGCTTGGTAGCTGCTTGTAAAATCTTCGAGTTTGGACTGATTTGATGCGTTTGTACGAAAAAAACCATGTATGGATGTCCAATACATGTTTTTTTAGTTTTTTTTAAACAATATTTTTTTTATATATTCTTTTCATTCACTGCATACACATATGAATAATCGTTAAATATCATTCCAGGTGTAGAACAACTACCCCTTCCAGCCCGTCTTCGAGCCTACCTAAAGGAGTACCATTATCGTCAAAGAGTGCGCGTACGTCGCCTTGAACCAGATGCGTATGAACAGCAAATATAGCGGGCGATGTGGCGCGATTACGCGCTAGTACTACTCGTGCTCTACATATTCCTGGGTATTATCCGTCTGTGGTGTGGCGAGCACGTGCACAATGGTGTGTGCAGTGATTAACTTCGTGAAAGTGTTATTGGACGTGACAAAGTGTTATTAGACGTGGGACAGTGTTATTGGGCGTTGAAGTGATGTGACTCGGTGATCTGGATTTGGTGAGGTTGGTTTAATTAATCGGCAGAGATTTGATTTAATATGTAACTTACTTTGTAGGTTTTGATCGAATAAGCATTTATGGTTATTAGATATATCATTTTAGTGATAAAAAACCAATGATTCAAAATGAACTCTACAACAAAAAAAAAAAACATATAATATATTTTAACCAAAATAATATTAATTTTTCTCCTGTAAAATACAGTTTCTGTAGGCTTTTTAATACATGTGAAATCCTCAACATTCTTTAAAATAATCACAGTAATAAAACATAATTAAAATTTTAAATTTTATTCTAAAAACTATATTTCTGTATCAAAAAGTAGGCAAAGATATAATATCTATAATTCCTAAGCATATTTATTATTGAACAAGTACTAAAATAATTAATATGAAATCATGCTCTCGCTCTAGATTTATTTATTTAGAGGGTAGCAGATTTGAATTATTATTGTAATTAAAAAAAAAAGATAACATCTATGTTTAATATCTATGGAATAAAATATATCTATGGAACTAACAAACTACTTAGTAGCGTCTGAAAATTAACTTTAAAATAGTCAGTTGGCGTAAGGTTTTTTTTTTAATTTTAAAAGCTGTAAATAAAATGTCCGTTAGAGTTTTTAAAATTAAAATGAATTTATAGCTGTTTAACGTTTCATTCTCAGCTGGAGTATATGTATGTGGTGTATATAAAATCTCTGAAACATTTAATATAGTAATTTTCCGGGATTATAGTGGCATAAGTCCAAATTTTAAGACTTTAGTCTAAAAAATACTTGATTTTTTTAAATAGCAACATTTATTCTTTGAATAAGATTCATTTTTTTAGTAATTTTTTCTTAATCATTCATATAATAGTCATAAAAAGGTCATTATAATTCTGAAATTAATAATATTTTGGGTTGTCTTTGCCAATATATTGGCACAATGGCTCAAACTACTAATATAGTATTATTATTTATAATATTACGAGTTGTATAAACGGTGGGTCGACTCACCAATGCAATAAAACATGTTGGCATATACAGCCAATATTGGCTCAAAATTAGTATTACATAGAAATTCTCAATGTATATTTGCCATACATAATAAGGAAAGTTGGTGTACAGTGTGTATTATTGAAATATATGTATAGAAGAGTATGATTTTGCAATTATTCTTCTCTTTTACTCATATTTGTTAGAAAGAGAAAGGTATAGACCTATTTTATGATCAGGGCTGAAGTGGTCTAAAATAATTTATTTTTTATTTGTAAAGGATAAATATTATTTATAGTAGAATTTTTTAGCGACCTGAAAGCCTAGTAGTAGCCCAGGTGTAACGCGCTCGCTTGGGAAACCGAGTGAGGCGGGTTCAAATCCCGGGTCTCGCACCTTTGATATTTTCATGTGTGAATTATTTCCAAGATGATTACCACTTCCCTTACGGTGAAGGAAAACATCGTGTGGAAACCTGCATGTCTCAGAAAACCTAGCAAGTTTTCAAAAGACGTGTAGACCGTCAACCCGCACTTGACCAGCGTGGTGGACTATGGCCTAATCCCCCTTGTATTGAAGGGAGACCCACGCCCAGCAGTGGGACGTTAAAAAGGGCTGAATACAAGTCACTATTTATATACTTAATTCAAGTATTTATAGTTACGTTTATTACTCAAATTCAAAACTTAATATTCACATAATGATAAATACAAAAATACATAAAAATTATAGTAATCGAATATGTCTATACAAATATTTCAACAACACCTATGTATTATGTGGCTAAAGAATTCTTGTATTGGCATAAAACAGTCAATATTGGTTCGGTGAGACTTGAGAGTATTATCTGTAAATAATAAATGGGTGTTAGCCAAACATGAAAGTTTAGTACGCGCCATATAAGTTGAACCAAGATGGCTCTGGTCATCAATAAATGAAAAAAATAAGATTCCTTTTGAAGAAACCAATAAGATCTAGTAAACTAAATATAACAAGATCTAAGCTATTCATATTTGAAGGCAATATTACTTGTTTTAGATAGGATCATTTTGAATTAACTATTTATTTAAAAAGGATTTTTTAAACTTTAAAAAATGAACAAAGTTAAGCGTACTTTAAATAAATAAGTAAATACCTAATCGTTCCTCCAAATATATATTTTTTTTTTCATTTAAAAGGAAAATTTACATCAGATGCAATAACTTTAGCTTTGGCATAATACAAAAAAATGGCATGGCCGCCATCTTGGACCAACTTAAGTGAAGCGACCTATACTTTCAAGTTTGGTCGTATTGACATATGCAAGGAACAACATTGTAACTCATTATTGTTAGTTAAAAATAAAAATAATATAACATTTCTCTAAAATCGTCACAATACCGATTTACAACATTGCTCCTTGCACGTGTACATATAATATAGAAGTATAAAGTGTATATAAAATATAATTTAATATATAGTCTAATCAAAAACCTTAGGGTCGTGGGTTCTTATCCCGGTGCATGCAGAATTATTTACGTGTAACAAAATGTATTCGGCGTAGTTATATTTTTAGTTTAAATTGTAAATATTAAATATTTTTCTATTAATTATTATTATTGATTATTTCTCTGTTACATAAATTGATGTATTTTTCGAGGGCATTGGACGGTGTATGTTATTTATTTATCTTATTATTAACGTTAGGTAATTTAAATAAATTAAATTAAAATGGAGATTTGTCTCCAAAAATTGTCTATTTAACTACTTAATAAATAAATACTTCACTTTTGTGGCGAGACGAATATTTTTTTTTTTAATATGTCCAGGGTTATGACTACTAAATTGTTATCGTCAGGTTTTATTCCTGTGTTCCAAAATATGGTGCTTCCATCTTTTACAGATCGCGCTTGACGTTTTCGGTTTTCTCTGGGGAATATCATTAGGACATTGTCACGTGGGTTATTTAATATTTAAAAATTTTACAATCTGTATGTTGTCACAAGTAAATGTTGTTTTTTTTTTTCTAAATATTTTTGGTATAAAAGTAACATAGAAAAGTCTTATTTTAACACAAATGAGCTTTCCCTACATAAATCTTAAAAACGAATAAAATCATTATTTTTAAATCTTAAGGCATTAAATTATTTATATTGAAAATATTTCTTTTTTTTTTTTTAAATCAACACTGTTTTTATAAAAATGGATTTTAGTGACTTTTTGATAGCATTTCATCCATCATTTTATGTGACAAACGGACAAATAGTTCAAAATTTTATTTGTATATAGCGTCATATTGACTTTCCTTAAAACATACTAAAAGATCTTAATATACTTTATATATATATTTTTATATATTATTTAACATAAGTAGTATTATTGTTCTACTTAAACTGTATATATATGTAAAACTATTCAATTTTGAGATAAATGTTAGTGAAATAGTTCAATATGGCTTACATTTGGTTATTTGTGACTTTTTTCACAAAAATAATGTCAAATGTGCAGATAATTTATCTTTAAAAGAATATAATAACAGTGTATTTACAACTTAATATGTATTATATATGATACAAGTGTATATTTTTTTTATGTATTTAATTTATAAATTGTATACTGCTATAGTTTTGACAAAATTTAATCAAAATTGACAGTTTAACCGAATTGAGTAGATATTATGTTTTATAAGTTATATTTAACTTATAAAGTTTTTGTGAACAAAGTTAAACATGTAACCAAATTTCAAACAATTAGTTAATATACAAATTCAGTAGACTCAAACTATGTAGAAGTACCAAATGGATGTTTCAAATAATAATAATACTTATTTATCATATTAAAATTTACAATATTTGCAATATTGCTAGTCCTATATACCTTATATAGATCCCCCCCCCCCCATCCCCTCCACCCCCAGACTACTGTAGGGACCCCGCCAAAATTAAGGTTAAAGGGGTCAAGCAAGCAAAACTAAGTTGCACTCAAATAGTCGATAATAAATGAGTACACTATACATATACATATTTTGTTTATATTATATTGTGTAGGTATTCGAGTATGGATTTCTTTTTTTTTTTAAGATAAAATTATTATTATTCAGCATTATATGGGCATATCTGAAAAAGCGACATTATTATTGCGAAGACCGAAGGTACAATTGGAAAAGATATTGTAATCATAGAGACAAAATGAGTACCTCCTTTTTTGAATTTGGTAAAAAAGTTTGTGTCAAATTCTATCTTTAGTGTACATTTTGACAGTAAAACTAAATTAGTATTTTATTGTACAAAATTCAATAAAAAATAGTACCTAATACCTATGGAATATCACATTTTATGTCAAATAATTCATTGATCACAGATAAGTAATGTGAAAGTTAATTTACACTCTTTCATCTTTTATCTGCTTAGTTTTTTTTTTAATTTCAATGTTTTAAGGTTTTTTTAAATTATTTTTGTGGTTTGATATGAGATTAGGGGATAAACAGCATCTTTTTACTTAAAATTCTAAATTGTTAGTTTAAATAATTATTATGGAAGTCACAATTGCAAATTTTTTTTACTAACGCTACGTATATAAAATATTCAACAATGGCCCTTTGTGGGTGTTGAAAAGCGTTGGGAGTTATATTTTTTGTTTAATTGTAAGTTTTTTTATAAGTGTAGTTTTTTATTGTATAATTTTGTATAGTATATACATGTATGTATAGAATATGTCTTGTACTGAGGAGTGTAACCGCGCGAAGCGTACAAATTATATTGAAAAATCAATAAATAAATGTATTTTAAAACTATATTTGTTTTTATTTCTTTTTGAAGTGAATCTTCTTTAGAATCGTTGTAATTTGAAACTCGATGAAACAAAAATGTGACACTAAAAAGAGACAAACACTTAAGTATATAGCATTAAGCCGGCGAGAGAATGAGATAGAATACATTGCCATGCTATCATGGTAACCGCTGTTATTGTCTGACAAATGTATAATATTATATTCTTTCCGTATATGATATTCTATAAATATATGATTGTAATATGCCTTATTTAATTATGGAATAGATTTGTTTTAAGTTAATTGCGATAATTGCCAAAGAAGTTTTACTTCAACCGCGCGTAAAGGTTACACGCACCCATTTTATTTTATGTAACTCATATTATAGGCGAAGGAGAAAGTGTAAGGCACGTGCAAAGTATAGACAGCTCTAATTCTGGAATTTTTTTTACTTAATTGGAAGATAGATGGCGTTGATCCGCAATCTGTTGAATTAATTTAATTAATAAATATGGGGTAATTTAAAAGTATTTTAAATATTGAAAAATTCTGCATTTACATAAATATCAGTAACTTTCACAATTTTTATCGTGGTAAAAAATCTCCTAAAAGTAAAAAACGTCACCTGTTAGGTTAAATATTTTAGTTTTTTAGAGTATTTTTCAAAATTCATAATATACCATTTTGGGATCGAACTTTATCATTTCTTCGTTTAGAAGTAGAGTTTTTCTTCTATTTAAAAAAAGATATTCCTAAGATATATATTATTTACTAGCGGCTCACCCTCGCTTCGCTCGGGTTCGTCGCTAGGTACGTTTTACATAGATATTTAAAATAGTTATATGCCAGCATTAGCCATATATTTTATTTTTATTTTTCTGATGTTTTAATACTTATTATCCTATTCCGGACTAAGAGAAATCCAAAAAATCTAATATCATAAAAATTGGTCCAGCCGTTCGTGAGTTATAAATGGTGTAACTAACACGACTTTATTTTATACTAGCGACTCACCCTCGCTTCGCTCGGGTTCGTCCCTAGGTATGTTTTACTGCTGAACTGAATTGAACGTTGATAAGTCAGTCAGTGAGTCGCGAGTAGTAAATAAAAATAGTAATTGCGAATATACCTTAGGTGATAGACTTATAATATTGCGAACTTGCCTGTATAACTTTTTAAGACCTACAATTTTCTAGTACATTGTTTTGATGTATCTCTTAAGGTTCAGCCAGCGTTAGCCATATAAATTTCTAAGGACGACTCGATAAAACCAGTTATTGCGTTTTCCCGTGGGAAAGAAAGATTTTTCTGAAATAAAAGGTATCCTAAATGTTGACCCGGGTAATAAGTTATCACTTCACCAAATTTCGTTGTAATCGGTTCATTACTTTTTACGTGAAACGCGCACACACAAACAGACATACAGACAGACAAAATTTTTAATAACTATTGTTTTGGGGTCTATATTGTATACATAATACGTTACAGTCATTGTTTTAAAAAATATTTCATGTACAGATTTCGCCAAATTACTGCTTTATTATAGTATAGATACATACATATAAAATGTGTATTTTATACCAACAGAATTGGTATTTAAAACTTAATAATTCAGTATTATATAATGTTTCGGTAAATTGGTCGTTTCGACAAATAAGCATTGCGACGATAAGAAAACGAAAATAGCCTGAATTAAGACTATAATTTTTCATCTGGGATGGAGCATCTGCACCAGCATAATATTATATAGTCCCAGTCCCCTGCACGTCTTTCGCTATTCCAGGTTTATTAGGAGTATACATAACAAATACTTTTAATTGAAAAGATAATGCTGATTTCAATCTATACTAATAGTATAAAGCTGAAGAGTTTGTTTGTTTGTTTGTTTGGTTGAACGCGCTAATCTCAGGAAATACTAATCTGATTTGAAAAATTCTTTTTGCATTAGATAGCCCGTTAACTGAGGAAGGCTATAGACTATATCATCCCGGAAAAATGTACGGTTTTCGTGGAATAGATTTGTTTTTGTCAAGAGACGAACTCGAAGCGAAGCGATTAGCGAGCCACTAGTCTTTTATATATGCAAAGTGTTTGTATGTTCATAATTCTGCTCCTCCTTAGCGGCTTGGTCTATTATAATGACTCTTTGAATCTTTCTCGTCGTATGATCTGATCTCATTCTGTATGCCATAAAATAAAACTAAATGTTGTCAAAAACCAGATTGATTTGAAGATCACAAACAAAACTAAATCTTAGACAGGACTGCATTAGTGAGGTCAGCTAGTACTTTTTATATTTTAAATGTAATTGATTAGAATTTAGAAATGGAATTTGGAATTTTTATTTTTAACATATTAATAAATACAAACCGTATCTTGTAGCAGTATACTATTACGGTAGATGGTGAGATCTAGGGTTTGAGCCCCAAATTGGGCAAAATTGATACTGGGGTGTTCTTGGCGGTCTGTGGCAGTTCTTGTTAAATTGATCGCTTGTGAGACTATGAGAGTGTAAGGAATAGAGAATCACTTGTATTCGTTCATACTTCTGAGGTGTTGATATCTCCCACGTAGAGGGCCTAGTCTCAGTGTAATGGCCGCCGTCACCAAAATCGATTAGTACATTGTTAAAAAAAAGTGATCTATCCTATTCTATCACATTATTTTAGTAAGCATTATCGGCAATTTTATTTTCTCCTTACTAAAAGTAATTTAATGAATTAAGTTATTAAAAGATTCTAGGTATATTAGGAAATAAAATACAAATATATCTAACATCCTCTTTTATTACATCAAATAAATTATAAAGTTCATAGACAATATTACTTTTTAATATTAATAAAAAGCGCATGCACTGTCCGTCTGTCGCGTTCAACACACCGTAGGTACGAAACTTAAAGCTTATGTTATACAATACACCTTAGAATTATGAGAGAAACTGTTTATCCATAGTTAAGAAAAGGGTAATTAAAAAAACAAAACTTGAATGGGACAGGAAAGGCCTAACTTACAATTTTAAGAAAAAATACAAAAGTTTTAACAACTTTGATAGATCTTTCTTCCAATAGAAATAAATGTCGTCACAAATGTTATGACTTATAATATGCCATTTTTTAATAAAAGTGTAAGTTAGGGCACTTTTGTTTTGATATCTTCAAATGCTTTTTTGTATTGACGTTATTTAACTATGAACAAATCAATTTCACTCTGAATAACAAATTATTAATACTGAAAATGATACCATTAAATGCGCTGATGACAAAAAACTACCATTTTGGTAGTTTATGGTAGAAAATAAATACGGAATGTCGACTAATGAAACTTAATGGCTACCTTATCTAAAAATTTACAGATAAGCCTAAAGCTACACATTAGCAACAAAACTGCAATAAATATAATAATCTATTATTATTATTATACTTTACAAAAGAATTCTTCAGTCGAAATCTATTTTTATTCTAAAGGATACATAAAGATGGCAAAAATATACCGATATGTTGGTTAATTTTATATGGCAAGGTAAAACAAATTACATAAGGCCCAGTTCATATTATAGTGCCAATCAAAACCCACGTTTGGTCCATTATCCATATATAGACTAAACTCGGTCCATTGGCACGCCAATATGGACCAAGCCTAACAGGCCTAATTTCTAACTTATTCATCGAATCAATAAACATCTACCCATAAATATATTATTATTAAATGAACACAATATATTGTTTAAGAATATTATATGTAAATGGCAGTTTTACAATTAAGTTTGACGTTTTGTCAAAAATGAAAAATACATAAAAAAAGGTTATATTTATGGTGAATATATTTAAAGAGTTGGGATAAATAAGTAAAATAATAAAAATATAAAAAAAAGTATTTGTGATTAGGCCATTTTTATAATCTACATTTATGACGTATAGATAATAAATACAGATAAAACGACAGATAGCCTCCAGGGCTTAACTTATAACGGTAAATGCACTACCTATTTGAGTATATTTAATATTCTAATTGGGTACAATATTAGATCTAAGTTACATACAAAATCTTATCAAAATCAGCATTTTGTTTTAGAGAAAATTCCAGAATATGATATTTCCAGATCATTGTTTTATAATATGACAAAAATCGTCTTAAAACATATATTTTATAAAAAAAGAATATTTTATGAATCAAAGTAGGCTCTCTCCTTTCTTTTTTATGACAAGAAAGAGACAGATATATGGAACTTCAGTTTGTATTTAAATGGTGGGTAGTCTATAATTTTATAAGTCGATTGTTGACTAAATATTATAAGTAGCAAAAATGTTTAAAAAAGACTTACGTATTTTATTAATGAAACATATTTGTTTTCTCATTTATGATGAAAAATGGGACTTTGCTTCAAAAAATGAATATAGTTTTTTTCTCTTTATGTAATATAGGCCATATGTATTTTTAAAAAAATCATCCCGAGTTTAGACCGTTGCATTTTCGCTAGCAAAAAAAAATTTATAATAATCACTATGGACACTTATTGTCTGTGGATTTTCGTTGGCTAGTTTGAATTCCTTTTGTATTTGCATAATACTATTAAAACCTTAAAAACAAATCTCATATCGTAAATAAATTAATTTATATTAAATCCTACTTTATATTTTAATGTCACATCACATTCAACTACAACGGTTGCTTTTGCAGTGCATTTAAAAAAAAACATAGTATCGCTATCCCTTTCATTCAATATATGTTGGCTTATGTTAGTGAGATAGATAGATTGTAAATAAAACTTGTATTGAACTTTTTTAATACTTTTCATATAGCCATCTCGTTTTAGATGTTATAGTTAGAAAGAGATAGCAATATTTATGAGTTGTTCCGAGACGATAGAGACGGTAAGATGTTTTATGTGTTCGTTTTATTATTTATATACAGAATGGTAAATTAAATAGAAATTTTTATTAATTTATTTAATTTAGTATTAAAATATTGACAAAGTAATTTTTAAAGTTTAAAACAATTTCATTAAATGGATCACATAAAAAAAAAACATACACATAACAAATTCTTTCGTATTATTCTAACTTAATTTACCACATGTATACGTAACTTAATTATTTCCAAACATTTGCAAAGCCGACTCTGAATACAAGTTTTTGTTTATATATTCAATTATGCGTTACATTTTGGTATGTCTGTATTTTTGTTTGTGTATGTGTTTAGTGCAGGAAGGTACTGTTTCTGGGGCATTTCTTACCGCAAGCGCACTTGCGTACTATCTCAATGTCTTTGGTGTATCGCGTGCCATCCGAGCAGACCAGGCGGATCTGTGAACAAATTATATATTTTTTTATTTCAACTAGTTTTCAACCGACATATCCCGCAGAATATCCAAGCTCAAGTGGCAGTGGGCGGGGCACATCGCTCGCAGAACAGACGGTCGTTGGGGATGCAAAGTTCTCGAGTGGCGGCCACGGACCGGAAGGCAAAGCGTCGGTAGGCCTCCCACAAGGTGGACCGACGGCTTGGTCAAAGTCGCCGGAGCTCACTGGATGCGGATGGCACAAGACCGGTTGTCGTGGAAATCTTTGGGGGAGGCCTATGTCCAGCAGTGGACGTGTTTGGGCTGAGACGACGACGACGACGAGTTTTCAACCGCGATTATTCTTGCATGGTAGATACATATTATATAGTTGGAAAAGTTCTATATGTTAATCTATTTATTTATCTATACAGATAAATAAAAATGAAGTGTCCGTTTGTAATGTCAAAATAACAGCTTTATACTAAATGCACATAAAAAAATTATATACGGTATTTATAAGAAAAACATAATTTAAATAAAATTTTGTCTGTCTGTCTGTTTGTTCCGACTAATCTCCAAAACGGCTGGATCAATTTAAACGGTACTTTCACTGGCAGATAGCTGATATTATAAGGAGTAACTTAGGCTACTTTTATTTTAGAAAAAGAAATCAAGGTTTCGCTCAAAAAAAATTAAAACGAACCTAGGGACGAACCCGAGCGAAGCGAGGATTAGTCGCTAGTTTATTTATAAGAATCACCAGTGGCCATTACAATATTACTATTTCTTATACAACGACTCTCTTAGCTGAATGCATTACATTTTAAGGTGATTATAGTTCTCGAGGCGTAAGCTCAGCTTTGCATTTGTGTGAGTGATAGCCAAAAGTAAGGTTAGTCAAAAAATCACATAAAAATAAAATCAATATTTTATTCGAAGGAAGTGCTGACATTTTAATTATTAAAAGCAGTCATGAGGACTGCCGACAGAAGTGAAAACTTAAAACTTTAAAATAAACAATTGTTATTTTTGGATATTCATATTAATTGTTTGATCTTAAATTAAAATTTAATTAATACATTTAAATTAATACTGTTTACATTTATTTGGTTTTGACATTTATCGGCACTCTGAGTGTTAGCGTTAACACGTCACGTGACCATGTCGATGACGACTTACATAAATTTACTCCCCATCCAAACCTGCCTATACAAGTTTTCACTTAAAAAAATATATTATTCATTAATTTCAACATCTGACATTGTATCTTCATTATCTTCATCTTCACTCTCGTCTGATGTGTCGCCTGTGTTAATGATGAATCGCTCCGTTATACCGTCAATAGCGGCGTCTCGACCATCAAATGCTTTTTCTTCTTTCACTGCGTGGTCGCACACATTTTTCCACTCTTGTACAGTGATCGCGTCAACTTTTTCTTTGGTCAATCTCATTATAGTCTCCATATTCATTGACACGTTTTTTTTAGCTACGTATCCTTTTATCATAGCCCAAATATTTTCAATTGGATTGAAGTCAGGGTGGTAGGGTGGCAGACGTAGAACGCTGTGACCATGTTCTTTAAGCAAATTATCAATTTTATATTCAATAAATCTTAGTTTATTTTGCAGTATCAACTGATAAAGTTGTGGTTTAAGCATCGATGTAGAGTGAACGATATTTCGATAGGTGAGCCAATCGATCATAGCTTGTTTACGATGGTTTGAATTGGGGGCGGGATTTTGCAACGAATTGTGGTATGATGCGTTGTCAACCACTACAACACTATTCGGTTTTAAATTTGGGACTAACTGCGTTTCCAACCATTTTGTGTAATTCTCGGTGTTCATATTATCATGATAGTCACCACTTTTTTGGTTTGCCTTGAACATGAGTAGGGCATTGGGTACGAAACCGTCCTCTCCTCCGGCATGAACTATTATTAAACGATTTCCCTTAGAAATTGATTTCTTTAAGCCAGACGTGCTCCCATCTGAATAAGACTTGGATGAAATATGAGACGTGTCTATATAAGTTTCGTCAGTGTAAACGATTGGGCGGCCCTGAGCACGATATTCGGCAATTTTAATGAGAAAATTGATTCGAAGATACCGTATTTCATGTTTCTCCATAAGGATTCTACGATTATCTTCTGTCCTTTTCCACTTGAATCCTAAAAGAGATATTTCTTTTCTTAGTGACCAAATTGAACCTGGATAATTTATTTCTGTCTTCAATTTTTCATGTAATATTTTCATAGTAGGAACTTGTTTATCGGTGATATGAAAGTTATGAATTATTCTCCGAATTACCGCTTTATCAAAATCGTCAATAACAATGATATTTTTCCTACATCTTTTTTTTTTCGGAGATTTAAATTTACTTCCATCTTCCAAAACACGTTTACCTTCTAATAAAACGTTTTTTACAGTGGACAGCGGAATTCCCGTCGATGTCGCTACCAATTGAGCTGATGTAATGATACTTGACATATCTTTTTCGTTTACGTATTTAAAATATTCGTTTAATTTGCATAAAATTTCTTTCGTTTGGCTGCTTAATGGTTTTCGGTTAGTCAATTTAGTTACAGCAGAAGCCATTTCACTAATGATAATAATAATAAGAATATAATAATATAATAATTCGAACACAACAACAAAATAATATTATACGTCTAGCTGCAAACGGTACCAGAGGTGAAATGCGGAAAGTGCAGGGCAGGGAGATGACACGTAAGGGACGCACTGCGGCTCAGGCCGCGCTTTAAAAACCAGTTTAAACTGGTTTAAACCATGCGCGGGACGCGCTAAGCCACAAGCCGTACCTCTCCGTACACTATGCGTGTGCACTCACACAAATGCAAAGCTGAGCTTAAGGCGCGAGGACTATACCACATGCCAATATGGAGATTTTAATAAGATAATTACGTTATGTCCTACATAAGCTATCTTTATAGGTTTAGAGTATTCAAAATTATTTTAAAAGTATATGTTACTTAGAAGTAGCATGTTTTTTAAGAAATCTCCTTTTCTGAAGTTAGGTAGTTAAGCCGCAGCACGAGAGGCATGCTCTTGATGGGTGACCGCTTTGCGGCATAGCATCAAATCATTTCCATCTATACTAATAATATATAGCTGAAGAGTTTGTTTGTTTGGTTGAACGCGCTAATGTCAGGAACTACTAATCCGATTTGAAAAATTTTTCTTGCATTAGATAGCCCGTTAACTGAGGAAGGCTGTAGGTTATATATCATTCCGGAAAAGTGTTGGTTCCCGTGGGATAGATTTGTTTTTGTCTAGGGACGAACCCAAAGCGAAGCCAGAGTGAATCGCTAGTATAGAATAAAAGACATCTAAGAAATAAAGAGAAAGCATACCTTCCTCTTCTTAGTTTTTCTCGGAGCGCAGCACATGTTGCGTGCACAAGCACCGGCGGGGGGCGAGGGGCCCGTGAAACCCCCTGGCGAGGGGTCGTAGTCCGGAGAACCCCCTGGTGCGGGGCCTGAGGCACCCGTGGCGGGACCCTTTAGTGTGCACTTAGCCCCGCGCACGGGGCGGCGACTGCGACACGACCCCTCCGTTATATATTCGCGGGTTGCTTCCTATAAGTACATATATAATATAAATATCTCATGTCACGATGTTTGTGGTCGCACTCCTCTGAAACGGCTCAACCGATTTTAATGATTTTTTTTGTATATTTGTTAGGTATGAGAATAGGTCGTAAAGTATTTTTTCATACTCCCGAAGTAATCTGTGCTCTGGCACGCTTTGAAGCCATTGGCAAGGGAGTTGAATTGAATTTAATTGAGAAATAATAATATATCACATATTATGTACGGAATAAACTAAAAAGTTTATTTGTTTGTTTACTATTATATAAAATTATTTATTTTCAGTGCCTCAGTAGGTCCCTTGTGCAATTAAGACGGAAGAGGTTCTGTTGGGTTTTAGTGGGTAGTACTGGTTTATCTAGCAGGTGTGTTCCACATAATCACCTGTAAATCTACAGGTGGTATGCGTAAATGCAGTAACCGACATTAAAAAGGGAGGGTTATTTATATTTTATTTACACAAGTATACGTACTTTGCGACAGAGCGCAGCCGGAGTGGACTGTAAGGACTCGTCTGGGTACTGCTTATGTGCCGGTGCCGCTGGAAATAAAAATGAATATATTAATATTATTATTTTAGGAAATTACAAATGTACATAATTATATATACAAAACAAATGTACAGTTAGTTATTACTGTACAAGTCATGTCCGTGTGGAATAGTGGCAATAATGCTAGCCGCATTCCCCCGCTGAATGGCAATGCCGGTTCTTTGGGCGAAAAACGAGAACATCTCTCCTGTCACCAGTAGAGATGATAAGACGAGGTGTCATGACTTAAGAAGTGCTTAGCACTTTGACTCCGTAAGACTCCATAAGGCTAAGGGTTTCTAAAGCAAATGATATTTTTTATAATATATTATTCTTCTTTACAATTATACAATAGTATACTATGTAGTACAGATCCAATATAAAAAAAATCATATAACTTTATATAGATGATGTTATTTGAAATCGACGATAGATGGCGCTGTCTAATAACTAACGGACTATTTTAGTTTATAAAATATGAATGAACTAAAAATAAATTTCTCATAAAATGTAAACAGCGCCACCTAGTCGTGCCTGTTTGTGATGTCAAAATAACAGCTTTTAACTAAATGCATATGAAAGTATATACGGTACTTATAAGAAAAAATAACTTTTAAATTCTTTTGTTTGTTTGTCTGTCTGTTAGTTCTGGCTAATCTCCGAAACGGCTGGACCGATTTTGACGGGACTTTCCCTAGCAGATAGCTGATAGTAAAAGGAGTAACTTTGGCTACTTTAATTTTAGAAAAAAATAGCTGTGCCAGCGGTCGCGGGTTCGAGTCCCGCTGGGGGCATTCCTTTGTGCGATGAGCACGAATGTCTGTACTCCAGCCATGGGTGTTTATATTTATAATATGTATGTATTATTATAACAACTATCTGGTATCCATGACAAAAGCCTCGTAGCTTACCATGGAACTAGATGGTGCTGTGTGTTAATGTCACAACATATTTATTTATATAATTTTATGTATATTACCTGGCGATGCTTGCACGTTGCTGATGATCTGCTTGCGCGGAGGCAGCTTGGACTGAGTGATGACGGGGGCTCCCCCTGAGACGTGTTCATTGGAATATTATTATATGTATATATATTATATTATAGTACATGTGTATGTATGTTTTTTAGACTAATTTTTTTTATAAATATGTTATATTTAAAGGGTTGATGGTGTTTTATAAATTTCAAGGAAAAAAAAAACGGGGGTAGATAATTTAAAAATAATAATAATAATAATTGCATTTGATTTTTAAAAAGCTTATTAAGCCGGTTATGGTATACTACGACTATTTTATCGCACTAATGGATAGAGTCTAAAAACCATGAAATCTTACAATTTGTATATATCGACTCTAATTAGCATCGAATAATAGACGCACGGGACATGGAAGAATCGATGGAATCTTAAATACTGAGGATATAAAGCATCGATCAAAAAACTACTAGATACACAATCCCATGCAAAAGTTCTCTTAAAACTATCACCAATTGCGTTTACGTAATAATTCTAGTTGAAATAAATATACAACAATGTAAATTGAACCTTAAATGCAATGCTTAAAGTTGTTTTCACAAAAAAGAGCAAATGTTCAATTGAGCGCACATTCGGTGAGGACATATTTTGTCGATGATTGTGTATCTAGTACTTTTTTGATCGATAATTAAAGCTTAATGTAATGGAAACAACGTTTATTTTTTAAAATAAGAATATCTTTCATGTCCCATCCATTTGTTCCATTCCTGTATCAAACTAGCAACAGAATCACTGATAAAGTTTTTGATAAATAAATATAGAATTTAAAGTGTATATACATTGTACAAATTGTCGCTTTAGTGCTTATTTGTTTGAACCACTAAGACATGTACTTAAAAAAAAAAAAAAAAAAACTTTATAATACCAATGAAGTTGACATTTGAAAGTCAATAATTCTGTATTAAAAACTCTTTCGGTGAATTGGTCGTTTGGACAAATAAGCACTGAGACGACGATATGTATGTGTGTATGTATTAGGGTGGAGTGAAAAAAAATTTTTTTTCTCAGCTTGGGGGTAGAATTTGTAGCTTATAAAAAACAAAATTATTGAAATAAAAAAAATCTCAACACTTGGAGGTGAAATAATTTTTAAAATAATTTAAATTTTTGGTTTGAATATAAATGTTTTTTTCGACTGATCATCTTTGAAAACATTCAAAAATTGGCGAATATAGTCATTTTCTACCCAACTTTCACTGTAATATTGCATTAATGCAATTTTAAAAGAGTTAAGAAAATATCATGTCAAAGTTGAAAAAATATCATGTTATCTTTTTTTGTATTACGTTTTCAATAAATTTGTTTTTTATGAGCTACAAATTCTACCCTCAAGCTAAGAAAAAAAAAATGTAAAAAATTTTTTTTCTGCTCCACCCTAATGTATGTCTGTCTGTGCGTGTGTGTATGTGTGTATGTGTGTATGTGTGTATGTATGTACGTGTGCACCGACCGACGGAGGCGCGCAGCTCGCACTGCGCGCCGGCGGTGCCCGCGCGGCAGCGGCACGTGTAGTCGGAGGGCGAGCCCGCCTCGCGCACGCAGCGCCCGCCACGCGCGCACGGGTTGGGCACGCACGGGTCCTGCCGAAACATACACACAATCATATAACTATATACATACAAACTGTTCTTCTATTCTATCTATCTATTCAGCCCTTTTTAACGTCCCACTGCTGGACACGGGGTTCCCTTCGATACGAGTGGAATCAAGCCATAGTCCACCACGCTGGCCAAGAGAGGGCGGACTGAGCATGTATTTCGAGAACTTGCTAGGTTCTCTCAGACATGCAAGTTTGCTCACGATGTTTTCCTTCACCGTAAGACAAGCAGTAATCATGTTGGAAATAATTTGCACATGAGAATATCAGAAGTGTGAGACTTTGCACCCGCTTCACTTGGTTTCCCAAGCGAACGCGTTACTTTTGGGCTACCACTGACTATTAATAAACATACCGTTGTCAAGAATAACAAGCATCCATACATTCACACTCACAAACTTTACATTTATAATATTAGTATCTGCATAAGTATTATAAATGTGAAAGTTTGTGAGTATGGATATTTGTTACTGTAACGCCAGGACGGTTGAACGGATTTGGATGAAATTTGGCACAGAGATAGATTATAGTCTGGAATAGTATATAGGCAACTTTTTATCCCGGAAAAATATACGGTACCCGAGGGATAGATTTGTTTTTGTCTCCCTAGAGGCGAACCCGAGCGAAGCGAGGTTGAGCCGCTAGTTTATAGTATTAGTATATACAAGATTAACTTGAAAATTAACTTGTAATATCTTTTTCCAATTTTAATAACCAATAAGAAATAGTATCGTACTAATATTATAAATACGAAAGTTTATGAGGGTGTCATGATGTATAGATGTACGTATGTTTGTTACTTTTACACGCAAAAACTACTGAATGAATTTTAATGAAGCTACATAATAATTTAGCTCAATATAATATTACAGTATAAAAAATTACATTGTATTTTTAGATGTATATACATATATATGTATATATGAGACGATAAATACATGTATAATATACATGTATTTATCGTCTCAATATGTATATTGTTTCATATATATATATGTTGGCTGACCGGGTCGTGCGCGCCGTCCTCCTGCAGCGCGTGGCGCGCGGGCGCGGGCGCGGGCTCGTCGCCGCCGCAGCCGGCGCGCGTGCGCGACGCGCGCAGCGCGTTCACAAAGTCCACGCGCTTGTGGTTGATCCACGCCTCCTTCAGGCATCCTACAGGGGCAGGGAGGTGCACGGGAATAGATATTTAAAATAATCTATACATATAATAAAATTTTAAGTGAGTCGAATCTGTACATTAAATATTTTTTGGAAAATCTTAATGAAATAGACTTTATTATCGATACAGAAGCGAAATCTATGGTTTTTAGAATTTTTGTCTGTCTTTCTGTTACCGCATAACGGGAAAACTACTGAATAGATTTTGATGGAATTTGGTATGATGATAGCTGGTTGTCCGAGTCAACATACCTATAGGATAGTTTTTACTGCGGGAAAATATTCATCTCTGAGCTAAACGTTAAAACCTTATTACGGATGAACCTGAGCACAGTGAGGATGAGTCGCTAGTAATAAATAAATATTAGACTTGCAACGAATACTATATTCGGCCATACGCCGAATACCGAACATTCGGCGGGCTTTCTGGCCGAATAGCCGAATATTAGGCAAAAGTATGCGGTCAGCGCGTGGTGGAAAAACTTGTATCTACGTGTTTGTTTTTTGTTAGGCGCCAGAAAGTAGTATTTATTTAGAGTGTCTTTTCTCTGAATCTGGGATTGTCTAGGAGAAAACTACTGCCTAAATATGCAGAAAAATAGTCTCTTTGCATCATAATCTTCCACTTCTAAATTTGAATTATGATAATGCAAGTGCTTAAATATGTATTTGATAGTTTTTTTGTTAATTTTCGTAAAAAAAGTACATAATTATGTACCCTATGACTACTACTACTACCTTAATGATTATAAGAAAAACATATTATTATAAAATAAATCAATATTTTCATTTACCAATAGGAAATATGCATTATTTTTTTCAGTTTTTATATAATTATAACAAAATATCCAGCTCCAAAAAACTATAATTTAGTATAAAAAATATTAAAATATACCGTTACGGATACTTTAAACGCTCGCCATTTAGTAAGCTTGGCGTGACGTCACAGTATGATATACACAGAAATGACAACTCAATTAGTAAGCGACAAAATCGCTAATCGCTCTGTTATGATATACTCTGACGTCATATTCGGTCTGATCAATAGCGTTGCGTTTCAGCTACTTTGAATTTCTCACCTGTTTTTGAACTTTTAAATCATTATTTTCTTAGTCAAAAATAATCTACATTAAAAAAATATGAATATAGGCTAAATTCAAAAGCAATAAACATTACAAAAAAAATATTTCACCTTTCACTACATCACACGTAAATTCCCTATTATTATCTGATTACAACAAAACATATTACTTAAGTATTCGGTATTCGGCCGAATAGTATCTAGATATTCGGTATTCGGCCGAATAGGATAAAAGTAGCCGAATAGGCCGAATACCGAATAGTAGCCGAATATTCGTTGCAAGTCTAATAAATATGTTGGGACATTAACACACAGCACCATCTAGTTCCATGGTAAGCTACGAAGCCTGTGTTATGGATACCAGATAGTTGATACACTACACATATATAACTTTAAATACATACATGTTATAAATATAAACACCCATGACTGGAGTACAAACATTCGTGCTCATCACACAAATGAATACCTCCAGCGGGACTCAAACCCGCAACCGCTGGCACAGCAAGTAGGGCCACTACAAACTGACTAATTAAAAAGTTTAATTTAAAATGCCATCTATCGAGACTTATTTGAATTAATTTTTCTTTTTGGTCCTGATTATGTGGCAGTTGAATACTTAAGGGATTTTTTTAATTTAATATCAAATTATAACTTTTCAAAAACCTCAAATATAAATCGAGTAGTATCAAAAGCAAACCCACCTTTGAAACTAGTAATATTTCGCAGATGCCATTTACTGAAAGCATGTTTGGCGACGTCGGCCGGCACGCCGCCCACGAACATCGGCCTTTCTAGACGTAGGTACTCGTTACTGCCTGGAAATTAAAAAAAATATATATAAAAGAAACATTGGTTGGTAGTTATGATGTAGAACATTTACTAATATATAAAAAATTAAAGAGTGCGTGTATGAATATGTACACGCGCGAGAAGTAAAACTTCTGTAGGTTATCGGTACTCTTTATGAAATTCAATTTATGTTTTAAATAATTAGGATAGGTGAGATACTAAAAATAACGCATATTAGGCATATTACAATCATATATTTATAGAATATCATTTAAGGAAAGAATATAATATTTAATATTATATATCATTTGTCAGACAATAACAACGGTTACCATGGCAACAAACGTACGTACATTTTTTCGTAACGCATTCACTAGCTTACCCCCCAAGTCAAGCGTGCGTAAAGAAGTTTTACTTCAATAAGTAGTGACTTACCCTCGTTTCGGTCCGGTGCGTCCCTAGGTACGTTTCAATTCTTTTGAGCGGAACCCTAATTCTTTTTCTATAAATAAAAGTAGCTTAAGTTATTTCTAATAACATCAGCTATCTGCTAATGAAAGTCCCGTCAAAATCGGCCCAGCCGTTTCGAATATTTGCCGGAACAGACAGACAGACAAAAATTAAAAAAAATGTGTTTTTCTCATAAGTACTATATATGTATCTGGGTTCGAACTACGGTCGGATACAAAGTTTTTAATTGTGTTTTTTTTTTGTATTTATTCAAGTTTTCAGTTTTATTTTTAGCTAAAAAATACGATATAACAAAAAAGAACTCCGAGCGAAGCTCAGTCGCCCAGGTACTGTTATATAATATTGTATTGGAAAGACATTTTCAGGATATATTATGTTTATCTACTACATTTGTATACAAACCTTCATTAATGATGGATCTGGCGGGTCCGTCGTCGACGCGCAGAGTGAAGTTCTTCTTGACGGCGATCAACTCCGCCTTGTGGTAGTTCCCGTCGGATACCATTTCAAAACTGCAATCATAAAGAATTTTTTTTTTTATTATAGTAAGTAACGTCCTCGGTAAGTTCAATTTATCAAAATCATTGCAGCACCACGATCATTCTGAAGAGAAAATCAGGATAATACTAAAAAAAATATGTATATCATATAAACAAAAAAATATAATATATGTATTTTTGTCTCTCTCGCACTTGTACTCGTGTATTCAATGTTCGTTTATAATAATGTATTAAGGCTAATTCGAAGACCGACAAAATTTTAATAATAATATTTAACCGTTTTCAACATCCCATTGATGAATAAGGGCTTTTCCTCAACGTGAAATGATTCAGGCTATATTTTACTATCTTGGCAAAATGCGAGTTGATGGCATTTAAATATCGGTAAAAAAAAATGTATAAGAAACGTTCTATCAAATATCACAGCTTGTTACCAATAAGCTACTACCACTGTGTATATCCATCTTCTCTCACTCTCTCTCTGTTGCACTGATTCTCTTTCTCCCTCTCCCACTCACCTGTACATAGTGGAAGTGGGGTAGTTGCCGACATCGTAGCTGATGCGTATCCTGCCGTTGAACAGTTCTACCGCTAGATGCTCATTATCCCCAAAATACATGAGGACTCCATGGAGTTGCTTTGTACTGAATACTGAAATGGAGATTGTTTATTTAAGAGGAGATGGATAATTTGATTTAAAGATTTTTTCTCATTAAGAATAAGTCTTACGTGAGGATATAACTTATAGCAAATTATGACAGTCGATCAGTAAAATTGAAGCTATTGAAATTTTTATTTTGTACATTTGTTTGTAAGCCCTTATAGATTATATCATATGCGATTATTTTGCAATTCCAATAATCTATACAGATAAATAAAATTAAAGTGTCTGTTTGTAATGTCAAAATAACAGCTTTATACTAAATGCATATGGAATCACATACGGTACTTCTAAGAAAAACACAAATTTAAAATTTTTGTCCGTCTGTCTGTCTGTCTGTTTGTTCCGGCTAATCTCTGAAACGGCTGGATTAATTTTAACGGGACGGATATTATAAGGAGCAACTTAGGTTACTTTTATTTTAGAAAAGGAATTAGGGTTTCGCTCAAAAAAATTAAAACGTACCTAGGGACGAACTTGAGCGTGAGTCACTAGTATTAGATATATACGTATTAAATTGATAACCTCCTTTTTTGAAGTGGGTTAAAAGATGTAAATGAGACTCACCAAGTGTAACGTTAGCCTGCGGCGCAGTACGCAGCGGTTCTAGCTCAACCAGCGAGTCGTTGTAGTTGAATGTGAGCGATGTGAGGTATTCGCAGAGGCGACCTGGCAAACAAAATGGAAGCCTTTTATACACTGTGGCTGTAGAGATATGATCATAAGGGAACAAAAAAATCTTTATATTTTATATTTATGAATAGTGTCTGGCTCGAAGGACCATGAGGATTTAGTATTGATATTTTTATACGTTTATTTAATATTTTGAACGTTTTTAATGTTGTGAAATGTCACATAGACAGACTATTTGTGTATATATGTAATAATTTTACACATTTTCATTTTTCATTTGTATTATTACCAGTAATTTTGAAATAAATATTGATACAGTGCTTTTTTATTATATTTCCTAGTACAGACATGTCATGTAATGATGTACATCTGTAGCTCTTACAATTATATATGTACAACTATGAAAAACTTAATATATTTATATACATATACATTATACATAAGTTATAATTATAATTTAGTCGTGTCACGTATATAAGAGCCTCACCCGAGTATCCGGGCGCGCACTTGCAGAGGTAGTCGGCGTGAGGCAGCATCGGTCGGTCCATCACAATGTCGTCCTGGAGACCAGGAACTGATATTAAATTACACACCCGTCTTATTTATATAGTAATAATAATTCAGCCCTGTCTAAAAGTAAAAAAAAATGTACTAAAGTCCCACCGCTGGGCAAAGGCCTCCCAATTATAGGAGGGGTTCAGACTATATAACAAATTAAAAAAAAAAAAAACTTTTTTTTTTAATGGTTGATTAACTGTGAGTGTATAATTCGAAAACAGTAAATAATGAGAAAATAATTTTATTGGTCATTCATTTAAAACGTGCTGAGAGCTTGATCTTATTTAAATTTGCTTTATTTTTATTTAAATAGCAATATTACGTTTTGCAATTTATTTTATACTAAATAATTCTTTTATTTCTTTTGAGAGCGTTTGTATTAAAAATTATGTGATAATGATGCCTGATGAGTGAACTTAGGTTTGTAATTTAATTTAGGTCTGAAAATATTATTCTATGTATGTGTGTTTTTGTACATTTGTGCAGACGATGAATTAAAGCCTTTATTGGGTCAACCAAGTATAAATATTATTAGTAAACACCGGTAATCATTAAGATTAAGCACATATAACTCTGACCGTAACATTTATATAAATGTATACGTGACAGACAGACGTGTACATTCCCCTGTGTGTGTAATGCTATGCATACATGTAAGCGTATGTGTATCACTTCCCCACCCCCTCCTCCCCTTCTCTCTCTATGTATATGTGTGTATACGTGTACAGCTCTTTCTGTATATGTATATGTGTGTGTGTACTGTTATATATTGTTAATTGTATGAAGGAATGCTTAGCTAAGACTGCTGACTAAACCTCCTTAGAATTTAATGTAACCTCTCTGTAGCATAGTCCAGTCAGTTCCATTTCAATTGTCTCAAACACATCTTCAAAATCCTATTTCTATTATATTTCAAATGCAATTCTATTTCTTAGTTAAATTTCAAATGTAAAAAATTTAAATAAACAATATCTGCGTGAAAAGTTTTTCTTTTTTAAAAAGTGATTTTTAAAGTTTAAATATAACTATCTTTTCGGATTTTTTCGCGGATTTATTTTGATTTTTGGTTCCCGACGTTTCGATTGCTTTACATCAATCATGGTCACGGGAGAGACTAAGGTTTTAGATGTCTCAAAGGTATTATATAGTTGTTACAGACAGCCTACCCACAAATAACAAAATGAATTCAAAAAACTTGAAAATTGGCACCAAAGTACCTTACAATATCCGAAAAGATAGTATTATTTAAATGTCAAATATTCGCGTAAATGTAAGAAAGTGATTTTGAAAGCTCCGTATAAGAGTACGCACGTGCAGCGCCTGCGCGGCGGCGGCGGCGGCGAGCGCGGGCGCGGGCGCGGGCAGGTAGCACACGCCGTGCACGCAGTCGTGGTGCGCGCACGGCGACGTGCCCAGCGCGGCGTGCGGCGCCGCCTCGCAGTAGCGGCCCGCGTGGCCGCCCGCGCACGCGCAGCGGTACTCGTCCAGCCCGTCCACGCACGTCGCGCCGTTCTGGCCATACATAAAACATAGGTAGGTACACATTGCCTAACAAATATAAGTCAAACCTTATTGTCTAAACAAAAATCGAACTTACGCACACGACATAAGGTAGGTTTTTAAACGTACAAAGAAAAAGATAGAATTTATGTTTTGAAAGATCACAAGATCACAATAAATTTATTTATACATGAGACCAATTTAATTTTTCAATTCATTAATAAAGAATTTAACAAACTAAACATATGTATCGCTATACAAATTTACAAAAATAAAGATACTCTTCTAAAATACTCTTTATGTTGTTATAAATTTAATTAAATAATGAGATTTAGTGATTTCTTCTCTCTATTACCGGTAATTCTTAATATAACGTGTCTTCTCCATTCTGCGTGACATTGGCGAAGTAATCTGTGCTCATCTGGCACGCTATGAAGCCATGACAGTGGAATAAAATTTAAAATCACGGCTACAAACTTGAGAAGGAGATGCTTATGTACTATTTATTATAACCCCCCCCCCCAAACCCGCTCCTCCCTTACAAAAATATATCTCGATTTTCAGATTTTTTATTCGTAGGATACTTTTTAAATTACAGAATGACATTGTTTTAAATATGTCCATATATCTTGCTATAAATCTAATATCGATAAGTTACATCTTATACATTATATATTTATGCTACGAAACTATATATTAACAATACAATTGAATTGAATTGGTATATATAATAGTACGCTGTTCACTCCACTTTACTCTAATCCACTCCACTCCTCCCCACCCCACCCACCTGGCACATATGGTTGATGCAATCATCAGCATTGATGGTGCAGTTCTGCCCCGAGTACCCGCGCGGGCACGTGCAGGTGTAATGGCTGGTGTGGTCGACGCACAGCGCACCGTTAGCGCACGGGTTGAATTCCGCTGTACAATACGGTATTTTCTTCTCGCAGAATTCACCTGTAAGTAATTTGGTTAATTTTTTTTTTTTATAATTAATAAGGGCAAACGAGTAAACGATCCATGATGCTAAGTGCCTATCGTCTCTTAAGATATCTGCAACATAAGTGGAGTTGCGAATACGTTGCCGGCTTTTAAGCGATCTGAAGACACCACTCTTGAAAAGCCCCATATTATAGCGCTCAGGGAAAATGTTAGGAGGAAAATCGTACCAAAATTTGCATGTGAGAGGTAGAAATGAACGATGCACGTATATTTGTGGGATGCCAAGCATTAAGATGTGTGAATGACATCCAACCCAACAGCGAAGGGTGCGATGATAGATGAATCACGACTAGTTACTAATTACTCCTGGTAATAATCTATCTGTGGTTTAATTAGCGACTCAGCCTCGCTTCGCTTCGGGTTCGTTCCTAGACAAAAGCAAATCTATCCCACGGGAACCGTACATTTTCCGGGATGATATATAGCCTATAGCCTTCCTCAGTGAACGGGTTATCTAATGCAAAAAGATTTTTTTAAATCGGATTAGTAGTTCCTGAGATTAGTGCGTTCAACCAAACAAACAAACTCTTCAGTTTTATAATATCAGTATAGATTATAGCAGTGGTAGCCCAAAGTTAACGCGCTGGTTTAGGAATCTGAATGTGTGGGAATCATTTCCAACATAATTACCATTTGACATACAGTGAAGAAAAACATCGTGAGGAACCTGCATCTTTAAAAGAACTTAGCAAATCGAAAGATATGTGCAGTTCATCAACCTGCACTTGACCAGCTTGGTAGATTATGGCCCGATTCCCCACATCGAAGGGAGGCCGATGCCTAGCAGTGGAACATTAAAAAAGGGGCTATAGTTGGATAATTACAAACGTGCGAACTGAGTCATAAAACGTTAAGTCAAAGGAATGTGATAATGCCGCGCGACTCTTTATCGAGAAACGGATGATGATAATATAACGGATATGATATAATAACATTAATCCATATATGTATATGACCGAGAGCATGAAAAACATCTTGAAAAACATCTTACCCATAAAACCCGGAGCACACTTGCAAGTGTACCCCTCGAGATGGTCCACGCACGAGGCGTTGTTCTGGCAGCGGTGCGCCGCGCAGTCGTCGATGTTGACCTCGCAGCGCACGCCCGTGTAGCCGGGGAGGCAGGAGCAGCTGTGGGTTGGAAGGATAAAATCCATCCAGTAGGATCATTCAATTCAATTTGACAACACGTTTGGCTCGGTTTGTAGTGACCCTGCTTGCTGTGCCAGCGGTCGCGGGTTCGAGTCCCGCTGGGGGCATTCATTTGTGTGATGAGAACGAATGTTTGTTTTGCAGTCATGGGTGTTTATATTTATAATATGTATGTATTTAAAGTTATGTATGTGTAGTGTATCAACTATCTGGTATCCATAACACAGGCCTCGTAGCTTACCATAGAACTAGATGGTGCTGTGTGTTAATGTTCCAACATATTTATATTTATTTATTTATCTAAGGCTTGCCTTATTGTAATTCTTTCTATACTTTTTTAAATTTACGCGAATATTTGTCATTTTAAAATAAAACTATCTTTTCGGATTTTTTCGTGGATTTATTTCGATTCCTGTAAGGCCTATATAAAATAACCCATCAGTTTCATCACAATCGGATCAATGGTTTAGGAACGCATAGAGGATAAACATTCATATTTATTAGGGTTCCGTACCCGAAGGTTGCCAACGGGACCCTATTACTAAGCTTATCTCGTAAACCGAGAGAGTTGAAGTTTTCACAGAGTGTGTATTTCTATTATCGCTACAACAATAAATAATAAAAAACCAAGATGGCGAATTTAAAAATGGCTGCCATGCAAATAAAAAAAAAACGATTTTGCTGGTACCTATTCGTCAGCGTGTTCAGTTCTATTAACAATATATTTTGAACCATGGTACGGGACCCTTCGTCAGCGAGTCCGTTTCACACTTGACCGATGTTTATATAGCTAGATGACTCACTGAAAGCGTCCCTCCTCCAGCAGCTGGCAGGTGCCGTGGGCGCAGGGCGAGCCGTAGCAGGCGTCTATCTGGTGCTGGCAGGTGTCGCCGTGGAAGCCCCGCGCGCAGGCGCAGGCGAAGCCCCCGCTGGGGGAGGGCGTGCAGGTGCCGCGGTTGCTGCAGGGGTTGCGGTAGCAGCGGTCGCACTTGCTTATCACGTCCGGCGGGGGGTCGCCTGGGGTAGGAGATGTTTTTTTTTTTATTTAGAATTTGTTATCTGTTTAAGGTGGCATGGATGAGTTTTGGTGAAAATTAAGGCAATTTTTTTTTTTTGGAAATACGAAGGTAAGATAAACCTTTATATAAATTATTTATAATTAGTACTCTTTTTTATGTAAAATGGAATGTTTATAGAATTTAATAAGTTTGTTACCATTGAAAAAAGACTTGGGATTTATAAAATACAGAAAAACACGCTTATTTTATAGAGATTATTTAATTCGTAACATATCTAGAGGGGATTTCGATCCATTCCGGATAGTACCTGATTGGGGATGGTATAAAATATTATGTACATTGATATATAAAAACACAAGACACACAATTAGTATTTTAAAAGTGTCCTCAAATAGAAGCACATAATTTGAAATTGAGTGCATTTTTCAAATCTCGTTTGTTCATTGCTTTTCGGATGACAAAATTAAAACGCACGTTGTTTCGTTTAAAATGTACTCTATGTGGTGTGCGTAAGTTCGAATTTGTGTTTAGACAATTAGAACTTTCGATTTTTGAATTTCTTTCTTTGGTGTGACTTAACGTCACATGTCGACGTCACTTTTTGAAGAGTAATTCGTTAGGAAATGTGTATCTATGTTTTTATATATCAACTAGCAGTACCCGCGGCTTCGCCCACATTCAAACTTACGATATAAGCAACAGCTTTACAATAATTATGGAAGTCTGCCAGATTTGTTTACCGTAGCAAGATGATATATAGCCTATAGCCTTCCTCAACGAGCTATCTAATGCAAAAAGTTCCTGAGATTAGCGCGTTCAAACAAACAAACAAACAAATTCTGTCTCTTTATAATATTAGTATAGATTTCATATATTGGCATGTACGTACCTTTACACACAAAGGCACTGGAGCTAGTGCTGAGCACCAGCTTGTCCCTCATGGGCGGCGGGTCGGCGCAGCGCGCGATGCCCGCCTCCACGTACTCGCCCGCCACCTTCACCCACTCCGACAGCCAGCGCGCCGAGCAGTCGCAGTACAGCGGGTTCGAACCCAGCGCGCTGGCACAACCAATACGGTATTTACGCATAATTTGTCTGTTCTTTTGTTCATTTAACACAATTTTAGTAACAAATCAGTATATGTAACACCATCTATTGACATTTATTTGAACTAATTTTTCTTTTGATCTGTGATAATACTATCTTCCTTTATCAACTTCTTCTTAATTTTTTAGTTCGTTTTCCATTCAAAAGAGGTATGTATATAAAAAATAACTTGCAAGTATAAAAAAAAAATCATTTATTCACACTATCCACAAATGAACGCTAAATCGATATTACTCGAGTGTGAGATCAGCTTATAACAGTTTGAAAAAATAAATTAATTTTAATATCTACTGAGAGAATGGCATATCCACAAAATATTTTAAAAAGCAGATGTTTTGTTTGTCTGTCTGTCTCTCTGTCTATTTGTCTGTTATTGAAAGCTGTTCCTCTCAACGGGTCAACGGTGTCGAGTATCGAAATAATCTTCTGCTTGATGAATAGATCAATATCGAAGTATCGTAAGGCGGCTACGATGTTTGGAATACATGGTAAAAATATTTGAGCTTAACTACTAGTATAAGATTATATGATCTGTGGCTAACTGTACTGTTATTAGCGATTCACTTCTTCTTCTTCTTCCCTAGGTACGTCTAACGGTTAGTATGAAATACAAATCTTTGAATTTCTCGGCTTTTCCGTACTATAGTGTGTATGTATTATACCTATAAACCTTCCTCTTAAATCACTCTATCTATTGAAAAAACCGCATCAAAATCCGTTGCGTAGTTTTAAAGATCTAAGCATACATAGGGACAGACAGACAGCGGGATGCGACTTTGTTTTATCCTATGTAGTGATTATATGGAAACGAGACCTGGATATTGTATACCGGAAAAATTAACTAAATTTACGGTTTCTAATGGATCTTATCTAATGGATGATGATATTATTTAAGTTAAGATTTATAGTTAATATATGATTAAAAACTTACACATGAGATATAGATTCTAAATCTCTGAACACTCCGTCAGCCAACATTGATATGTTGTTACCGTGTAAAGAGAGTACGCGGAGTTGCGTCAAGCCTTTGAGAGCATCGCGCTGGAAGAAACAACACAAAAAATGTTAGACTTTAGAAAAAAGCTTATGATTCGGTAGATATTAGCTTACATCAAAGATTTATTTACACCACACAGCTCATTAATTTTATTATATAAGTCGCAGGTAAAATGTAAAAACCGTTAAATTATGATTTCACTAGTTAAATTATAATTTCCCTTTAACTGCCTCGGTGGTGTAGTGACTAGCATGTACGGCTGCACATCCTGAGGTCCTGGGTTCGAATCCCGGGTCGGGCCAAGTTTAGTTATTGAGTCTTTCTGTATAGTAAGCCTCAGTAACAGCCCGGAGTTGGGAAGTTGGCGGTGTTTCACCCCCGTGCCTCGGAGAGCACGTAAAGCCGTCGGTCCTGCGCCTTAAATCTCACCGGTCGTGTCTCGTGTCGTTCCACCGGAGTATGAGAGTGACTGGAATAGAGAGTGCACTTGTGTCTGCGCGTACACTTGTGCACTATAATATCTCCTGCGCAGTTGGCTAGTCTCAATGAGATTGGCCGCCGTGGCCGGAATCGGTCAGGAGGACATTATTATTATTCATTATAATTTCCCGGAGTTATGTCAAGGGATGCCCACCCCCAGCAGTGGGACGTAAAAGAGGGTTGAATACATGTTATGTACGGAATGCCACCCCTATTTCTTATTTATTGTAAAAATAATAGTCTAAGAGTGACATAAGGACAGACGGACGGACGAAATTATAAGGATTCCATAATGGCCTATTGAAAACGGAATTACTAAAAAGATCTTTCTTTTAATACTCAATTCCGCTGGATACTTTTTTATGTTACTCGATTCCTTCGTCAATTGTCCACCGTTTTGTTTTTTTAATTCTTTTTTTGGGGTTTCTTACCTAAAGGGTGCTAATGAGACTATCTACTCAATTACTAAGTCTCCACTGTCCGTCCGTCTGTTTGTCAGCGGGCTGTGTTTTATAAATCGTAATAGGCAGAGTTGAAATTATTACAGAGTGCGTATTTCTATGGCCGCTATAACAACAAATAATAAAAAAAAACTAGATGGCGAATTTCAAAATGGCTGCTATACTTATTAAAAAAAATCAATTAGTACATAGCACATATTACATGTTACATATTTTGTACTATGGTGTGAAACCCTTCATGTGCGAGTTCGACTCGCACTTGACCGGTTTTTAACGATACATATCTCAAGAGATGTGCCATATATATAAATATAAAAATAAATCCACAGTACCGATGAAAAAAAAATGTTTTTAAGTAATTAAAAAGCAAATTTTAAATAAAAAAAATAACATACCTGTACACATCTGAGTCTGTTATAGCTCACAATGAGTGTAGACAGCTTCGTTAGTCCTTCAAAAGTGTTATTTGAGAGAACGCTTATCTTGTTATTCGATAGGTCGAGGCGAGATAGTTGAGTGAGATGTCTTATTTGATCGGCTGATATACTGGTTATTTCGTTTGATTCTAAGTATCTGTAAAGTAATTTATATAGAAAAACTAGCTGTTCACCATCGCTTCGCTCAGGTTCGCCTTTAGAAAAACAAAAACAAAACTAACCCACGGGAACCGTATATTTTTCCGGGATGATATATAGCCTATAGCCTTCCTCAGTTAACGGGCTATATAATGTAGAAAAGATTTTTTCAAATCGCATTAGTAGTTCCTGAAATTAGCGCGTTCAACCAAACAAACAAACAAACAAACTCTTCAGCTTTACAATATTAGTTTAGATATGAGTTGGGAAGGACCAATAGTAAATAAGTAGCTCGGCTCAGTTATTTTTTTTTGCATACAGAAACTCCTGCACCTATTTTACATTAAATTAGATCACTTATTTTACATTAGAAAACAAAAAATGTGGTTAATAATAATCATACAAACCGACAATAGTCGATGAATAATATATTTCTTATTCATCCGACGAATAGCAACAGCCTCCTTTATTTATTATTCGCCCTATTAAAGTACGAATAATTCTTTTATATTCGTCTTTATTTTAGGTACGAATAGCAACAGCCTTTAACTTAAAGTTTACTTTTTAGGACATTTAAATAACAGCTTGTTTTTAAAATAGTTTTTTATAATAATTATTTAAGAGGGAAGTTTATAATATCTCACAGCTCGGTGGTGTACGGCGGTATGCGCGGCGGCAGCGCGGCGAGGCGCGCGCGCGCGCAGCGCACCACGGTGCCGGCGCACGCGCAGCCCGCGGGGCAGTAGTCCGCCGGCAGGCAGCCCTTGTCCTCCGCTGGGACACGTCGGACAGACAGGTATAAGAGTGGAGGTAAAGCGTCATCTCCATTCTACGTGACATTGGCGAAGTAATCTGTGCTCAACTGGCACGCTTTGAGGTCATCGACATGAGAATTGAATGGGATTTTAGATATAGGCGTTGATATTTTATGGTCCCTATGAACTCCAAAACGGTTGGAGCGATTTTGATGAAATTCTTATGACACTCCTGTGAAGTTTGATAGCGATCGGAAGTTTGAACGCGGCCGATTATAATGCTAATTCTCATATAAAACAAAATCTTAATTATTTAAATTTATAACTCAACCTAACCCAAAACACTATCTTCTTCGTGGAAGTCGGTCAAATACTCACGCGTGCATTTAAAGTCAGCAGGCTCTAGATGGTGCAGTTCGGCGCCGCGGAGGGCGGGCGGCAGCGCGCAGGCGGCGCCCGTGGCGAGGCGGCGCGCGCGCGTCCACGCCGACACCCACGAGATGTGGCACGTGCAGTGCAGGGGGTTGTTTGAGAGGGATCTGGGGGTGTAATGACGTTCTGGGTAACTTGGAACCACCCTTTGGATGATTTCTTTTCTTTTTTTTTAAATCGATAATCAGGGGAAAATATATTAAACGAATATACCTACAGGTACACATGTTAATCAAAAAATAACAATACAAAAAAATAAATAAAATAAAGATACTCGAATTGGCTCCTAAAATTTTTAAGTTATTTTTATTTATTTTTTAATTTCTATATAGCCTATATATAACACCTGTGCTAAAAGGACGAATCTAACGAGGTAATTACGAGGAGGGAACATAGATATTAGATACAAATATACAGGTCAATAACATAACCTTCCTTTGGCCATCGTTACATGGGAAAAATAAATCGAAAAACGGACAATTTTTATTTGCCAAACGAATTTGTACACAAATACCTCAGACTAAGGAATAATATAGTCAGCGTCATAGAACTAAACATGAAACCAAACAATAATGTTCTAAAATACATAGTATACAAATGATGTTTTGTATACCGAGTGATGAGTAAATAAATGTTAATAAATTAATAATTAAAGATAGCTAACGGATTTTATTAAAGAAAAAAAAAAATAAGCTACTATTACGTTATCTCTTTTTCAAGGGGAAGAGAGCTTAATATTTCTTAGATTTACGCGAATATTTGACAATTCGGCGAGATTATTATTATTGATTGGATTCAAGAAACGTAAGAGCTTAATAAAATAATAAAAAGGCATTGGTAGCCCAGTGGTAAAACGCTCGCTTAGGAAACCGATTGAAGTGGGTTCAAATCCCGGGTCTCGCACCTCTAGTATTTTCAAGTGCGAATCATTTCCAACATGTTTACCACTTGCCTTAGGGTGAAGAAAATCTACGCGCATAACTTCCGATCGGCTGCACCAAATTAGATAATTCTTTTTTTTTTCAAAAAACAAAAATGTGTTTGTTATTGTCACGACAAGCTTTGTATAGAAGAAAATTAAAAGAAATTTTTTTTTTTACTAAAATAAGTTTTTTTTTAAATCTCATGATATGAAAAGAGAGTGATTGAAATAGTTTTTATCCCGGAAATCATCCCTTAAGGGTGTGAGAATGGGGATGAAAGTTTGTATGGGGAAGCAAGCTAGGAACGAACCCAAGCGAAGCGAAGGTGAGTCGCTAATTTAATATAAAAATATTACATTTTGATGTAAAATTTTCACTGAAATAGGCAACTTGTGAGAATTCTCACTTGGCGTAAGCCCGTGATATGCATAACACCGAAGATATATATTTCGAGAAAAAAGAAATATATATATAAAAAAAAAAACGGTTGTATATATTTTTTAAGAATAAGTACTATTTAAATTAAGAAAATAGCTATAAACAAGAAATAATATAAACAAATCGTCATTGGTATAAATATAATTTGTATAGGGACGAACCCGAAGTGAAGCGAGGGTAAGTCGTTAGTACTTACAATGTTGTCAGCAAGTTCAAATGATCGAAAGACCCCGGAGTGATGCACCTTATCTTGTTATCCGTTAAAGATCTGTTAAATAAAAAAAAAAACCTCTTTAATAAGAATAGTTTAAGGCTATATTGGTATTCTATAAAAATTTATTAACTTAAAATTCTGTAAAATCTCGATAGTTGACTTCGCGAGTATAATTCATATGACATATAACTTACTCTATGTATAAATATAAATAAATATCTTGGGACATTAACATACAGCACCATCTAGGTCCATGGTAAGCTACGAAGCTTGTGTTATGGATACTAGACAGTTGATACACTACACATATATAAATTTAAATACATACATATCATGATATTATAAACATTAACACCCATGACTGAAGTACAAACATTCGTGCTCATCAGACAAATGAATGCATCCAGCGGGACTCGAAACCGCGACCGTTGGCACCGCAAGTAGGGTCACTACAAACTGAGCCAAACGTGTCGTCTGATGTATGTTCTTACTCGATGTATGTTCGGATTCAGCTGTAGAATTCTTATAGAAAAGTTAAAGAATGAAATCAAATTATACTTTATTCAAATAAATTTTTATAACTACTTTTGATTCGTCAATTTTAAATTTTAAATTAAAATTAAATGTCAGTATGAAAGTCCGTCAGGAAGCTAACACCAGCTCGGAAGGCAGTTCTGCTAAGAAGAGCCCAAGAGAAACTCAACAGTTGCTCTTTTAAAATAATATTTGTTTATAATATTGCAATACAATAATTATCTACTTATCCTACGTGAGAACAAACCCGACATTAGTCCCACACATTGACATCTACAAAGTATTGTTTTATTCAATAAACAATAATACATTTTCAATTGTATACTTAAATTGTTCAAATGAACTACGGATCTTTGATTTTATTGTTATATATGTAATTAAGTATATCTAAAATAATAATACCTAATAACTAAGCATTTTTAACCGAATTGAAAAAGAGTTATGACGATATATTAGGGCGGTCCCTCACCGGGAGCATTCGCCTGTAATGTAACAGTTCAGATTCGAGCATTACGTAAGTGAGGGAGAAGAACTGAGCATTAATATTAGTAATGCTCAGTTCTTCTCCCTCACTTACGTAAAGCTCGAATCTGAACTGTTACATTACAGGCGAATGCTCCCGGTGAGGGACCGCCCTTAAAATACTGCAATTTTTGTGTGTATGGTTCGCGTGATCTTTGCTGATATCGATTTATGAAAGTTTTTTTAATGAATAGCTTACACCCATATCAGTGTCGAAAATACATATTTTTCAAATATAGGCTGTAAAATTTTAAAGGCCTTTTTCTGTGGCTAATATCTTCCCAAAAATAGGAATAGTCAATTTTTGAGTGACTTTGAAGTCAATTATTTTTATAAAAAGCTATTTTTATAAAAATATGTTTAAGTTATGTATATGTTTTAAAAAATATAATATATATTCTTAATTAGTCTACTTAGACCAAAGCTCATAGTATTATCATAAAAAATATTGTAGGTAGACAGATAACTTACAAAGTAGTGAGGCTGTGCAATCCAAAGAACATTTTGTCTGTAACGGTTTGGAGTAAGTTTCCATCGAGTAATAGTTCTTGTATCGAGGCGGCTCCGTCGAACGCATTGTCTTCTATCACTGTTATACCTTTAGAAAAAAAAAACTGTCAGTCGTAGAACTTCATGTCAGAAGTGAAAACTTCTTAGCTTCACTTTGTAAACATTATTTTTGAGTTGTTAAGAAATATTTCTTAGGAAGTGTCACACGAGTTCAGTGCTTTTTCCCCATTCCAAAAGTGTCCAACCTGCCTAAAGAAGTTTTCACTTCAACAACTACTACTAAATACACACACATATATATATATATATATATATATATATATATATATATATATATATATATATATATAACATCGGACCACTATATATGTACATGCAAAAGTTTGTCTGTCTGTTACTTCGTCACGTATGAAATGGCTCGATAGATTTGGATGAATTTTAGTACATACACACACATAGGTTGACCAACCCGTACTTGGACAGCTTGGTGGACGAAGTTTCAATCGCATTAAGGCGGATACCCAAGGGACAGAATTCTACAATTATCTTCATCTAGGTCCGTACTCATTAAATATAACTTTATATTCTTCTAAGTATTTTAAATAAAACTATTTTGATTTTTGGTTCCCGACGTTTCGAATGCTTTACAGCAATCATGTCCACGGGAGAGACTAAGGTAAAAAAGGTAGGCAAGTTAAGGTAAAAAGGTTCTTCTAAGTACTCATACAGACAAATGTATTACCTAAATATATGTATATGCATTTTTTTCCTTACCATTATTTCGTAAATCCAACTTAGTAAGATCTGGAAGTCTTCCAAACAGACCATCAGATTTAATTTGTCCTAAATTGTTATCTGGCATGATCCTGAAAAAGAAAATATAATTAATAGATTGACTTAAAATAATTAGAAAGTATTCAAACTATTTACTTCGTAGACTCAGTATAATATAAACAGACTAGCGGCTTACCCTCGCTTCGTTCGGGTTCGTTCTTAGGTACGTTTTAACGGTTATGGTATATGTTAATGGTATGGAATAGATAGACTATATACTACATTATATATAGCCTTCCTCAATTAACGGGCGATCTAATGCAAAAAGATTTTTTTAAATCGGATTAGTAGTTCCTACTCCTTATTACATCAGCTATCTGCCAGTGAAAGTCCCGTCAAAATCGGTCCAGCCATTTCAGAGATTTGCCGGAACAAACAGACGGATAGACACAGACAGACAAAAATTGTAAAAAATGTTGTTTTGGTATGTGTACCGTGTATACATCCATATGCATTTAGTAAAAAGCGGTTATTTTAATATTACAAACAGACACTCCAATTTAAATTATCTGTATAGATTACTATAGATTTATATGTCGGTAATTTTAGCCATACGGCTATACCGCGATATGAAAATCGACAATGCTTTAGATATAAAATGACAATAAATCAAAAATAAAGTGGACTTCTATAAAATACAAACAACCAATGTTATTTCAATACACTAAACACAAAATTATCTATAACAACCACAAATAAAATTTTAAAGTGAGTTTCTCTTGGGCTCTTCTCAGGAGAACCTTCCGAACCGGTGGTAGCTTTCTCAAGGACCGACTATACTATCTTTAAGTTTATTTAAAATTCAAAAATGCTTGTTTAAGTCACATTTTTGCAATCTCTTTCTTGTCTTCTCCATTCTGCGTGACATTGGCGAAGTAATCTGTGCTCAACTGGCACGCTATGAAGCCATTATTAATAAGAAAACTGAATTGAATAAGTCACATTTATTTTGTATTAAAAAGTATGAGCCAAGATTATATACTCACAATGCATAAGTGGTAAGTGGTAGATCTCTAGGTAGATCATTGAGAGCTGCGCGTGCGCATGCTACTCGAACTCGCCCAGGTGGAGACCGTGAACATGCGCATGTTGCTGGGCAGGGCGGTTCATCTCCACAAGTATCTGGAGTGTCTTCACCAGCTGAAAAAAGCTTGGTTTAAAAATAATGGAACGATAGGGAATGTGCGTGTTTTTTTTTTAATTTTTTATACAATAGCTTACATCTTATTATATAAAAGGCAAAGGTGATTGACTGATGTATCAACGCACAGGCCAAACCCTTAAGGCTAGCAAATTGAAATTTCGCACACATATTCGTCATATAACGAAGGCATCCACTAAGGAAGGAATTTTCAAAATTCAACCCCCAAGGGGGTGAAATATGGGATAAAAGTTTATATGAAACTTTTTATTTCTTGGACATATTTGCATGAAATTTCGTATAAATTGAGTACGATAAAAAGTACGAAATACGAGTTATGTATTTCAGCGTTTTCCAAAATTCAACCCCTAAGAGGGTAAATTAGGGGATGAAAGTTTTAAGTAAACGCACAGGCTAAACCCTTAAGGCTAGAAACTTAAAATTTCGCACATTTATTCCTCTTATAACGTAGGTATCCACTAAGAAAGAATTTTTAGAAATTCCACCCCTAAAGGGGTAAAATAAGGGATGAACGGTTGTATGGAAATCCGTCATTTTCGAAGTTAGAAATATGAAATTTCATATACAAACTTCTGATTAAAAATAAATAAATATGTATTTCAGAGTTTTTGAAAATCTATCACTTAGGAGGGTGAAATAGGGGTTGAATGTTTATATGGGAGGTCCGTCATTTTTGAAGTAAGAAGCATGAAATTTCTTATACAAGCTTCTGGTTAGAAATAAATAAGTACGTATTTCAGAGCTATTGAAAATCTATCCCCTAAGAGGGTGAAATAGGGGATGAAATTTTATATGAGGAGTCTGTCATTTTTGAAGTAAGAAGAATGAATTTTTTAATATTAAAGCTTCTCAATAAAAATAAATACATACGAATTTCATTTGGAAATTCAACCCCAAACGTGAAAAATAGGGTGAAAACATTAGTATGAAAATGAAAAAAAAATCAAAATTCCATCTCTTAGACGAGGAAAGGGGTGAGAATTTATTTATGTTTGTTTCGAAGGGTTAGCATGTTTGTATGGACATATTCCTAAAACAAATTGATGTACCTACATACAAAACACTAATAAAAATAATAAATTTAATTAAAAAAACACGACTGCGTAAAAAGCCAACTAAAAGGTGAGAACAGCTTGGCAAAGGATCTTTAAAAATAACGTAGATTAATTTTTTCTCGCGGATCCCTGATTCTTTTTCTAAAATAAAAGTAGCCTAAGTTACTCCTTATAGCATCAGCTATCTGCCAGTGAAAGTCTCGTCAAAATCGGTCCAGCCGTTTCGGAGATTAGCCGGAACAAACAGACAGACAGACAGAAATTGTAAAAAATGTTGTTTTGTTATATGTACCGTGCATACATCCATATGCATTTAGTAAAAAGCGGTTATTTTAAAATTACAAACAGACACTCCAATTTTATTTATCTGTATCTAAGATATTTAATATGTGTAAATGTGTAAGTAACAACAACACAATATTCGGCGGTACGGAGCTCTCGATGCGCGAGTCACAATCATACATTTGCAAATCATTACAGCCATCAAATTATTACTAATAGCAAAAAGCCAAACAGGTTTTTTGTAGTACATATTTGCTTGAAATTTCGTATGCAATGAGTACGGCAAAAATAAAAAGTTACGTATTTCAGTGTTTTCCAAAATTCAACTCCGAAGAGGGGATGAAAATAGAAACTTAAAATTTCGCACACGTATTTCTCTTAAGACGTAGGTATCCACTAAGCAAGGATTTTTCAAAATTCAACCCCCAAGGGGGTGAAATATGGGATAAAAGTTTGTATGAAACGTTTTATTCCTTGGACATATTTGCATGAAATTTCGTATTTTTCGTAGTTTGATCGCGAGCGAAGCCGCAGGTTCTGCTAATCGTTATATAAATGTAAAAAAAATATTCAGCTCCAAAAAACAAAAATTTAGTATATAATTTAAAAAAAAATTATCATAAGTCATAACCATACGGATACTTTAAACGCCTGCCATTCCGCGCGTTTGGCGTGACGTCAATGTATGAATTTTTCTGTGTATAAGTAGAAAAATGACGTCGCAATTTGTTGCGACAGAATCGCCAATCGCTCTGTTATGATATACTCTAACGTCATATTCGGTCTGACCAATGGTTTGCGTTTCAACTACTTTGAATTTCCCACCGGTTTTTGTACATACGTACATCCATACGTACGTATGTACGTATGTATGTGTATCTGTATGTATATACAGATTTTTGTTTAGATATATGTGTATCGGTTTATTATTTACAATTTATTTATTTGTATCTATTAAAGTGTTCGAGTATACCGCCTGCTGTATTTATGAATACTCTACCTCTACCTCAAGGTTGTCTGGAAGATATCGCTTATAGCGATAAGGCCGCCTTCTGTACATCTTTTGTTAGTGTGCTTATGTATTTTTGTTTGTATTTTTTTGACGACACGTTTGGCTCAGTTTGTAGTAACCCTACTTGGTGAGTCAACGGTCGCGGGTTCGAGTCCCGCTGTGGGAATACATTTGTGTAATGAGCACGAATGTTTGTACTCCAGTCATGGGTGTTTATATTTATAACGTGTATGTATTTAAAGTTATATATGTATAGTGTATCAACTATCTGGTATCCATAACACAAGCCTCATAGCTTAACATGGAACTAGATGGTGCTGTGTGTTTAATGTCTCAACATATTTATTTATTATTTATATTTTTTGGTGTACAATAAAATTTAATTAATTAATTATTGTAGCTCCAAATTGGTCTGAAGAATTTTACTTCCCCCTTTTCAACCCTCTAGGCGTTCGAAGAACCATGATATTCAAAATTTACTTAACAATTAAAACTACTTCATATATTTTAACTATCGATTAAATTTAATTAAATATGTTATTTTTATATAACTCATAACATTTAGTGTTTAAGTTTTACTTCTTCATTACTCATCTATGGTTTTTACGCTGACTAATCTGACAGTTGAAGCGTGTAATTTTACAAACATTAATCAAGTATAAGAGCTTCATCCTAAAAAGAAAAGATTACATTGAGTTAAGATATAGAGGCAAGATGTTGACGTGGAAAATGTTAAAATTGTGCCATATTTTAATTGTATTTTTTGTATTTTTGTGCTTTTTAAACAGTAGTTTTTGTTTGGAAAAAGGTAAGTCAGAGTTAGTAGGGTCACTTGTTTCGGCTTCACATATACAGCATATAAAGCAGCAGTTGTTTTAAAAAAAAAAGGTTTTAGAATATATTACAGTATAATTTTATAGTTATGTATGCAAAAACATGACTAACAGTTTTGTCCTTTATGCAATGAGGTCACGTAATATTGACACTGACGTACTTTTAGCTGTAAATATATAATGTAGTTAAATATAGTATATTAGCCGGAGAATTTCATAGCCTTTATTTATCCAGGCTTGGTTTTGACTATAGTTCCTATGGGATAGATTGATCCATATTGTAAAAAATAATTATTATGCTCTTTTAACTGATATTGTCTACAGTGGCTAATCTTAATTAAATATCTTAGTGCATAAGTATGAGGCCATTCAAGTATTACGTAAGCAGAATTTTAGTAATTATTAACCCCTCCCTCCCCTTTGTCAGCAAAAGCAAGTAATGCTCCTCCTATGGGTACGTAGACATTACGCCTCAATTATTTTGGGGAATCCCTGAACATGCTATTCGTCACGATTAAAATCTACGATATTTTAATTGTTTTAAATAAATAAATATTGCTGACGCAATCACCTTCCAGACCCCCTCCCCCTATTTTTTAATGTTGGGGAATGCATTTACGCATACCACTTGTAGATTTACAGGTGGTTATGTGGGACTCGTCGGCTAGAAAAGTCAGTACTACCCACTAAAATCCAACAAAACCTCCCCTGTCTTAATGGGGTGTCGCAGGATCGCTTTCGCACCCCACTACGATGCCCCGACGGCAGGTCTGCCGAAGCAGACCACAACGACCACGGGTTTGCTTCACAGTCCACTCTTCTATCAGAGAAGTACCAGGAGTAACCTGCATGGCACACCACCCACCGAAGTGGGCCACCTCCCACCATGTGCGTTTCTTGGCTTCGCGCCTGGACGAACTGTCGAACGCTAATGAGCCCCCCCCCCCCTCCACCACGACAAGACAAGGTGAATGCACGTTGGAAGGAGGGGCTCAGACCCCCCCCCCTGCCTCGTCTCCCATGTCATCAAAAATCAGTAAAGCAAAAACCCCTATCGCCCCCCTTTGGTGCTTACGTAATACTTGGCTCGTATGATCGCAAGTACAAGTGCGTTTTCTACCACTTTAATTTGATTAATCGATTATTTGGTGTGATGGTCAATAAGAAACTAACGTAACAGTACCTCAGTGAAGTAAAACCAAGCAAAGTAAGCATAGACTTTGATTCTCGTACCTTTAATATACTCATATTATGAGAATCGTTTTCAGTATGATTACCACTAGCTTTGATAGAATATATCGTGACGCAACCAGCATGTCTGAGAGAACCAAGAAAGTTTTCGAAAGACATGTGAAATCTACTCTGATCCCCCTCACATTATATATACTTAAATGTAAATAAAAACTTATTAATGTTGTTGGTTTTGCAGGTGACGATTGCAGTGTGGATGATGTTGTGGGCGTCTGCAAGAGTATACACGAATGTCCATATGCCATAAAGTTAGTTAGTGTTGAACTAAAACATCCGCCAGTGAGTACTGATTATATGTAGCCTATTTTAGTTACTGAAAACCTGTGTTTTAGGGTTCCGTACTCGAAGGGTGCCAATGCGACCTATTACTAAGCCCCCGCTAACCGTCTGTCTATCTGTCAGCGGGCTGTATCTCATGAACCGTAATAGGTAGAGATTTGAGATTTTCACAGTGTGTATTTCTATTGCCGCTATAGCAACAAATAATGAAAAAACAAGATGGCTAATTTCAAAATGACCGCCATGCTTTAAAAAACGTTTCGTACAGAATCAGAAATATTCTGTTTAATAATCATTTTCGACATGATTACCACTCGTCTTATTAAGAAGAAAAACATCTTGAGGAAACCGGTATGCCTCAGAGAATCTATCTAGTATCAAAACACATGAGATCCGTCAAATTACACTTGGCCTTCTTGGTGGACTATGGCCTGATATTCTCTAATTAAAAAAAACTTCACAGTATCACCCGCTGGGCTAATTCAGATTAGCAGCATTGCCTGAAAATTTGATCAAAATCGCTCCAGCTGTTGTAAAGTCCATATGGCACATACATACACACATCGATTTTTTTATATATATTGATAAATTTCATTAGAGAGCATCTGTGTCAAATACATTGATGCTATGATAATACAAGTATTTTTGGATTTGGTACAATAAGCAAGCCTCAGATAAATAAATATAAATATGTTGGTACATTAACACACAGCACCATCTAGTTCCATAGTAAGCTATGAGGCTTGTGTTATGGATACCAGATAGTTGATACACTACACATATATATAACTGTAAATACATATATATTATAAATATAAACACCCATGACTGGAGTACAAACATTCGTGCTCACCACACAAATGAATGCCCCCAGCGGCACTCGAACCCGCGAGCGCTGGCACAGCAAGTACTATACTACACTACTAGCTGAGCCAAACGGATCGCATATAAAAAAAGTATATAAAAAAGCAAATATTATGTTAACTGTTACATTTTTCTACAGATGTGCAAATGGGAAGAATCGACTGCCATTGTGTGCTGTCCTCCATAAAACCAATTTTGGGAACCTATTTAGTAATTGGTCGTCCGAGCCGGATACAATGAAAACTGTTTAAATGTCGAAATAAAACGATTCCTATAACTTAAAAAGTAGTAAAAATAAATTAGTACAACATTTATATCTTTGTTTGATTTCGTAAAGAATTTTACTTCCCCTTTTCATCCCTTTGGAGGTTCCAAGAATTATGGCGGTAAAATTTATTTAATTAATAATTAAATTATTTAATATATATCCGTAATCGTATCTGAAACCGGTATAACATATCCATAACATCCGCAGTAATAATTGAGTGTTTTAACATTTGTTCTGTATACCTATACCATAGTACCTGAGCGACCGAGCTTGCGAGCTTTCTTGTTATATCGTATTTTTTAAATAAAAAAAAAAACTAAAAACTTAAATAAATACAAAAACAAACAAAAGTAAAAACTTTGTCTCCGAGTGGGATTCGAACCCGGACACCTATGAATGTCAATCTTGCGCCTTGCCCGCTTGATCACGACGCTTATGCGATATTAGCGACCATATTTTGCATGGAATAATGCAAAAGAAAACAGCATGAAAACGTATTAAATTAGATAGATTAGATTGATAGCTAATAAAATTGTAACTAAGCAGAATCTGTACATTAAATATTTTTTAGAAAATCTTATTGAAATAATCATTATTATTGATACAGAGTCTATAGTTTTTAGAATTTGTCTGTCTGTCTATGACCGCATCACGGAAAAACCATTGGAGGGATTTTAATGAAATTTGGTATTATGATATAGCTGGTTATCCGGATCAACATATAGGATACTTTTTACGTCGGAAAAAAATCTCATCTCTGAGAAATGTATACTAAACGTTAAAACGTAAGTAGGAATGAACCCGACCGGAGCGAGGGTGAGTCGATTGTTAATATTATAAATGTGAAAGTTTGCGGATGGTTTGGATGGATGGATGGTTGTTTGTTACTATTTCACGTTAGAATGGCTGAACGGATCTGGATGAAATTTGGCACAGAGATAGATTATAATCGGGAATAGCACATAGGTTACTTTTTATCCCGGAAAAATGTACGGTCTTCGTGGGATAGACTTGTTTTTGTCTAAGTTCGAACCCGAAGCGAAGCGAGGATGAATCGCTAGTTAAGTATATTTGTAATTTCCTTTATTTTAAATTTCGATTATATTAAAAATTATATTAAAAATGATTTATTTAACTCTTTCTATGTAGTGGAAAGATCTAGGTTGACTAATCAGGCAGTTAAAGCATGTAATTTTATAGTTGACTCTTACAAGAGCATAGCTGATTATATTTTAACACGTAGATGTTAGATATTGACGTGCAAAATGTTCAAAACAATTCTATGCCAGATTTTCATTTCATTATTTGTATTTTTGTGTTTTTTAAACAGTAGTTTTTGCCTAGAAAGAGGTAAGTAAGAGTTAAGTAAGCTTTACTTCATATAATATGTATGTATGTACAATTAATAATAAAAAAACAGTTGCTTAATAAGATGGTTTTAGAATATATTACAGTATATTTTATTATATTATTATCTTATTAATTTTTATGATATTAGTATAGATGACGTCATATTAAGTTCCCCGGGTTTTTCCAAATAATCGGACTTATTTTTCATCGGAATTTTGACGTAACTGCCCCAGTACCTACCTATTGAGTTTATACATATTTTGTAATATTTTTTTATTATATTACTAACGACTCACCCTTGCTTCGCTTCGGGTTCGTCCCTAGAAAAAATAAATCTATCCCACAGGAACCGCACACTTTTCCGGGATAATATATAGCCTATGGCCTTCCTCAGTTAACAGGCTATCTAATGCAAAAAGAATTTTTCAAATCGGATTAGTAGTTCCCGAGATTAGCGCGTTCAACCAAACAAACAAACAAACAAACAAACAAACTCTTCAGCTTTATAATATTAAAATAGTATAGAACATTAGTATAGAATAAGTATTCTTGTAAAAAGCACTAATAACATTATTTACTAATGTATTTACATATAAATTTTATGAGCTATAAGTATAACATTTATGATATTATGATCATTATAAAATTAATAAATATTATCATCTATATAATATAGAATTGAAATGTCAGTTTGTAATGTCAAAATAACAGCTTTTATACTAAATGCACATGAAAGTATATTATATTTTTGTCAGTCCGTTGGTTCCGGCTAATCTCCAAATAAGTTGGATCGATTTTGACGAGACTTTCACTGGCAGAAAGCTGATGTAATAAGGAGTAACTTAGGCTACTTTTATTTTAGAAAAAAAAAATAGGGTCCCACGAAAAAAAATTTAAAGCAAATTAATTAATTAATTAATTTTGTTTTGAGAAGCAACTTAGGAACGAACCCGAGCGAAGCGAGGGTGAGTCGCTAATTGTGAATAAAATCTGTGTACCAAGGGACGCACCTGAGCGAAGCGAGGGTAACTCTCTAGTGTATAAATAGGCAAAGAAAAAATAGTTTAATACCTTTATAAACAGAGGAGCTGTTTGTTAACCGATTTTAATTTTGTTTAGTAGCTATTTACTAGCTTTAGTGTTATCATTAAAAATATTTAGAAAAAGTTTTTTATATAGATAGATAAATTCTATTCATACATGTTTTCCTCAAATCTATACATATTATGATAAAATTGTAAGTGATTGTTGCCTGTACGTGGAAAATATTTAAGGAAAACTATTATTGCGGGTCTTTTTTAACGCAATATAACTCAAAACAATGATTTTTAGAATTTCCGTCTGTTTGTCGGTTTGTTTGTTTGTCTGTGCGTTTGTGCGAGCTAATCTCAGAAACGGCTTAACCGATTTGAGTGCGGTTTTCACTAAGTATATTTGTCGAAAGCTTTACTTAACATTTAGTATAGTGTTTTATTTCAATTGGTTCATAAATAAAAAAGTTATGTCTATTTAAAGAATCGCCTAGGAACGAACCCGAGCGAAGCGAGTGTGTCGCAAATTTTCAATAATATTATAACCGAATTACGTCTGACTTCGAACTCTATATATACTAATATTTAAAAGCTACTTGTTTGTTTGTTTGTTTTAACAAAATATTCTTTTGATCAGAGAATAGCTCGAACAAACAAATTGATTTCCGAATTTAGAAAAATCGTTTTAAATTTTATAGCCTATTTTAGAAATAGATTATAGGCTATCTAACATCACACAACAAGAATTAGAAGATATTATACAAAAATAAAACATGCAGAGATACAGATAAAAGCTTGTTAAGAAAAATCTTTAAAACGCATTGTAATCATCGTACCGTATTGTATAAATTGTCTTATGATGTCATCTATTCAAAAAGATCGTATCATTTTATAGCCAGTACCTGGCGATCGAGCTTCGCTCAGAGTTCTTTTTTTGCTATGTCGTATTTTTTAGATAAAAAAACTAAAAACTTGAATAAATACAAAAAAAGTAAAACTTTATATCCAATCGAGATTCGAACTCGGGCACTCCTATCTAATATATTTAAACGAGCAATTCTTGTATATTTATATCTTTATATCTTTATTTATTTATACCAGCGATCTCGGAAACGGCTCTAACGATTTCGCCGAAATTTGGCATGTGGGGTCTTTCGGGGGCGAAAAATCGATCTACATTAGTCTCATGTCTGGGAAAACGCGTGTTTTCGAGTTTTCATGCGGTTTTCTTTTGCATTATTCTACGCAGAATATGCTCGATAATTTCTTACACACTGTCATAAATATCGTGGTCAAACGACTAAGGTGCAGAGTTATCATCAAAAGTGTGGCCGAGTTCAAATCTCGATCGGATACAAAGTTTTACTTTTTTTTGTATTTATTCAAGTTTTTAGTTTTTTTTTAATCTAAGAAATACGATATAACAAAAAAGAGAACTCCGAGCTAAGCTCGGTCGCCAGGTACTTAATATTAATATAGGTTATGGTTAACTGTATTGTTATGTATGAATCACCTGCTATTGTATTTTTAATTAAAATCGTATGATGAAACTTTTATGTATTGGTATAGGTTGTATTGTATTGTATGTACTCAGCCCTTTTTAATCTCCCACTGCTGGGGGTGGGCCTCCCTTCAATATAAGGAAGATCAGGCCATATTCCAGTACGCTGGCCAAATGCGGACGGACTGAGCATGTCATTTGAAAACTTGCTTGGTTCTCTCAGACAAGCAGGTTCATTACGATGTTTTCCTTCACCGAGTAGAGGTTGATAAAAAAAATATCAGCAATACGGTCTTTAACTAGTTTCGAAAGGCATTTAAAGTCCACTAAATCACATTTGGCAATCATGGTGACATATAGTCTGATCCCCTTGCACTCTTCAATGGAAGGGAAACCCGTGCCCAGCAGTGGGATGTTAAAGGGCCGAATAAGTACAAATGTACTTAAATGCATACAAAAACCTATTAATGTTGTTCAATATCGCAGGTGACGATTGCAATGTGGATGATGTCGTGGGCATTTGTAAGAGCATATTCGACTGTCCATATGCCTTCCATCTAGTTAATGTTATAGAAAAGAAACCTCCGGTGAGTACTAATCTATACTTTAATATTATAAAGCTGAAGAGTTTGTTTGTTTGTTTGTTTGTTTGGTTGAACGCGCTAATCTCAGGAACTACTAATCCGATGAGAAAAATTCTTTTTGCATTGGATAGCCCGTTAACTGAGGAAGGGTATAGGCTATATATCATCCTGGAAAAATGTACGGTTCCCGTGGGATAGATTTGTTTTTTTTTCTAGGGACGAACCCGAAACGAAGCGAGGGTGAGTCGCTAGTAGAGAGTATGCGTGTTTTTTTTTAATTCCTTATGCAATAGCTAACATCGTTATATAATTGTAAAAAAAATATCCAGCTTCAAAAAAAAAAACGTAAAGATTTGTTTTTTAAATATCATACCTGGACGTTCAATACCGTACCTACTTGATAGTGAATTTAATATTTTATGCGCGGGGAAACCAAAATGGCACTAACCTGCAACTGCAATCTTAAATCCTGTGCTAAATATATAATAGGATAAATATATAATAATTATTGTATTGCAATATTGTAAACAATTATTATTTTAAAAGAGCAACTGTTGAGTTTCTCGCCGGCTCTTCTCAGCAGAACTGCCTTCCGAGCCGGTGGTAGCTTCCACACGGACTGACTACACTGACATTTAATTTAAATTTAAAATGTAAAATTGACGATTCAAAAGTTCTTGTAAAAGTCTATTTGAATAAAGTATATTTTGATTTGATTTGTGTGTGTAACTTTTTTTGTTGTTGTTGTCCCCGGGAACTGAATTGTTTCTTATTTTCCTCTGGTTTGGATTACTTTCGATATAGTATGAATATTAAATACATAGTTCTGAATGCGACTTCAAACTTGCGGCGGTTATGCCCACGACAACAGAGCGAGTAGTGTACGAGTGTTGCCAGTTTTTTAAAACGGTTATTTTGTGCGGGGTTCCCAGCTACAAATAAAGCTCAAACAATACCGATACGGATACTTTAAACGACCGCATTTTCGCGCGCGTGACGTCACAGTATCATACATAGAAAAATTACGACTTTAGTTTGTAGCGCAAAATCGCTAATCGCTCTGTTATGATATAATTTGACGTCATATTCGGTCTGACCAATGGCGTGCGGATTAACTACTTTGAATTTCCCACCTATATTAGCACTTTTTAATAATTATTTTCTTCGTCAAAAAGAAATTACATTAAAAAATATAATATACGTTTAATTCAAAAGCAATAAAGATTATATACGTATATTATAAGAAGCCTATTTAGTCACAATAGAACCGTATATTATTTTCTTTCATTGGAGGAAGCCGAATTCGCCTTAGCTTATTTGTTCAAACCACCAATACTTGCTAAACTTTACTGAGTATTTTTTCTATTTTAAAAACAAAGCTTTATGTCTAATTTTATATATATATATATATATATATATATATATATATATATATATATATATATGTATATATTTTATAATATATAACTATAAAATATATCTTTTGACATTTAAAAGCCAATAATTATGTATCAAAAAGTCGTTTGGGCAAATAAGCACTGACACGACAAATTAGAAAAGCACTCGCTTGAAAAACAAAAGTGTGAGTTTGAACCAAAGTTTCGCATCTCAAATATTCTCATGTGCTAATCATTTTCAACATGAACCTTCTCATGGTGTAGGAAAAAATAACATAAGAAAACCTGCATGTCTGAGACTCACCTAATATTTTGATAACGTTCATATTTTTCTACAGATGTGCAAATGGGAAGAAACAACTAGAATTGTGTGCTGCCCTACATGAAACCTTCATTACCCAATTCAGAAATTGGTCTTTCGAGCTGGATAAACTTAAATTGAATAAAAGTCGAAACAAAAGTTCGTTTTACTTAAAAACTAGTATTTACACAATAATTTCTTAGATTTACGCGAATATTTGACTTTTTAAAAATAAAACTATCTTTTCGGATACTTTAGCGGATTCATTTTGATTTTTTGAAAGCATCCGAAACGTCGGGAACCAAAGGTCAAAGAAAATCCACAAAAGAATCCGAAAAGATAGTTTTATTTAGTACATACACAGTGATGAATTTACCCATAGGCCCGTGAGGCCCGGGCCTAGGGCGGCATAATTTTAGGGGCGGCAAAATTTTCAGGACGTCAAAATCCTTTAGGCGAAAAAAGTCAAAGGCAATTCGAATTCAAAAATCGATTATATTAGATTCTCTTTGAAATATGAAAAATCCAGTAAAATATCTATCTAATATATTTAAACGAGCAATTTTTGTATATTTATATCTTTATTTATTTATTTATACTGGCGATCTCGGAAACGGCTCTAACGATTTTGCTGAAATTTGGAATGTGCGGGTTTTCGGGGGCGAAAAATCGATCTACATTAGTCTCATGTCTAGGAAAACGCGTGTTTTCGAGTTTTCATGCGGTTTTCTTTTGCATTATTCTACGCAGAATATGCTCGATAATTTCTTACACTCAAGCATAAGCATCGTACTCAAGCGACCAAGGTGCAAGATTAACAATCAATAGGTGAGTCCGAGTTCGTATCTTCATCGGAAACAAAGTTATACTTTTTTTTTGTATTTATTGAAGTTTTTAGTTTTTTTATCTAAAAAATACGATATAACAAAAAAGAATCCGAGCAAAGCTCGGTCGCCAGGTACTATTGAATAATATTATAACGATTGAATTTACTTTTTAATTAATTGCAAGATTATTTTTATAATAGATCAATAGATTTTTATTAACATGAACTATTTTACTAACATATATCGGAAAATGCTGTCGATTTATTTACAAACTAGAGACTCACCCTCGCTTCGCTTCGGGTTCGTCTCTAGACAAAAACAACTATCCCACGGGAACCGTACATTTTTCCGGGATGATATATAGCCTAAAGCCTTCCTCGATAAATGGACTATCCAACACAAAAAGAATTTTTCAATTCCATCCAGTAGTTCCTGAGATTATCGCGTTCAACCAAACAAACAAACAAACAAACTCTTCAGCTTTATAATATTAGTATGGAAGAGGAATAATAAGTTGAAAAATTTTGAGTAATGTTCTTCTATATTTTTTGTATTTTCAGTAAAATTAATTTCACTGTACATTGTACAGCACCCTGAAACAAGTTTTAAATTTATTTTTAGTATTAAATATAAATAGTCAGGCTTAGCTAAGCTAATGAGAGCTAATATATATATATATATATATATATATATATATATATATATATATATATATATATATATTTTAAATTATTTTAATATTGATGTTACAACTTTTTTTGCCTGTGAAAGCAATATTTACCCGTATTTAATCTGTTGCGTCATAAAAATGATTTGAATAAATATAAGTTAAAGAGCGAAATTTTCGATTGTTTTCGAAAATTTAAAAGCAAGACCAATAAAAATCAGAAAGCTTCAATCAGATGAGTTGCGGGCAAATGAAAGTGCACCTATTTCTAGACTAGAAAATTTCCGTACAAATATTTATTACCCAATTTTGGATACCTTATCTGTACAATTAGCTGGGCGTAGAAATGCATATGATAAGCTTTATGTTAACTTTAGTTTTTTTTTCTTTTGATAATTCATCTGACATTGATACAAACGAGTTGAAAAATCAAGCAAATGAACTCGTCAACAAGTATCCTGATGACTTAGAAGAGACATTGGGGGATGAATGTATTCACTTACATTATCAACTCAAAGAGTTAGCAAATTGTGAAGATGTGCGCTCTGCACAAAACATTTGCAATATATTGCATTCACAAAATCTTCGGGATGTTTATCCTAATGTAGATATTGCTCGACGTATTTTTTTGAGCATCCCAGCAACAAATTGCTCAGGAGAAAGATCTTTTTCTACTCTGAAAAGGGTAAAAAGCTACTTACCAGCAAGCATGGGTTAACATTGACTTAATGCTCTTGCATTATTGTCTATTGAAGCTGAATTAGTGGAAGAAATTGATTATGAAGATATAATCGACGATTTTGCGAGAACTAAACCCAGGAAGAAAAAACTGATTCCATAAATGATAATTTAAATAAATTAAGAATAGAAAGATGTTATGTAATCCTTTGATGGTCGTATACACACCGGTGTATATGTTAACGATTAGTTTCCCGGAAATTCGCACGGAGGTAAAATATGGTACCTTTTCTCCTGAGATAAAAAAAGTTTTTGCTGTAACTATGAATCCTATATCCTATATTTCAAAAGGCACTAGGTGTTAAGCTATTGCTTTTATGTTTTGGAAGGTGAAAGGTGCAGGCAAGGTTCATAAAAATTTATTGAAAAAAATTCAAACTTTAAGAATTCACTGTTTTCGGATTTTTTTCTTTATATGCATACAATTACCCATCTGGACACCAAGTTTGAGCTTTTTAGGTCATCTGGAAGTGAGTTAGGTCTTACTTCTATATGTCAGTCAGTCAGTGATAAAAATGCCGATTTTTAAACGTTAATATCTCAATTACCGTTTGTGCCGTATTTATGAAATTGGATATTGTTAATCTAAGTGGATTAAATAATGAACCAAATTTCATGTTCATGTATCATATGTTAAATAGATTTTGAGTTATTACGAGGTGAAAATTGGCTCCAAATGGTTCGTCTAAAATATACACACGGTGCTGCGTCGCCAGTTTCTTTTGGCTTGAACTTGGCTGGACACGCTACCGCGTGTCTTGATGTTAATTACTCATCTTTAAAAAGTTATGTCCATATTTATAATTTATATTCGGAATTCTATTTAATAAATTAATATAGATTAATCAATAAGAAGTTGTATTTAATTTAACAAAATTTTATCGATCAAAATTTTAACATTTGAAAATTAAATCTTTAATTTTTAACCCCCGACGCAAAAAGAGGGGTGTTATAAGTTTGACGTCGTCTGTCTGTCTGTCTGTTTGTGGCATCGTAGCTCTCAAACGGATGGACCGATTTCAATGCGGTTTTTTCATTTGAAAGATAGTTTCCTTGCGGTGGTTCTTAGTTATGTTTGGTTAATATCGGTCCAGCAGTGTAAGAGTATCAGCTCTTTTCCAAAATGAGATAAGGCATTTTGGCTTATGATTACTTGATTAAGTGCTTCACGTGCGTAGGGGGTTTTTAAATTTTTAATTTATATTGTTATAATAATCACTCCCTCACGAAGCAAAAAAGGCGGCCTATCAATCGGGGCCTAGGGCGGCATCAAGCCTAAATCCGCCACTGTACATACATATTGGATTTGTGCCTTTATAAATGTTATAATGATATTTTTTTAATTGAGTGAATCAAACGATTTTACTCTTCTGTTATATCATTTTAATGTTGGCTTTATGGTGTAATAATACGTATATTTTTTTGTCTTTCATATTATATTTATATCATTCACATTTAATACACGTATGAATGAATGAATGAATGAATGAAATGATAATAATAAAAGATTTCAAAACATATTATTAATCAATATATGGAAATAGCATTGTTTTGAGCAAAGTGCACTTAAATTATTTTAATAGTTCAGCGAAATGGAAGACGCACTACAAATAACTTATTGATATAGTTATGATTTATAAAATGTAAATGTAAAATAATCATCAAACGTAAAATAAGGTAAATCAATACGTACGTTTACATTTGAAGTTTTCTTCTCGCAACGCGTCGATTCTTTTACGGTTCATTCGTTTGGGGGAGTCGCATTTTGCTCCGGATGTTTCTATGGGATTTTTTCTTAAATACGCTGCAAGCCATCTTAGAGAGCAGTCACAGGAGAAAGGGTTTCTGCCTAGATGTCTAGAAAAAAAATTAGATAAAATTTTTAACTAATCAAAAAATGATCGAAAAATATTCAATGTTACCCAAAATATTTGTTTTTATTTAATTCGTTTCTTTACATTATTAAAAAAGAAACGAATGTGCACAAACTTAGATGGACTTGTTAGATGACACGTTTGGCTCAGCTTATAGTGACCCTACTTGCTGTGCTAGTGGTCGCGGGTTCGAATCTCGCTGGGAGCATTCATTTGTGTGATGAGCACGAATGTTTGTTACTACAGTCATGGGTATTTATATTTATAATATGTGTGTATTTAAAATTGTATATGTGTAGTGTATCAACTATCTAGTATCCATAACACAAGCCTCGTAGCTTACCATGGAACAAGATGATGCAGTGTGTTAATGTCCCAACATATTTATTTATATTTAAACAAACTAGGCTAACTAGTTCTGTCTAGGCTTCTCAAGAAGGATAAATCTAGGAGGAAAACCTAGTATAGCCGTAACTACTGACAGTTCATATGTCAGTAGAATAAAATACTTACAAAGTTTGAATGCCAGTGAGGGAGTCGAAGGTGCTGTTTTGTAATGTCCTGATATTGTTATCATACAGGGACCTGGAATAAAGAAATATATTATACGTACATTGTATTAGTGTAAAAGTGGGAAAAGTTAAGTGAATATAATCGAATAAATCATTTATTTTAGCGTTTTTTTTTTGAAAAAAAAAAGATTATTTTTGGTAACTGCTAGTTATTTTTATTTTTTGTTAAGAAAATAAAAAAAGATTCAAAGTTATGCAATTATATTATGCCAAAACCCAATAGATTAAGATGTTAATTGAGATAAATTGAGTAAATATTAAATATTTTTTTATCACGGAGACAGACTTTTTTAATACATTATTTTTTATTCTGTAGAGAATAGTAGGTAATAATATTTTATAGTATTGCTTTTTTTTATTTGTTATTGATTTTAACAAAGAGGTTACTTATGGCTTTACAGTGCTAAAAGGATCATTTGGCACTTAGGTGACATTGACATGAGGGCGTGGGTGTGAAGTTAGGGTTTTTCTTTTACAAAAAAAAACCTCCTAACCTCTCTAACACCACTTCACGTTTTGAGGTTTCTTTATTAAAATAAAAGCACGAAATATCCACGGCAAAAATCAACTCCCAACTTCTCTCAAAAGTGACGCTTTACAAGATTGCGGTGTTAGTTCTGATTTCCGCCAAGTGCCAAATGATCCTTGTAGCACTGTATATTACACATGTACAACTTACAGTAGTTTTAGGCTTTGTAGATCTCTAAAAGTATCTTTTCGGACACAAGTTATTTCGTTGGAGTTTAATAACCTGGAAATAAATAAAAGTTTAATTTTATAAAGCAAATAAAAAATATTAAGTACTAATAAAACACGTTGTATCAAATCTTTATTGCTCCCAGGGAATATAACCTATTGTATATAATATTGAATATGTATCAGTTTTAAGGTCTAATGCCATTCCGACTCGGACTTGGCTGGTTTTTTTGTTATTTTGTTTTACTAACTTAAGAGTTTATACTAAAAACTCATTAAGACATTGTAGGTTTTTTACACTACGGGTTAAAAAATAAATGCTTTGTATGAGGCCCCTCCTATTTTTTACTGTAATATTTCTTTTCAGTCAAGTGAGTTAAAATAACCCAGTCTGTTTGTATTTTAACTTGCTATCTAGTATCAATCAACTTTAGTTAAAATGCTACAGACTTTATAACATAGATTAAATAAGTTGTTAGACAGACGGACCGATAGACAGACAGCTTTAGCTTAGTACACCTTAGAAACTAAGCAAGACCTGAAAAATGAAGTAAGTATAGAAGATAACTTTAATAAAATTGAATACTTTTTATATTGAAACGAAGTCAATTAAATAATAAAATACTTACAGAAGCTGCAATGACGTTAAGCCATGGAATATTCCAGACGGTAGATCTTTTATTTTGTTTCCGTAGAGGACTCTGTGAGCAAATTATTTAATTTTTGTATCTAATGTTGTAAAAATATTTTATACTTTACGTTTCAATTTTTTTGAGCAGAATTCAAATTCTTTTTCTAAAATAAAAGTAGCCTATGTTACTCCTTATAACATCAGCTATCTGTCAGTGAAAGTCCCGTCAAAATCAGTCCCGCCGTTTCGGAGATTAGCGGGAACAAACAGATGACACTATGATAAATTTCAAATCCAAGATGGCCGCCACAAAATGGTGAATTACATGTCGGAGGTTTTTTTTAATTTTTAATTTAATTATTTTTATTTTTCGTAATTTGACTACAGAACTGTTTAGCAGTTCATATGAAACACGCACCTACCAAATTTCAGCAATATAGCGCAATGATCTCTGAGTAAAATGGCTCATAGGCGGAAAGACAGACGGACATGACGAAATTATAAGGGGTTCTGTTTTTGCCTTTTGCCTACGAAACCTTAAAAATCAAATAATTTTCTACACATTTTATATTAAATATTAAAACAGTACTTACAATGAAGTTAAATGGGTTAGTCCGTTAAACGCATCGGCGGCCATTTTGACTATTTTATTATTTGACAGATCGATTCGCGCCACTCTTTTCACAGCTGAAAACGCGCCCGCGCCCACTTCTGTTATCTCGTTCTGTTCTAAGCGACTAGAAAGAGAGACGGATAATAATTTTAAAGCGTTAAAAAACAAAGTTTATTGATTTAAGTTTTTAAAACTTAAACCCTTAATTTCTGTACAATATCCTAATATAGGCAGAGTGTCATAGAACTAATCAGGAAGTCAAACAATAATGTTTTAAAATAGTATACAAATGACGATTTGCATACCGAGTGATGAGTAAATAAATGTTGATAAATAAACATAGCTAACGGATTTTATTAAAAAAAAAAAGAAAGCAAATATAAGGTAATATCTATCTCTTATTCAAGGAGAAGAGAACTAATGCTTAGCGAAAAAATACAAAAGAATATAGTGTTATTTTTACTATTCATATTTTATTCCCAAAAATTAAATATTAACTTGATAATACATGTGTACATAAATATTCCCTTATTTTATAAAGAGAGTAAAAAATCTGTATGGCAAAATCGAGAATAGTAGCATAAACAGCAAAGCATGGTACTGCTATTAATTTTTTATAATAAGTATTTTTTTTACGTAATTTTTTTACGTTATATGTAAATGTCCTAACTAATTTTGATCGATTTCCATGATATTTTTTATTTTATGATTTTTTTATTTACAAGATCCCATGGATATCTTCAAGATATTAACACTTTTAAAAAACTAATTAGATAAATATCGAATATGAAGGCTTAATTTCTTAATAATAAGTTTTATTACAATACATACATTTCTGTAGCTCTGTGTGGAATGGTAGATGGTAGTTCAGTAAGAAGTTTCTCCCTACAGTCAACAGTGCCGTCGGGAGAGCACCTACAGGGTGGTGGGCAACGTGGCTCTGCAGAGCATTCTGTTGTTATAGCTGTTGTAGGACCTGAAAATTCAAAATTTTTGTTATTATCATTCATTGTCAGAATCTATCAGGCCGCCTGATAACTTCTGATAAGGCTCCATAATTACCACCAATAGAAAAGAACCGGTTGGCTGTACGTGCCCTTTAAGTCTCGGAAATACTAGATGTTATGTCACTAACCGGCCAAGCAGTGCTTGCTACAGGCTATATTATTTAACTATAATAATATCCTAAGATTTCAAGCATGAGCGCTAAGTGAGTTGAATTTACGACAATTTTGTCGGCACTATATTTTTGTAATTTTGGTCTACGACAAAATATATTTTATTATAACACTATTAGCAGAACCTGCGGCTAAGCCCGCGTTCAATCTATAAAAAAAAAAAACTCTTTGGCTTTATGTTCTATCTAGTATATATTCGCGATTAAAAAATAGGGGGGATGGGTGAACGTAGGAGGTTGAAAAATACTTCACGACCTATTCTCATACCTATCAAATATACAAAAAATATTAAAATACGGTCGAGCCGTTTCGGAGGAGGGCGTCCACAAACATCGTGGTACACGAGATATTTATATATTAAATGAAATTTGTATCTTCTAAAAATTTTCAAGAAAGCCTATAAGGCACTAGTAACATCTTTGTGTCTTTCGGGTATGTTCCTTGGTAGACCTATCTACATACTAAATTACAGCCAAATTTGTCCAGCCATTTCAGCGTGAAAGAGTAACACACGTATTTGTACAAACACACATACACACTAACAAAGTTTTTCTTTTATAATAGTAGTCCAATTTTACCTGTACATGTTAGTTCATGGGCTTCTAGCTCTGTCAGCAATGCTCCTCTCAGTGTAGCAGGGGCTTGACATCTATAAAAAATGTCTAATATAGAAAAATACTAAATATTTTAAATTAAAAAAAAAAACTTATTATCTGTTATGTATAATCATTGCAAAGACTAATGGAATTAAACCACTTTGGTAATATTTTCTTGCGAATTACAACATTGTAACAGTGACTTTAAAAAAAAACAATAAATATAAAAAAATGAATGAAAGAAGTTGGATAAACTCAAATTAAACGAATAATATAAATGATTATAGGAAAGAATGAATGAAAAAATAAAATTAATACATTATAAAAAGATTAACATACCTTGCCCCAACACCCTGTATACCAGCAGCCCGGACGGACGCTGACAAACGTGCGACGCGACAGTCGCACACAATCGGATTGTCGGTCAGTCGCAGTGTGTGCAGACGAGCGACCGACGCAGCTTCCAGCGATAAGTAAGTTAGGTTATTATTATTAAGTGTCCTGGAAAGAGATAACATTGCTTATATAAATATAACTTAAGTGATTTATTTTCTTTTATGTCATATGTTATTTTAGTTATTTGAACGGTACACAAAAGTTTTTTTTTATATATTTGCCAATTGATTTTAATGTTTTTTTCCCAAAATTAATAAATATTCCCTCAAAGCTAATTCCATTTTAAATTGAAATTCAAAATTTCATCGCTAAAAGTCGAATGCTTAATGGTAGCTAAGCAATTACATATTTTAATATTTTCAGGGCAACTATTTCAATTTTTCCCTAGGCAGTAGACTAAAGCAGTGGTATCTAATTGTCTCTATGTATTTACGACAGCTATAATAAATTCGATATCCACCCAAAGAGATTTTTATTGACCTAACGAAAAGCTATTGAAAGATTTTGTAACAGTACAAACATACACACATTAATTCATTTTACCCAACTGTTAAATTTAAAACTTACAAAACTTCCAAACTCTTGAGGTTCTCCAAAGCCTTTTCATCTATACACTTGAGTTGGTTGCCATCTAAGTGCAAACTTTTCAGCGCAGTCAGACCACGGAAAGTTCTTCTACTGATCGCTGTAAGCTCGTTACGACTGAGGTCTCTGGAAAACGTAAAAATTGTAGATAAAATAACTGTCGTCTCGCTCTAACCCTAATAAGAAATATCTGCTTCTCTTTCTAGCAAAGATTCATGTTGGTGATGATATGGTTGTCTTTTTCTAATTCATTGTATAAATAAAGAGGGAGAACTTTTAAATATTTGTTTATAGTGTTGAAAAAAGTATAGTATAATATTAATAGTACAAAATACGTTATAAAATAGGTTATTTCGAATTTTGTGATATGAATTTGCATGATTTCATAAAAAATATTGTAACTGTATGTCTGTTTATGTATAAAATTATATATTATATAACTTATACAGAGTGATAATTTTTGTATTTATTTAAGCAAGAAATACGTTGAATCTTAATGTTATCTTTTTATATGTATAAACATTAAAAAAAAAAACGAAAAAAGGGGTAAGAAGCGAAAGTGTATGTTTTTCTTGTGCTACGCAATATCGTCGTCAGTTATCGCGAACGATTTTTGTGATTTTTATATGACTAGTGACTTACCCTCGCTTCACTCTTTTAAATAGATATGAATAGTTATTGCTAGTGTACCTTACGAGAAAGACTTATGCTATTGTAGATTTTTCTGTAGGCCTTTTTAAGACCTACAATTTTCTAGTAGGTACATTGTTTTGATGTATTATTAAATATTGAGCCAGCGTTAAACATGTAAATTTCTAAGAACAACTCGATAAATCCAGTTATTGTGTTTTCCCGTGGAAAAGAAAGATTTTCCTGAAGTAAAAGGTATCCTAAATGTTGACCCGAATAATAAGTTATCACTACACACAATTTGCTTAAAATCGGTTTAATACTTTTCGCGTGAAACGCGTACATCGATTTCGCTAAGTTACTACTTTATGTATATAGATTACATTACACCTAAAGGATGGTCCGATACAGGGTGACCATGTTTGCTGTAAAGCATACGCAACGTCAACTAAAATCTAAATAAAATCGCGGGAAAAACCAAAGAAATAATTTTGTTTAAAATTATGCTCGTTACAGCAATATTCGATTACTTTAATCTATTTTATTAAAAATAGAAATAAAAATCGTGCTTAAAATTGTACGCCTTTTTAATGTCAATATTTTTTTTTTTCTTTCAAATCTGTCACAATCGTAATGTTTAAAAAGGTAAATAAAAAGGTCTTAATTAAAAATATAAAAGTATAAAAAGGATGTGTGTATATATTTGTGTGTATATATATTTGTAATACAAAATAATAAATATTCGAGTGAATCTAAGATGTGAATGTTAATACACTGCATATAGAACGTAATACACTGCATAATATAAACGTTTTAAGAGTCAAAACGTTCAGAATAAACTGGAAAGAAATAGAAGGTCTACGAGATTGAGTTTTCTTCAGGGCAGTATCTCATTAAGACAAGCAGATTGCAAATTATAGTATACTAGCTACTCACCCTCTAGTCCCTAGTGAAAAACAAAAACAAATCTATCCCACGGAGACTGTATATTTAGCCGGGATAAAAAGTACCCTATGTATGTGCTATTCCAGACAGATAGTCTATTTCTGTGCCAAATTTCATCCAGATCCGTTCAGCCATTCTGGCTTGATTGAGTAACAAACATCCAAACATATAAACTTTCACATTTATAATATTAGTTAGATAATAGTATTCTTTTCACTCTCAAACTCCGGTAGGAAAAGAATTTGACATGAACATTGAGATTTACGCAGAACCTAAGTCGCGTGCTTAAATAACTATTCACGGCTCAAGATTCGAACCCAGGACTTTTCAATTTGCAAAGTAAGCCATTAGACCCAATTTGGTAACAATTTTCGAAATTCTATTGGTAATTCCAGAGATAAGAGCGTCCAAACAAACACACAATCTCCTGAGCTATAATAGTATAGATTGTTCTTACTATGAGCAAATATTTCAGTAGGTATACATCGATCAGCTCAAGCCACGAAGCCGCTTGCACGCGATCGTAGCGCGTTAAAATTTAACGAACTTTAAACGGGGGAATGTTATGGATAAGACTTTTGCATTTCGATCTTTGAAGTGTTTTTTTTTAATAAGTATTTATTTATTTTATTATATGAATACTTAGAAGGAGCTTTTATCCTAATTTTCCTTTTTTATTTTACTTAATTTTTGAATTGCTTTAAAACTTTGTATGCGAAATCTGGATTATAATACAATCATTTGGTACCATGGTTGATCTCATGTGGGAGCCAGGAGGTGGAAGGTACTCTTCAATGGCTTCTAGTAAGCCTTCTATGCACTATTATTTAAAAAGTACTAATATTAATTGTTGTTCATTAAAAAAAATTGCTATTGATATCGAATACAAAGTTAAAAATGGAAGAAAAACTGTTGATTTGTGTTTAGTTCTATTTCACAAACGCAAACTATTTAATCGATCATCGTTTTAAATTCTACCCGTCATTCTACCGGAGGAGGTAGGCTTAATTCAAATGTATTTTTTTGTGTACGAGTATGTTACGATACTTTCACCGAATATAAACTAATTTTAATGATTATTTTTATTATAAAACTAGGAAAACAAAATCAAACCTATCCCACGGGAACAGTACATTTTTCCGAGAAAAAAAGTAGCCTATGTGCTATTCCAAACTATAATCTATCTCTGTGCCAAATTTAAAGAGTAAATTTTAAAGGGTAACAAATATCCGTACTCACAAACTTCCACATTTATAATATTAAATAATACGGACATTGGAAACCTTATCACTTATTTATGTTGTAAGTTATTCGAATGGAAACCTTCTAGATAGTCCCACATTTTGAAAAAATGTTCGTAATACGTTTTTTTCATACAGATAAGTAAATTTCATTTATGTTTTCCTCAAATTTTCAATAATGACTATGAGAAAATTTCTCTTCTTAGTACTCATTAATTTGTTTCTAGTTTTATAAAGGAATTACTTACTATTTAATGTAAACATAAATGTGTACAATTACAGTAAAAACTGAGTCCTCTTTACAACTGCATATTGACTGAATGCTAATAGCATATGCACTTACGTTTCTGTAATTATATATTAATAAAATACATATATGGAAAAGTTTGTTAGTAGGTGTATATGTTTTTTTTTTGTAAACCGTAAAAGGTATTTATATGAAACTTTATGCGCATTTAGTTTACTAACGGTATACCCTTACCTAGCTTGGGCGCATCTCTAAGTACCTAACAGTAGACGATATGTTACTCCAGTTCATAGTCTATATAAAAAAAATCATCTCAATCCGTCGCTTCACTTCGGTGTGAAAGAAAGACAAACAAACGGTTTGTTTTGTTTTACTTTCACATTAATATTAGTAGATATAGATAATATGTATATTGGTAAGGAATATATATATATATATATATATATATATATATATATATATATATATATATATAGATATTAGGACGAGGTACGTTATTGAACGAATTTATATATTTATATTAATTGATTAAGGCATATCCATAATATGATATCGTAAGGGTATCTGTCCAAAATTGCTAGCTATCTGTTTCGACTGAATAATTAATAGTATTCTCGATTGGGTGGCGCTACATCATGTAAGTGAGAAGGAATGGATACGGCAGTTTATATATTTTTATCACATGTGCAGGCATTAAGCATTTTAGTGTATGACTTCATACTGTTAAGTTGAGAGAAAATTAAGAGAACTTACATCAAATTCTTAATTTTATTAAAAAATCATTAATATGTTTCACAAATGTGTTGTACATGTCCACTGTTTGTACATGAGACTTTAAAATCCCTTAAATAAGACCCTTGTGGTATAATCATTTAATAAAAAAAAAAAGATAAAAAAAACAGTTCGCAACTAGCTCAGGTATCAACACGCAAAACATATATACGCACAAAAGGAACAAACACTCGAATTCAGTATTTCTTTCTAATCGAAATGGATTAATAATAATAAAAAAATATTAACTAAAATAATAAAAAAATAAAATTACGTGTAATATCAAAGAAAGAACTTTTGATTCATAACCTCTTACATTAACATATAATTATATATACAAAACAAATGTACACATAGTTATTACTGTAAAAGTCATGTCCGCGTGGAATAATGGCAAGAATGCTAGCTGAAAATCTATGTATCTAAATAACAAAAAATAATGTAATGCATGAAGTTGTTATAATGGTGTAAAGCGTATTTATTCAGTGAACAGTTCCATTTATTTAAAAAAAAATCGAATGAACCGTAAAGTATGAACATAAATACCTCCTCCATTTAAAATTTGCTTTACATCTCCATCCCCGGTGAAATCTATTAGCCCATTGTTATATATATTAATATTTGATGGGAGTTGAATGTCTTTTACGATGCCTTATTGTATAATGCACTAGTTTTACATGCGGTTACGCCTCCATTAATATATTAATATAATAAATACGAAAATACGTATGAGTGTATGTATGTATGTTACTTTTTTTTATTTTTATTGGGACATTAACACACAACACTTATCTAGTTCCATGGTAAGCTACGAGGCCTGTGTTATAGATACCAGATAGTTGATAGTTGATACACTACACATATATAACTTTAAATATATACATATTATAAATATAAACACCCATGACTGGAGTGCAAACATTCGTGCTCATCACACAAATGAATGCCCGCAGCGGGACTCGAACACGCGACCGCTCGCACAGCAAGTAGGGTCACTACAAACTGATCCAAACCTGTCGTGTTACTTCTTTGCGCTACACAAATAGACTAAAACTACTATTAGGCACCTAAAGATTAAAGTAAGTAAGTTGATAAGTAAGTTGTTGGTTGAGAAAATAAAAGCATAAAAGTATTCATGTGCGGAAAGAATTAATTTCTTAGGTAATGGATACGATTTCTGCACGGGGTAAATGTATGTTTTCAATTTTACCAAGCTAGTTTGGTAAGATTTTTTATATCTTTACTTTTTGCGCGGCAAAATCGCATATCGAATACAGGCGATTCATACAAATTATAAAGTTCTTTAAAGTGATTTTAAAGCAAAGTACTCGTAGATATCTTTTTTTGTTAAAAAGTAATTATTAAATTATCTCTACATCAACTCACAAGTGCGGATGTTGATAACATGTTACCATTATTAAAAAAAAAAAACCATATCCCGTCAAATGCAAGGGCTGTCAAAAAATACTAATTAAAACGGCGAACGAAATCGCTGTATTTACCAACCAACCTACTTCATGTCTTCTCCATTCCACGTGACATTGGCGAAGTAATCTATGCTCAACTTTTCAAATTGAATTGAATCGAAACCGCTGTAATACCATCTCGTTACACGCGACAGGCAACCCTATATCCGTTTTCCGACTAACGTATAAAAGTACGTATGGTAGTTGGTATCGTACCTGTCAGTCTAGCCAACTTAGGGACTTCCCCCCCTAAAAGACTTTGTCCGTTATTTCGTTTAAAGACTTGGAAAAATTATATATCTTTAAATATCATTTGCATCCTCTTTTATTAATTTATTATTATTATTAAATGGTTATATGTAATTATTATAATCTATACAGATAAATAAAATAGGAGTGTCTGTTTGTAATATTAAAATAACCATATTTTACTATATGCATATGGATGAATACACGGTACATATACTAAAACAACATTTTTTACAATTTTTGTCTGTCCGTGTTTCTGTCTGTTTGTTCCGGCTAATCTCCGAAATGGCTGGACCGATTTTGACGGGTCTTCAACTGGCAGATAGCTGATGTAATAAGGAGTAACTTAGGCTACTTTTATTTTAGAAAAAAAATAGGGTCCCACGAAAAAAAATCAAAGCCAAATTAATTAATTAATTTTGTTTTGAGAAGCAACCTAGGGACGCACCAGAGCGAAGCGAGGGTGAGTCGCTAGTAATAACCATAAATAAGTTTTGTACGCTACTCGTAAGCATTTAAAATAAGAAATAAAAAAAATAATATTAGATAAAAACCTATATTTTTCAAATTGTCAGTTAGTGGGTTTTAGGGGTCTTTGAAACTACTCTTAGGGGGATAAAATTTCAAGTGCTGGCAACACTGGTACCTGTTTACCCCACGATTGTTCTGTCTAGGGCATTCGTTAGACTACGGATTAATAGACTGTGATGTTACCATGTCTTTCATGTCTGCACAAGTGGATGGGGTAAAAACGAAAAGAAAAATCATATAGCACCTTGTACTTAGAATACATGTTAATGTACCCCTTCAACCTCTTAGAGGGTCTCCTTTTATAATGAGCAAAGTCTTAACCCACTGTTCCAAAAAGAAATGTAAGCTGTTGACGACACTCGTTGTAACTATACAAGTGTTTTAGCTTTGGCGTTCGGTTTTGTCTGTTTTGATATTAGGAAGAAAATTGAAATATATCCAAATATTATAAAACAAAGTCATTATCAGTTTGTCAGTTTCAGGCCTAAATATTAATCGCATTTGTGGTATTTAACAAGCTTTATTTGTAACTTTTTAACTGAATCCTGAACTTTATTCTAAATATTCTAGTTGAAATACTGTTTAGTTATTGTATTATTAGATAAAAGATACAGGATAAGATGTGAGTTGCTGGTGGGTCTAACATAAGCAAACACTTGACTATATAAGTCTAAGACCCAAAATGTTTTCGCTTACCCATCTGCTTGCAGAGGATGAAAAGTGCTTAAGTAACCCATTTGAGATATATTTGTTTATAATGATATGTATAATAATAACATTTGATTAATAAGCAGATTTGAAGGGCGACCTTACGTTGGATCTTCTACTATCACGTTTGTTTATCGCCTTTTTGGTATGAAAATAAAACTACTTCCTAAATAATAATATCAGTTTATTTTCTTCCGTGGCCTTTTCCAAAGATTTTATAAAAGTAATAAAAAAAACTATCAATAAACTATTTCTTAGTAAAAACTTGCTCGCATGTTTCCCGCCATTTGCTTTCCACTTGAACAAGATGGCGGCTCACAATGGCGTTAATGCATTTCAAGTTGGCGGGAAAACAATGGAATCGCTTTGAAAATGGCAATTCGATGTGATCGAAGGGTTACTATATTTGAAGTATGAATTATAATCTTAAATAATATTATAAAGAATATAGCACACGAAAAATAGGTTTATTGTTAATTTATGACACTCAGACTAACGATTAATATAGACAGTGTCATAGAACTAAATATGAAGGCAAGCAAAAATATTTTAAAGTAATATATAATGTTTTAAAACAGTATAAAAAAAAAATTAAATTATTAAGGATTTTATTTAATAGACAGAAAAAAATCTATGCTATATAATAAAATTCTGAGTCGAATCTGTACATTAAATATTTTTTGGAAAATCTTATTGAAATAGTTATTATTATAGATACAAAAAAAAAAAACGAAAAATGAAAAGAGGCCAAATCTATAGTTTTTAGAATTTTTGTCTGTTTGTGACCGCATCACGGAAAAACCACTGGAGGGATTTTGATGAAATTTGGTATGATGATAGCTGGTTATCCGGGTCAATATATAGGATATTTTTTTCTGCGGGAAAATATCTCATCTCTGAGAAATCTATACTAAACGTTAAAACCTAACCCGAGGGGAGCAAGGGGAAGAGCACTAATGCTTAAAAACTACGAAAGAATATAGTAATTGCTTTTTTTATTCATATTTTCTTCCCAAAAATTGTAACTTAAGGACTAATGCCAACATAAAATTTCCCTTATTCTTTAAAGAAAGTAAATAATATGTATGACAAAATCGAGAATAGTAGGATAAACAGCAAAAACACGCTACTATTTTTGACATTGTCATTTTTTTTGGCAGCACTATCTATATAATTATTTAGTATGAGCTAAGTACTAATAATAGTCTGACATAAATCTAAAATTAATATGGACGTAAAATTTAAATTTACTTACGGTACTTGACACTGGAGTGCTCTACGGAAAATTGATGTAATTGGGTTTATTATTATACATCAAAGTTAGATACTAAGTTCCAGGAATACTAACTTTTGCGTACCATACGAAGCCTATGAGTTAATACTTTCTTAGATTTACGCGAATATTTAACATTTTAAATAAAACTATCTAATATAACGTCGGGAATCAAAAATCAAAATAAATTCGCGAAATAATCTGAAGAGACAGTTTTATTTAAAATCTATGAGTTAAACAAGAACATAAACTATCCATATTCAGAGTTTCACTCAAATCGATAGAGTTGTTACTCCGTCTAGAAGTAACAAATATAATCTTTAGTATAATTTTAAAGTCAGCGTTTGTAAAATATATATATTTAAAATGCTAAAAATTTTTTAAAAATATGATTGCTAAGAAACTTTGCAAAATTTTATTTCAAATCAAACCATTATTTTACTTAAAGTATATTTTAGAAATGCCATAGTTTGTTTCTTCTTCACGTTCAAACGGCTAGACGGATTTTGATGAAATTTAGTACTTAGATCCAGTGCAGTCTTGACTAAGGCCTACCGCATATATACAACTTTTAATCGAACAACTGTTTAGTTGTATATCAAAAGTATATAGAAATGTATGGAGGTCCGCTTACTATCAACTAGATAGTTGCTCGACAAAATAATCAAAAAACCAAATCGACTGCTTTTTGACTAATCAGTCGAACAACTATCGGCCGACAACTCAATGTGTATTGCAATGTATTGGAGCACGCATACACTCGACTAAACAGTCGATGCGTGACGGTCGTGCTGCCACGTTTGGCTCAGTTTGTAGTGACCCTAGTTGCTGTTCAAGCGGTCGCGGGTTCGAGTCCTACTGGGGGCATTTATTTGTGTGATGATAACGAATGTTTGTACTCCAGTCATGGGTGCTTATGTATATGTATTTAAAGTTATATATGTGTAGTGTATTAACTATGGAACCAGATGGCGACGTGTTTTATTGTCCCAACATATATTATAATTAGTAAAAATATATTTTTCTAAATAATTATTATTATAAAAATAACTGTCTCTGCCCACTACACCGTCTCATACCATGACCGTGCTATGAACGTATCCGGCACGGAAACGAGCACGGCACGGACTACTATGCCCACTAGACCGTATCAACAGCGTATCATGCCCGTACATAACGGTTATAGTGACCGTAGCATCCGCGTATCATCCGCGTATCAACCGCGTATCAAACGCGTATCATACGCGTATCAACCGCGTATCATCCGCGTGTCATATCCGTATGGTTCCCGTTTTAGTATTACCTGTTGTTTCTAGATAAATATCACTAATATTGAAGTATTAGTTACAATATTATAATATTGCCAGACGAATATATTAATATTACCTAATCCTGAGAAATATCGGTACTAATCTTTACAAGACAAGCGGCAATACGTAACGGGCTTAGAACGGTCATCATACGTGTTTGTAACCCGTATGCTCACCGGTTCAACAACGTCGCGTGTCAGGCACGGAGCGTACCGGCACCGGCAAAATAATTTCGCCGACGATTGTTGACGCTCCGTGCACGGCACGCGACGGTGCCGGTCGGTGACGGAACGGTCTAGTGGGCAGAGTCTCATACATTTCAATACAAAGAATATTTTTTTGCCTGACACGCTCCTAGCACGGTCATGGTATGAGACGGGGTAGTGGGCAGACTCCTTAAATATTTATTATAAGCAAAGCATAAGTGTGTACTTTTTTTATTTAGCATTACCCTTGTATTGGAGCATAATTGAGTTCTACAAAACAATCGCTTAAGAGACGAAACAAAAGAAAATTATAATAAATCTATTATGACAGAGTTGATTGTATGCGCACCCTCGTCGACTAAACTGTTTGGTCGTCATGAAATCGACACAAGCACATAACTCGACTAAACAGTTTAGTCGATGTAACAATTGTATATATGCGGTAGGCCTAAGACTTAATAATTTGACAAACGATGGCGTTACCTGTATATATGCTAGCGACTTACCCTTTTTTCGCTCGGGTTTGTCCCTAGGTTGCTTCCCCATACAAACTTTCATCCCCATTTTTACCCCCTTAAGGGATGATTTTCGGGATAAACCTGTTTTATGTTCTTTCCAGGGTCTCAAACTATCTTTGTACGAAATTTCATCTAAATTGGTTCAGTAGTTTCGGAGCTTATTCGATACAAACAAACAAACAAAAAAAACCTTTCCTTTCTATAATATTACAACAGAAATAACACGTAGTGGAAATAATACTTTCCTAGATTTACGCGAATATTTGACATCTATATACATATGTATATAAAATAAAATCGGGCTTGTTACAACACTTCTAACTCGAGAACGGCTGGGCCGATTTTTATGATATTTGTGTTGTTAGATTTGTCTTCGCCCCGAATAGCAGAATGACTATTAAAACATCGGAAAATTTCACAACCTGAGCGAAGCGAGGGTGAGTCACTAGTTTTAAATGAAACTATCTTTTCGGATTTTTTCGCGGTATATAAAATCAAAATCCTGCGCGAAAATCCGAAAAGATAGTTTTATTTAAAACATAGTGTAAAATTATGGAAGAAGCCAGGGGAAATGCTAGTTAATTACAAAATATTACTATATTATCTTGCCTCCAATTAGTATCTAATGGTAGCACCGAGCGTCACTTTGTGGAGCGCCACCATATTAATTGCAAATTATTAAAGGGTTTCAGGAAATATCTTCCCTGGGTTCGGTTAGGACTTAGGATATCATTTTGATTACGTTCTCATGTTATGCTATGCTCGTCTTCTTGGTCTAGTGCCTAGTGTTGCAGATACGGAGGTTCTGGGTTCGAGTCCTGAGTCGGACCGAGTATAGTTTTTGGGATTTTCTATTAAGAAATAGAACAGGAAACGGAGTTGGGAAGTTGGTGTTACAAACCTTTGCTTCTGATAGCAAGAAAGATCGAAGGTTTAGTACTTCTAAAATTTATCTTACAGAGACGTGAGAAAATAAAATTATAAAAACATAACTTTGAAATACAGATAATTATTTTTAATCGTCTACAAAATGGAAGAAGTTTTCCTTATGCGTATTTTTTTTTGTTTGATTCCTATTGTAACTGGTTTTAAAGTCTTTTTCAACCCACCCTTAAAAATTGAATAATTCATTTTTGTGGGTTTTGGGGTAACTTTATATGTACATAATTAAAAAGTAATTATTTGTTCTATGACGTGGAGTATAGAGCCAACCACTTTACATAGCGTAAATGTACGCGATGTCATTAAATTAATTACAGCGCAATTGAAATTTCAATTGAAACTAAAGTGACATCTTAATTTGCTATTAACGCCCTTTTAGTGTTACTCCAGTGAACAGATTATGTATAAGACTAATGATTTCTCATCGCTTCGATCGGGTGCGTCCCTTGTATGCCCTTAGCGTTGAAATTTTTTTATAAATAGGTAGCACCACCTTTCGGCAAATATTACTTATAATACCTATGTGTTATTTTAGGTCATCTGTCTGTGTATTTTTCATCAAAATTTGTTCTGTCGTCTCATCGTGAATGGGTAGCATACAAACTTTCGCTTTTATAATAGTAGTGTTTCAATGAATTTCATTTGATCAATATTCTGTTACAAAAAAAAAAGTTTCTTTACTATATTTAAGACGTTTAAACTTTACAGTTTTAAAGCCATTTACAGGTAAATTGAATTAAATTGAAATTTAATACAAATTAATAATTTGTTGCCAGTTGCTCACATTTAAAGTAACCAAAGTAAAACCATTCTTACTTATTTCAATCTAATTTTTTTATTCAGTCCTAATAGTACTGTTTGAGCACAATTTATTCTTCCAATGTCGCTTAAAATGGAGAAGACACATTATATATAGAACTAGCGACTCACCCTCGTTTCGCTCGGGTTCGTCCTTGGGTACATTATAATTTTTTTGAGCGGAACCCTAATTTTTTTATTAATATACAAGTAGCCTAAGTTACTCCTTATAACATCATAATAATTATAACATCAATTACCTGACAGTGAAAGTCCCGTCAAAATCGGCCCAGCCGTTTCGGAGATTAGGCGGAACAAATAGAAAAACAGACAGACAGACAAAAATTTTAAAAATTGTGTTTTTGTTATGAATACTGTATATAATTACATGTGCATTTAATAAAAGGCTGTTTTTTGACATTCCAAACAGACACTTCAATTTTATTTGTCTGTATAGATAAATAATAGACCCGTAATAAAGAGAAAAAACACAGCAGATTACATGTGTTTGATGAACTTTGCCGGGTTGACTTGAATTGGCAAGTGTTCTCCCGATGCGACATTTCGAAAAAATCTACGAAAATATCGGAAAAGATGTTTTATTTAAAATGTCAAATATTCGCGTAAATCTAAGAAAGTATATAGAAATTCAAATTAAAAAAAAAATGATTTTCTATATAATAAGGCTAAAATATTTGTGGTGCCATCATCACAAGGTAGACTAAAATTATGTTATGCGTACTATTAAATTGAACTGAAATATAAAATTTTAAATATGTTGGTATCGTATTGTAAACTCCAGTAACATGTGTTTCAAAAAAGAACATATTTGTTAAACTATAAAAAAAAAAAAACATTGATTTACGAGACAAAGGAATAATGTTTTTTAAATTTAAATTATGAAAATTATTATCCCACAAAAAAAAATATTACCCCTAATTCATTAAAGATGCCTCAATTTAACTGAAATAACGTTCCGCACGTCCGCACCGGAAGACAGTCAGACATAGACTGAGGGTAGCGGATGTTCCGCCATCTTGACTCCGGAAGCCGCTGCTCGTAATGAGCTCCTGTCTTTGAGTGTTTTGTTTTGTGATCTTTTGGTTTCGAAATTTTTGCTTTGATTTTGATACTTAAATCGAAATATTCGGTGATTTTTAAAATTATGAAGAAAAATGAAGTCTCATTGTTATTTTAATTATTTATATCTTTTACGTAAAACGCCGAGCAAATTCGGTCGCCCAGGTACTCTTTACTTACTTACTTAGTTTAAAAGCTATTTTGATTTCGTACATTATTAGTTAAACCGTAATTATTTGACAAACATGTTCACTAAACAAACATATTTGAACGTGATGCTCGATATTTAACGGCCTTTACACACTACATTTTGTAAACGCGCCGAAGACGCGCGTTTTCATTTCTTCATATAAGACACTTCTTTATTAAACAGTCGTATAAGTCTCCGTGTAAAATGGCTGTGACAGACGAACATGATGAAATTATAAAGCTTCCGTTAGTGTTTGTAGGTTTCGAAACTCTAAATATGCACATACTTGCGTTCATATCGATACGAATGCGTCGACGCCGCGTTAAAAAGTTCTCATGTGTATAGACCTTAATGGATACGAAATGAAGCTATTATTATTGTTTGAAGCATAAACAATGTTACTAGTTCCTGGTTAAAGCTGAGCAGTAATTAAATACGGCTGTTTCACTTAAATTATTGTTTAATGAAAGATAAAGTTTCATATTATTTAACTACAATTATTTTAAACTCGATATCAATAGCTTGTATGTATAATACTAGCGTTATCCCGCGGCGCTGCACGTGTAGTTTAATTATGTATTGACATATTTAAAAAAAATATAGCCTGTGTTTTTACTCTGATGTAAAAGCTATATTTCTGTAAAGTTTTATCAAAATCTGATCAATAGTTTTTGCGTGATAGAGTAACAACTAACAAGCTTTCGCCTTTATCTATACAGATAAATAAAATTGGAGAGTCTGTTTGTAATATTAAAATAACCGCTTTTTACTAAATGCATATGGATGTATACACGGTACATATACCAAAACAACATTTTTTTACAATTTTTGTCTGTCTGTCTGTTTGTTCCGGCTAATCTCCGAAACGGCTGAACCGATTTTCACGGGACTTTTACTGGCAGATAGCTGATGTTATAAGGAGTAACTTAGGCTACTTTAATTTTAGAAAAACAATTAGGGTTCCGCTTAAAAAAATGAAAACGTACCGAGGGACGAACCCGAGCGAAGCGAGGGTGAGTCGCTAGTAGAACATATTATTAGTAGATGCTTCAACTTCCGACATGGATGGGGTTTTGATAATTTAAGAATTGATACTTCCGGATAATTAATACGAAAAATTAAATTAGACAGTATTAAATAAATAAAAAATATGTTGGGATATTAACACATCATATTATGGATACCAGATAGTTGATACACTGCACGTATATAACTTTAAATACATACATATCCTCTCATGTGTTAGACTGTGCTTCTGAAGCAGTGTGTCAAAATAAACGTCAAAAGTTCGTGCATATTAAGCACGCTTATCATTCAAATTCCGCATCCTCTATGTAAGTGAATAACATTTTTCAAATCTTATTTGTATCGCTCTAATTTTCACACAGTATACTCAAATAAATAAGCATAGCATAAGACTGAAGACAAAGTTTATAAAATACACTATTATTGAGATATAATCTATACAAAGTCGCCCCTCGGTTTCGTCGAAACGCGCGAGCCGTGTGCATTGTTCGCGTGTTCTTTTTGTGATAATATCTATTGTGTGTGGAGTGAAAGTGATCGTAAAATGGATTTACATTATGACTAAGTAAGTAAAGATCAATATTAATTACATGATTAGGACAATTGATTAAGATTTTGTATAGAAATAGTGGTTTTAACAAACATCGCCGCTATTATTCGCGGCAAAATGGCGTCATTCTCGTCGATATTTTTTGTTAACTTTATTATAAACATTGTGTATTATATACGTTATATATAATATATTATACACGTAGTCTATTATTTTTATGATCTTTACGAAACATTTAATTTAAAAACAAATGTAAAAATAATTCGTATTATTGTAATAAAAAAATACCATATTTTAAAAGATGTCTACACAGATGGGGTATTCTATTTGTTTACTTTAGAAATATTTCAATATGGAAGCGTATAATATTATCGTTGTGCTTAAAACATTGTCATTATAATCATATTTTAGGAGGTCAATTAGTGTTTAAAATAAATGCAAAGAATTTTTCAATTATTGCGAACATTTGAGAGACCTTTTTTTTTGTTTTTAATTTCAAGTGCTTGGCTTGTAGTTTGATTTATTGTAAACTAAACACTTCAAACACTTGAAACTCTGTCTGTAACAAGTATGTGGATCGTATTACATAAAAAGTTATTACCCTAAGCCACTTGACCTACAGTGTTTTCGATATTGAAAAGTAAAGGATTTTATTATTTTATTTCACTCGCGCGGGTGAAAAAAAAAGGGTGAAATTTTCTAAAGCTTGTGTGGTGAAAAAAATATATGGAGAGGTGTATTCTTTTTGTTTATTAATGTGAGATAATACAGTTCTTATGAAATAAAAAAAACAAAAATTTGAAATAATGGTTTTATTTTTAAGTTATAAAGGTTTTTAGGTAGATTTTTGGGTAACATCGGGTTCCCTGACTTCCAGGTCTATTTACTAATACATTGTAAGGCAGTTTTTATTGTGGTTTTTTAAATGTGTTAGGTTATTTCATAACGATTCCAACGATATAAGTTACTATAGCTCCCACACAAAACTTTACAGATGTCGTCATTTTAAACACCCGCGAGAAAGTTTTAGGGGTTGTTTAAAACCACCCTACACGAAGCTGCATTTTTGACATAAAGCTTCATAAGTGGGCAACACAAATGAGAGGATATTATATATATAAACATCCATGACTGGAGTACAAACATTCGTGCTCATCACACAAATGAATGCTCCCAGCGGGACTCAATCCGTGACCGCTGGCACCGCAAATAGGGTCACTACAATATAGGTATGGATATCTAAATATTTAAACGCTGTTTTTTCGACAATTTGACCCTATAATTAATGAAATAAAAGGAACCCATTAAGTTTTTTTTCCAATAAAGCAATATTTTTCGACAGATTAAAAATAAAGTTATATAATTTGTAGTTATAATATACATAGCTACAAAGTACAGATGATATAAGAAGCTAAAATACTATAATTTATTTTTAATTTTGTTTATCTGTTTAGGAAATGAGATATTGATATGAGGATAATTCTAAGAGAGAGAATGACAGATAATTTTTACTGATATAAATGAAAATAAAGATAAAATAAAAAATAAATAATTACTACGTATATTATACTAGACTAGTTAAAAAAGAGAACGTTTTGTTCAGAAAGCAACAAAAAAATTATGTAGCACTTGTAAATTTTTAATGTGTCATTTGGCTGTACAGTCCTAGCATACATCAACTATAGCAAGTAATAAAAAAACAAAAACGTCATAAAACAGACATTTCAGTAAGCTATTGTTTTGGCGCGTAATCCGCCATTTTGGCCCGCCATGTTGGGGATTTGGAAATGCCAATTTAGTTGATAAAGCTTTGTTCACACGTTACGTTAGCTTAAAAATGATTTGTAGATACATATATATAGCTCAGAATACTCCCAAAAATGAGGCTACAAAACCGAAAGATCGTGGTCAGTGACATTCTTACAGATAATTTATGTTTGACTTTTTTTTTCTTTAATAACTTTTTGTAAAAAAAATATATATCAAAAGTGTAGTTGCCGTATTATTTAATTATTTTAAGGAGATTTTAATAACTAAAACTCTTATATTAAATGCTTTTTCAAGAATCTTAGTCATTTCACCCTAAACTCTGGTTCGTGTAAAAACACCTCAACCCTTATTACACTGTTTGTTTATGTCACTTCAGACATAAGAAACCTTTTTGGAAAACGAGGGGAGGTTATTATTTTATAACCTTTTTTTTCCTATTTTACTTCTAATGGAGCTTTATTAGGATATTGTTCTTAAAGTTTAAGTTAATAATAATAAATATGTTGGGACATTAACACACAGCACCATGTAGTTCCACGGTAGGCTACGAAGCCTGTGTTATGGATACCAGATAGTTGATACACTACACATACATAACTTTAAATACGTACATATTATAAATATAAACACCCATGACCGGAGCGTGCCCATCACACAAATTAATGCCCCCAGCGGGACTCGAACCGCTGTCATAGCAAGAAACCTGAAACACTACAAACTGAGCCAAACGCATCGTCAAAAGAAAGTTTTATAACACCGTCTACCACAGTGCTTTTGTTGTAATTGGTCCTTGTGACGAAGGTAGATGGATCATTCTCTCTATAACTAGTCATTTATCTGTCTGTTTGTAATGTCGAAATAACAGCGTTTTACTAAATTAATATAAAATTATATACGATACTTATGAGAAAATTACAATTTAATTATTTTTATCTGTCTATCTGTCTGTCTGTTAATCTCCGAAACAGTCGACGACGGGACTGATTTTGACGGGACTTTCACTAGCAGATAGTTGATGTTATCTATACTATAATAAAGCAGTAACTTAGCGAAATCTGTACATGAAATATTTTTTAAAAACAATGACTGTAACGTATTATGTATACGATATAGACCCCAAAACAATAGTTATTAATTTTTTTGTCTGTTTGTCTGTTTGTCTGTACGCGTTTCACGCAAAAAGTAATGAACCGATTTCAACGAAATTTTGTGAACTGATAACTTATTACTCGGGTCAACATTTAGGATAACTTTTACTTTTGGAAAATCTTTGTTTCCCGCGGGAAATCGCAATAACTGGTATTATCGAGTCCTCCTTAGGAACCCTCCGCTGGCTAAACCTAAAGACATACATCAAAACAATGTACTAAAAAATTGTAGATCTTGAAAAGGCCAACAGAAATATCTACAACAGTATATGTCTATCTCTCAAGGTAAACTCGCAATACCTATTCTTATCTATACCTATAGCAAAACTAACATAGTTAAATCGATGTGCGCGTTTCACGCAAAAAGTACTGAACCGATTTCAATTAAATTTTGTATAGTGATAGCTTATCACTTGAGTCAACATTTAGGATACCTTTTACTACAGGCACATTTTTCGTTACCGCGGGAAAACGCAATGACTGGTTCTATCGAGTCGTCCTTAGAAGTTTATATGGCTAACGCTGGCTGAACCTTAAGAGATAAATCAAAACAATGTACTAGAAAATTGTAGGTCTTAAAAAGTTATACTGGGAAGTTCGCAATATTATATGTCTATCACCTAAGGTACACTCGCAATTACTATTTTTATTCACTACTCGCGACTCACAGGCTGACTTATCAACGTTTAGCTCAGTTCAGCAGTGAAACGTAACTAGGGACGAACCCGAGCGAAGCGAGGGTGACTCGCTAGTAACTTATAAGTTACTCATTTAGGCTACTTTTATTTTAGTAAAAGAATTAGGGTCTTGCTAAAAAAAATTAAAAGTATCTAGGGACGACGCATATTTACGAGTATCTTTTGGTAAACAATTAGCTTCAGTTTTTAGCAAATATTATTACTATTATTAGAAATTAGTCCAAGTCAGTGCATTTATCTACTAAATTTCCTCCAAATCCGAGGAGTCGTATTAAATTTTGTATTTAGAAGAGTAGCGTATTTTTACTTGTTCTTAAGAGTAGAAAAAAAACAATGTCACCTAAGAGCTGACTCTTATTTGAATATTTAAAAGGAGAATGAAAAGGTAGTGTATGGCATTTTTATTCAGAATTCTTTGAAATTGTAAAAGCTTTATTCAACGACAAAAAAGAAAAACTTCAATTCGCTAACGCTCCAATCTAATAAAACTCCCCGCACTTTGTAAATTTGCTATAGATATGTTAATTTGGGAAATTTTAAGCCGTGAATGAGTCTATTTTATTCTATGTCACTGTATTATTTTATGTTATCTTTTTTTTCTCATCTACTGTACTCTTCTTTTGTGTGCGCAATAAAATATTTATTTATCTATGTATATTGTATAGGTTCTAGTGAAAAGCTAGTGATAAAATTAAAATACAAAATTATTTTGAGCCAAAAAGATATATTGACTTTAAAATTATTTTAAGTATGTATATATTTTCTTATCTTATAAATAAACTAGCGCCTTACCCTCGCTATGCTCGGGTACGTACCTTGGTACGCGGATTTTGTTCGCAATTTCATGGTTTTAATTTTTTGCGCGGAATCATAATCCATTTTCTTAAATAAAAGTAGCCTAAGTTACTCCTTATAACATCAGCTATTTGCCAGTGGAAGTCCTGTCAAAATTAGCCCAGTCGTTTCGGAGATAAACTGGGATAAACAGACAAACAGGCAGACAAAAGTTATAAATTTGTTATTTTTTCGTTATAAGTATCGTATACACTTTCATATGCATTCAGTAAAAAGCTGTTATTTTGACATAACAAACAGACACTTTAATTTTATTTATCTGTAGATAATAAAACAAAAAAAAAATCTATGCACTATTTCTTTCATTTGTAATATTTTTCAATTTAAGCAAAAATCTTTACCTTATACCTTTGACAATTTGTGTTGGATAAATCAGTTGACATAGGACATATGAAATAGAAAATCGGTTGACAAACAGATGAGAAAAAGGCAATAACCGTGTTGTATTTGCCTATTTATATATAGATATTTTAAACGTGTATTTTTTATTTAATTTTCTTATAGACCAACAAGATTTTGAGTAAAAACATTTTGTAAGCGGAAAAGTCTTGTAATATACCACTTTTTATCTATACATATAATAAAATTCTAATCGAGTCGAATTCTGTACATAATTTTTTTTTTGGAAATTGTTATTAAAATAGTCATTATTATCGATACAGAGGCCGAATCTATAGTTTAATTTTTGCTTGTCTGTCTATCTATCTGTCTGTCTGGGAAAGCATCACGAGAAAACTATTAGACAGATTTTTATGAAATTTGATATGATGATAGCTGGTTATCCGGGTCAACATATAATATACTTTTTACTGCGGGATAATATCTTATCTATAAACATTAAAACGTACGTCTATAAGTTTCATTTATAACTATAACCAAATCTTAAGAATCGATTATAATCTACTTTAAATTGTCATATCGATTTGACACTTATAAGAATGTGGAATCAAAATGTCATTAGAATATTTTGACACAGTGGAACTGCTCTGATAATGGAGCCAGAAGGGGGATAGTGGAACTCTTCAATGACTACTAGTAAAATCTTCCAGTTTGGGCTCATTTGGTTCATCTTGAATATTCCCGTATGCAACAGTAAGTCAAAATCGGATTTAAGTTTTTAAAATTATATATTACTAGCGGATCACCCTCGTTTCGCTCGGGTTCGCCTCTAGGAAAACAAAAACAAACCTATCCCACGGAAACCGTACATTTTTCCGGGATAAAAAGTAGCCTATGTGTTATTCCTGACTATAATCTATCTCTGTGCCAATTTCATCCAGATCCGTTCAGCTGTTCTGGCGTGAAAGAGTAACAAACATCCATACATACTCACAAACTTTCACATTTATAATATTAATAAGGACTAGCGGCTCACTCTTGCTTCGCTCGAGTTCGTCCTTAGGTACGTTTTAAATAGTTATTAGCCAGCGTTAGCCATGTAAGTTTTAATATTTTTTTCGTGAATTTTTCCGATGTTTTAATAGTTATTCTGCTATTCGGGGCGGAGACAAATCCAACAAATCAAAAACTATGAAAATCGGTCCAACAGTTCTCGAGTTATAAGATTAAGTTAGTATACATGTATAAGTGGTAAGATTATTAGTCTTAGCAAAAAGATACTAATCTTTAGTACATCATACGTTAGCCCTACACGAGATTCAAACTTGTAACTATCAATTTTTATCAATATTTAGAACAAAAGACCCTTAAAAGTAAAAGAAAATACGAGAAACAAAGTAAAGTCGCGAATAAGAACTAGTCTATTCACACCTTATATTCTAGGGATGTTACTGCCCTTTGCAAAATTAAATGCCCTCGTGCCGTCGGGGGTGTATGAATTATCAACAACCCCCCCATCCCTTATCCGTCCCTTAGAGTATCCCCAGGGGTATCCATTGAGGGGCTTCGCACGTTTTTTAGAGAATGCCCGCGTACTTCACAAGATAGTGCTATCGGAATGTTTGAAATATTTATGTTTATTTAATAATGTGAGCTGACACTCTTATGTTTTGAACACCAGACAGGTTAGAAAACAGTTTTTTTATACATTTTTTACAATTATATATACTTATATACAAAATCTTAAGAGTTTGTTTGTCTGTTTGGAAAATCACTTTTGCACTCTACAGCCTGTATTATTTATTTAGGTATTAGCATTATTAATATATTTATTTGAAAGATCCTTTCTTTTCTCTATAAAAGAATTTCAATATCGTTTTTCATATTTCTTACTCCAAAAATAATTTAAAATTTCGCATCATCCACATTTTTCATCCCCTGAGGAAATACTGTCTAAACTCTTTTAAAGCTTTTAATTAGAATAGTTGTATTTTTCAATCATTTTTACAAGATAACTTTAAAAAATAACGGACTGCTATAAACTTCTAACTAGACAGATGTTTGACGCTTTAAAAAGTGTCAAACATCTGTCTAGTTAGAAGTTCTTTTCGTTCAAAACATTTCATCCTCTCTATCTATTAATTCGATAAAACAGTGACCGTGTACCTTTTTGCATTTTCGGTTGGTTCGATTACCGGTTCAGGTCACCTCTTTAAAAAAAATGTAAATGCAGTTAGTCATATTCTTAAAAATAAAGTAATGTTTCTTTGGAGAGAAACTTGATATTTTCAATGTTTAAGACACTTTTCTTCCACGTCCTATGCTTTTGTTCCACTATGTTAGAGTCGATATGTATAATTTGTAAGATTTCATCGTTTTCTTTAATTCTAAGACGCAATGTTTGTTTCAGAGATTTTATCCTTACCATAGACCCTATCGATTAATTTGATAAAATAGTGACGGTGTCCTTTTTTACATTTTTATTTTGTTCGATTCCCGGTTCAGGTAAGCTTTTTTTTAAAAAATTAAATGCAGTTATTATTATTTTCAAAAATAAAGAAATGTTTCCTTTGAGTAAATCTTGATAACTTCAATATTTAAGATACTTTTCTTCCATGTCCCATCGATTTGTTCCACCCTGTATATATATATATATCACGCTATGAAACTGCCAGTTATGAATATGCGGGCAGGACTTCGGGATAACGTTAGTAGTTAGTAGTACACAAAATGGCCAACGTTAGCTTGTTTATATAGAGCTATAATTTGCAAAACAAGTTTCATCAAAATTCAATGATAAACAATGAAAAGTAGGAAATGAATTTCCTCTTCCGACAACGTTTGAGCTTCCGCCGTACATTATGTGTAGCAACGCGGCGACATGATTGCGCATAATATGATGGAATTTAAAGTTTTAATAAGCTAACGTTATGTCCTCACTAGCCACTGCATGGAATATTCAATACTATATAGCATCCCTGTGTTTTTAATGTTATGACGACAGGTTTGGCTCAGTTTGTAGTGACCCCACTTGGTGCGCCAGCGGTCGCGGGTTCGAGTCCCGCTGGGGGCATTCATTTGTGTGATGAGCACGAATGTTTGCACTCCAGTCATGGGTGTTTATGTTTATAATATGTATGTATTTAAAGTTATATACATGTAGTGTATCAACTATCTGGTGTCCATAACACAAGCCTCGTAGCTTACCATGGAATTAGATGGTGTAGTGTGTCAATGTCCTAACATATTTATTTATGTTTATACAGGCAGGTAATCCATACTAATATTATAAATGTGAAAGTTTGTGAGGATGGATGGATGGATGGATGGATGTTTGTTACACAATCACGCCAGAACGGCTGAACGGATCTGGATGAAATTTGGCACAGAGATAGATTATAGTCAGGAATAGCACATAAATTACTTTTTATCTCGGGAAAAATATATGGTTCCCGTGGGATAGAATAGTTTTTGTCTAGGGAAAAACCCGAATCGAAGCTTTCGGAAAAAAATATTACTAGCTATAGCATGTCTTACTCCTGATCTATATGCTAAATTTCATAAAAATTCAACCAACTTCAGCGCGAAGGAGTAACAAGCATCTTACATAAATAGGCAAAGACTAAATAGTTCACTATCATTTTCTCCTCTGTTGGTCCGGTTTTTTAATTTTTTTTTAGTAGTTACTGACTAGCTTTGGTGTTATCAACAAAAAAACATTTTGGAAACAGTTATTTTTTTATATATTATAGGTAAATTCTATTCATATATGTTTTCCCCAAATTTTGAATAATTATTATGAGCGAGCTCTAGTTTTGTTTTAATACTAGCGACTTAACCTCGCTTCGCTCGGGTGCGACCGGGAGGTAATCGGATTTTGTTTACAATTTCTAGGATGTTAATTTTTTTACGCGGAACCCTAATTTTTTCCAAGATAAAAGTAGCCCAATTACTACTTATAACATCACCTATCTGCCACTGAAAGTCCTGTCCAAATCGATCCAGCCGTTTCGGAGATTAACCGGAACCAACAAACAGACAGACAATAATCAAAAAAATGTTTATCTATACATATAATAAAATTGTAACTAAGCCGAATCTGTACATTAAATATTTTTTGGAAAATCTTATTAAAATAGACTTTATTATCGATACAGAGGCCGAATCTATAGTCTTTAGAATTTTTGTCTGTCTGTCTGTCTGTTACCGCATCACGAGAAAACTACTGGACAGATTTTGATGAAATTTGGTATGGTGATAGCTGGCTATCCGGGTCAACATATAAGATACTTTTTACCGTCGGAAAATATCTCATTTCTGAGAAAAAATACAAAAACTGCAATGTATATTGATATATAAAACCTGAGAATTTGGTTTTTGGTCATCTGAACGCGGGCGGAGCCGCGGGCAATGCTAGTTTCTTATAAAGTACCATTTATTTATACTTTCATATGCATTTAGTAAAAGTTTAGCAAGTTATTATTATGACATTACAAACAGACATTTCGATTTTATTTATATCTGTATATATTATATATAAGGAGTAAAATAGTAGTGCGCAAAGCCGCAGAAAATACCCTAGTTCTACATATTGTTATATTATAACCAAGACAGTTTCTTTAGTTGGGCCAGAGTGTGAAACTGAATCAGTTATGCATATGGAGGAACGCCGCGTTCAAAAGCTAGCAAAGCTCTTTGTACTTTCCTTTGAGAGTTACTCGACCTCGCGGTTTATACTGTATGGCGAATTAAGTATACACCATGGATTTTTATGTCTGACATCGTCGGTTGGGAGGTGGAGCGTAGGTTTGATTTTTTATTAAAGAGTGAAGAAGTACAAAAGCACATATAAAATGTCAAATTTAATTTAAATTACCTGGTTAATGGTAAAATCGTGTTATTTTGAAACTTAAAAAGCAAAACCTTGTTTAAAGTGGTTCTACAGAGACCGGGAGATCGAATCCTGGGGGTAGGTCGTAGATTTTATCCTTTATAAAGGAGTATGATAAAAAGTTTTCAACCGATTAAAAGTTAAATAACTACTAAAAAAAAAACAGTCAAAAGGTAGTCACCGAAGTGAAAACTTAAAACTATAAACAAACCGTGCTATTTTTGGATATTCAAATTAATTGTTTGATCTTACATTAAAATGTGTAAATTAAAACTGTTCACATTTATCTGGTTTTGACATCTATCGGCACTCTTGAGTGTTAGCGTCAACACGTCACGTGACCATGTCGATGACGACTTACATGAATTTACTTCCCATCCAAACAAACCTGCCTATAGAAGTTTTCATTTCAATAATAAAAAAAAAATTAAGAAAAGATTGAAAATGCATTCGAAATCATATTATCGTCATATTTTTATCAAATATCATAATTATTCGGGTAATTTGCGAGTAAGACACGTATAACAATGGTTCCGTACATGTTTTATTCATGTATTTGTTTTTAGATATAAGTGTATTTAGAGATAAGCAAAGTATCTACTTTTTTTAAGTCAGTCAAATTAATTTGTTAGGTGTATACATTATTTGTCCCGCGCTGTACGTTTTCAGAACAGCGCTTACTCGTTGTTGCTCTTTCAGTAGGCTTTGAAAAGGCGATTATACAACACTATACAGCGCTTACATTTCTTTACTATACTATTATTTAAAAATATTGTTAAGGAAAATAAAGTATAGACATTTTTTGTGTTTTAAATAGTAAAACTTAAACAAAATATTCGACAACTAGCGAAAAAGGGTTCGATGACCGAATTTCCATACAAACGTTCACCCTTTTTTTACCGTTTTAGGGGATGAAATTTTAAAAACTTCTATTATATAAGGAGTTCTTGTGCAATATTTCTTGGATTGCTAACCTGTTTTTTATTCAGTAGAAAAAGTAGAAAAACGTATTTTAATTTAACTTTAATATAATACGTTTTTTAAACATCACATCCATTCAATAGGTGTATAATCTAATTCAATACATAATTGACCTAAAACCTATGTCCCTTTGACTATCTAATAATAAATAGAGCAAGATAATAAAAAAAGTGTATGTCCGTTCACATGCGCATATATCATGCTGTCAGTAGATATAGGTTTCTTAAGTAGATTCGGTTGTTAGTGATGCGATGTTGAGTTTATCGATATCGATAGTTTTAAAACATCGATAAGGTCAAAAGAACTGTTATTTATATCAATTATAGAGCATACTTAACGTTCACTATGTCTTTATAAATCATTCAATTCTATTTTCTTATTAATGCCTTGAAATGTGCCAGTTAAGCACAGATTACTTCGCCTATGTCACGAAGAAATTTTTGTTTTTTCTGACGTATAAGCTTACAACTTTACAGTATTATATCAGCGTGAAATAGCAACAGATATACACAAGCCTTTGCATTAATAATAGTACTGCGTATTTTCATATCTATATTACTGTAAAGTTTCATCAAAATCTGTTAAGTAGTATTTGCATAAAAGAGTAACAAATATTCATCCATACATCCTTAAAAACTTTCACTAGCGTTATCTCGTGGTTTAACCAGCTTGGTTCAATTTTGTGGAATCACTCCGCTCTCGTAGATTGAAATGTAAGGTAATATAGTCTATAAATTCTTCAACAAATGGGCTATAAAACGCAAACAGTTTTTTTAAGTGGGACCAGTAGGACCAGGTTTAGAGTTTGGCGTGTTCAAACAAACTTTTCAGCTTTATATGTTATGGTATAGAATACTATAACACATATATCTATATATGCTATAGTACAGATATAGGTAAATTTTTGTTGGCTGGACAGATTTGGATGAAATTTAGTATACAGATAGACTATGACTGAAGTAAAAAATAGGCTACTTAAAAAATTGTCTGTGCTCGCTCGAGTAGTACACTAGTACCATTAAAAAAATCTAAATATTATAAGTTATGTTATTACAAACATGTCAAAGACTCGTAGCTATTACATCATAATTACTTTTAAACTAAATAAAAATACTCTGACTTTAAAAATGTCTTTCAAATGTTTACGACGCTTAAGAATCCATATTTTTGTTAGCTATCCGTTTTACACTTTCCATTAACAACATACCATGAAACGGTTCACATTAGGCGATACGTACCATAGGTACATTCAAATTTAATACCTCCTTCTTTACAATCGGTAAAGTAAAATCCGTAGCTTTCATAACTAAAATATTTCATTTCCAGCTAAGCTTTACAAAGCTTATATGCTTGCGTTTAATTAAAAAGAACAGATGTTACTTCGTAATCCCTACTGAGGAAATTTGTCCTAGGTAAGCTTAAGAGACTTAGAGCTAGAAATATTCCTTGAAAATACTTGAAAAACTAGTTCGTCTAGAAATTATATATTACAATTTTGAAGTAATTTGAATGATACACTACTTCTATAAATATTTTTATGTAAGTTTTTTGTATACTATCGGCTCATCCTTGCTTCGCTCGTGTTCACCTCTAAAAAAACAAAAACAAATGTATCCCACGGGAACCGTACATTTTGCGGGATAAAAAGTAGTCTATGTATAATTTCGATGTATGAGCTACATTATTTTAAAGTTTCATTAAAATCCATTCAGTAGTTTTTGCGTGAAAAAGTAACAAACATCCATACATCCTCATTTTCGCATTTATAGTTTTAGATAAATTGTTTACACTATTATCTAATATATTTATGTGTGTCTTTATTGTTATTTATGTAAATTTGTGTGTAATTTGAAATATGTGCCCATTAAGTAAGTAAATTAAGTATTCGCCAACCATTATCCATGCAACCCTACAAATTTCTAACCTAATATAGGTTGTTTCCTTTCTAATATAGGTTGCATGTAAGAGATCACTAAATGATAAGGCCACCCTTACGCTTGTAAATATGTTTGTAAATTTTTGTAGTATTTTTAAATTGTATTTTTTTGTGTTGTAATATAGGATTAAATAAATAAATACTATAAAAGCTAATATATATATGTCTGTTTGGTACACATTCACTTTATAACGTATGGACGGATTTAGCTAAAATTTATTTCTTTATTTGAAAAAAAAATTGTATTGATATGACAAATCGTTTAACATAATATTATATATGAACAACAACAACAAATACAAAACAATATTAGTGTGACTATAAATACAAAAGGCGAGCAAGGACACACCCGAGCGAAGCTAAGTAGACCCCTCTACGAGCGAGGGCAAGCCATTCAAAAATTCATTAAAAATAAAAAACATTTTAAAAACAGACAAAACCAAAGCCAGCGCTTGTATCATAAACCGACACAAGTATTACAAAAAAGCACGTACGCCATTCATTTAGTTGTAAGAAGCTTATAATAATAATAAAAATCATTTATCGATAAAAATAAATCCCATCACTAGTGCGTCCGTCACGTCCACTCTATTGTGGAGTAATCGTATTATATTTTAGTACTTACGTCCGGTTTCAATAGCTTTTTGACGTTACGTCGATGAAATTAATTATTTATAATACTTTATTCTGACTTCACGTGAAAATATTGGAAGGGTATAAAAAACTAATATTGTACCTAAATGCGAAATTTTTGTGAGTGTATGTATGTTTTTTAGTCTTTCACGCTGTAACGGCTGGACGGATTTGAATGAAATTTAGTACACATATAGATTATGACTTGGAATAACACATAGGCTAACAGTATGTTAAACACATAGGGACGTACTGAACTGGACGGACGTTAAGAAAAGAACATGCATTAATTTTATAATATACTAGCTGAACCCGCGGCTTCGCCCGCGATCAAACTACGAAAAAAATAAGGGACTGAATTTAAAAAAAATCTACAATACATGTTTGTTTAATTGTATTAGAAAGCATTAATACCAAGTAATTCTGATCAAAAACAATTTTTTCCTCATATAAACATCTCCCTTTTACCCTTTTAAGGGATGGATTTTGAAAAAAAAATGATATTTGTATTGTTTTATTTTTCATTTTATAAGTAAATACTGTTTTCCGTGCATCAATTACAGAGTTTCATACAAACTTTCATCCCCTATTTGACAGCCTTGTGGGATGAATTTCAAAAAATGCTGAAATACGTATTCATTTAATTGTATTCAAGAGCATTAATACCAAGTTTCAAGTAATTCTGATCATAAATAATTGTTTGCCCATATAAACTTTATCACCCCCTTTTACCCCCTTAAGGGATAAATTTCAAAAAAAAATTAATACATATATTTCAAATTTTTCATCTTAAAGCTAAATACTACTTTCTGTGCATTTCGCGTTAAGAATGACAGAGTTTCATACAATCTTATATCACCTATTTTACCCCCTTAGGGGATGAATTTTGGAAAATCCTTTCTTAGCGGATGCCTACATTGTATAAGGAATATGTTCTCCAAATTTCACGTTTCTACGACCAACGGTTTAGGCTGTGCGTTGATCGATCAGTCAGTCAGTCAGGACAAAGCATTTTATGTATATATAGATTTTTAATACATTTTTTATGAAAATTAATATTAAAAATTTTTCATCATCATCGCTGTTATTAATTACAGGTGTAATATTTTGAGTCTCAAATATATTTGTTAGTGGGTACCTCAACAGGACGTACCTACAATTCTGGATACATACCACTCATATAATAGTTTATAAATAAAAAGCTGTTACATGAGAACAGCATCTCTTTAGCTAGCCACGCTAGCAAAATGCGTACGAACTGAGCATATCTTTCGAAAAGTTACTAGGTTCTCTCAGACATGCAGGTTTTCTCACTATATTATCTTTCACAGTAATAGAAGTGGTAATCATGTTGGAAATGATTCGCATACTAAAATATCAGAGGTGCGAGACCCGGGTTTGAATCCGCTATATTCGGTTTCCCGAGCGAACGCATTACTACTGGGCTTCCACTATTGTTCTATCTCTGGGATAATATAATTGAGGAAGATATCACGTAACAAAAAAAAAAACACACACAATCAAATTAAATACCTTAAATACCTCCTAGTTTTCACAGTGGATTTAAAAAAATAGTGATGTTTTGAAAGTCGCTTAAGTCATATTGCTACATGTAATGATTTTCCAGAATTAATATATCTTAAGGCATTTTTTTTTTTCAAAAAAATTAATGGATTTTACGGTAAAGATTTTTTTTTCAAAAATCTAATCATGCCAGTTTTATCTTCCACAGCATTCGCGGTATTCACATAAGAAAACTAATACGTAAAAAACTAAATAATATGTAAAATATTCACTAAATTCGGACTAAGGAATAATATTAAATACGAGTGTCATAGAACTAAACATGAAGCCAAATAATAATGTTTTAAAATAATATAAAAATATTAATAGAAAACTCGTTACTGTGCTAAGGAAATAAATTTTAATAAATAAAAATAATTAATGGGTTTTATTATACCTAATAATTTTTTGCTATCTCTCTTTGAAATTCAAAAGAATATAGTATTATTTTTATTATTGATATTTTCTTTTTAAAATATTGTAAATTAATGACTAATACCTATAAAAAAAATCCTTATCGTTTAAAGAAAGTAAACTATATGTATGGCCAAATCTAGAATAGTAGCATAAACAGCAAATCATGCTACTATTTTTGACTTAGTCATTTCTTTTGAAGGTTCTATATCATTATTTAAACCCAATTACTAAACTATACAACATATTATCTATGTATGTGTATGTATGAAGTCTTTGTAGGATTAAGTAATAAAATTTAAAATTGAGGTACAAAATAAAAAAAGTTAGGTAAAAATTACCTTAAAATCTAAATAAAGGTCTAGCTTACCCTATTTTATTTACAAAACACATAAAGCTGTTACCCTAGAGGGTTTAGCACAACCTTGCACCAAAGAAAGAACTTAGGGGTCCTAAAGGATGGATGTTAGAAGAAACTGATTGGATCGTTTTGTGAATAAAATAATCTATATAATATCTTCAATATTATTAAAGTTAATTTGAAAGCAATACCTTCTATGATAAGTGAATATTTGAAATTTTAAATAAAAACTTTTAGTTTTCCACTATTTCATTTTGATTTATTTTGCTGTTATTTAAAAAAAAATACCCATTTGTCTTTTCCCCCATTCCCGTTCCTATTTATCTTTTCTTTCCAATTTTTTTTTTTGGGTAAATAGTGTCTGTAATAACTAATAACTATGATTTTCGAGACGTCAAAAACCTTAGTCCCTCCCGTGACCATGTTTGCTATAAAACATACGTAAAGTCGGAAACAAAAAATAGTTTCTTTTATTTTTAAGGTTTTTGCTCTACTTAGAGTTATTATTTAGTCTTAATTATAATAAAATATGCTGTGTCGATTTATGAATATATTATTTTACTTTCAATAAAAAATGTTCTTCCATATAATAATAGTGGAGTGGACACTTAAAAATTCTTTACTGTACCAAAATATTTGAACTTGGGTCTTAGATAAGATCATCTACAATCTTTATAAAACAGAAATTTCAAAAAAATTATTCATATTGACAAATTTATTATTTCACATATATATTTTTTATAAATAGCTCCCTTTTTTTCGAAAAATCAAGAGTATATTTACCAACACCTTATTTTTTAGTCAGCACTCCACCTTTATTCTAACAGTTTATAATTTGTTAAAAAAAGTTATTAGCATGTTTAGTTTAGAAAAAAAGAATTAATTGGCCTAAAAATTATAATTGCCTGTCATATACACGATATCATAAAAAAGATAAGCATCTCTACATGAATTTCTTAGAATTGAATTTTGTAGAGCTTGTAATATTTAATTATATGCAAGAATCTGTAAGAAATATTAATTAAAGAACTTAGAAAATTTTATTCACAAAACTTTGTACGATTTTGATTCTGTTTCCATTAAGGGGTCGATGGAAAATTAATAACAGTGAAAATGGTACATTAAAATAGAACCCGCACTAAGCGAGGGTAACTGCGAAGCGGGTATCGGATGAGTCAAGCACCGGGTACCTACAGATAGAGTTAATTCGAGTATCAAATCAACGCCTACTTTTCAAATAAGTAAAAAAACATGATTTTTTAAAAAAATATATTTTAACATAAAAAAAAATATGAAGAGAGAATACTTTTTTTTTTAATTTGATACAAGAATTTAACCGCTTAATACTGAAGATTGTTATTTTACTGGTATCACTAAAGTTTTTGTTTATTTTTTTATTCATTTAGTACCTTATTGATAACTTAAGTTTATCTAGCAGAATTATGATAACTTTTGCTTTGTGAGAATTAAAAAAAAAAGTTAAAGAAAAGAGAAATAACATGTCAATGTTATTAATAAATACAAGTAATAAAACATAATATATTTAAAAACAAACGAAATTAACCATCAAAACTTATTTTTAAACTATTATTCCTAATACCTCACAAAAGACTTAAGATACCAAAATAAAACACCAATCAACAGTATAAAATGGGGTTAAGGGCACCACACCATGGCTGGGAGACCCCATACCACTACTCACAAACGTTGGAGATGCCTCAATCTGACAAAAATGCCATCAGGCAAGTGTCCCAGTCGATTATTGCTCAGTTTCCTGAAATTTAAACATACAAAATAAACTACACTACAAAGTTACCCCATACGAAACTCGCAAATAAAGCGCTATGATTCGTCGAATTTGAATTTGGAACTTATATTTTAGACGATGGTATAACTTTGTAAGGGTAACTTTTACTTACAAGCGTTCGAGTGAATTCAGCTCTAAGAAGGCGTCTCTCTCGATCGTGTGGATCTGGTTTTCGGATAATTGCCTGAAAAGATATCAAAAGTTTTTTTAGAAAATACAGTAGTTAGTTTTTTTTATTTACAACTGTTATGTTTAAAATAGCTATCTCTTAAAGATCTCACTCAAGCTCAATAGAAAACAAAACCCTTAAAAGAAAAACAAATTATCTTTGTGTCATAGTACATATGTTCAGTACAGTGTAGTTGTTTTCTCGAGAGTCACAGGTTTGATTCTCACACAAATGAAAAATATATATAAATCATACAAAAAAATAATAAAAAAATACATATAATATATATGTATGTAAATAATATGAAATACTTACAAAATCTTCAATTCCTTCAAATTCTGGAAGTCGCTCTGAAATATTATGCTGATGTTGTTGCCTTGAAGGTCTCTGCAACAAAAAAAAAGTCGTAAATATATTATGAGTATCGCTTACGAGACAAAACATCATGCATTCTTTATGGAAGCTGAGACAAGATGTCATCCTACAATCGTTGAATAGATAAAAACTTAAAAAAAATAAAAAAAAAACCGACTTTCAGTCACTGAAAGGTAAAAATTAACTAAACGGCGGTTTTCATTAAATACCTAATCAGATATTTTCGAAGTTGGTGTGCTTTGATTTGTATTGGCTGGCACCGATTGTATGAGGATTCATACAAAAGGTTTGAAAATATTTTATTTCTTTTGCCAGTAATGAAAGTTAGGTTATAATTAGAAGACTATGTAAGAAATCTAATATATTTAAACGAGCAATTCTTGTATATTTATTTATTTATTTATTTATACCGGATCTCGGAAACTGCTCTAACGGTTTCGGTTTTCATGCGATTTTCTTCCGCATTATTCCACGCAAAATATGTTAATAACTTCTCACACTTGTGCATAATCATCGTAATCAAGCGGCCAAGGCGCAAGATTGACTATCACAGGTGTCAGGGTTCGAATCCCGGTCGGCTACAAAGTTTTTACTTTCGTTTTTTTTTGTATATATTCAAGTTACCGATTGCGATAAAACTTGTGCACTTGTCCTGCGAATCTTTTGATACTTGCTACCAACGTGCAAGTCCTACAGATTTTTTTTTTAAATTAATCTGAATACAATAGAGTATTTACAAAAGGAACTGTTACATATCTCGTTGGCCCTTCTTAGAACTGAGCAGACCGAGCCGGCGGTTTCTTGTTTAAGGATTGCAAGACTGACATCTTTACTAGACTACTCAGACTGATATTACAGTCTCGCTGGTCTAGTGGCTAGCATGTACGACTGCAAATCCGGAGGTCCTGGGTTCCAGGTCCGGGTCAGGCCAGAATATTTATTAAGTCTTTCTATTTATCTCGGTAACAGCCTGGAATTGGGAAGTTGGCGGTGTTACACCATGCCTCAGAGAGCAGGTATCGCGTCGGTCCTGCGCCTTATCTCTCACCGGTCGTGTCGAAATATCGTTCCATGGGACTTTGAGAATGACAGGAATAGAGAGTGTACTTGTGTCTGCGCGTACACTTGTGTATTATAATATCTCCTGCGCTTCTGGCTAGTCTCAGTGAGATTGACAGCCGTGGTCGACATCATTCAGGAGGACATTATTTTATTATTTATTATTATTACTTATGCATGCAAAAATTTGTATGTACGGGTATGTATGTTTGTTATCACTTGTATGAACTGAATATTATCTAAATAATGGGTAATGGAGGGACTAACAAACATTCAGACACACATACAAATTACAAACTTTTACATTTATTATTCCAATGAAAAGAAAGGGAAAAAGTTAACACTAGCGACTTAAACTCACTTCACTCGGGAAATTCCTGAATGCCTTACAGTAATAGTCTCTTTGTGAATTAAACAAGTTTAGAATATAAGAAAACGTTTTATAGAAAACTAACCTTTCAGTTTTTTATTTAGATTTATTTAGATTTGAAGAAAATGTGACGCTGGAATATAAGCAGCTTTGGCTCAGTTTACACGTTTGGCTCAGTTTGTAGCGACCCTTCTTGCTCTGCCAGCGGTTGCTGGTTCAAGCCCCGCTGGGGGTATTCATTTGTGTGATGAGCACGAATGTTTGTACTCCAATCATGGATGTTTATATTTATAATATGTATGTATTTAAAGTTATATATGTGTAGTGTATCAACTATCTGTTATCTATTATATAACAGAGGCCTCGTAACTTACCGTGAACCTAGATGGTGCTGTGTGTTAATGTCCCAAAATATATATTTATATTTAAGAAGCTAACGTTATATTTCAAGAAGAAGAAGCTGTTTTAGATCAAACCTATAATACTCAATGAATGTAGATCATACAAGTGCTCTTGAGATAACTGTTGGTCATTTTGTTAGGCAATTACTGATGTACGGAAGAAAGGCATTGTATCGCATTAACCATGTACTTGTGTCATCATTTAAACCTCGTCGATCAGTAGAATTTCTCACTGTCCCAATCTTCTATGACTCAAGTCTCAAATTCGATTCTTGCACGATGTTTATTACCTTCTTATTTAAAGTTAAGTCTTTTTATGTTTAATTGATTATTTAATTGCATATTTTTTACATTTTCTGTAACTAATCGCCTCTACTGGTGATAAAACAGCTGGTTTGTTTTTCGCCCATATAATCGGCATTGCTATTTAGCGAGGGAATTGTGGCATTTTTGCCACAAATGTACATTTGTGTACAATTTTGTACGAGTTTACATTTGTTTTGTATAAATAATAAACAAGGGAGAGGAACAGTAATCATAAATGTCAACAAATCGGTCAGACTTCCATGTATTATTGTAAAACTGTACATATTATTATAATATATATATAATAAATACATACATATTATATATTTATAATATGTATGTATTTAAAGTTATATATGTATAGTGTATCAACTATCTAGTATCCATAACACAAGCCTCGTAGCTTACCATGGAACTAGATGGTGCTGTGTGTTAATGTCCCAACATATTATTATTATTTTTCTTGGGTGGATATTTTCTCAGCTTTAAGCTGATATAACTACATATACGGGTCCTTGACCAAGTAAATGCAGGGTGTATTTTATGATAGTTCTGTTTGTGTATGTTGTTTGTCGTCTATTTGTAAGAATTTTCTAACTAATCTACAAGTGTTTAGTATGGCTGCTTTCTGTAATGTGATATAGGTTTATTATTATTATTATTATTATAAATATACATAGGGCGAACCCGACCGAAGCAAGGGTTAGTCACTAGTTAATTAAAAAAGGCGTGTAAAAAGAATCAATGCAATTATTTATCAAAATTTTACTTGGTCGATTTTAACTTTCCACCGTATGTATGCAAAAGAAGACCACACATCTAGTGTTAATAGCTTAAGTACGCGTTTATCATTTGTTTTCGCCATATAAAGTCGGAGTCGTGACTACGACCAACGCTGACTGGTTTGTAGGAAGACGAAAATTTGTTTGTTTGTTTGTTTTGTGAAATGGCCACCCACTTTGTTATATGGTTAAACTTTGGGAGTATGAAGTTAGAAACCATTGATACAAAAACTCAAGGTACACAATTAACGTCTCAAAAGTGTCCTCAAGAAGTGCACAATTCCCAATTGCATAGCGCTTTTTTCAAATCTCTTTTGTTCATTGCTTTTCGGATGACAAAATTAAAACGCACGTTGTTTCGTTTAGAATAAATACTTCATGTTGTGTGCGTAAGTTCGAATTTGTGCTTAGATAATTAGAACTTACGATTTTTGAATATTATTCTTTGGTTTGACTTAACATCACATGTTGACTTTTTGAAGAGATATTTCTTAGGAAGTGTGTATCTATATGTGTGATTTTATATATCAATGTTAGAAACTCAATATATTGTGAGTTGCCAACTTTTAAACTTCTTAAAGGGAGGTTAGGGGAGTTAAATCGAATGATTTGCTTTGTGTGTCACGTCACATATCTTTGCCACTTACAAACCATCCTGATGTTTTTATAATACTTTCTTAGATTTACGCAAATATTTGACATTTTAAATAATCTTTTTCGATTTTTTGACATGTCTTTCGATAACTTGTTATGTTATCTCAGACATGCAAGTTTACTCATGATGTATTCCTTCACCGTAAGACAAGTGGTAATCATGTTGAAAATGATTCGCACATGAAAATATCAGAGGTGCAAGACCCGGGATTTGAACTCGCTTCACTCGGTCACCCAAGCGAGCACGTCACCACTGGGCTACCACTGCCTTTTTGTCTTTTCCATTATATGTATAGATAGATATAAACTAGATAAGTAAATACATTGAGTTGAGTTCAACCACGTTATACTAATATACGAGTATGTATAGATATTTAGCGTATTTCACAATTTTAAAGTGCTAATTGACTCCATACACCTTTAAGCAGTCGCTTACAGTCTAACTCACTTATGCAGAGATCGGCATTTAGCTTGAGTACTCTCGTTCTACGTATACTAGGTACCTATATGTAGACACTTTGAAAGGGGGAAATGTATGATGCTATATTATTTTGATCATTCCTAAAGGAAGTCTAAAACTTATAAATTATATTAGTAACTAGCGGCTTACTCTCGCTTCGCTCGAGTCCCTAGGTACGTTTTAATTTTTTGAACGGAACCCTAATTCTTTTTCTATAATAAAGCCTAAGTTGCTCCTTATAACATCAACCATCTGCCAGTGAAAGTCCCGTCAAAATCAGTAGAGCCGTTTCGGAGATTAGACGGACCAAACAGATAGACATATAGATAGTGTTTTTCTACAAGTATCGTATATAATTTCATACGCATTCAATAAAAAGCCGTTATTATGACGTTACAAATACATATTAAGTACCTACATATTATAAATATAAAGACCCATGACTGGAGTACAAACATTTTTGCTCATCACACAAATGAATGTCCCCAGCGGGACTCGAACCCACGACCGCTGGCACATCAAATAGGGTCACTGCAAACTGAGCCAAACGTATCGTTAGTGTCTCACATATTTAATTCTTAAGATTTAAGGCACACTTCAAGTTGTCACAATAATATACTGTATATAATCGTGCGTGTGAAGACGTGCCTTGTTTTTCTATCACATGGATATTTTCACTTATATCTTACATTAGTCCAGTGCTTCTCAAAGTGGGATACTCAAATTGCTGATAATTTCCAGTAGATTTTAGGGGGTTATGCACAAAATTTGTTTATTTTATAGATATTTTCTGATATCCCACCTATATCAACTAATATTAAATAAAATTTAGCCTTTAACTCTTTGGCCCAGAAACTGTTACATTCTAAGCTAGTCGCAGAACTTAGGTACTATTCACGCATTCTTCTGGCGAAATTTTCAGTGACGATTTTGTTTTTATGTGGCTGAATTTACTTGTTATGACACTCAAATTGGTCAAAGTTTTTCAAATACCCCGAAAAAAATACAATGTGCTCTCTTAGATTTACCCGAATTTGTGAAAATTTAAATAAAACAATTTATTCTGATTTCTTCGCATTTTTTTGGATTCCTAGTTCCCAATATACCTTACAGCAAACAAATCATGATCAAACAGGAGATACTAAAGACTCACAAAACACTGTATTGTCTTAAATAAAAAGAACACTTTTATATGACGAATAAAGAAAAAACACACAAAGAATGTAATTTAAATTGATTTCTATAGAAATTTCTGGGCTTCTGAGGAAATTTGTTCACTGAATTGTGAAAATAATATGGATTCTTGAGACTGTAACTTTGAATAACATTGTTCTAAGCACTGTATTATTTACAATATAATTTTATGCTTAACTCTGTCATCTGAATGATAACTATATATAAAACGGCCATAGTTTCAGAGTTTATGAACAACAAACAAATATAAACAAAATCTATACATATGTACATATAATAAATTTGTAACTGAGTCGAATCTGTACATTAAATTTAAATTTTTTGGAAAATCTTATTGAAGTAGTCATTATTATCGATACAGAGGCCGAATCCATAGTTTTTAGAATTTTTGTCTGTCTCTCTAGTCTAGGAACGCATCATAAGAAACCCACTGTACAGAATTTAATGGGTATGGTGATAGCTGGTTACCCGGGTCAACATATAGGATACTTTTTACTGTGAGAAAATATCTCATCTCTGAGAAATCTATACTAAACGTTAAAACGTAACTAGGGACAAAATCAAGCGAAGCGTGGGTGAGTTGCTTGTTACATAAAAAGATACTGTTTTTAAAATGAGTTATAAGTAATACTTTTTTTTTAATATTTTAAAATCAAACTATATTTTCGGATTTATTTTGATTTTTGGTCCCCGACGTTTCAAATGCTTTACAGTTTACGGTAATCATAGTGACGGGAGAGACTCACTGATAAATTATATTTGAGTTGTTATAGATTTTCCGAAAAAAAAAACTGATAAGTTTTATTTTAAAATGTCACTTAACCGTAATTATTTCACCTTTGAAAGTGCAATTTGTATTTCTTTTATGTCTGTTTTCCCTATTGATTAAAAACCATATTAAAAAAACCGTCACCAGCAAAAAAACACGAATCTCATCTAGAGATCGAACTCAAGTACTTTTGCGCAGTACCAGACACTACATTACTGCTTTGAAGCTCTGAATGAGCTTAATGAAGCTTCGATGTTATTTTAGTTACTAATTAGCGTGGCCATAATATTTTATTATACAAAGGTTCTCACATTACTTATATTTTATTTATACTATGAATATGTATGTCTATATCGATTGGTTTTTTTATTGCTCTATACAATTTTTATTTGGTTCGACTACCGGTTCAGGTAAGCTTTTTTTTTTTTTAAAAAAATACAGTTATTATTATTTTTGAAGTGAAGCTTCTTTAGATTCGTTGTGATTTGAAACTCGATGAAACGGAAATGCGACACTAAAAAGAGACAAACACATAAATGTATAAGACTGAGTCGGCGAGAGAATGCGATAGTATACATTGCCATGTTGCCATGGTAACCGTTGTTATTGTCTGACAAATGTATAATATTATATTCTTCCCGTATATGATATTCTATAAATATGTGATTGTAATATGCCTAATATGCCTTATTTAACAAAACACGTTATAATACAACCCAAAAAAAAATATTTATGATCAGAATTACTTGAGACTTGGTATCAATGCTCTTCAATACAATTAAGTTTCAACATTTTTCGAAATTCATCCCATAAGGGGGTAAAATAGGGGTAAAAAGTTCGTATAAAACCTACCTTTTTCGAGTTTTTTTCGTAGTTTTAGCGCGAGCGAAGCCGCGGGTTCTGCTAGTTATTTATAAATTTATAAATAATAGTGGTATGATAAAAATATTATGAAATTTCTCAAGCATGGACACCACCGGAACTTATATTAGGCAACGTTGACCATTCACTAGTGACGTGATTTATATCGACAAAATAAATTAAAATACTAATTAAATACACGTTTATTAGTATCAAGAATTTTGAAAATTATTTATGAGGGTCAATATGTGTTAATTAGTAATAATAAATAAATATTTCTGATTTTTTCTATCTCTAAGAACATGTTTAAATAACATGTTTTCAACCAACAGTTATGTGTAGGATGCGTCGAACCGAATCAAATGAGCCCAAAATCGAACGTGTTACTAATGGCCAATGAAGAGTTCCAATCACCACTAACTCCATATCATGAGATCAGCTCGAGGACATCGTGTCACTAAGATTTTACATCTTTCCAGGCTTTTAAATCAATATGACAGATTTAGAAAAAAGTAGGTTAAAATCGACTGCCAGAATTTCATTTTATCATACAAGTAAAGCGGATAAAAGTGTGTTAAAAACACGAGTAAAACCACATGTAGTAAATAGTGCTCTCGGAATAAAGAATGATACGGACAGAGCTCGCCAAAAAAATATCAAAGTTCAAAATAGCAGCGTGATTTTTCTGTTTGTGCTATTGTCTAATAAGGGAAATTGAATAAATTATGTATGTAGATTGTAGATATTAGACGTTAATTTACAATTTTTTACTTGAAACTATGTAATGAATAACAAAAATAATACTATATTCTTTTTTATTTTTAAAAACATTAGTTCTCTTCTCCTTGAAGGAGAGATTGCATAATATTAGTTTTTTTTTTTTATTATAATAGAATCCCTTTTTAAGCTATTCAGCTATTTCTTTTTAACCTTTAATTACATATCACAAAAATGATTATTCTATTAATATTTGTGTATACAGGTTTAAATATATATATATATATATATATATATATATATATATATATATATATATATATATATATATATTACTAGCGACTCACCCTCCCTCCGTATATAGAGCATGAGCATGAGAGAGCATATAAGATATGTTGACTCGGATAACCAGCTATCATCACACCAAATTTCATAAAAATCTGTCCAGTGGTTTTCTTGTGATGCGTTTCCAGACAGACATACAGACAAAAATTTTAAATACTATAGATTCAGCCTCTGTATTGATAATAATGACTATTTCAACAAGATTTTCCAAAATATATTTAATGTACAGATTCGAGTCAGTTAGAATTTTATTATATGTATAGATTTTATAACATTAATGTTTGGCTTCATGTTTAGTTCTATGACACTCCGTATATATTATTCCTTAGTCTGAGGTATTATACGAGTATTAGTCGATTGTTAACGATGCGACAGGATGATCTTCCAATTTAAACAACAGTTATAATTTTCTTCGTTTATTCTTATACATTAGCAAAAGTTTCAACAACAATAAATAATAATAATCAGATGTCAGCAGTCTACACTGCTCGAAACAAAGAATCTGAATGCCTCATTTAATGACTTAAAAGAAATTATGAAAAATAAATCCCACCCGTTTCACAGCGCCCCCTTACGAAGTTATCTATTATAGTTTTAAAGTTGACAGTGCTGCCATTAGATAGTCAATACAAGTCCCAATCAATATAGAATACAATAGTTAAACAAGTCCATATTCATTATATAATAAATAAATAAAAGTTATCACGATACATTTCCCATCTCTTCGAAACCTTAGACCAGCTGGCACAAATTGTCGGTCAATCACAAGTAATTTAATGTAATTGCTTTCAATAAATTACATAGTAAGATTGAATTCGATAATTATGATTATATTAAAATGTACACTGTAGTGTATATTAAGTGACACTGCCTGCTGGAAGCAAGATCGCAGGTTCAAATAACTTATGGTCAATTTTTGACCGATTTCATAAAGGATGTATGTATTTTTTTTATTTTTCCAATCCATTATTTTAATTAATAGACAAAAATCCCGTATAAATCCGCATATTTTTTTTATTAATTAACTAGCGATTCGCCCTCGCTTAACGGTTAGTATAGATTTCTCAGAGATGAGATATTTTCCCGCAATAAAAGTATCCTATATGTTGATCGGGATAAACAGCTATTATCATACCTCATCAAAATCTGTCCAGTGGTTTTCTCGTGATGCGTTCCCAGACAGACAGACAGACAAAAAATCTAAAAACTACAGATTCGGCCTCTGTATCGATAATAATGACTATTTCTAAAAATTTTCCAAAAAATATTTTACGTACAGATTCGAACCAGAATTTTATTATATGTATAGATTTAGATATTTTGTCCCACAAAAATTTTATGAAAACACTCCAAACTTTACTTTTAAAATAATTTTGAAGTACCGTTATTGGAACACTAGTAGATCAATATTAACTATTTTAATTATAATTTTCATATTATATTAACACGCTTTTTTACTATCGGTATGTAGTAGGATGTACTACAGTTTAATCTTAGAAAGCTACTATAAAACAAAATATATCTATTGTATCCTAGAAAAAAATGATTCCTGCGGTATAAGGGACAAAAATTAATGTACCTATATATAAAATCAGATAGAAAAGCTAGTTTTAATGAATATAAGTAACGGCTTCCCGACTGAGATGTCGGAGCCAATTTTGATCATGATGGCTAATCTCACTGAGATGAGATTTCTGTGAAAGAGATATTATAGTGACAACTATGCGTAAAAATATGCACTTTATTCCTGACACTCATCGATCAAAAAATAAATAATAATAAATAAATAAATATGTTAGGACATTAACACACAGCACCATCTAGTTCCATAGTAAGCTACGAGGCCTGTGTTATGGATACCAGATAGTTGATACACTACACATATATAACTTTAAATACATACATATTATAAACATAAGTACCTACTAGATTAAACAATCAGCGACAAAAAATGTCCTCACCGAATGAGCTCCCATTTGAACATTTGAGCGTGCTTTTGATTTAGTTTTTTTTTTGTAAAAACAACTTTAAGCCTTGTATTTAAGGTTCAATTTACATTTTTGTATATTTATTTAAACTAGAATAATTACCTAAATACAATTGGTGACAGTTTTAAGAGAAATTTTGCATGGGATTTAGTATCTAGCACTTTTTTGATCGATGCTGCCACCATTAAACTCCGTGGAGACGAGATCATGTGCAGGATGAACATGACACGTTTTCTTTGAGAACCAAAGGTTGAAACATCAGCTTCTCAACTCCTGCAGCAGAGAAATACTTAATGGAAAACCCCAATAATTACGCTTAGGTCGACCTGGGACTCGAACCTATGACTTCTGGTTCTGAATACACATTAGTACACGCTAACTACTGGACTAATGAGGTGTATAGTTCCGAAGTTTGTAAACGGGTCGAACACTAACGGTATTGTAACCCGCTTACATGCTCTAAAATCTAAAATATAAGTTTTTGTGCACACCGGTAGATTTATAGTGTGTTTAATCCTACTAACATTATAAACGAGAAAGATTGTGAGGATGGATGTTTGTTACTGTTTCAAGCAAAAACTACTTAACGGATTTTGATGAAATTTTACAGTAACATAGCTTATACATCAGAGTAACACGTAGGCTATTTTTTTTTTTTTATATTTTTATGCAAAATTAAACTATGCGTGCAGAGCCGCGGGAAACGCTAGTTCTATTTAAAATCAAAAATGGAACGCAAAGAAACAGCCACGAATAGCGACTTTTTACTATTTAGAGATAGCTTCACTAAATAATTTGATAAAAATACTTTCGTTAAGAGGATAGTGATTTTTAGATTGCTTTTTATTTGCACGCTTAACCTGATTTCTTTTTATATGATACTAGCGACTCCACCTCGCTTCGCTCCGGTTCTCCCTAGGTTGATTTCTTACACAAACTTTCATCCCTATTTTCACCCCTTTAAGGGATGATTTCCAGAATAAAAATATGCTTTGTCCTTCCCAGGGTCACAAACTATCTTCTTACCAAATTTCATCTAAATCGGTCCTAAAGTTTTTGAGTTTATTCGTTACAAACATACAAAAATACAAATCTTTTCTCTTTATAATAATAGTGTAGACTAGCCACCCGTCGCTGCGGCACACATATGAAAGTCGTTAATTTTGCAATAAAAAAAAAAGAAAATAATCGGGATAAAAACTATCCTATCTTTTAAGTCGGAACAAATCACACATTTAAAAAAAATACGTTAAGATCGGATAAAAAGTTTCGGAGCCCATCGCTGACCAACATCGTGACACGGCAATTTTATATATTAAGAAGAGAGTGTTTATATAAATAGTTGAAATCTAAGAAAATAATTCACTCGTATTGGTGGAACAATTTTAAACTTAATAATTTAACCAGTCAGTTTGTCGTCGTCTTAGAATCTCTCTAGGTAGTTTTAACACATAAACCTCGCGACGCTCCGGTTCGTCCCTACGTTTTAACGTTTAGTATAGATTTCTCAGAGATGAGATATTTTCACGCAGTAAAAAGTATCCTATATGATGACCCGGACCAGCTATCATCATATTGAATTAATTTCATTAAAATCTGTTCAGTGGTTTTCTGTGATGCATTCCCAAACAGACAAACAGACAGACAGACAAAAATTGTAAAAACTATAGATAAATTCAGCCTCTGTATCAATAATAATGACTATTTCAATAAGATTTTCCATAAAATATTCAATGAACAGATTGGACTCAGAATTTTATTATAGGTATGTATAGATATATAAATAACATTTTTTTACTAAATTATGTGTGTACATACTCTATAATCGCAAGGCATGTCGCGCGCGTGCCTCCACATTAACACTACCGATAACGTTTATGTAAATGGATCGGTCCTTAAAACCTAATGTATTCATTAAAGTACTAGTTTTTAAATGTAAATTTAACCCTTTTTAACATCCCACTGCTGGGGGTGGGTTTCTCTTCAATACGAGGATCAGACCTTAATCCACCACGCTGGTCAAGTGCGGGCGGACTGGGCGTGTCTTTCAAAAACTTGCTGGTTTCTCTCAGACATGTAGGTTTCCTCAGGATATTTTTCTTCACCGTAAGACAAGTGGTAATCATGTTTGAAATTATTCGTATGTGAAAATATTTAAGGTGCGAGACCCGGTATTTGAACCCGTTTCACTTGGTTTCCCAAGCGAGCGCGTTACCACTATACTGTATGTTTTTTTAAATAAGTTTATTAACAACAACAAGTGCAATAAAAATATTGATCGATTGATTATACTAAAAAAAATGCTTCCATAAGCAAATCAGGCAAAGCCATATGTAACAATAGTATAATATTTTTATAACTTTACCAAACCCCGCAGACAATAAATATAAATAAATGTGTTGGGACATTAACACACAACACCGTCTAGTTCCATGGTAAGCTACGAAGCCTGTATTATGTTTAACCTGTGTTACTAGATAGTTGATATACTACACACATATATACATATAACTTTAAATACATATACATATATTATAAATATAAACACCCATGACTGGAGTACAAACATTCGTGCTCATCACACAAATGAATCCTCCCAGCGGGATTCGAACCCGCGACCGCTGGCAAAGCAAGTAGCGTCACTACAAACTGAACCAAACGTGTCGTCTAATAAACTTTACATTAATATACAGTAGTTATATAAAAAAAGCACAGACACATGTCATATTCATTATAATCCAAATTGTAAACCAAACGTGCCTATGTTTTGGTATAGGAGATTATTTGTATGGTAATAAAAGAGCCCCATGTATATGGCTCAGTAATAGTAAGTTTAGTCATATGTCAGAACAATTCATACTAAAGTGTAGACTAGCGACTTAACCTTACTTCGCTCAGGTAAAAACCTGGGTAAGTGGATTTCTTCACAATTTCATGGGTTTTAATTTTTTGCGCGGAACCCTAATTCTTTTTCTAAAATAAATGTAGCCTAAGTCACTCCTTATACATCAGCTATCTGCCACTGAAAGTCCAGCCGTTTAGGAGAATAGCCGAAATAGACAGACAGACAGACATTTTTTTTTATAAGTAGGTACTGTATATACTTTCATATGTATTTAGTAAAAAGTTGTTATTTTCAAATTACAAACGGACATTATTATTTGTATAGATCACGCGTACGAATCTCGCACAAATTAATCTTGCTGTTCTTTTGTGCTATCGAACTATTGGACAAATAAAACTTCTAAAAACTTCTAAAAACCTTTCAATGCATTTTTAATAAACCTATCTTTTCCCGTTTTTTACGCGGATTTATTTTGTTTGTTTTTTTGGTTCCCGACGTTTCGAAACAAAAATCAAAATAAATCCGCTAAGAAATCCGAAATCATAGTTTTATTTATTTTTTATGTTTATTTATGTTTTATTATATTATCTTAGAGATGAGATATTTTCCCGCAATAAAAAGTATCCTATATAGTTGACCCGGATATCCAGCTATCATCATACATCAAAACCTGTCCAGAGGTTTTCTCGTGATGCGGTCACAGACAGACAGACAGACAAAAATTCTAAAACTATAGATTCAGCCTTTTCATCGATAATAATGAATATTTCAATAAGATTTTCCAAAAAATATTTAATGTACAGATTCGACTCAGTTACAATTTTATTATATGTATAGATGTCAAATATTCGCGTAAATTTAAAAAAAAATTATTATTCTTTCAATACATATTTGATATTCAATGTTAATACAGTCCATGTAAAATTACTAAGTAAATAGAATCAATAATTAAGTTTGTTACAGTTCAAAGAGTAGGAAAATCGGGACTTTAAGGTAGTTTCCAAAGATTCTATCTCTCACAGACAACTCGAACTGTAATCGCTTATAATTAAAACCGGGGCAAGGCGCTCATTACACTACGACCGCGAGAACATTGTACACTCACACACACAAGTGCTTAATATTAACTAGCTTCAACCCTCGACTTCACACGCATACTTTTATTCATATAATAGCTCCGTTCCTATAAATAGTACCTTGATGCTTTATAATCTATATATACATAAAATGCTTTGTCTTGACTGACTGACTGATCGATCAACGCACAGCCTAAACCGCTGGTCGTAGAAACGTGAAATTTGGGGGACATATTTATTAAATAATGTAGGCATCCGCTAAGAAAGGATTTTTCAAAATTCATCCCCTAAGAGGGTAAAATAGGGGATAAAAGATTGCATAAAACTCTGTCATTCGTAACGCGAAATGCATGGAAAGTTGTATTTAAGGTAAAAAATAAGAAATATGTGTATTAGATTTTTTTCGAAATTCATCCCCCAAAAGGGTAAAAGGGGGTAGTAAAGTTTGTATGGGCAAACGATTATTTATGATCAGAATACCTTGAAACTTGGTATTAATGCTCTTCAATACATTTAAATAAATACGTATTTTAGCATTTTTTGAAATTGATCCCATAAGGCTGTCAAATGGGGGATGAAAGTTTGTATAAAACTCTGTAATTATGCACGGAAAATGGTATTTACCTTTAAAATGAAAACTAAAACAATACAATTTTTTTTTCGAAATTCATCCCTTAAAAGGATAAAAGGGGGTTGTGCTGTTTATATAAGTAAAAAACTGTTTATGATCAGAATTACTAGAAACTTAGTATTAATGCTCTTCAATACAATTAAATAAACATGTATTGTAGATTTTTTTTTTAAATTCAGCCTCTAAGTGGGTAAAACTGAGCGGTGAAGTTGAAGTTGTTGAATATATTTAAATAGAGTAATATGACTCAAGTGTGGGATATAAAGTAGAGTAAATTTATTTACCGAATATACGTTTAACATCTTATACATATTTTTGCAAGTAACAAAGTATGTAGTGCGAAAAAGTTTAATTTTTTCGTAGATTGATCGCGGGCGAAGCCGCGGGTTCTGCTAGTAAAATATAATTTTCCTTAATAAATAGGCTACTAAATGCGAAAAGAACCCAAATTGGACTAGTAATTCCAGACATTAATGTATTCAAACGGAAAAACAGGAAATGTTCTCTTCAGTATAATTAAATTTGTCTGAACCTTAAGAAACTTAAGAACCTCATTTTTCTTCGAAATTTTAGTATAAATGGGAGTAAGTATTCGCTAAGAAAGAAGTGCATAGTGCATTCTTTGATGATAAAAAAATAGATAGAAGGATAGCAGAGGATGATGTACATAGAATGTATAAGTATACATAAAAAACGTTTGTTTGTACTTATGTACGTAAGAAGTTATACTTCTTGGCGTAACAGAACAAAAATAGCTAAAGATTTCATCTCGTATGTTACAACTCTCTGTTTGTAAAAGGAATGCAGCTAACTTCATCATGTCGCTTTTTGGATGTCGGTGTGCGCGCGCACCGTATAAATTTTACTCTCATAATTTTTTTATCGTGCCAAAAGAAGTATAACTTCAAAAATGTACTAATATTATTTTGAAAATGAAACAACATAGGGAACAGTATTTTAATAGGTTATTATGAATTTATAAGTTTTGTATAGATTTTTTAAGCACTTGTTTCTGTGAGTGTACTAGAGTAGACTGAAATTAATCACGAGTTTGGATAGCAAAATAGTTTTGAGAGTTGCTTTCAGTTACAGGCGATGTGAAGTACGGTTTTACATTGAAAATGTAAGAAAATCTTCTGAAATACGTACTTAAAATATTGCTATAGGACATGTTCTTATTTGTTTTTACATTTTAACACCCCGACCTCTCATGCTAGTTGGCATAATGAATCCTTATAGCCTAGAAAATAAAGCACACTTTAGGCTATATTTTTCTAGTTCTTTTCATTCTACCGTTGAAGAAAAATTTTAAAGGCTTCGAAATGACAAAAATCATTATATTATATGTCATTCCCATATGTCATCTATACCAATATTATAATGGAGAAAGATTTTTGTATTTGTTTCTTTGTTTATATCGAATAAGCTCCGAAACTACTGAACCGATTTAGATGAAATTTAGTAAGAAGATAGTTTGCGACCCTGGGAAGGACATAGGATAGTTTTTATCCCGGAAATCATCCCTTAAGGGGATGAAAATGGGAATGAAAGTTTGTATGGGGAAACAACTCATATATTTTGAAGAGTTCAAATAAGAGTTTTAAAAATAATTAAAAGTTCAATGCAAAAGTTGTGACTGAAAATTCTTTTTCTTGTGAGTTTTTTTATAATTTGTGAGTTTCATCACAAAGCATTAAAATTTGATGAAAACGTCTGTCGGTCAGTTAATAATAATAAGTAGTGGTTCAATTTCAACCGTGTTTCAATTATTACTGAAAATTTGAGAGAAAAAAAGTATTTCATTTTCATATTAATTTACATTTTTCCATTTTTTTTTTCTACTCTACATTCGTTTATTGTATGTTTGACAATATATATACACTTTTATATGTACCTAGTACAAAACAGTTCAGTACCATTATTATTACATGCATGCATTGAAATAGTTATTATTATCGATACAGATGCTGATTCTATAGTTTTTAGAATTTTTATCTGTCTGTCTGGGAACGCATCACGAGAAAACCACTGGACAGAATTTGAAGAAATTTTGGTATGATGATAGCTGGTTATTCCGGTCAACATATACGATACATTTTAAAAATGTCCGGGAAAATATGTCAACTCTAAGGAATCTATACTAAAAGTTAAAATGCATATACGCGTATAAATAAAATTATCTTTTCGGATTTTTCGCGGATTTATTTCGATTTCTGGTTCCCGATGATTCGAACTTATATTGTGTGTAAACAAAAAAGAAAATCGGTTGACAAATCGAAAAGAAAAATGATTTATATTTACATTTTGCGCGATATCTCCTCTAATTGTAAGGGAATTCCCATAAATCTTTTTTTAAAAATAGAATATATTTTAACTATAATATTAGATGAATTTCAAAAAAACTTTAACTGTGGAATTATTACTTCAAAATAATTTTAAAGTGTAAGGTGCACTTCAAAATTTTATTTTATGTAATGTAATTTTAGCAGCAAGTAATTTTGTACCCGTCAGTACCCAGTTAATTTAATTGCAAAAGTTTTAAGCTGTGGGGTATCCTTTAAGTTCGAAGACTTTTCAAGTGGGGAAACTTATTCCTATTTTAATTTTACTTAGAACTAGGTAGTGGTAGCCCAGTGGTAGCGCGCTCGCTTGAGAAATCGAGTGAAGCGGGTTCAAATCCCGGTTCTGGCACCTCTGATATTCTCATGTGCGAATTATTTCCAATATGATTACCACTTGTATAACGGTGAAGGAAAACATCGTGAGGAAACCTGCATGTCTCAGAGAACTTAGCAAAAAATAGAAGGAGCATTTCATTATGATATTGAAGCTAATTGAAATTTTTGGTCCCGGAGCTGAACAGATTTGGATGAAATTTAGTACACAGATAGATCATGATCTGGAGTAACATACACTGGTGTTGTGGTTAATGGGGTTGCTCCAGGTACTTCTCTGTTGTAGCAGAGTGGACTGTGGATCAGCCCAATTGGTTTGGTGGTCTGCCTATTGTTTAGGCAGACCTGCCGCCGGGGCGCCGTGGTAGTTGTGCGCAAGCGATCCTGCGGCGTCCCATTAAGGCGGGGGGAAGGGATGTTGGGTTTTAGTGGGTAGTACTGGCTCTTCTAGCCGGTGAGCTTCACATAACCACCTGGGGGACAGGTGGTATGCGTAAATGCATTTCCCAACAATAAAAAAAAGTAACCTACACTGCTAAGCAACTGGGGATGAACACCAGCGAAGCAAGCGTAATCGCTAGTTTGTGCGTGAATACAGTTTATGAGAGAGTGTAGATAAGATACTTTGTAACTCGATATGTCAACTATTACAAATATTTGTCAACTGGCGACTCACTCTCACTTCGCTCCCGGTGATGCTTTAAATTGACATAGCTTTTTTATTTATGAATCGATTGAAACAAAACAAATACTAAATATTTAGTGAAGTTTACCACAATACATTAGTGGAAACCGCACCTAAATCGGTTCAGCCGTTTCTGAGATTAGCGCGCACAAACGCACAGATAAACAGGCGAACAGACCAAAATTCTAAAAATCATTGTTTTGTGTTCTATTGAGATAATGAAGACCCCCAAATACAGTTTTCTTCAAATATCTTCCATGTAAAGACAGCGATCAGTAACACTTTTACTACATGTATAGATGTCGATTGATAATTGTCTAATTAAATATTGGACCAACTCCATAATCGAACCTGTAGACCTTCTTTTACACGCGAAAATCCGTTGAAAACTAAACTATTATAGATGAGCGCCGCATTGCGCTCTGGCGGTTCGCCAAAATTGTTCCTAGAACTACGAAACCGTTTCTAAAATACCTGCACTACCTTTTACCGTCTAAAAGATCTTCTAAAACTGTACAAAATACTTATATGATAATTAAAAAATCCCGCCTACACATATGAAAATGTATCCAATTACTTATTTACCGACTTGTATGATTTTCTTTGATAAATGGGATGTCCTTTATGGGAGTCTCATGTAAATTAAAAAAAAAATATTAAAGAGTGCGTGTATGAATGTGTACACGCGCAAGAAGTAAAACTTCTGTAGGTTATCGGTACTCTTTATGAAATTCAATTTATGTTTTAAATAATTAGGATAGGTGAGATACTAAAAATAACGCATATTAGGCATATTACAATCATATATTTATAGAATATCATTTAAGGAAAGAGTATAATATTATATATCATTTGTCAGACAATAACAACGGTTACCATGGCAACAAACGTACGTGCATTTTTTCGTAACGCATACACCAGCTTACCCCCCAAGTCAAGCGTGCGTAAAGAAGTTTTACTTCAAAAAATACCTTGACGATTTTAATCATTATTACCTTTGAAATAATTTTGAAGTTAAATACTTCCTTAGTTTTATGCGAATATTAGACATTTTAAATAAATAAAACCATCTTTTCTTTACCATTGTTGGTTCCCGACATTTCGAATACTTTACAGGAACCTCCACTCCCCGAGCCACTTTTAAAACTAACTAAAGATCTAATAAATAATGAAAATGGAATAGTAGCAAAAACTAGTTTTTGATTAAAAGTAGCCTATGCTCCCAGGATGCAATGTTCTATATATAAAATAAATATGTTGGGACATTAACACACAGCACCATCTGGTTCCATGGTAAGCTACGAGGCCTATGTTATGGATACCAGATAATTGATACACTTACACATATACAACTTTAAATACATACATATTATAAATATAAACACCCATGACTGGATTACATTCGTGCTCATCACACAAATGAATACCTCCAGCGGAACTCGAACTCGCGACCGTTGGCACAGCAAGTAGGATCACTACAAACTAAGCCAAACGTGTTGTCGAATATATAAGATATACATACATATGTCCAATATCCTTGCGAAATTTTATCAAAATTTGTTCAGCAGTTTAAGCGTGAAAAAGTAACAGACGGAGTGGAGTTACTTTCACGTTTATAATATTAGTAGCGATAAGTTAAATTTATAAGGTTGTAAACAGCCTACAAACTTAGATCACGATTTCCACAACGAATATAAATTAAAGTATATTAATGTACCATATTTTCGTTTTTGAATAATACTATTCGTAACGACCTCAAATACTTAAATTTTATGCCGCTTAGGTTTCACGTCGTGTTAAAGAAATATTTATGTATATGTGTGTTTTATATGTATTCAGCCCTTTTGAACGTCCCACTGCTGGGCACGGGCCTCCCTTCAATACGAGGGGGATCAGGCCATAGTCCACCACGCTGGCTAAGTGCGGGCGGACTGAGCATGTCTTTCGAGAACTTGCTAGGTTCCCTCAGACATGCAGGTTTTCTCACGATGTTTTTCTTCACCGTAAGACAGGTGGTAATCATGTTGAAGATGATCCGATGATGATGAACATGAAAATATCAGAGGTGCGAGACCAAGGATTTGAACCCGCTTCACTCGGTTTCCCAAGCCAGTGCGTTACCATTGGGCTACCACTGCCTCTATATTTTATACATAACAACAAATGTATGTTTGTTTATCATTCATCCGATTGCTATTATTTATTATAATATATAAAACAATTAAGTAATTTAGAATTATGGATGTATGTATGTACATACATGTATATATGTAACTTAATAACTTTTCGAAAGACATAAAGTCCGCCATGCCCGCACTTGGCTAGCGTGGTGGACTCTGGTCTGATCCCCCTCGTATTGAAGGAAGGCCCACCCCCAGCAGTGGGACGTTAAAAAGAGCTGAATACAATACATTAATATATGTTTGGATCTAAGTTATTTTAATACTGGAAAATGACAAGAAGACAGCAAATCGCTAGTATTGAGACAAAATTTAAAACGTACTCACGTTTAAGCTATAAATAGTCTACCGTTTGCAGTTTCACGCGCGACGAGTATAAATTACCACAACATATCTAATATTATTGTTACTAATAAATATCTATACATATAATAAAATTATAACTAAGCCAAATCTGTACATTAAATATTTTTTGGAAAATCTTATTAAAGTAGATATTATTATCGATACAGAGGCCGAATCTATAGTTTTTAGATTTTTTGTCTGTCTGTGACTGCATCGGGACACGAACCCACGACCGCTGGCACAGAAAGTAAAGGTCACTACGAACTGAACCAAACGTGCCGTCTAAAGAAAACTGTTTCGATCCTAAAGGTCGTAGCGTGATGTTAGATAGCCTATAGTCTTCCTCAAGAATGGGGATATCAAATGCAAAAAATAATTTCAAATCCTTTTGGTAGTTCCAGAGATTAGCACGTTCAAACAAACAAACTCTTCAGCTTTATTATATTGGTATAAATAAGGGTATATATGCTCCCTAGGGGTATAATAAAAAGGAGTTTGTCTTACTATTAATTAAGTTATTTATTTATCTATCCCTACTAATATTATAAGATAACGACTTACCCTCGCTTCGGTCGGGTGCATTCCTAGGTTTTGCGGTTTTGTTTACAATTTGAAGGGTTTCAATTTTTTGCGCGGAACTCTAATTCTTTTTCCAAAATAAAAGTAGCCTATGTTACTCCTTATAACATCAGCTATCTTCCAGTAAAAGTTCCGTCAAAATCGGTTCAGTCGTTTTGGAGATTAGCCAGAAAAGACAGACAGATAAAAAATGTATAAAATGTGTTTGTTTTATAAGCACCGTATATAATTTCACATGTACGAGTATTTAGTAAAAAGCTGTTATTTTGACATTACAAACAGACACTTCAATTTTATTTATCTGTATAGATGTATAGATGTAAAGTAACTCCGTCTGTTAACTTTTTACGCTTAAACCACTGAACAGATTTAGATAAAATTGGTGAAGAAGATATTTTGCATCCTGGTATGAGACATAGGCTACCCTTGATCCCCACCTCGATTATTACGCGAGCGAAGGGCAGGCAAAAATTAGTAAGAAAATAAATGCTTTAAATTAAACAAAGCCGGCGTTAGATGGTAGTGTTAATATATTTAAGTAATAGTCTAGACGAATAAATCCTAGGAATTAGGATTAGGAGTCATTTTGTACGTAAGTACGTTTTATGGGTTTCAAGCCGTACTCGTTTTACTTTTCACTATTATTGAAATTAAATAAATATGTTGGGACATTAACACACAGCACCATCTAGTTCCATGGTAAGCTACGAGGCCTGTGTTATGGATACCAGATAGTTAAATACACTACATATGTATAACTTTAAATACATACAAATCATAAATATAAACACTCATGACTGGAGTACAAGCATTCGTGCTCATCACACAAATGAATGCCCCCAGCGAGATTCGAACCCGCGATCGCTGGCGCTGCAAGTAGGATCACTACAAACTGAGCCAACGTGTAGTCATAATTGAAATTTGCTTAAAATATTTTCTCGTAAATGTACATATTTTTGACCAATTTTAAAGGAGATACTCATTTTGGATGGTTTTTTTACTATAATTTCTTAGATCTACGCGAATATATGAGTATTTAAATTTAAAAAAAAAATATAAAAAGATCACGTAAATTTAAAAAAGTATTGAATCCATTTTGTGTTTTATAATTTTTTTGTATAACATTATATCTAACATCACAATTAGGAACGGAGAAGAATCTATTTGTTCGAAATATCAGTTCAAAATTATTAAGTTCATTCTGAAAAATGATTTTCTTGACAATTATGTGGGACCATCTTGATGCCTATTAAAAAAATCATGAAAATAATTTCACATTGGCATACACAAAAAAACTCTTCAAAATTTTGGAAATTCAATCAGAAAAGTTAGTTCCTATAATAATATTCCAATTTCCTTACAATATTGACATAGATTGAGTACATTAGACGCAATAATGTAAGAGCCCTCCCCTTCAATAAATTTGGACAAAGCGCCTTATAACAAATGAGGCAAACTGGAGTGTTGCCAACATTGGCAGGGTTCCGTAGATAATTGAATTAAGTCGAAAATAACGACTGCATTCTCAAATAGAGCAGCGAAATTGGACTTTTTAAATTAATAAAGGATAATGCTTTTGGCCCAATAGCAATGGAGGAAGCTGACACCACAAAGATAAAAGTGGATACCAATTTTGTTAAGACTCCTTTAAATATTAAGAGGAATACTAGCGCTCAATTATTTATTTAATTTTAACGATAGCCTATATGTTACTCTGATGTATAAGCTATGTTACTGTAAAGTTTCATCAAAATCCGTTCAGTAGTTTTTGCACGAAAGAGTAACAAACCTACATCCATCTTCACAAACTTTCGCGTTGTAGGATTTTAATGCGTGTTTCTATTAACATTACAAGTAATTAACTATTACAATCTAAACTAAAAAGCTGTTTTAGTCTGTTTCTTTCATAGTAAATGAAAATTGGATGATAGTAGAATTATACTCATGATCATGATAATAATAACATTATGATACTCTCGTGCTCCAATGATAGAGTTAGGAGGCAGATAGTGGAACTCTTCAAAGATTACTAGTAAAAACTATGACTTTGGTCTCATTTTGATAAATCATATCAGTTCAATAGAAACGCGTGTCTTTTTAGTACTTTAAAATTATATTAATATACAGTAAGAGACAAATTAATAGTTGGTATAGCGAGTTGGTAATATGTTGCTCATTTTTAAGAAATTCAGTAACCGCAATTGTTGAAAAATCGTAGTATTTTACTAAAATCCAGTTACTCATTTTTCATCTAGTTTCACTTTACCACTACTTAAAGGGGTTTAAGAAATATCAACCCTCAAGGGTAAAAAACATCAAAATTATAAAAAAAAACTAATAATTAAGTTTTTACAAATCTTCCAATACAAGTCCACCAGTCTTTCAAAGTTTTATTTCAGAAAACGCTTATGAAAACTCTATTGGATTACCCTAGATCAACGACGTAGTTATTTTAATAGCTGTTGCTATTCGCACTTAAAATAAGGACGAAAATAAAAGAATTATTCGTACTTTAATAGGGCGAATAATAAATAAAGGAGGCTGTTGCTATTCGTCCGATAATCGGATGAATAAAAAATATATTATTCATCCGATTATTGTCGGTTTGTACGAATATTTACAAGTTTTGTTTTCTAATATAAAATAAGTAATTTTTAGTTGCAGGACTTTTTATATGCAAAAAAAATATATATAAGCTTGATACCGTGCTGGAAACTTATTTTTTTAAACCCTAAAATTTTTAAGGTCAAAAGTTTTTAAGGTTAACAAAATATTTATAGGTGCAAGAATTTCTATATGCAAAAAAAATAACCTTAACCTACCGAGATACTTATTCTACTTATACTTAGTCTATTCATCTTTCGTTATATTTTATATACTTTATAAAGGAAGAATAATTATTTTATACTCCGTATTTTAATAATAACAGTGCTTGTAGAATACCACAAGATTTACTTATTTAAAGGCGATAAAGACATTATCAGTCCCCTTCACATCTTACGGGTCTCCGATCTGTTCAATTAATTTTAATTCACGCTTGAAGCTCCCGAGTCGATGGCGCGTACTATTTTTGATTTACGCTATGGACTTTAATATGAAAGTTACTAAGAATAGTTTGGTATAGTGATAATATAAAAGTGGTCGTGGGTTCAGTTGAGTTGAGTCTTTTAATGACATTTAATACTATTTTCAAACTTTTATAACAAATTGAACTTGAAAATTCGACACTTATGTGTATATGTTTGTTTTTGGATGGATGATTTTATTTAGGGAACTTTTGTGGTAGCTAATTCAATTGGGATTGTTCTTGTTACGTTTTGCTAATTGAATTTATTTCAAAATTAGACTTTCCAGATACGTTGGGTGCTGTACGTATCCTAAATGGGTCCAGAGTTTGCATCATCATGCTATCGTAGTTTATTTATGTATAAGCTTCTCGTAAGCCTATATTATCTTTCTATAAACAGGCTACATAATGTAAAAAAACGTGTGTGTGTGTACTTATGTGCGTACGTAAAAAGTTATACTTCTTTGACTTAACAGAACAAAAATAGCTAAAAATTTCATCCCGTAAGTCACAACTCTCTGTTTGTAAAAGGAATACAGCTAACTTCATTATGTGGCTTTCAGCTAACTTTATCATGTCGCTTTTTCTGTCGGTGTGCGCGCACATCGTAAAACTTTTATTTTAATTTTTTCCAAACTTGTCAAAAGAAGTATAACTTCAGAAATAATTTCTCAAATATGACGATTTCCAGAAACAGCTGTAGTTACGTGAATTAGCGTATTCAAACGAACAATTGTTTTAATTTCAGCTTTTATATGGATGATATGTATACATACAGTAGGTAATTAATTTGAAAGAGACGTATAAAAATAGAAATAAAGAGAACAGTGTAGTATATTATATTATGATTTTGATTTTTATTCAATTTACTTTAGCACATGCAATAACTCAATTCAAAATTCTGACTTTACCGAAGCGAGAGTCAAACCTAAGTCCTTTGCTATTGTAGGCAGAGCCAGTCACGACCTAACGATCCGAACGTGTACTTAATATATAAAAAAACATATAAAATGCTATACAATTTTGTCGTGAAATATTCGATGGGTAACGCTTGCCGCGGGGGTTGACTATAAAAGAAGCGTAGGGTGTCCACATTCTTTGGTTTTAGAATACATCTATACATACGAGTATAATAAAATTCTAACTCAGCCAAATCTGTACATTGAATATTTTTTTAGAAAATTTTATTGAAATAATCATTATTATCGATATAGAGACCGAATCTATAGTTTTTAGAATTTTTGTCCATCTGTCTGTCGGTGACAGCATGACGAAAAAACCACTGAAGGAATTTTGATGAAATTTGGTACGATGATAGCTGGTTATTCGAGTCATTCTGTACTAAACGTTAAAACGTAGTTAGAGTTCCTCTCATAAATTACTAATGACTTGTCTTTGTACTACCTTAGACGATTTTAGTTTATACAATTATTATTATATATGCGCCATCTTTCGGCAAATTTTATTACTATCAATAGACTCCGTTTTTTTTTTATTTCTTTGTTACAGTTATAGGATATCACTGCGGCCATAAACACCGTAAAGTACAACAAGTACTGGTAGTTTGAACAAATAAGCACTAAGGCGACGCGACGTACTGTTAGAAATAAAATCTATACAGATAAATAAAATGGAAAAAGATAGAAAGTTTTTTACTAAACACATATGAAATTATATACGTTAGGTTATAAGAAAAACACAATTTTTAAAATTTTTGTCTGTCTATCAGTTCCGGTTAATCTCCAAAATGGTTGGACTTTGATTTGGTTGGATTTTGATGGGACTGTCACTGGCAGATAGCTAATGTTATAAGGAGTAACTTAGGCTTTATTTTAGAAAAAGATATGGGGTTCCGCTCTTAAATCTTAAAATATTATAAAAGACATCTAGGCACTCGATTAAATTCAGAATTAACAGCTAGTATTTATTATATTATATATATTTTCATAAATATGTACACCCTACACTCATCTCGGTGTCATGCTACAAAGGCAGTCTTTCCAGTCGATCTATCTAGCCTTCAGGCACTACGAAGATAGACTATTTTGTAGCACTTTTTTAGATTTTATATAAAAGTATATTTCGCCTCCACTTCATGGGTATTTTTAAATAAAAATATTATGGACTAGCGACTCACCCTCGCTCCGTTTGGGTTCGTCCCTAGTTACGTTTTGACGTTCAGCATAGATTTCTCAGAGATGAGATATTTTTCCGAAGTAAAATGTATCCTATATGTTGACCCGGATATCCAGCTATCATCACCCCAAATTTAAAGAAAATCTGTCCTGTGGTTTTTCCGTGATGCGGTCACAAACAAACAGATAGACAGATAGACAAAAGTTAAAAAAAAAATCGGCTTTTGTATCGATAATAATGACTATTACAATAAGATTTTGCAAAAAAAATATTTAATGTACAGATGTGACTCAGATTTTTATTATACGTATAGATAGATGTGGACTAAACAACTTAATTAGAGGGATTGCATTTGAAAGAACATTTGCTATAATGGATAATCACTAAAAAAGGAGATAAAAACCATTGTATTTTGAGACAATCTAATCTACACTACTATTATAAAGAGGAAAAAAATTTGTATTTTTGTATATTTGTAACGAATGAACTCAAAAACTACCGGACCGATTTAGATGAAATTTAGGAAGAAGACAGTTTGAGACCCTGGAAAAGACATAGAATAGTTTTTAAGGGGGTGAAAATGAGGATGAAAGTTTGTATAGGGAATCAACCTAGGGACGAACCCGAGCGAAGTGCGGGTGTGTCGCTAGTACATAATATTGCTAGTTAATGCAACTAGTTTTCGCTCCTGGCTGTCAGAGGTAGTCTATGTCCATTCCTATCAAGTAATTCAACGTCTTCGTTAACTTTTATCTAAACCTATTTAGTAGATTAAGCGTGAAAAAACAAACAGACAGGCAGTGATACTTTCACTTTATATCATTAGTAGTGCATTCACCCCAGGCGGATATTGAACCTGCGACCAAGATGTTACAGCATTTTTAAACCAAAACAAAGTACACTTAAGTATTTCATTGGGATAATATAATATAATTTGAAAGCTATCTATGAAAGTACACGCAGAATTTAATAAAGCCTCCATAAAGGGAGAAGTAATTTGCATAAGCACAGAGTAATCTTGTGTTGAGACTATTAATTGATAAGTAAATATTTTATACTAGCGTCCGCTCGGGTTAATCCCCACTTACGTTTTAACATTTACTATAGATTTCTCAGAGATGAAATATTCTCCCGCAATAAAAAGTATCCTATATTTTGACCCAGATAACAAGCTATCATCATACCAAATTTCATTGAAATCTTTCCAGTGGTTTTTCCGTGATGCGGTAACAGACATACAAACAGACAATAAAAATTCTAAAAACTATAGATTCGGCCTCTGTATCGATAGTAATGTCTATTTTAATAAGATTTTCCAAAAAATATTTAATGTACAGATTCGGCTTAGTTACAATTTTATTATATGTCCTATAGACTAGTTGTTATAGTATAAGTACAGACATATCTGTCTGTTCATACGTTACTCTGTCTTTACTACCTCAGAAATGCAAATAAATGTTCAGAATAATAAGCTCTATTTCTAATGTATTACGATACGTTTGGCTCGGTTTGTAGTGACCCTACTTGCTGTGCCAGCGGTCGCGGGTTTGAGTCCCGCTAGGGGCATACACTGTGTGAAGAGCGCGAATGTTTGTAGTCCAGTCAGGGTTGTTTATATTTATAATATGTATGTATTTAAAGTTATATATGTGTAGTGTATCAACTATCTGGTATCCATAACACAGACCTCGTAGCTTACCATGGAACTAAATGGTGTTGTGTGTTAATGTCCCAATATATGTATTTATTTATATTGAAAATCGTGAAAAAATATTTTTTGGACAGTCTTTACTTATAAATAACACTAAGTTGTCTGCATATCCGTTACTTCTTTACGCTGAAGCAGTTCAACAGATATTGAACTTTAGGTAACCTGGGTACGGTTGTGCCAGGGTACGGTAGTGACAGTCGCAATAATAGCAAAACTATACGGAATATGAGGGAGGCTGCAAGAGAAGAGAGATGCATATTGCAAATCTAAACATGTGTCCCAGTATTGCGTCAGCCTACGTGCGATGTTAACGTGACTAGGAGCCCACATTGCTTTTCAACAATCAAAAGTAAGTATTTTTGTTCGATTTCTTTTTATAATTACTGTTATTTGTATACAGATAGATTATCTCGTAATTTTTTTTATTATAAGTTGAACATTAATAGTTAATTGCGAATGATTACTTTTTACGTAACTTATTTGGCAAAGTCATAGAAATTTTATGTTTTTAAAATGGTGCGTTGGGTACGGTTGTGACAATTTCTTTGGGTACGGTTGTGACATATATATAAATATGTTTTTTTGCTTTTAGACACCCAGAATACGTTTGCGGAAGACCGAAAGAGCACGGTGTGACATCAGCAAATATGAAGATGCCTATGAAGAAGTAAAACGCGGGACTTCTTTACGAAGAGCCGCGGAAATGCATGACATTAATCGCATGTCGTTGCAAAATTTTGACTGATTATAAGAAGGCTGATGTAATAACATTAGATGTTTCCGTTTATTAAAATTTGTTAAGCATTTTGTTTGATTCTAAGAATACTGTTATAATCACATGAGATGTTACAGTGCCTTAGGTATTAATTATAAAAATTGAAGTGATCTCAGATTTTAGTTCATTTGCTATACCTAAGACTATTAACTATGTTTGGAAGAATATTATATTAAATATTTCTAGCAATAAAAGACATTCTAGGCCATTTTGGTGTATGTTTATGCATGTCACTACCGACCCCAAACACTGTCACAACCGCCCTTGGTATGTGGACGGTTGTGACACTTTCCCATTTTTTTTTAATTTGATTTTATGAGTAAATACATTGTATTTAGGGACAATATATTAGTGTTTTTACGCAGACAAATGTACAAATTACGATACAAGTTCCTTTTCTACGAGCTAACTTGTAAATAAAAAAAATTATTGGCGATCAAACAAAAATTGGCACAACCGGACCCAGTCTCCCCTACACAAAAAGTGACCTAGAGTTAATACCTAGGTAAACTGTGGCAAAAGATGGCGTAGGCAACGCCATCATTATTAAAAAATGTTAAGCGTCTTCATAGGTGGAAGAAATCAAACACAAATAAGTTCCTCATCTCATACTACGTACAAGTTGCATTATAAAAAATAGAAGTAGAGAAGTTGGCGGTGTTCCACACTTCTGCCTCAGAGAGTACGTAAAGCTATGGGTCCTGCGCCTTAACTCTCTCTCGTCACACACTAACCTCATTTGGGTGAACTCTTAAAGTCCAACCGATGCCATAGTTTTGTTCAGCTTAATTTTCGCAACATTTTTGATTTTGAAATTGTACACGCACGAATCTATCTATATTATAATATTATAAAGCTGAAGAGTTTGTTCGTTTATTTGGTTGAACGCGCTAATCTCAGGAACTACTAATCCGATTTGAAAAATTCTTTTTGCATTAGATAGCCCGTTAACTGAGGAAGGCTAATGGCTATATATCGTCCCGGAAAAATGTACGGTTTCCGAGGGATAGATTTGTTTGTCTAGGGACGAACCCGAAGCGAAGCAAGGGTGAGTCACTACTCTGAAATAAAATAAACTATTAAAAAAAAAATAACATCAAATCATAAAATAGCTCAAAAAAGGCACGGACGTATGTTTGTGTGTGTTAGACTTCATAAAAAAAACTCTTCCTGGTAGTGTCGAATTAACGTCCCATCGGACTTTGAGAGTGACAGGTATAGTGATTGCAATTGTGTCTGCGCATCAGGACACAATAATATCTCCTGCGCAGTTGGCTAGTCTTAATGAGATTGGCCGTCGTGGCCCAAATCGAGGAGCATGTCAATATAAACAGAAACATTGACCTGAACGTAGTACCTCCTTTTTCGAAGTCGATTAAATAGGTAGCCCATATTGAACTGATATAGTTACTTGCATAACCATAAAATGTCATGTGTATGTTTGAGAAACTAAACCGATTTTAATGTTATTTTGACTTGCGGATATACGATTCGAGGGAGGACAATATACTAATTGATCCCCTATCCCAATGGGAAGGAGGGTGTTTCGCGAGCGATAGCATTTAATAAATAAGTATTGTATTTTTCGCCTTTTCCAAACTTGCAACTTAAACAATAGACTTGCAGTTTACCTCACGATGTATGTTTTCCTACAATGAAACAAAAGACAAGTGGTAATCATGTTGGAAATGATACACACATAAGAATATTTGAGGTACGAGAGACTGGCTTTGAACCCGCTTCACTTGGTTTTCCAAGCTAGCGCGTTACCACTCAGCTCGCACGTACACGTGTATATATATAAAATATTTTACATATATCGAGACCAATAATATGATTTCCATGCATTATTGGTATATTGAAACGCCCACAGACGTTTGTTTAAGTCGCAATATTGAGTACTTTCGATGACACAATTCGTTTGAACACTAAATATACTTTTTTTTTAATTTAAAAGATTACGATATAGACTCTACTTGAGAAACAGAGAGAAAAAAGTAATAAAATCCTTCAAACGTCAAGTCACTATTCTAATAGGGATTTTTGCAGTTTCAGTAAAAAGGACAAACATAAATAAATATTATATAGAAAATGTACATGTATTGTAGTATGAGTAAGTGTGTTGAAAAAAAAAAAGCATAATTTAATAACCATACAAACAAATACATACAAAATAGTTATTTTACTAAGTAAATTATATCTAAATAATATCACTTTTGTTTGCGACTGTGCAAAGTTATTGCGTACAGTGTATTACACGCCCCTAGTTTATTGAGCTGAGTATGAGACGTATAGAGTAATTATAACAGAGAATCCTAACTAATTATAAATATAAACTAGTGACTGAACCGGGCTTTGCTCAAATGTTATGTAAAGAATAAGAAAGAGGGTATTTTAAATAAAAGTATTTTTTCGCGGATTTATTTAGATTTTTGGTTTCTGATATTTTGAATGCTTTAACAGCGATCAAGGTTACGGGAGAGACTAAGGTTTTAGAAGTCTTAAAGGTTATTAAGAAGTATAGACGGTATCTACCCACAAAATTATAAAATTATTTTAAAGAAATACAAAATTACCACCAAAGTAGGTACCTTATAATATTCTTAAATTTTAATTTTAAACATTTTTTATATATTTCATAAGTTATATGGTTAAATATTAAATATTATTTATTTAATTTTTTAAAGTTTATTGGAAGAGAGTAGTCTGCCAATAAACAAATTTAGCATCTACCCGCAAAAATATCAGTACACCTGTGACCATGGCGCTTACGAACAGTATCGCAATATCGGAAACCCATAAAAGTATGGGAAAAATATGGTAAATAACTCATTTTACAAAATAAAAATATAGATACCTTAAAAAGAAGTGCACAATTCAAAATCATGCGCTTTTTTTCAAATCTCTTTTGTTCATTGCTTTTCGGATGACAAAATTAAGACGCACGACGTTTCGTTAAAAAAGTACTCTATGTGGTGTGTGTAAGTTCGAATTTGTGTTTAGACAATTAGAACTTACGATTTTTGAATTTCATTCTTCGGTTTGACTTAACGTCACATGTCGACGACACTTTTTGATGAGATATTTGTTAGGAAATCTATATCTATGGTTTTAAATATCAATTGTTTATTAGCTTTATTTGCCACTTAAAATGTTATAAAATGTTATAAATAAGTCATCACTATCTCGTATCGATGGGATATTTTGTAAGCAAGTCAAAGAATGACATTATGATAAATTGATGCCATCGAACTGATCTGACGATGCAGTCAAGAGGCCGATAGAACTCTTCAAAAGCTACTAAAATCTACGAGTTAGGGCTTTTTTGGTTCGTTTTGATAAGATCTATACATTGTAATTGATCAGAACAAAATTATAATTATTTATATACCTATCTATACTTATAATATTATAAAGCTGAAGAGTTTATTTGTTTGTTTGTTTGGTTGAACGCGCTAATCTCAGGAACTACTAATCCGATTTGAAAAATTCTTTTTGCATTAGATAGTCCGTTAAACGAGGAAGGCTATAGGCTATATATCATCCCGGAAAAATGTGCGGTTCCCGTAGGATAATTTGTTTTTGTCTAGGGACGAACCCGAACGACGAACGAAGCGAGGGTGAGTCGCTAATTATATGTATATATATCCTTGTAAATCATAGTCTATATGTAACTTTTATGTATAAATTATATTACATACTGTAAAGTTTCATCAAAATCCGTTCAGTACTTATTGCTTGAAAGAGTAAGAAATCTCCATCCATACTCTATTATATTATGTTTTACAATTGTAGTTTAACCGAAAATTAAGCAATTTTTATTTAACTGTTCAGCCGAATGAGATCTATGGCAGGATAACGTCTGCCTCCACGCGGCTTGCTCTGGTACTTTTCTGAAATTAGAGCGGACCGTGGGAGCAACCCCATGGTTGTTGTGTATCATCTGTATGTACAGGGGGCTTAGGTAAATGCATTTCCTATCGTTAAAAAAAAGGATAACGTCTGTCTACAGGATACACTACTTTCACACTATCCACAGTTATAGCTTTAATTTCATCGTATATTTTTATCTCACATATAAGTTATTAAGCATTTATGGACACTTTTGAGATGCTAATTGTATATCTTGAGTTTTTGTATATCAATGTAATAAACGCATTTAATAATTAAAAAAACGTGTGAGTGTATTATACGACATATGTACTTACGTAAGAAGTTATACTTCTTTGGCGTACAACTTTTAGAACAGAACAAAAATAGCTATAGATTTCATCCCGTATGTCACAACTCTCTGTTTGTAGAAGGAATGCAGCTAACTTCATCATGTCGCATTCAGCTAACTTCATCATGTCGCTTTTTGGCTGTCAGTGTGCGCGCGCATCGTAAAAATTTTACTCTCATAATTGTTCTTAACGTCCCAAAAGAAGTATAGCTTCAAAAATGGTGACTAAATTTTATATACATGGTATGTGAACTAAGAATATAAAAAAAAACATGTGAAAATAGATTTTTCTATAAGAAAGTAGTCTATGACGGTTCCATACTCGCCCCATAACATAATACGCCATAAAAGCGATCGTAGCGAAGTCCTTTCACCCTACAAATTCTATAGATATTTTTCCAAAGTTTCCTGCTTTTCTGTAGCTAATATATAGTTTTTTTTTTTTTAATAAAATTCATATCGCGGTAGTTATAATTAATTATAGTTTTAAATATTTTACTTATTAAAAAAGCAGTCATGAGGACTGCCGACAGAAGTGAAAACTATAAACAAACAGTTGTTATTTTTGGATATTCAAGTTAATTGTTTGATCTTAAATTTAAATTTGTAAATTAAAACTGTTTACATTTATCTGGTTTTGACATCTATCGGCACTCTGAGTGTTAGCGTTAACGCGTCACGTGACCATGTCGATGACGACTTACATGAATTTACTCCCCATCCAAACCTGCCTATAGAAGTTTTCACTTCAAAAAAGATAAAAAATAAATTTTATGCCACTAAGTTTCTTTCGCCAGTTCTTTTCAGGACTGAGGTTTTTTGTTTTAGAACTGGCAAATTGGTAAAAATTAGAGATAAAACTCCTAAAAGTATGATATGCGATAGCTCATTGTATCCGGAATAACCTCTAGAAAAATATGTTCAAACCATTTTTCATTATCTAAAAAATTGTAAAAGTTATAAACAAATAAAGATGAAAAAGCAGGGTATTTAGCTTTTCGCTAATAATTCAAAAACTATTAATAACTAGCGGCTCATCCTCGCTCGGGTTCGCCTCTATACAAACAAAAACAAATCTATCCCACGGGAACCGTACATCTTTCCGGGATAGAAAGTAAGCTATTTTTTATTTTGATATATGAACTATCTATATCATTGTAAAGTTTCATTAAAATCCAAACAGATACACAGACAGAGAAACAAAAAATTAAAAAAAAATCTGGATTTGTTCTATAATCTATTTCTTTTCTTACATCCCCCTGACTCGATTTTTAGCATTTTTTTTATATGTACAGACATTCGATCTTTATGTTATTATATGTATAGATTAAGAAGTAAAAAAAAAGTTTTAAAAAGGAGGAAAATTTCAATAAAGAAGTCCCGACTCCCGGAACTCTACCTCCGTTATTTTAGAATTTTAATTTTACGCTGAAAATAGGGCTCCAAAGCGGCCAATGATATTTTGTTCGCGCGCCACCTCTAAAATTTAAAATGTAAAATATTTTCTTTACAGTATCAAATATCAATTTAAAATTTGAATAAAATATGGTATATTATAAATAGTCCCGTTGGAAAAAAGTTTTTAAGTTAATTTTTGTAAAAGTTTTTTTTTTCATTTTATTAGGTACTTATTTTGATTTTTTGTGGACATCAGAGTTACTGTTGTTGCTGTAAAGCATTCTAAATATTGGGGATCAAAAATTATAATAGAACCGAAATGAGATCAGAAAAAATTGTTTTATTTAAAATCTATACCAATATTATAAAGCTGAAGTGTTTGTTTGTTTGTGTGAACGCGTTAATCTCAGAAACTACTAATCCGATTTGAAAAATTCTTTTTGCATTAGATAGCCCGATAATTGAGGAAGGCTATAGGCTATATATCATCCCGGAAAAATGTGCGGTTCCCGTGGGTTAGATTTGTTTTTGTCTAGGGACGAACCCGAAGCGAAGCAAGGTTGAGTTGCTAGTATCAAATATCCGCGTAAATTTAAGAAAGTATTAATTATGTTTTATAAAAATTTAAAAACACTTGGTATTCTTTTAAAAAAACTGGTCTTCTTCATTTTACGTGACACCGAAGTAATCTGTTCACAACAAGCACGTTTTGAAGTCATTTACAAGAGAATTGAATTGATAAAAAAAAGCAGTCATGAGGACTGCCGACAGATGTGAAAACTTAAAACTATAAACCAACAGTTGTTATTTTTAGATATTCAAATTAATTGTTTGATCTTAAATTAAAATTTGTAAATTAAATCTGTGTACATTTATTTGGTTTTGACATCTATCGGCACTCTGTATTAGCGTTAGCGTCACGTGACCATGTCGATGACGACCTATATGAATTACTACTTCCCATACAAACAAACCTGGCTATAGAAGTTTTCACATCAAAATTCCAAATTCGAACATTTTGTAACCATAGAAGAGTTAGTCTAGGCTTATTATTAAGTTATGTAACTTAAGCTAATAAAGTATTAAATTATTATTTATTTATCTACATGCTGTTATAAAACAAATACATACAAATTGTCAATTATTAATATTATCATTTATATTACATTATTCAGGTCATTTTTCGAACCACTAACCCCAAGCAGATTCTACACCGGACGATAAAATTTATTATCATACACAAAGTTCTCTATAGCTTTGCAATTTCACCGCCTCCATTTCACCCCAATATCAGAACTCTACCCTACATTGTAATACATCGTAAATACTAATAGGAAACTCCCTTATGGGCTACCTATGGCTTCCTGGGTTATTTTGTTTTGAACTAGGTATGTTACATGACTTTGCTTCATCTTATTAGGCATTAATTGTGAAAGTTTGATTGTGTAACGGCTGGGCGGATTTTGAATGAAATTTAGTACATGGATAGGCTAAAACTTGGAGTAACACATAGGTTACTAAGAATCTAATCCAATTCAATCCTTTGTTCTGTGGCTTATAGACGTGCCATTTCGGTACAGTTTACGTCAATGTTGTGTAGAATAGAGAAGACTTATAAACTTTCTAGGTAATAATAGAACGAGCTTCGCTCGTCGATTTTCAGGAAAAATATAAAAATTATGTTCTTTCAGAAAAAACTTAAAAAGCAAAACCTTATAGAAAATGTGATCCAAATCGTTAGAGCCGTTTCCGAGATACATGAAATAAATTTATATGTATATACCTACATTACAAGAATAAAATACTAGCAGTACCCGTGGCTTCATCCGCGTTCAAACTTCCGATCGCTATCAAACTTCACAGACCCGAGGAACCCGCTAAGCTAATGTGAAGATTGCCGTTTTCATCAAAATCCTGCCGTTTTGGATTCCATAGGGAACATACATACACATAGATTTTTATGTATATAATAGATTTTATAAGTTACTCACAATCGATGAGCATCTGTAGGCAGTCGTCGTGGAGCATGCAGTAAAGCTCTATGGGCACAGTCAGCAGCATTCGGTCGGCACGAGCACGCCCAGGGGCAAGCTATGGCCACCCCCAGCAAGAGGATGAACAGCAGGAATATTGCTCTCCGCATGATTATCGAAGCTAAGTCATCTGTAAAAATGGAAAATTATTATTATTTTCGTACATCCCCATTTTCATTCTTGGGATGATTTACGGGATAAAAAGTATCCTATATCCTACCCAGGATCTCAAACTACCATCTTACCAAATTTCATCTAAATCGGTTCAATAGATTCAGAGATTACTCTCTACAACCTCACAAACATATGTAACACATAATATATAAATATGTTAGGACATTAACACACAGCACCATCTAGTTCCATGGTAAGCTACGAGGTCTGTGTTATGGATACCAGATAGTTGATACACTACGCATATATAACTCACTACACATATATAACTTTAAATACATACATATTATAAATATAAACACCATGATTGGAGTACGAACATTCGTTCTCATCATACAAATGAATGCCCCCAGCGGGACTCGAACCCGCGACCGCTGCCATAGCAACACTACAAACTGAGCCAAACGTGTCGTCAAATACATACATAAATCACATTTATAATAATAGTCTAATACGGCTTAAAATACCTTATTTTAACTAATAATGGCTAAAGTACAAATTAAAGTTAAAACGATAGTTAATTTTAACTGCAGTAATATCTGAACGTTACACTAAAAGCCACTAAGTATTCAATAACCAAAACATTTCCGGTCTAAATTTAATTGTGCCACAACCTATACAATATCTACAGCTTAATCACTCAATATTTTAGGTATAAGAGTCAACAAGTAATTAAAAACAGCCCCGCTTTAAACACTTAACTGTATTTATTTAAAAAGTTTTAAAAATTATATGATAGCTGGTTATTCGGGTCAACATATAGGATACTTTTTACTGCGGGAAAATATCTCATCTCTGAGAAATCTATACTAAACGTTAAAACGTAAATAGGGGCGAACCCGAGCGGAGCGAGAGCGAGTCGCTAGTATAAGATATGATACTGCCATCATCAATCATTCCTATACCATAAACTACAAAAAAAACACTTCATATTTAAATAAGAGTAATATAACTAAGAATTATTTTTAGCCAAGCTGAAAATAAGTTATGGCTGCACTTGCAACGATTATGATAAAGCACAGAAACATCTAAGATAACGCACTTACAGGTTATCGCTCTTTAATGTGCATGACCGAAATATTTAGGATTTATTTATATTTATATTATATGGAACTCAAAATAGTAGTATTTTGTCATAAGTTTATTTATTTATTTATTTATTTAGGATCGTCAACAGAAAATACATTGTTATATGATAATTTTAAAATATGTTATTAGTACATTGATTAATGTATATAATTTATGCTTTATTTCTTGTGCAAATAGGTGGCTTCCCTAGGCGTAACAGACATACACACATACATTGATTATAAGAGAGTGACTAGCATTGTGATCCATATTTTTAATACGTTATTTACCTACTAGAAATCATTATTTTATAAATTATAGGTATTTGAATATTGATTCACCCCCACTCAACTCTGCTACTCTTGATTTAAAAAACTCAATAACTATACGGGGCCCGACCCAGGATTCGGACCCAGGAGCTCCGGGTCTACAGACCAACAAGGCAGACTCAAAACAGAACTCAAAATAGTAGTATTTTGTATCACAGGTCATAAGTTTATTTATTTATTTATTTAAGATCGTCAACAGAAAATACATTGTTATATGATAATTTTAAAACATGTTATTAGTACATTGATTAAATGCTTTTCCACTTACAGACAATCACAGCATGCACAATATTAGATAAAAGTAAACAAATAATTAAAGTGTAGGTATCACAAAACGAAAACGACGTTTGGATGCGTTTTGAAATTATTTTTATGTTTTACTAGCGATTGACCCTCGTTTTGCTTGGCTGCGTTCCTAGGTACATTTTAATTTTTAACGCGGAACCCTAATTCTTTTTCTAAAATAAAAGTAGCCTAAGTTACTCCTTATAACATCAACTACCTGCCAGTGAAAGTCCCGTCAAAATCAGTCCAGCCGTTTCGGAAATTAGCCGGAACAGACAGACAACAATTTAAAAATTGTTTTTCTTATAAGTACCTATATAATTTTATATGCATTTAGTAAAAAGCTGTTATTTTGACATTACAAACAGACACTTCAATTTTATTTGTCTGTATAGATTTGTTATCCCATGATTTTTAAGCTATTCTTAGTGAAATTTGACATGAATAAATCTTAATATATAGGGAATGAAAGTTTATGTCAGTCCATTATATAAGTTCTTCTTTTCTGCTCCGTTAAATGACAATCTTTCTCACCTCCTAGGTTGACTGGAAGAGATCTCTTTTAGAGATAAGTCCACCTTTGCCTTCAATTTTCTCTAAATACTTGTAATTTTTGTTTTTAATGTGCAATAAAAAATATATAATAAGTTCTGTATAACTCAATAATCGATGGTATATAAGTTTTGTTTTTGCTTATTTTGAGAAAAATGTACTGAACTGTTTTATTTTTGCTATTTATAAATATATAGTTATAGATGATAAATATGTATAGCGCTCTATAAAAGTTTCATATACAAAAAAGGTTCTAAAAGGTATAGGTACTAATATTATAAAGAAGAAAGATTTGTTTATTTATTTGTCTGTTTGTTTGTTTATAATCCATAAGCTCTTCAAAGCTTACTCCTGAACCAATTTTAATATTTCTTTCACTAACCTACATTACCCCAGATTACTATCGGCTATAAATTATATTAACTCATATTACTCATTATTACACTAGCGGCTCACACTTGCCTCGCTCAGTCTTGCCTCTAGAAAAACAAAAACAAATCTATCCGGTATAAATATATTCCGGTAACACATACATTTTTCCGGTATACAAAGCTTATGTGCTATTCCAGACTATAATCCATCCAGATCCGTTCAGCCGTTCTGGCGTGATTGAGCAACAAACATCCAAACAACTAAACTTTCACATTTATAATATTAGTAAGATATATATATATATACTAGAAACTCACCCTCGCTTCGCTCGGGTTCGTCCCTAGTTACGTTTTAACGTTTAGCTCAGAGATGAGATATTTTCCCGCAGTAAAAAGTATCCTATATGTTGGCCCGGGTAACCAGCTAACATCATACCAAATTTTATCAAAATCTGTTCAGTGGTTTTCCCGTGATGCGGTAACAGACAGACAGACAGACAAAAATTCTAAAAACTATAGATTTGGCTTCTGTATCGATAATAAAGTCTATTTCAATAAGATTTTCGGAAAAATATTTAATGTACAGATTTGGCTTAGTTAGAATTTTATAATATGTATAGATATATATATTGTTCGTTTTCAAAAAAACATGCTCAGTGCGTCCGCAATGGACCAGCGTGGTGGACTATGGCCTTATCACCCTCGTATTGGGACACCCACTCCCAGCAGTGGGACGTTAAAAAGAGCTGAATGCGATATTGTTTTAGCTTATCTATCACGCTTTTTATCTAGCAACTGGGAAAAATAGAACATCCTTTACATTCGCTGCCTAAACGGTTCTTTAAAAGTCAAAACAATGTATGGCAAATTTGTAGATTTTAAAGAATTCTACAGAAAAAAAAAAACGATTACATACTCGTATATCTAAGTTTTATCACATGAGTAAAGAAAACAAGATGTTTTTGACGAATTGAAATGTATGGGACACGTCAAAAAAAATAATAGGAGCTCACACACGAGGGATTTACTAATAGCCACTGAAGATTCACTATCCATATTCTGGCTCCATATATATTTTTATATTATTATACTATATGTTGGGACATCATTAACACACAGCACCATCTAGTTCCATGGCCAAATGGCCCAAGCTACGACGTCTGTGTTATGGATACCAGACAGTTGATACAATACACATATATAACCTAAATACATACATATTATAAATATAAACACCCATGACTGGAGTACAAACAATCGTACTCAGTAGACAAATGAATGACCCCAGTGGGACTCGAACCCGCGACCGCTAGCACAGCAAGTAGGGTCACTACAAACTGAGCCAAACGTGTCGTCTATGTATATGTAGTATTGGACCTAGTTTCAAAGAACTACAAATATGTATATACTTTACTTAATATGTGTTTTTATATACTTTCATTTAGGTTTTAAATATAGCCTATCTAGAATCTAGGTTAGATTTTAAAAGCCCTAAGCGAAATTAAGGTCTCTATCATATTAATTTTTATTTTCAGACAGAAGTCAATACAATGACATCATAAAGTCATAAATTAATCAGCTCCATTAGAAGGTCAAGTGATTGAAAGCATATAACGGGTTCAATACCCGTCTGAGTTTCTTTTCATTGTTCAGCCATCGTCCAGATATAACTGCGTTATTAAAATTATACTGTCGATGAGTATAGGATATATTGATTAATTTACCAGTGATTTACTCTCGCTTTACTTGGGTACCTCACTAGGTGTGTTTTGTATGTTAATATTTTATACAGACAGCGCCATCTTGTAGCAAATTTTATTATTAACAGTAGTCTATGTGTTATACTACATCATAGTCTATATATGTATGTTTTAAATTTCATCGAAATCTGTCCAGTGGTTTTTTCGTGGTGCGATCTCAGGCAGATAGATAGACAGACAGAGAGTCAGACAGACAAAAATTCTCAAAACTATAGATTCGGTCTCTGTATCGGTAATAATTACTATTTCAATATATATAATTTATGCTTTATTTCTTGTGCAAATAGTTGGTACCCCTAGGCGTAACAGACTGACACACATACATTGATTATAAGAGTGTGACTAGCATTGTGATCCATATTTTTAATACGTTATTTACCTACTAGAAATCATTATTTTATAAATTATAGGTATTTGAATATTGATTCACCCCCACTCAACTCTGCTACTCTTGATTTAAAAAACTCAATAACTATACTGGGCCCGACCCAGGATTCGGACCCAGGAGCTCCGGATCTACAGACCAACAAGGCAGTTTTTTAAATAAAAAGCATACTTCAATATGGTTTCTACATAAATCTAAATCTAGTAAAAATCGTTATATATTGTAAGGAACTTGCTTTTTATTTAATAGTAGCGACTTACCCTCGCTTCGCTCAGATGTGTCCCTAGATAGTAGATACATTTTAATTTTTTGAGCGGAACCCTAATTCTTTTTCTACAAGTAGCCCTAGTTACTCCTTATAACATCAGCTATCTGCCAGTGAAAATTCCGTCAAAATAGGCCCAGCCGTTTCGGAGATTAGCCGGAACAAACAGACAGACAAAAACTTTGAAAACAGATTTTTTTTATAAGTACCTTATATAATTCCATATACATTTAGTAAAAAGCTGTTACTTTGAAATTACAAACAGACACTTCAATTTTATTTATCTGTAGGTATAGATATGTAGACTGTATAGATCTGTTCTTACGGCTTAAAAGTTGATGATAGTCATACACAACTACGCCATTACCACTGCTAGATATAAAAAAAAGTATTTACATAAAAACGTCAAACCGAATAACTGTTTGACAGTTATAAATTATCTGTGACACTGGCACAAAGGTGTTGAATTCAAATTTGGAACAATAGCGTTTGACAGTTGAATGCGTTTTCATGCTTTGGAAGCCGGGCTTTTTTGCTTTCTTTTTTTATTTAAATGAGTTGTAGTCGGGTTAATTAAGTAGGGTTGAAAAGTAATTAGTGTGAGAGTTTTATAATTATAAGTAGTTTTGAACGCGTAATGAAAATTTATTGAAATAAAAATAATGTGGAATGTGGCATGGAATTATTTATGTTTGGGAAAATGTTCTGGTAGAAAGATTGTTTTGGCTTATGCGACTTTACCCATGGTACAATAAATTGTTTATTTTAGTTTGCTGGGTTTCTTTCGCCAGTTCTTCTCAGGTCTGAGGCTTCTTCTTTTCGAACTGGTAGTAGACTCATGACATTCAGTGAAAAATTGTGATAGTTTAATGCTGAGTAAAATATTTTGAATTTGAATTTAAAAGTTTCTGTAGAAATGGCTTTATAGTTCATACTCTAAGGTCAAAAGTGTGACTTTATAAAACAAGGAATTGTAATAAAACACTGACGACACGCTCGGCTCAGTTTGCAGTGACCCTACTTATCGTGCTAGCGGTCGCGGGTTCAAGTCCCGCTGAGGGCATACATTTAGGACAACATTTTCGGTTGGGACATTAACACACAGCACCATATAGTTCCATGGTAAGCTACGAGGCCTGTGTTATGGATACCAGATAGTTAATACACTATACAATATATATAACTTTAATACATACATATTATAAATATAAACACGCATGACTGGAGTACAAACATTAGTGCTCATCACACAAATGAATCAACCAGCGGGACTCGAACCGGCGACCGCTAGCACAGCAAGTAGGATCACTGCAAACTGGGCCAAGCACGCTGCCAAATAAAAGAATAACTGATATGTCATATAATTTTTTGGCATTTAATATATTTTTTCTTTATTGTTAGCATTTTCTGTTCTTTTTTTTATATTGCCTCACAATCCACGCTATGGTTGAGCCTGAATTCATCCTTCTTTAAATAAAAGGCAGGTAAAAAAATTTCAAGGTGTTCAATGAAACAAAAAGTTTTTTTTATTTATTTACACATTATTTGTTTGTATGTATGTAAGTATGTACACTTGTTGAATAAGCCCAGTAGCTTTCGCCTGACCCACATACTGTGACCAATTGTGAGATTCTGAGAAACCGATATTGAAATGTCATTGACAATCGACTAAAACACCCAATAACAGGCTCGTAGCAATAAAATAAGGATGGCAATTTATTTTTGATCTTTAACCTCATCTATACTATATATTAATATATAAAGATGAAAAGTTTGTCTGTTTGGACGCGCTAATCTATGGACCTACTGGTCCAATTCGAAAAATTGTTTTTGCGTTTTATATCTTACTAGTAAGTTACCCTCACTTCTCTCTGGTGTGTCCCTAAGTACACCGATTTTGTTCTCAATTTCACGGGCTTTGATTGTTTTGCGCGGGATTATTTTTCTAAAATAAAAGTAAATATTAACACCTTATAACATCAGCTATCTGCCAGTGGAAGTCCCACCAAAATTGGTCCAGCCATTTCAAACAACAAACAAACAGACAGAAATTATAGGCTGTCTTACGCCACACTAAGATTTATGAGAGAGATAAGATTTATGGGGTAAACAAAAATAAAGGACGCAGGTGAAGTCGCGAGGAACGCTAGTTATTATATAAAGCTGGAGAGTTCTGTTTGTTTGTCCGAACGCACTTATCTCTGGAACTATAAGGCAGTTGTAAAACTTATTTTGAAATTATTAACCTATTTATTAAGGAAGGCTATCTAATATCACGAAAAGCGTAACCCATAATGTGAATCAATGCAAATACCATCATGTAACCCATAGAAGCGGAGCTATTATAGATAATGCACTATGCGATCGAAACAAGACACAAGCTAATCAATTAAATATTAATTAACTTTTAAAGCCTGTGCATACGACGATATTTTTAACGCGCCATCAACGCACGATCGTCACCGCTTTCCCAGACAAGCACGTATGCAATAGTTTCCATACTTTACAAATGGCTTACTTATGATTTTCAAATATTTTGAGACTCGCAAAAGTGAACAAAATCTAAGGAAATACCAATATAATATTTCCTAAGCGATTGCGTTCATGATGGCCGATCTTTGAGGAGATGAAAGAGAAATATCGCGCAGAAGACCGATTATCTTCGAACCATGGCCTGTTAATAACAATTTCGTTATATTAAAACTTACTAACTACTAGCGACTCACCCTCGCTTCACTCGGGTTTGTCCCTAGGTTACTTCCCAAAACAAAATTAATTAATTTGGTTTTAATTTTTTTTTTGTTGGTACCCTATTTTATTATCTAAAATAAAAGTGGCCTAAGTTACTCCTTGTTACATCAGCTATCTGCCAGTGAATGTCCCGTCAAAATCGATCCAGCCATTTCAGAGATTAGCCGGAACAAACAGACAGACAGACAGACAGAGACTGACAGACAAAAATTGTAAAAAATGTTGTTTCGGTATATGTACCGTGTATACATCTACATGCATTTAGTAAAAGGCGATTATTTTAATATTACAAACAGACACTCCAATTTTATTTATCTGTATAGATATACTTGACCCGAGTCTGGACTCAAACACAAGACCTCCGGATCTGCAGTCGCTGCTAGCCAGTAGACTAAATTAAAGACTCATACATCGGAACCGTGAGAAATCTAACGTTTTACTCCAAAAGAACAAACCTCCCTTCAATAAACTCAGAATACTTTACAAAAGAACCCTTGTAATTACGAATTTCCAATGACATTTCACTCAAATTCTTCCCTTGATCTACGGTTGGAAGGTTTTGAAAAGATTAATTAATTATGAGTACCTATGTTAAGAATGTAAGTTGAATACTAGCTTCCACTTAGTGATTTTACTTGCAATCTCCATTATTTTAAAATTGTACATTACTATATTAAACTCTTATATTTTAGTAAAAGTTGTATCAAAATATGCACTTGGCAATAAATTTCTTTCTTAAGTTGCTATTTTGACCTCTGAATTATGCTTGAAGGCTATGGTAACGTGCTCGCTTGGGTAACCGATTGAAGTGAGTTCAAATCCCGGGGCTCGTGATCTGTGATATGTTCGTGTGCGAATCATTTCCAACATGATTACCACTTGTCTTACGGTGAAGGATCGCGAGGAAACCTGCATGTTTGAGAGAACCTAGCAAGTTTTCGAAAAGCGTGTGAAGTCCGCCCGCACTGGGCCAGCGTGGTGGAGTATGACCTGATCCCCCTAGTATTGAACGAGGCCCTTGCCCAGCAGTGGGACGTTAAAAATTATGCTTAACATTAGAATTTGCTTATTTGCTACAAATTAAATCAAAATTGACTTAGACTTTTACAAGCTTTTATGGATAATCATCAGAACTTAAAGAGTGACGTTGTAGTTAGTGTGCGAGGAGCAACTGGTTCGAAAGGCAGTTTTGCTGAGAAAAGTTGTTACTCCAGGCCATGGTCTACCTGTGTACAAAATTTTATCAAAATTCGTCCAACCATTTCCGCCTGAAATAGTAACAAACATACATAAATACAAACTTTCACATCTATACTAATATTATAAATAGGCAGAGTTTGTTTGAACGCGCTAAATCTCAGGAACTACTAATCCGATTTCAATTTTTTTTTGTATTAGATAGTCCGTTTATTTCTATAAGCTATATATCATATAATAATACAGTCTATTTATTCCATACTAACCGTTAAAATGTACCTAGAGACGAAGCCGAGAGCCGCTAGTTTATAATAGTGTCGTAATAACTATCTCCCAAATGAATTAATTTGTCTTAATATCTACACAATTTTATCTACAAGAAATTCTTTCATAGATTTACTCGAATATTTGATATTTTAAACAATCTTTCTGGATTTTAGGAGACTCCGTGTTTAGTCCATGTCTCGTCCTTGACCATGGTTGCTGTAAAGCATTCGAAATGTCGGGAACCAAAAATCTAAATAAATCCACGAAAAAATTGTAAAACAATTTTATTTAATACTCGTACTAGGAACTCGTGAAGAAATTTAAAGTATTGAGTAATATGCCTTAGTAAAATAAACACTAAAATTTAAAGTTGCTCAAGCCATAGATATCTATCAAAAAGTATCTGAACCATACTTGCATTAAAAGTGTACCAGTTGAAGAATGTCTATAGTACATTTTGCAATGTATGCCACAAATTGGCAGTATAGCAAAGGGGCTCTAAGTGAGACGGACAGACGACACGCGCGACTGTTGTGTGTACTGTCGCCGACTAAAATGATAGGGAAACATATAATTTTTTTTTTGGTTTCACTTTTATATAACTAATATATTTTATACACAATAGCAAGTAAATCAGCCAAAATATAAAAGTTACATATTACTGTATCCCAGATTTCTTTGTAGAACTATTAAATGTCTACATGACATTATTTAATGTTTAAAAAAAAACGTTTATTAGAGCTGTCAAAAAAATCTGTATTATTTTACAGCTCGACTAAAACATAATACGAATATGATTTATATCGTAAAGCTCTCTGAAATAATGTAACTATCTAAAAACTTTTTAAGAAAATAATAAAAACCGACTTCAATAAAAGTTCTAACAAGTAAAAAATAAGTGATTGGTAGTTTTCATTTACTATATATACCTAATCAGATATTTTCGAAGTCGGTGTGCTTTGATTAGTATCGGCCGGCTTTTTATTTTTCCCTTTTTAGTGTAGACATAATAGTAGTAGCAAAGTATGAAGACTGACAAATTAAAATAGGCTTTTATTAGTAACACTAAAAATTCTGGGTCTAAAATCCGATTCTAACTTATTGGGCTTGTCAAATCAAACAAAATGAAAACTACTGGGCCAAACTATGTTAAATTTTTATGGAAATAAATGTCAACTATTCCGCATCTAACTAAAGAAGAATCAAGTAAATCGCATCATAAATCTCAGCGTAATCGGTGTACATACATAAAAAAAATACCAATCGAATTAAGAACCTCCTCCTTTTTCAGGTCGGTTAATTAGTAAAAGTGAAATTAATGAAAATATCAAAATGAATACTCAAAATTTACGTTTTAGAAACAAAGAAACAAAACTTTATAATATTAGTATAAAAAACTAAGACTTCTCTTTGCGAAAGTACTTTAACAATACTCCTCTCTGATTGCCCGCTACATTCACTTAATTGTATCCCAGTTGCGAGTACCATAGAGTATCTATATATAAAACATGTGTATATAACCTGAATTTGTCTGGATGTACGTAAAATGGCAATATTCAAATAGTGATGTCATCTTCGCTTATGTATATATGTACATATTATATAGACCAATGTTACTAATATGAATGAAAAATATGTCTTATAGGTAATATACCCTGCTTTTATGAATCAAAGTGGTGAATTTATTTTTTGAGTTAATTTAGTTTGCTCGTGATTAGGCAGTGGTAGCCCAGTGGTAACGCGCTTGCTTGGGAAACCGAGTGAAGTGGGTTGAAATCCCGGGTCTCGCACCTCTGATATTTTCATGTGCGAATCATTTCCAACATGATTATCACTTCTCTTACGTTGAAGGAAAACATCGTGAGGAAACTTGCATGTCTGAGAGAACCTAGAAAATTTTCGAAAGACATGCGAAGTCCGCCTGATCTCCGTGGCACTGAAAGGCGATCCGTGCACAGCAGTGGGACGTTAAAAAGGGCTAAATACAAGTGACTTACCATAGTTTCTTTGCGGGTGCGTCCCTAGGCGCCTTTTGCGGCTTATTATATTTTTCCTTCTACATATACATAATATATTCGCTTGGCGTTTTTTAGAAAAGATATAAAATTGGGGTATTTTTTTAGAAAAGACAGATATAGATAAACTTAAAAAGCAAAATTAAAAAAAATCTTCCCCTATTTAAGCTTTTTAATGGAAAAATTCCAAATGCATAAACCATTCTTTAGTGCACTTTCGTTATATAAGAAACTCTTGTGCAAAATCTTAAAATACATAAAACCAAATAAAGTTCTTCTACTTTTTTTGAAGTTGGATAATAAGGATAAATAAAGCTATAGCATAGCTTTAGTTACGACCAGAGCTTTACAAATAAGCGTTCGGAAGCGCATCATCGATCAAACTTATCATATTAATGTGTTAAGCGATACTCTGAATGTAAGAACGGATGGTTCAGTGGGGATGGACACATTCTTTAAGGATAGGATTCATCCTATGAGCCATATTTTATAAGACGCTGAAGCCTGAATAGTAATTTGTCCTTCCAACCGATTTCTGACCGTGGCAAATGCAAGAGGCATTCTAATGCAGCGCGCGTGAGGGAGAAAGAAACTGAACGTGTATTCTCTGTCCTTTTCACCCTTAAATATGACTAAAGATTTCTTAATTATAAGGTACTTTGCTTTCAAAATAACTTTGAAAGTAACATTATTTCATTCTTAGGGATTTTTACTTGAAATTTAAGATACAGCCTTCTTTTTTGAAAGTATCTGAATGACAGCATATTATTTATACCTACATATAATAAAATTCTAAGAGAGTCGAATCTGTACATCAAATATTTTTGAAAAATCTTACTGAAATAGTAGTTATTACCGATACAGAGGCCGAATCTATAGTTTTTAGATTTTTTGTCTGCCTGGGAACGCATCACAAAAAAACTACTGGACAGATTTCAATTAAATTTATTTATTTATTCAGATTTTGATTATGACAATATGGGTATCGGGTAAACATATAGGATACTTTTTACTGCGAGAAAAAATCTCATTTCTGAGAAATCTATACTAAATTTTAAAACATAATCATAAAAAAATAATTGTAGTTATGTATATAGAACCTTAGAAATATACCTTTCATTAAATAAAGCATTGAGTACGTCATCCTTTCTTAAAACGCTGGACTGAACACATGCGAGTTAGTGGACTTCACATGATTTTGAAAACTAGTTAGGTTCTCTTAGACATGAAAGTTTCCTATTTCCTAAGAATATTTTCCTTCACTGTATTAACAAGTGGTAATTATGTTGAACACATTTTGCACAAGAAAATCTCAGAGTGCGTCATAGATTTGAACCCGCTTCCTCCGTTTGAACTTAGATTTCCTTCCGACCACGAAGCTACAATGTCAAATTAAATAAAAAATTCTATAAATTTTCATGTTTTTATATTTTATTTTGGGTTTTTGTTACCAAAATTTTGATGTTTTTTAGCAAACATGGTCACAGAAGAGACTAAGGTTTTAGACAACTTAAAAGTGATAGTTATTACAGACAGTGTGTACAATTCTTTAATTTGAGTTTGACTTCAAAAATGGACAAATCTATACTATAATATTATAAATGTGAAAATTTGTGAGTATGGATGTATGGATGTTTGTTACTCTTTCACGCCAGAACAGCTGAACGGATCTGGATGAAATTTGGCACAGAGAAAGATTATAGTCTGGAATATTACATAGGCTACTTTTTATCCCGGAAAAATATACGGTTCCCGTGGGATAGGTTTATTTTTGGTTTTGCTAGTAAACAAATAAAATTTCTACGTGACAGTAATTTGTGCAACTGGCACGCTTTAAAGCCAAGAGAATTGAATTGAATTAAAAAAATAAAATGTATTACTTTCTTATATCTTTATATACAGCTTTAAATATCTTCGCTTATCAGTTACAACAACATCACAATGGATACAGGAGCTCGTCCATCACTACACGTCACTTATCTCGTTAGATGTGATAGCAGTGATTTATACGATATTTTGTAACTTGCTTTAAGTTTAAGCGTTTAAAAACTTAATATAATCTATTTATTTATTACTAGCTACTTGCCCTTGCTTCGCTCGGGTGCGTCCCTATGTACGTTTTTAATGAAAAAAATAATATATAAAAATATAAAACCTGACTGCGTAAAAAGCGAACTAAAAAGATGAGAACAAGTTGACGAAGGAACATAGTAGGATTAGGTATGCTGTCGGAGACATAAATGTACATGTGTTGTAAAAGCTGCAAGTGTGTATGTCTCTATCTAATATTATGAAATCATCTATACTAATATTATAAAGAGGCTAAGTTTGTTTGTTTAAACGCGCTGATCTCAGGAACTACTAATCCGATTTGAAAAATTCTTTTTGCATTAAATAGCCCGTTTATTGAGAAAGGCCACAGGCTATATATCATATAATATATAGTCTATCTATTCCACGCTAACCTTTAAAACGTACCTAGGGACGAACCCGAGCGAAGCGAGGGTGAGTCGCTAATTATAATAATAAAAAATACCAGACTGCGTAAAATGTGAATTAAGAAGAAGGGAACAAGTTAACGTAGGAAAATAGTATTATGCAGTCGGAGACGTACATACACGTAGCAAGACTCGCAGCAAGGATAAATATATAATAAAATTGTAACTAAGTCGAATCTGTACATTAAATATTTTTTTGGAAAATCTTATTGAAATAGACATTAATATCGATACAGAGGCCGATTATATAGTTTTTAGAATTTTTGTCTGCCCGTCTGTCTGTCTGTTATCGCATCACAGAAAAACCACTGGAGCGATTTTGATGAAATTTGGTATGGTAATAGCTGGTTATCCGGGTCAACATATAGGATACTTTTTACTGCGGGAAAATATCTCATCTCTGAGAAATCTATACTAAACGTTAAAACGTAATCAGGGACGAACCCGAGCGGAGCGATGGTGAGTCGCTAGTTTACTAATAAAACTTCTTTATTTTATTTTTCATTTTCTTTTGTTTTTTATTCTTCAGTTGATGTTATTATTAAAATTGACAACTTATTTATATCAAATGCGAGTGATCATCGTTGAAGAAATGCGATACTCACCGGAGAAGTTACAAAAGAAATCTTTGTTTAAGCAATGGAAATAAAACAGTGAAGCATTCATTAGACGACGTGTCAACGTGGGAATATTTAAATGTCCAACATAATAGAGTCGTAAGACAAACTGTGATGTTTGAACAGCAGCCATTTATGAGTACTGTCGTGGTCAAATTCAAAGGAAATTAACATAACACTAAAGTTTTGACAAGGTTTTGTTTGAGAAATTTATTTTTACTATAGAGAAAATATTAAATAAAACTATCTTTTCGGATTTATTCGCGGATTTATTTTGATTTTTGGTTCCCGATGTTTCGTATGCTTTACAGCGCACATGGTCAAAGGAGAGACTAAGAAGACTTAGATGTCTCAAAGGTCGTTATATACCTAGTTGTTACGAAATGTCGATCATTTAAAATGTCAAAATATATTCGCGTAAATCCAAGAAAGTATTAAGTATATCAATACTTTAATTCGCAAGTCAACTAATTCCGTTTTTTCATGAAGTTTTCTGGCGACGCTAAAACTCTTTATGTCAATAATATTACGAATTGCGGAAAACATGAAATTTTAGATTATGTAAAAATATCTTTATTAAAAAAATTGGAATATTTATACCAATAACTATAGTTGGACCGACCCGGGACTCGAACTTGATCTTAAGGAAAACATGCCAGCCATTGGACAAATAAGGTCTTTAACCTGCAATAACGGGGCAATAAATAGATGTTTTTTTGGGGTTTCGTACCTCAAAAAGAAAAAAAACCCTTATAGGATCATTTCGTTGTCTGTCTGTCTGTCAAGGCCCTTTTTCTTAGGAGTGAGTAGAGGTATTAGGTTGAAATTAATATCAAATCTGCAATCCCTTGGAGCTGTGACAAAATCAAACTTCTAAGTCAACTCAATCAAAAGATACGGCCGTTTATGTCGCATAATTTGACACTCGCGAGGGAATCAAAACCTATAGGGTACTTCCCGTTGACCTAGTTTTCTATAAAAATAGTCAAATCGATATCAAAGCTGTTTATCTTACATATTCGAAGATAAAAAAAAACAAAAAAAAAACGACTTGCTAAAAGTATGTCAGATGATGAAACTAACGCTTGGTCAACTAAAGAGATATAAACATCCTTCATCCTCATCTTATTTACAATAGCTTTAGGCAGACATTTTGTTTGGATTTTTTATCCCACTCATGTTCTAAACACATTCCGGGGGAATTAATTTGTTACGTAATCCCACGGGGTCCAGGATGTTCCAGAGATCATGTTACTTTCTCTTCTAGCTTTCCGATCTCTCTCCGGGCGTGACGAATTATATATATATATATATATATATATATATATATATATATATATATATATATATGTTGGGACATTAACACACACAGCACCATCTAGTTTCATGGTAAGCTACGAGGCTTGTGTTATGGATACCAGATAATTGATACACTACACATATATAACTTTACATACATACATAACTACATATTATAAAAATATAAACACCCATGACTGGAGTATAAACATTCGTGCTCATCACACAAATGAATACCCCCAGCGGGACTCGAATCCGCAACCGCTGGCACAGCAAGTAAGGTCACTACAAATTGAGCCAAACGTGTCGTCAATCGTCAAATTGTCGTCCCACCATAGTATGAGTGTGACAGGAATAGAGAGTGCACTTGTGTCTGCACTATGAAATCTCCTACGCATTTAGTTAGTTTCATTGAGAATGGCCGCTAGAGCCGAAATTAGTCAGGAAGACGTATGCAATCCACTGTTCAAATAAAAAATAGGATAAACAAACATACATATTTTTGATCGGCTTTGAAGAGTACTCAATTCGGTTATATAATATTATGTATATTTTGTGAGTATGTAACGCGACATCTTCCCAAGTTGTTAAGCCATCTTTATTTTTTTTTATAAGAATATATCGATTATCTCAAAGCAGGTCTTATAGAAGTTACCAGAAAAAAATCTAGTCTATGAATAGAATAGACTTTTTCTTAGTTCATCAATTGACGACACGTTTGGCTCAGTGTATAGTGACCCTACATGCTATGCCAGCGGTCGCGGGTTCGAGTCCCGCTGGAAGCATTCATTTGTATAATGAGCACGAATGTTTATACTCCAGTCATGGGTGTTTATATTTATAATATGTATGTTTTTAAAGTTATATACATATGTGTGGTGTGGTGTATCAACTATCTGGTATCCATAACACAAGCCTCGTAGCTTACCATGGAACTAGATGGTGCTGTGTGTTAATGTAATATATATATATATATATTATTTGCATGTTAAGTTAGCCTGTAATTGTGATATACTTTGTAACACTTTTTTATATATATTTATATTTAGTTAAGAAATGTATTCTTAGTATATAACGTAGGCTTCCTAATAAATAAATAATTATAAATGTGTTTTTGTAGATATTAGAGGAATCACATTGTAATGGCTGGACGGGTTTGGATGAAATTTAATACACAGATAGACTATGGTTTGTGGTAACACATAGGCTACTATTAAGCTCCATGTAAGTAGTATAATATTATTAAGGACTCTCCCTCACGCGACTCACCTTCGCTCCGCTCGGGTTCGTCCCTAGTTACACTTTAACATTTAGTATAACTTTCTTAGATATGAGATATTTTCCCGCAGTAAAAAATATCCTATATATTGACCCGGATAACCAGCTATCATCATACCAAATTTCATCAAAATCTGTTCAGTGGTTTTTTCATGATGCTGCCACAGACAGACAGACACAAATTCTAAAAACTATAGATTCGGCCTCTGTATCGATAATAATATCTATTTTAATAAGATTTTCCAAAAAAATATATAATGTACAGATTCGGCTTAGTTACAATTTTATTATATTATGTACCTATAGATTGCTATTTCACTGAGATCTATGTGTCTGTCTGTACATGTGACATAGCCTAATTCCATCATCAAATATTTGCTTTCTCAATGTTACAAGCTGCAGTGAGTCATCCATTTTCACCTAATTATTAAAACCATAGTGGCGCATGCGCATATGTTAGTGACATTGTCATGAATATACTAGTTACCACCCTGACTTCTCCTGCTCTGTTGCGACATATATACAATGTACATACATACATACATTACACACAGTACATACATACGTAAAGTAATACATATATAGATAGACAAACGACACGTTTAGCTCAGTTTGTAGAAACCCTATTTGCTGTACCAGCGGTCGCAGGGTCGAGTCCCGCTGGGGGCATTTATTTGCGTGATGAGTACGAATGTTTGTACTCCAGTCATGGGTATTTATATTTATAATATGTATATATTTAAAGTTGTATATGAGTAGTGTATCAACTATCTGGTATCCATATCACAAGCCTTGTAGCTTACCATGGAACAAGATGGTGCTGTGAGTTAATGTCCCAATATATTGATTATTTATTTATAATATATAGTAAATTCAGTCCTTATTAACGGTCCTATTGCTGGGTATGAGCCTCGTTCAATAAAAAGGAGATCAGGTGATAGTTCACCACACTGGCTAAGTGCGGTGCGTATTTCACATGTCTTTAAAAATTTATTAGGTTCTCTCAGATATACAGGATATTGGAAATCATTCGCACATGAATAAAGATTTCGCAAGTTTCGGGAGGACATGCTCAGTCCGCCCGCACTTGGCCACCGTGGTGGACTATGGCTAGATCCCTCTCGTATTGAAGGGAGGCCCACGCCCAGCAGTGGGACGTTAAAAAAGGGTTTAACACTATATATAACTTTATTTAGAAATTAAGTATATGTTAATTAGAAATAGGATTTGTAGCAAACAGTAACAGTAACAAGAATAAACATTATTGGATTTGAATAACTTAGGTAACTATCTTTGAATTATTGAGTTAACATTTTAAAATATATAAAAAATAAAAATGTATACGTATAAATCCATACTAATTGCTGGACGGATTTGGATGAAATTTAGTATTCAGATAGACTATGAACACATTTGCCAAATGGTGGTGGTACCTATGTGTAAAATTAAAAATGAAAAAAAAAAACATCTAGCGTACCCAAGCGAAGCAAGGGTAAGTCGGTTAGTGTGTAATACTTTAAAAATGTTATGTTCAACGTATAAAATTAGACTACACTATTTTTATGTAGGGATTAAATCTCAACACAATACCTCCTTTTTCAGAGTCAGTTAACACACGTCACGTACCAGATTACTTTTTACACTTGAGCGATCTAAATAAATGTAAGGAATGCAAAGGCTTTTATACGAAATTCTACCTTATCACAGGGTATTAAGACCTAAACTAATTTGTGGTATGTATTTGAGCTTATTAACGCTATTTTAATATTATTTTAAGCCGTATGATATGAAAAATAAGGCATATTTTTGTTTGAACGTCTATTGGGTGCTGGGTCAAATCTATGGTTAACGAGTGCTTTCCATCTGATCTATCTTCCAGAGATAGTCAAAGTGTGCATTGAATATTTTATTATTTTATTAACATAAAGATGTTTGTTGGTTTTTTCCTCTTTAACGCAGCATTGGATCAACGAGGTATTTAGTTTGGAGAAACTTTTTAGACTCTGGTTTCTGACATAGGCATTATATTAATACTCGTACATACATGATTTTTTTGCCTCGTCGAATTAGTGGGTAGTGCACGGCTGCAAATTAGGCTTCAAACAGCTTCGAGTCCCGGGTCGGGCCAAATTTAGTTATAACTTTTATAGTTTTCTGTCAAGAAATTGTCAGTAATAGCCCTGAGTTGGGACGTTAGTAGTGCGACATCCTTGTTTTAGATCACGTAAACCGTCGGTCCTACAGTAAGATTGGCCTTCGTGGCCCAAATTCGATCCAGAAAAGTTTACTTATATTATTTTATGCCATTATAAAAAAGTTGATATGTATTATAAGTAGGCTATTTTCTACCGACGTTTAAATTACGTAAAATTAAGATTTATATAAAGTCTTACTTAGTATTACTTTTTGAGTAAGAGGGAAAGGTAGCTTATCTTCGAATTATTTTATCGAAATCTGTTTAACGGTTTAACAGTTATTAGGTAACAGAGGTACAGACAGTTTTGACTTATAATATTAGACATTACCTAGTAGGTATGGATAACATGTCTTGTAGGTATGGATAACTTGCCATCTTTGAAATATAAAATGTATAAAAAACTTTGAGAACAGCAGCAGAAATATAACCCGCACTTGATGGTATCAAAAACGACAGTCATAGCTCGTTTAGAGGATTTTTTATATATTTTACTTTTATCTTTTTGTTCCTTTGTATCGATGATAGTTGTACAAACAGACGGACTACTGGTTGATTTTACTTTACACTAGTGACTTCACATGGATGCATCCCTAAATGTGTTTCTCCCAACTCGTAATCTATCAGTTTACTAAATTTCTATCCAAATCCGTTCAGCCGGTTAAAAATGGACGAATAACAAACAAACAAACATACATACATAAAAACTTTCGCATTTACAATTAAAATAGTTCGATTACTATATTTTAGCACGTGCTTTTAATTTAAGTAAGCTCTAAGTTTTAGTTAAGCTTTTAAAAACTTTTTTGGGTATAGAAACCCCCTGCTTATATGGAAAACGTACTAGAACAGAGAACTCCAGTTAAAAATTTTGTTTTAAAATGAAACCGTATAAAAAAAAATAAAAACCGACTTCCAGGCACTGAAAAGTAAAAAATAACTACACAGGGGTTTTCATTTAGAATAGATACCTAATCAGATATTTTCGAAGTCGGTGTGCTTTGATTTGTATCGGCTGGCACCGACTTCGAAAATATCTGATTAAGTATCTATTCTAAATGAAAACCCCTGTGTAGTTATTTTTTACTTTTCAGTGCCTGGAAGTCGGTTTTTATTTTTTTTTTAAAGTTTTTATTTTTCCATTTTTAGTGTAGACGTAATAAGCAAGTAATTTGTAAAAAGAAAGATTTTTAATAAATAAAATCATATTCGATTAAGCCATTTATTTAAAAACCGCTTGACCGATTTCGATAAAATTTATATGGGACCACCGGGGAAGAATACCCTTTGAAACAAAAAAAGAATTTTCCAAATCAGTTCAGCCGTCTTCGAGTAATCCGTGAACATACATAAAAAAAAGGAAGAAAAAAGATTCCGACGAATTGAGAACCTCCTCCTTTTTGGAAGTCGGTTAAAAATAGCTCTATACTTTGATTTCGATCTGTAAGCTCTTAGTTAGTCTTAGCTAGTGGTAGCCTAAAGGCGATAGGCACTTACGTATTTAAGACTGCTGAGTACAAGGTAGTGCCTTATATTGCCGATTTTACCGACATTTGACTTATATAAAAACATCCACCGTTAGCCCATTAATAACTTAAATATCCAAGTGGAGCGGGTTCAAATCCTCTGAATTTCCATCAATAGAATCATTTTCATCATGATTACCTACTACTCGATTAAAACTGCATGTCTTATAGACTTAGAGAATCTAGCAAGTTCTCGAAAGACATGCTAATTCCGCTCGCACTTGGCCAGCGCGGTGGACTGTGGCCTGATCCCCCTCGTATTGAAGGAAGGCTGATAAGGGCTAAATAATAATTATTAAGCACAAAAACATGATGAACATGTCGGATTACAATTTAAAACTTCATATTTTTGAAGTTATTCCATAAAATTGGTGAAAAATAATTAAAAACTTTATTTTAAAGGTGAAAATAATACAAACAATAATAAAACCATCTAAATCGGTCTAATGATTCATCCTGCCTAAACGAAGCATCGAACCGGAACTGTCGACAGCATAATGACGTGCCATCATAAGAGAATCGATAAACTTTTCAACGGAACTGTCACATCACTAGCGCTAAGTGATTTAACGTACATTCCTTTGTCTCTGAGTACGGTTCGAAAAAAAAATGTTTTCCTAAAAATATTAGAATATAACGATATTTTTTTTATTTAACTTTTTAGTATATTTAGGGTTTGACTGAGGCTTTGGGGTATAATATATTAATATTAGTAATTTTATTTTAATTTTATATGGTTCTCATAGAAATACTACATATAAAATACAAATTTATTTTTGCAGTCGATTAAATTAGCATCGGTAAGTAAATACTAAATATATTATTTTTCTTTTAACGATTAGATATGTTAAAACTTAAAACATAACATAATTTAATTGTTCATCCTACGGAACCCTCGGTTTGCGATTCAGACCCTCACTAACCTGATTTTTTAGAATTCCTTTTAATTTTTGCTCTGTCGTAAAAACTGTAATTAAAGTGTAAAAATTGTAAGTGTTTCACTTTTAATGCTTTTTGATAATAAAAATCGGTTAAGCATAACCGGGTCCGAGTTATTTTATATGTTAAAAAATATATGGTGAAATGCCGTATGGCGTGAAACTCACACAATCAAACTTGCATTTCATCGTATTCGTATAGATCCCTTAGCGAGAGAATGAGATTTTTAACTCACCTGTCTGTTTCTTGAGATTTATATGAAATCATCTTTAAGAAACTTTTAGATAATATTAAAAAAGCTATTTAAAAATTCATGACAATTGCTTTATGTTGTCTAACGTTCACTCAGATAAAACATACCTGAAATATACCTCCTCTTTAGAAATCGGTTAAAACGTATAGGTTGAGGCTCAAAACGAATTTGTAAATAAATAAGTATAAAACTTTTTTTGAAAATCATTGCAATACTCATTGATAGTGCTACTGTGCCATATCATTAAATATAGCAATGTGTGTGCATTCATTCATAAAATAGTAATTCTTACCCGCGGTTCCGCTCGCTTTGTACAAATACGTACATTATTAACGCAAACGTAGCATGTGTTAATCCAGGATATAAGCTATATCCATTCGGCATTCCTAACTTCACTCAAATCTGTTCAGTTGTTTAAGACAAACAAGAAAAACGAACAAACACACGCACATACAAATTATCATACAAATTTAGTTTTTATCAGTACTTCAGTATGTAAGTCACTTTAAATCTGGACAAAGCCGGGGTAGATTACGAGTATACGTAAAAAATAAATGCACCAAATTTCAAAACACTTGTACTCTTAGTCAACAGGCTTTTCTATAAAAAAGGACGTGCTTTCGAACACTTAAGGCAATTCTAAGGTCCGCTATTTATCTTTCCAAGTGTCAAAAGCTTAAGGCTTAAGATGGTGTATTGTCGTAAAATTCTCGTCTAAACTATAGACCAGCTATAGGTCAGACACTTCAATTTTATGGCTTTGTTCTGGGTGCAGCTGGAATAACTTCAATATTTTATCCTTATATATTATACTAGATACTCACCCTCACTCAGGTCGGGTTCATCCCTAGTTACGTTTTAACGTTTAGTATAGATTTCTTAGAGATGAGATATTATTCCGCAGTAAAAAGTATCCTATACGTTGACCCGGATAGCTAGCTATCATCATACCAAATTTCATCAAAATCTGTCCAGTGACTTTCTCGTGAAGCGTTCCCAGACAGACAGGCAGACAAAAATTCGAAAACCTATAGATTCGGTTTCTGTATCTATAACAAATAATAATGACTATTTTAATAAGATTTTCCAAAAAATATTTAATGTACAGATTCGACTCAGTTAGAATTTTATTATATGTATAGACTTGTGCTTATAAACAACTTATGTTACTCCAGGTCGTAGTCTGTATGATAATTTCATTCAGATCTGTTCAGCCGTTTTAGCCTTAAGGAGAAACAAACACACACACATACAAATAGTTTGTGTATATCCTAATAAGCCTTTTAGCTATAATTGAAAAAATAACCCAACTTTAAAAGTAACTTGAGTAATTAAAAAAATATTTGCAAATTGATTCACAAATTCAGCCCTTGTTAATTAACGTCCCACAGCTGTGGGTGGGCATCCCTTCAATACGAAGGAGATCAGGTAGTCCACCACGCTGGCCAAGTCTCAGACAATATGCCAGGTTTTCTCGATGTTTTCTTTTACCGTAATACAAATGGTAATCATTCAAGTTGGTTCAAAATGAGATTTGCAGAGACAATAACAATTAGTATTCAAATTATTATTATAATTATAATCATAAATTTGACGACACGTTTGGCTCAGTTTGTAGTGACTAGTGACCCTACTTGTTGTGCCAGCGGTCGCGGGTTCGAGTCCCGCTGAGGGCATTCATTTGTGTGATGAGCATGAATGTTTGTACTCCAGTTATGGGTGTTTATATTTATAATATGTATGTATTTAAAGTTATATATGTAGTAGTGTATCAACTGTCTGGTATCCATAACACAAGCCTCGTAGCTTACCATGGAACTAGATGGTGTTGTGTGTTGATGTCCCAACATATTATTTATTTATTGTATTATGTGTATTTTACATACAAAATTTTAAAACGATAGGTATATTTAGAAAAAATAAAAGCCCTACATTTATTTTATCGTATAAGTCCCAACACTATGATAAAGAATTGAAGGCGCGTGCGCAGGCCTAAGTGGTTGCGAGCTAATTCTACTGGTTTTATTTTAAAAATAGTCTGTAGGCTAGTTGATATACAGACCGACATTTTTTGAGTGTTTATATTATGGTCACACTACACGTCTCTCTGTAAAGTTTTTGAGTGAATGAGTGAATTAAATAAGCCGTTGAACGGTTTTGGATACAACTTATCAATCATATAGATTATATTTTAGATTAACGAATAATACATGTATGTATGTATTGTATGTATTCAACCCTTTTCGTCCGACGGCTGGGCACTGGCCTTACATTGATACGATGGGGATCAGGCCATAGTCCACAACGCTGGCCAAGTGCAGGCGGACGGTCTATGTCTTTCGAAAACTTGCTAGGTTCTCTCAGGTTGCAGGTTTCCTCACGATGTTTCCCTTAATCTTAAAGCAAGCGGTTATCATGTTGGACATGATTCTCACAAAAAATATTAGAGGTGCGAGACCCGGGATTTGAACCCACTTCACTCGGTTTCCCAAGTAAGTCAGTTCATTTAGTGGTTATAAATATTATCCAAACCAAGAAACAAACAAACAAATTTTAACTTTCTATAGTGTAAGATATTATACTTATTGGGCTTTAAATATCGGATGGTGGTCTGGACATTATACTATATAGCTTTAGTAAGTCGATATTTCTAAGAAACTTCGAGGAATCGTATCTGTATTGAGTTTCAACTTATTTTTAATAAAACTACAACAGCGTTCGTTTCTATTGTTGAGATATTTTATTTTTACCGACGAAAAAGGTTCTCAAGAAGACAATATATTTTATCTGTATATATGAAATATGTCATATAACCTGTATGTATTTACTTGGGATTTACCCTCGTTTCGCTCGAGTGGGGCCTTTTGTGCCTATAATGCCTACTTTAGGTCTACCTGTGTACTAAATTGTATCCAAATTCGTTCAGCCGTTTAAGCGTTGAGGTCGAACATATACATTTTACATACATATAATGATATAAATTTTCGCTTTTAAAATAGTAGTCTGGTGTATATAAAGTTTTATCCATATGTTTATGTTAATTAAATTGTAAGAAATGTACTTTTTTTTTAATTTCTTTTTTATATATGATCTCCCTTAGGTTATTATGAAATAATTAATCCAATTTTAATAATATGTATTTTTTAGATAGGATGTACGTTACTTCAAAGTAGGTTTTCGTCTAATTTTAAAGAAATCTGATGATTTTTTAAAAACGGTGAAGGATAAGGTGGTGAAGGATAAGGGGATGAAGGATAAGAAAAGTAGGCTACTTTAATGTATTTAATTTAATTTGATTATGTATAATTATTTAGTAAATTTCAGCTACATATAAAACGTAATATTTTTTTTCCATTTACATGTCAGCCTCAGCTTTAATAGTCTCTTTTTCATAAAAAACCTAGACTTTACAAAAATGACACATCTTCCATAATATATCTCGAACGTGTAAATAATAATCTACAATGTTAAAACTGACCGCATCTTACTTGGAATGAGATAAAAAACTTTCCCAAAAAAAAAAAACACAATACGATGTTATCTTAAAAAATTAGTATACAAATAATTAAAACCTCACGCAAAAACGTTAAGCAAAAAGGGGTCTTCATTCCATCCCTATCCAATCTGTTGTGTTAGAAAAGAATGGATATAGTCCCTAGGTCACTAAGACCTTTGTTTGAAGTCAGATATTATCAAATAAAATATAATCAAGGTATTATATCATGGTAATATAATATTCTTTTTTTAACTTATTTTGGAATCAAACGATACTTTATTTAATCATTTAGAATTGCCATAGCTAATATGCAACTTTAAACAGCATAATACGAAATTGGTATCTGTCCGTCTGTTTGTGTGCTTTTTCCTTCGAAACTACACGACAGATTTTCATACGGTTTTCACTATCATTTACAGATTTTTACGGAATATTTAGTCAATGCCAGTTACTACATTTCATTACATTTATTATAAATGTGAAAGTTTGTATACGAGTGTGTGTTAGTTTTTTGCTGAACGTTTGATGTGTGGATGAGTGTACGAACTAGCGACTCACCGTCGCTTCGCTTCGGGTTCGTCCTTAGACAAAAACAAATCTATCCCACGGAAACCGTACATTTTTCCGGGATAATATATAACCTATAGCCTTCCTCAGTTAACGGGCTATCCAATGCAAAAAAATGTTTCAAATCGGATTAGTAGTACCTGAGATTAGCGCGTTCAACCAAACAAACAAACAAACAATCAAACAAACTCTACAGCTTTATAATATTAGTATAGATAAACTATGACCCAAAGTAACAAAATATAAGCTTTAGTCTAATATATAAATATCTAGTGTCACGGTGTTTGTGAGCGCACTTCTCTGAAACGGCTCGACCGATTTTATTGATTTTTTTTTTGTATATTTGGTAGATATTAGGTTGTAAAGTATTTTTCACCTTCCTACCCCTACTCCCCATCTTTTAATTGCGGTTTTAGTATTTTTGTATGAACAATATCCAAATAATTTAATGTTATATAAATACATAGGGAGGAACTCAAAGGAAGCGAGGGTGAGTCGCTATATAACATAAAGAAAAAGAGTTTTTACTGTCGATAGAACGCGAGCGAAGCCGCGGGTTTTGCTAGTAAGTAATAATTTTTTCTAAAAGCTTGCACTTACTGTATATAATATTACGGATACAAAAGCGAAGCAAGAATAAATCACTAGTTTTTTTTTAAATCGTCAACCCAGAATTACAATATACAAGTCCATTTCACAGTTATAATCGCCTCCTGGCGTTACACGCTTCTTTAAACGCTACGAGTGTAAAATCAAAAAGCACTTTTGTATCCCCTAACCCTATAATACCGCCCCTCGATACTTAAGGCTTACGAGGAAAATATGCTTTGTTGTAACGAAATAAAGTCGAAATTGGCATAAGAGGAATTGAAATACGATAAGGGTGTACACGTGCTGATTCCCATAGAGTGACCGTTTGAGTGTAGGAATTTGTAGTGTTATAATGAAAAAAACAATAGAGTTTTATTTTAGAGACTGCAAATTGAATGGTGAAAATGGTTTTAAAAGAGCACATCTTTTAACGTATGTCCTTTACCTTGTAGACTAAATTTAAGTGCTCTAACTTAGATTTTTTTCATTCCTAACAATTGAAATCAGATCTTAAAAATGCTTCAATAACTTTTTAGGGCATTTTGTCTTGTTTGGTTATAATATTAAGAATATATGTTAATAATATTTACATTATTTAAAGAAAATTGTATGCGGTGCAGAGACAAAGACAGCTGTGTCATCTATAAACTATATCTATAAAAAATATGATGTTGATCCACTGGTACGTTGATACATTAAGCGTTATGAAAAATTTTGCATTTATAATCATATTTCTGTTATATAAGGAACGGCTAAAACGATTTGGATGAAATTTAGTGCGCAGATAGACTGAAATAAGAACACATGGGCTACTATTACGCAAAGAGGGTCACATCCGAGCAAAGCGAGGGAGAGCAAGTTGCTAGCATTATATATATATTTAAACTAATGTTTTAATTAAGATGAAATAACTATTAATTTGTCTCACACGGGAATCGAACGACCTCCACTTAATATAAATAAATTAAATTAAAATAACATCTTCCACTTTATATAGACAGAGTGTCGTGCAAATTGTTGTAAAGGATAAAACACTATATGAAGACACGCGTTACAAATTAAAGTGTTACAGGGGCCTAATCAGTCCCCTTTGTCTCTATGTTTGCTAGGGTGAAGCCCTAGCAGATGACGGGTTACGGATTTCATTTAAATATTTTATTTCGTAGGCTTTTTTTCGTGATTTAATAATAATTGAAATATGTAGGATGTTTAAAAAAAAACTATTTTTCGAATTTACCGTTTTGTATTTTGCTGTAAAGCATTGGAAACGTCAAGACCAGAAAAAAATGCTGTTTTTTTTTATTTCAAATATTTATCTACGTAAATCTAAGATGTTTAGGGTTATTTTGACAGTTAAATCATTTGTATAAAAAAAGAATTGGAAAAATAGACCCCTTATGTTTTAGTACCCAATATACTTTTATGAGACTTAAAATCGTCATATCTATTTGGAAAAGTGCAAAATTATTCGGAAGACACTATCATAATTTGATACTAAATAGATGATTTGATGATGAAATCAGGAATTGGATAGTGAAATTCTTTAATAGTTCTTAGAGCAACATTTTGTTTTCCGTGGCGACGTAATTTGACGATTGATCTTGAAAAAATAAGTACAAAATTTTTTGGTATCTATCTCGCTATGTTTTCGAGATACTCAAAAATCGAAAAAAATACAGGCCCGACTTGGATAACGTAGGCTGAGCTACGCTCGCTTCGCTTCCGCCTTAGCCTTCTCGTTAGGTCTTTTTTTTATACAATTAAATAAAAATTATGTATGAATATGCAATTTTTGAAAAAAAATATATACTAATAATAAAAAGTATACTACACAACACAAACATTATCATTTGTATACTATAAAACATTATTGTTTGGCATTATGTTTAGTTCTATGACACTCTATCGATATTAACCCTTAGTCCGAGTATGCCTGTTACAAAAATAACACCATATAGATTGAAATCAACAGCCTTCGACCCAATAGCAAATGCCAGCCAGACGTCCATTGCGCCACATCATCAAACTTTAAACTTAATTAAAGTAAAACACCTTATCCATTTTTTTCGTCTAATATCAAATTCCAAGTGTCAAGTTTCGACAAGAAATGTTTGAGCCTAATGAAGGAAGCCAAGCAGAAATGGTAAAAGGGATAAAGATTAAAAAAAATATTTTTGACATTGACATGTGTCAAATTCGATAAGAAGTTTTTTTTAATGAGTTATAACAAAAAATGGTGTAAAGTATAGTTTTTTAATAAGAATATCCTTATGGTCCAAATCAGAGATCGCTGAGACAAATGTCAAAATTTACTTATTATAGACAGTATTATAGCTTTATTTTTAGACCGACTTCAAAAGAAAAGATTATGTATTTGGTCGATATTCTTATTTAACTTTTTATACCTTTATTATTACAAATTCTAAAGTGTGTTTGCTTACTATATTTTAACGCTTTAACACCCCAACCACTAGTGATGTAATTTGACACAAGTCGACCACACTTTTTATCTCTGTACATCACACATCGGTCGCACCTGTACGATATTATCTACAACTTTTGAACAGTGAGAGTGAGAAAAGACTAATAATATATTATAACATAAAGCCAAAGAGTTTTTTTTTTGTAGATTGAACGCGGGCGTAGCCGCGGGTTCTGCTAGTTTTTAATAATATTTACAGTCGGATTTCGACCACTGGCTAATACAAGTTGAATTAATAAAATTATAATTGCAAATCAGTTATTTCATTAACAAAGCTAACTCTTTCCCAGAACATTAGTAAAGAACTGTTAATTATGATAACACGATTAGTATACGTTAGTACATTTTGATCTGTTAGCTTAGTTTATTAAGTAACTAGTTAAAATGTAAACATATTATATGTACACAGAAAACCAATGTCCAATTAAAATAAGCTTTTTGTTACTTTTAAAGAAATCGCAAATATAAGAGCTATCAATTTCTATTTAACTGCCTTCAAAATTACTAGCAATTCCACACTCAAAACTGTTTTTTTACCCGACTGCCAAGGAAGGGTTTTTCGAGCATATCTTGTATGTTTCTTTGTATGTATGTTTGTAAATTTCTTTATTACCTCTGTATCTTCTAAACGGCTGGATAAATTGCGACAGTTAAGGTATCGTTTGATTCGTCTTAAAAAACCCAAGTGTTCTAATATAGTTGTTTAAAAAAATCAAAACGGCGGATCCTAGGCGCCAATTTGTGTCTTGAAATTTTTTTTTTCATCGGAATCAATCGAGTGGGGTATCAAAATACAGGCTTCCAAAAGGTTAAAAAAAATCAAAATGGCGGATACCTAAAACCGATTTCTAGACACTAAAGAGTAAAACATGATTGAACGGGCGTTTTCATTTACTATAGATATATTTGAATCAGATATATTCGAAGTCGGTACTTACACGGGAAATGAAAACCACAAATACTGTAAATCTATACAGAAAAATAAAATTGAAGTGTCTGTTTGTAATGTCAAAATAACAGCTTATTACTAAATGCGTATGATGCATGAAAGTAATATACGGTATTATAAATACCGTAGTAAACCCAACTTTTAAAATTTTTGTTAGTCTGTCTGTTGGTTCCGGCTAATCTACAAAACTGGACTGATTTTGATGGGACTTTCACTGGTAGATAGCTGTGTCATAAGTAGTAACTTAGGCTACTTTTATTTTAGAACTAGCGACTCACCCTCGCTTCGTTTGGGTTTGTACCTAGCTTGATACCCCATACAAACTGTCATCCCCATTTTCACCCCTTGAGGAATGATTTCCGTGATAAAAAGTATCCTATGTCCTTCCCAGGATCTCAAACTATCTTTTTAACAAATTTCATCTAAATCGGTTCAGTAGATCCAGAGATTACCCCTACAACGTCACAAACTCACAAAATCACAAAATTTACCTCTTTATAATATTTGTACCTATAGAAAATAATTAGGGTTCCGTTCAAAAAAATTAAAACGTATCTAGGATAAGTCACTAGTATATTAGTATTATTAGTATAAACCCTGCTCTTTAAAATCGGTTAGTATATTTCGGAAATAGATTAAGTTCTCTTTGACACGCGCCGTTGATCTCTCAACGCGGACATAAAGTAAGGAAACGTAAATTGTTTATTTTGGCCACCAACCCACGTGTCACTTATGTGTTTATCTTACGATATATTTATATTGAGCCCGGAATTTAGATGGAAAGCTAAAAAATACTCTATATTCTATACAGTAGCTTTATAATACATAAATATTAGGCATATGAGCGACCGAGCTTCACTGGTGCTTTACGGAAAAGATGTAAAAATCGCGGGTTTTTTTAAGTAGCGGAAGTACGTTACTAAATTGATTTAATTTTCATTTTAGTATTTGTTATAATTTAGATAGATTTTTGTAACATCATAGTAACGTTAAAAATAATAAAAAATGACGGTACCATAACCACAAACCAATGAATAAATTAAAAAAAAAACTCGATAATGTCAATTTTAAGAAATGCCTAGTAGCAATTATTTTCAATTCAATAGTAGTAAATTTAGTTTTTTATTATAGTTATAACTTTAAAAACAAATGTTAAATAAAGATAAAAAACCAAGCCATTAATTAGACCTCATAATTACAGGCAGTGTGTGGTCGAGCATTGCATTTCATGCTTTAAGGAGTCGACTTTCATGTGGGAAGTGAATATATTGATATTGTTTGACCAACTTCAAATAAAAGGTGTTTAATATGACTGTATGTTTTTGTGTATGTTACGTTATATCTTGAGAACTGATTTCATGATTTTTTATTATCGGATTACTATTATACGTGTACTGTGTGTATGTCTGTTAGTTTTTAACGTTGAAACGACTGGACGTTTTTGGATGGAATTTAGTACAAAGATAGATTATGACCTGGAGCATAGGCTTCTGTTAGACACCTAGGTATTCGCCCGAGGGGAGCTAGAGTAAGTCGCTAGTGTTTATTTTATTTAAGACGTTTCCTCAATCTACCTTGGGACCCTAAAGATAAGTGGCCCTAAAGCTACTTACAGGGGAAATAAAAACCGCAAGTACAACACAAAACAACTTTCAATCAGGTATCGTATTGAATTACACGTTAAACATTAAGATTTAAACTCATTAAATTAGATCACGGGTTTGATTTCCGGCTGAGGTAAAAATACTCGTATACATATATTACTAGCGTTTTCTCCCTACTTAGGTACTCTTATGATATAAATTACCCTTAAAAGATAATATTTATTATTTATACAATACGCGCACTTACGCTTTGTCTGTACATTTGTTAAAATCATCAAGCTTCGCTTATAAAAGACTAGCTATAGCCTATGGCTTTGCACGATGATATCATGCGATTAAAACTATCAACACACTTTAACACTTTTAACCGACTTCAAAAGAAGTGATTCAATTAGAGTGTTTATTAATGTAACCTGTAAACTTATAATACTTGCACGTTTAATGCACCTTTCCAATTTTTTTACATCTATCTTGTATCCTTTTCTATCGGTTGCCTTTAAGAGAACACTTATAGTGATAAGGCCGCCTTTGAACATGTTTTTAATTGTATTTTTTTGTACCAATTTCATGGTGCAATAAAGTGTTTTAATATAATAAAAATGTAATATTATAAATGCGAAAGGACGGATGAATGGATAGATGGATGTTTATCATTCTTTCACGCAAACACTGCTGAACGGGTTTTGGTGAAATCTTACAGTAAATATAGCTTATGCATCAGAGTAACATATCTATCTATATAAATAAAAATGAATCACCGAAATGTAAATTCCGATCGACTGCACCAAATTGGATATTTTTTTTGTGTTTGTTATTGTTAGGACAAGTTTTGTATAAAAGAAAATTAAAAGATTTTTTTTTTTACTAAAATAAGTTTTTTTTTTAAATCTCATGATATGAAAAGTGAGTGAGTGAAATAGTTTTTATCCCAGAAACATGGGGATGAAAGTTTGTATTGGGAAGCAAGCTAGGAATGAACCCGGGCGAAGCGAGGGTGAGTCGCTAGTAAGCTATAATTTTTTAAGATATAGATAAGTAAATTTAAGTAATATATAATTGATATACGCGTGCGGAGCTGCGGGATAATACTAGTCTATGTTAATTATGAACCGATTTTCATTATGATTTAAAATTTAACAAGTTATAGCTTAAGGCAGTCAAACATTTTAAATATCATCCTTGAGAATGAAATAACTCGGTATTTTAGATGTTATTAAAATTAGTGTAGCTTTTTAGTTTTAAATTAATTATAACCAGCCATGACTTGCACAGTAATGATACAGTAGTGTACATTGTTTTGTACATATATTTGATTAAATATATTTGTAATTTCAATGAACATATTTCCTTTATTGTAAAGTACCTGGACGACAGAGCTTCGCTTGGCGTTTTTCGAAAAAGATATAAAAATTGCGCGATGAAGATAATTGTAAAAGTGAATCCTAAGGCATGGACGTACCTGAAACAAAGCACAAAAACAAAATTAGATTTTAATAACAAAAACAACAATTCATCATATCTATATGTATGAGTATATATTTATAATATGTACTAATATATAGTCTATCTATTCCATACTTACCGTTAAAACATACCTAGGGATGAACAAGACCGAAACGAGGGTGAGTCGCTAGTTAATTGTAATTATTAAAATGTAACAGTTAGTTATAAAATTTGCCAAAAGATGGCGTTTCCTGTATAAGGGAAGGTTCCGCATGAAACGAGAGTAAATTGTTAGTAGTATTATGGAATTAAAAAAAAACCACATAATAGAAACTATAACAATCTTCTCTAATACAAAAGTTTACTACAGTGACTCAGTTTTGTCTTTGAATCCGAAACTTTAAGAACCTATGAATAATTTTTAATATATAATTTTTCACTCAAATGTTCATTGTCTGGGGTTATGCATGTTTGCAAACATAATAAAAAAATATAATATACTGTAGAAACTCAAACAAATAAGTAAATTAACCTCAATCTTTAATATGTAAAACAGCCAATTAGCCATTTAAATAAAAAAAAATGTCAATATCATTTATAAAATCGATTTCATAGAAGCGTTCGATACTTCTGATAATATATTTATCGATTCTTTATAATCTCTAATTTATTACTCGACGCTCAGTTTAAAAACGATTTAAACTAAATTTATGGTGGACCTTAAACGTCGTAGTCACATAATTTAAACAAGCATATTTCTAATTTTTTCTATGATTTAAAGCTGTGGGTGCGCCAAGGTGCTTATTTAGGACCGCTATTATTAAATAGGCGCCTACAACATCGTCAGGTTAGTACAATGATTTACTCTTTTTAAAAGATGTCTGTAGGGTAAAAGGGTAGATGAAATAAAGTTATTGATGAGATTTAATATAGATAAGCTTGTGATAATCAGGTTTTTAATAGCTATAATATAACAAGGTAATCATTTGGTATGCTAATTTTAGTATTCCATAGTTTTAGTATCGGTAGTATATATGTATAACTAGGTTCAACCTTTCTGTCTGTCGATTTACTTGGAATCTACAATGTCATATGATATAAATAAAATATACATATAAAATATACATATAAAATAGTATGTATGTATTCAGCCCTTTTTAACGTCCCACTGCTGGGCACGGGCCTCCCTTCAATACGAGGGAAATCAGGCCATATTCTACCACGCTGGCCAAGTGAGGTTTGGCAGACTTCACATGTCTTCCGAAAACTTGCTAGGTTTTCTCAGACATGCAGGTTTCCTCACGATGTTTTCCTTCACCTTAAGGCAAGTGGTAATCATGTTAGAAATGATTCGCACATGAAAATATCAGAGATGCGAGACCCGGGATTTGAACCCGCTTCATTCGGTTTCCCAAGTGAGCGCGTTACCACTGGGCTACCACTGTCTTTTATAAAATTGTATACCTACTACTATTATATATTGTTTTAAGACATTATTACCTACAGCCTCTCAGATTATTTATATAAAAACGTGATTAAAAATCTTTAGATTTTTAACCGCATATTATTATTCTATCAAACTTTTATAAATACTAGAGTTCGTATGTATAAGAAAGTTTCAAAGGACACGACGTGTAGTCCGATAACGTGAATTTGCTAACTATGTTGGACTATGGCCTAATCCCAAGCCCAGCAGTGGGACCTTGAAAAGTGCTAAATGAATAGAATAGTCTAGTGACTCACCAATATGCTGTTTCAAATTGTCTCACAATCTCAATCATTACTCACGACTTTAATTTAGATAACAATCACATGAAATACGCCCCCAATATAATAAATTCTTAAATTATTTGATATAACAATATCTTCTTCTATATCTATGTCCTTATAAATGTGAAAGTAAACAAGTCTGAGTGTTTTGTTACCTATATTAAGAGTTATTAAGTAAGAACAGATCATATTCAACCTTATTTAAGCTATGTAGACCCTAGTAATACATACTTTGAATGTTGTGTTAACCTCCATATCTTGACACGTCGAGAAATAAAAATCAAACTAAATCCGCGAAATCCGAAAAGATAGTATTATTTAAAATCTCCCATATTTTTTTTGAGTACAATTCTGAGAATTTTTTAGATATTTATCATCTACGCATGCATAGACCACTATAAAGTAACGATTTTTTTTTAAATATGTTGAGACTACACCAACTAGTTCCATGGTAAGCTACGAGGCTTGTATTTTGGATACCAGATAGTTGATACATAATACATATATACATATTATAAACACCCATGACTGGAATACAAACATTCGTGCTCATCGCACAAATGAATTCCCCCAGCGGAAATCGAACCCGCGATCGCTGGCACAGCAGGTGGGATCGCTAAAAACTGAGCCAAATGTGTCGACTCTAAAGCGTTGACTTAAGCGGGAATCAAATCTGCTACTCCTAAAGATATATAAAATTATAAACATCAGTCAACTTTGTTGCCGATAACAATGCTATGTCATATTATGTGTAGAGTTTCGTTTAATTAACTGCTCGACTGTTATGACAAATGCGAGAATGTTTACACTATACATTACGAGGAATTAGGGCGCGTACAGACTTAAGACGGAAGCAATATCTTTATCGAATGTCGCAGGTTTGAGTTCCGACTTGGGCTCGCTTGAGTATATTTTTTTAATATTAAGGTGGCAAACGAGCGCATCAACAGCTTTATTGTTAAGTTTGTAATACGTATCACGATTCTATGACCCCCTCGAAAAGATAAAGTCTCAGCGCTAAAAAGAACTGGCAAAAGAAATTCAGCGGGAATATTTTTTTTATTTAATACTTTTATAATTTACAATCCTTTTTTAACATTGAATCACAAACTTGAAAAGTGTGTTATCTTCTATTAAATAATTTAATTTACGTGTACAATTTTTTCCCCATACATTTTTATTTTTTTTATTTTAATAAAAGCTTTTTGAACGTTTTTTTTAAACAGTAAGATAACACTGATCCCTTTAAACAATCACAACAACAACAAAATATAACAAGACACTAACATAAGAATAATTCTAAAAAGGTGTTGTTAAGGTTCAGATATCCGAGAGCTATAGAAATAGCTTCGCTGAAATGAAAATATTATTTCATCAACCTGTTTAAGAATTTCTTATAGATGAAAATGTGTGGAATTAAGGAAAATTGACTCAAATAAGTAATATTTTGTATTAAAATACTATAATATGATATTTAAAAAAGCAATTCTTAAGTTTTTTGCTGATTCTACTCAGCGGATCTGTCTCTCTCTCTCTGACACACGTGAGCGAAGCGAGGATAAGTCACTACTCAATAATAAAATAATTCAAAAAATGACATTAACTCGGTGCAAGGCATAGCTTTGATCAAGATTTTCGGCTGTTTAGAAAAATTAACTTAGTGTGTAATCAGCCTTAACGATGCATCAAGTGCGTCGCCATATATCTCTCCATCAATCAATGGACAGACGAATTAATGTCACTTTTACCTATAATAAATTGAGTACAGACAGATATACAATATGAATTATCTAATAGAATGCTTTATTACTAAGATATTTAATTTACGTTGAAGACAATATGACAGATGTATGTATGCAATTATGAATGTCGAAGTTCAAGACAATTTTCTCATAGTAAGGGAAATTCATATTAATATTATAAATGATAAAGTAACTCTGTCTGTCTGTCGGTTACATTTTTACGCCTAAACTGCTACCAATTTTGATAAATTATGATATATAAATAGATGGAACCCTGTAGAAGGAAATAGGCTACTTTTTGCTGCGAAAATAATACTTGAAGAGGGTTGAAAATTTGTATGGGGAACGAACTACCTAGAGTACACATACGATAACTATTGATTTATCTATGGAAAACGCATTTAAGGACGCACCCGAGCGAAGCGAGTTTAAGTTATCATTAATAATGTAAAAGTGAAAATAACTGTCCGTTACCTCTTCTCGCTTAAACTACTGAACAGATTTGGATAAAAGGCAAGGACATAGATTGCATTCTGGGGACGGACATAGGCTAGCTTTGATCCCCGCCCTAATCACCACATGAGTGAAGCAGCGAGAAAAACTTAGTTTTATATAAACTTTATCTACTAGTGAGTAGTGACCTACTAGGGTACCTAGATACCGTTCGCATTTATGATATTACGGAAGCTCTCAGAAGGGACTATTTATTCCGACTTTAATCACAAATATCATCATACCGGTAGTATATTTTAGCAAAATATACATAAATTTTAGTATAGCTAGCTAACCTAATATATCTATCCCTATATAATCATTCTTTGTTATAATTAATAAAGAATAAAACTAAATAAATAAACATTTTGGGATATTAACACACAGCACTATCTAGTTCCATGGTAAGATACGAAGCCTGTTTTATGGATACCAGATAGTTGATACTCTACACATATATAACTTTAAATACATACATATTATAATATTCGTGCTCATCACACAAATGATTGCCTCCAGCTAGACTCAAACCCGCAACCATTGGCACATCAAATAGGGTCACTACAAACTGAGTCAAACGTGTCGTCAATTGTCGTGTGATACGTCTAAAACTAATTAAGTCTTCTCAGAATGCATTCAACACAAATCATTCTGTTCTCCTTAACCATATTGGAAATTGGTGATCTTGTTAAAAATGAGATTTGCATGAAAATAAAGGTGCGAGGCCCGGGTTTGAACTCGCTGCCCTTGGTTTTCCAAACAAACGCATTACCATTGGGCTACCACTGCTTGTAATAAGTACTGTCATGTCTCATCAGGAACAATGAAAAATTTGTTCAAATAAATGTCAAGAGATGGCACTATATGTATCGATTTCTTATTGAATTTGAGTAAATTGATAAAAGCCTAGCGATTCACCCTCGCTTGGCTCGGGTTCGTCCCATTTTCACCCACATATGGGATGATATCCGGGATAAAGACTATCCTATGTGTTTCCCAGGGTCTCAAACTATCTTCTTACATAACTTCATCTAAATCGGTTCAGTAGTTTCGGAGTCTATTCGATAGTTTGTATCGACAACAACAACGACAAACAAACAAACAAACAAACAAAATGATTCCTCTGTGTAATATTAGTATGGATTTAGATTAAAAATAAATCTCAAATGGAAATATCATGGTCTTAAAAAAAATCTTGGTTAACCAAAACGAAATATTGCATAATTTTACTGATTATTGAAAAATCACTTTTTATGAATTGTGTAATGTGTATCATGATTAAAAACTGTCAAAATCATTGAAATTTGTCTAATTCAATTTAAAATAGCTTTCAAGCCCTTTACAAGAAAATTGAATTGAATTGAATTTTTAATTGAATTTTACAATATTCAATACATTTTAATTCACAGTTGATAAAATAAAATAAAAATTTGCTTACTAACGACGTACTCTATTATCGTTATCAAGCAAACAAAAATAGCCTGAAGAATAGTTAGACAGCACTGGGACGAATTAGAGCTGTCCAATTTCTTTATATGGGGTGAGGCATTTGTAACATAGTATTATGTTATCTGTGATGCTATATCTATACATACATATAAGAAAATTCTGAGTCGAATCTGTACATTAAATATTTTTTGGAAAGTCTTAGTGAAATAGTCATTTATAACGATACAGAGGCCGAATCTATAGTTTTTAGAATTTTTATCTATCTGTGTATCTAAGAAGACATCACGAGAAAACTACTGGACAGATTTTGATGAAATTTGGTATGATGATAGCTGGGTATCCGGGTCAACATAAAGGATACTGTTTACTGCGGGAAAATATCTCATCTCTGAGAAATCCATACTAAGCGTTAAATTATTAACGTAACCAGGGACGAACCCGAACGCGACTGACCCGAACTAGTGAGTCGCTAGTAGATAAATAAAGATACATACATAAAATAAAATACTATCATTAGTCATTTTTTTTATGTAAAGATCTACAACATCTCCAAATTTTAATTAAATATTTAAACAGAAACTTGTCAAACAAGTCATTAACAAGCAAATAAAAAAGTTACAACTTTCACTTGTGCATTATTTTAAACATAACCTCCATTGGTGAAGAGCTCGCTTGAAAGACCAAGTGAAGGGGTTCGAATGCAAGTCTCGCACCTCCTCTTTTCAGATTTTTTCGCGGATTTATTTTGGTTTTTGGATCGTTTCTAATGCTTTACAGCAATTATGCCTCCTTCACCGTTTTACCACAGAACTGCAAGAAGCCGTGAGCGCTGGCATCCTTACGTAGTAGAAATCCAACCAACTCGCACGAAACGCTTTAGTTCAACGTTTCTGAAACGAACTGCTAAGGTGTGAAACACCCTTCCAGCATCCGTGTTTCCTGCCACCTACAATATAAGTACCTTCAAGGCAAGAGTGAATAGGCATCTTCTAGGCAAGCGCGCTCCAACCTAGACCTCATAGGTGCTTTTCAGCGTTGATTGTCGTCAAGCGCAAGCCTATCTATCAATAAAAAAAAAAAATGGTCACGGGAAAGTCTGTTCGATCGAGTTGATCTGATGATAAAGCCATCAAGGTGGATTAAGCTCTTTAACTGCTCCTAGTAAAACTTTCGAGTTTGAACTCTCGTTTTGATAAATTCCTTTAATTATAATTATCAAAAGCGTGTTTTCTTTTAGTTTTTAAAGTTATACTTCTTTTGGGACGTCGCGTTTGGAAAAAATTATGAGAATAAAATTTTTACGATGCGCGCGCACACCGACAGCCAAAAAGCGACATGATGAAGTTAGCTGATAACTGTTTGCTGCCCGTATTGTTTTTTTGTGACAAATAATTAGACCGTAGTGATAAAGAAAAATGAATGGTAAGCGTGGGTATGACAACAATGGATTCATTATGTCGGAAAAACATGTTTGGATGGAAAAGGTTAGTATACTAATTATTTGTAATTGGTATATTAATTTATCATTCCTTTTACAAACAGAGAGTTGTGACATACGGGATGAAATCTTTAGCTATTTTTGTTCTGTTACACCAAAGAAATAAACTTCTTACGTGCGTACATAAGTACACACACACGTTTTTTTTAACTATAGGTGTACAATATACATATGTATGTCTTGGCAACGCCAGAGCAAGTTACTAGTGTATATAAAATTACCTTGCTAGCTTTTAAGTTTTAACGTATTTGACAATGAAGTGACAGGTAAATATTAGTTCTAGTGATGTGACACGTTATCTACTTGTCGAAACGATAGTTGAAGGTCGGGTTTATCGTGTATAAATATTTGAGAATCGATAAAGTTTTGATGTTACGAGTAATCGGGTATAAGTGCTAAAAGCATGGGAATTACAACACTAATATTGAATCTTTAATTATTATTTGTTAAAACAGGATCAAAATAGTAAATCTATACTAATATTATATATATATAGCTGAAGAATTTGTTTGTTTGTTTGTTCGGTTAAACGCGGTAATCTCAGGAACACTGGTTGGATAGTCCATTTATCGAGGAAGGCTTTAGGCTATATATCTACCCGGAAAAATGGACGGTTCGCGTGGGATAGATTTGTTTTTGTTTTGGGACGAACCCGAAGCGAAGTGAGGGTGAGTCGCTAGTTAAATATATTTTGTAGTAATTAATCTATATCTGTAGGCAGAGACAATTCAGTGCTTTTTTCTCCTCTATTTGTCTTTTTTTTCTCTTCTTTTAGTAGCTTTAGTTATTGTCAATAAAAAAAATCTAATTATGGTCTTGGCTGGCTTCGTCTATATAAATTTTAAGACTTAGTAAATACATTAAATAAGGCAGTTTACTCTTAAACAGCATGAGAAGCCATTACTAATGTAACTTAAATATATCAATTGGACGAAGTGTCGGGCACAGATTAATTTATTGAATAAGGTCGTGACTTCAATTCCAGTTGATGCTAAACGTCCGATATTAATGTTTGATTTGTATTACGATTTGAGGGAATATAGTTTAACGATTATATGCAAACTAGTGATTGACCCACGCTTCGCTCGTCCCTATATTTTTGTATTTATATTAGGTATATACAGATAGCGCCTTATGGCATTTTTTTATAGTAAAGCGTATGTTAGCGCTGGATTTACACTAGGGGCACTCGGGGCTAGTGCCCAGGGCGGCAAAATTCGGAGGACGGGAAAAAAAATTTCTTCGCGTTACCGAAAATGTTTTTTTTATTTTCCAAAAAATGAAAAATAAAAAAGATTAACTAGTAGATAACTACATTTTTTAAAAAATTTATATCATTCATAAATTATTTTTTTGCATTTTTCGAAAAATTAATAGTATTAAAAATTTAATATTTCAACATTTTATTCAAAATTTCGATAATAGGGCGGCATTTTTTACAGTGGTCAGGAGTGGCGCTAAGGTTATATCCGGCACTGGCCTATGTGTTACTCTAGGTCATAGACTATCTATGTACTAAATTCCATCCAAATCAGTCCAGCCGTTTTGGCGTGAAGGAGTAACAAACATACACACATACAAACTTTCATATTAATAATAGTGATGTGACTAGTAAAGAACTCTCGCTTTGCTCAAGTTCGTCCTTAGGTAAGCAGAAACATACCTATGTCACTTTTAAGCCTGACATTTCCATACTGAAAACCATATCATTTGAAATTTGCCCGTTATAATATAATATAAATATGTTGGGACATTAACGCACAGCACTATTTAGTTCTATGGTAAGCTACGAGACTTGTGTTATGGATACCAGATAGTTGATACATTACACTTATACAACTTTAAATATATACATACATATTACAAATATAAATAATAATAATAATGTTCTCCTGACCGATTCCGGCCACGGCGGCCAATCTCATTGAGACTAGCCAACTGCGCAGGAGATATTATAGTGCACAAATGTACGCGCAGACACAAGTGCACTCTCTATTCCTGTCACTCTCATACTCCGGTGGGACGACACGAGACACGACCGGTGAGAGTTAAGGCGCAGGACCGACGGCTTTACGTGCTCTCCGAGGCACGGGGGTGAAACACCGCCAACTTCCCAACTCCGGGCTGTTACTGAGGCTTACTATACAGAAAGACTCAATAACTAAACTTGGCCCGACCCGGGACTCGAACCCAGGACCTCAGGATGTGCAGCCGTACATGCTAGCCACTACACCACCGAGGCAGTAAATATAAATACCCATGACTGGAGTATAAACATTCGTTCTCATCACGCAAATTAATGCAGCCACCGGGAGTCGAATCCGCGACCGCTGGCACAGCAAGTGGGGTCACTACAAACTGAGCCCAACATGTTGTCAAATATAATAATATATAAATAATATGAGTTTTATTATTATTAACGTGTTTTCTCGTGAAAATGAAATATTTTTACTCTTTAATAAGTAAAATTTTAAAATTTAAATGTATGTCTGTATCATTTTTCATTTCTTTAAAATCATTGTATAATTTTGTGGGTAGATACCGTCTGTGATAACTATGAAGTTTGAGACGTCAAAAACCTTAGTCTATCCCGAGTCCATGTGCGCTGTAACGCATTGGAATCGTCGGGTACAAAAAATAAATTAAAATGGCGAAAAAATACGATAAACAAACCTATTTTAAAGATACTAATAATAATAACTGATAACATTTTTAAGTTATCATTTTTTTTCGTCAAATGAATCAAAAATTTCCTTAATGTTGTCAATAATTAATAAAAAATAGACTAATCGATATATTAATTTAGGTGTTTTTGTCGTTTTTATTTTAATTATAAAATATAGATAAAAAAATACTTGTGCATAATGCCACGAAACCTCTGCCTTTAAATGATAAATAATAAACAAATAAATATATTGGAACATTAACACACAGCACCGTCTAGTTCCATGGTAAGTTACGAGGCTTGTGTTATGGATATCAGATAGTTGATACACTACATATGTTTAACTTTAAATATATACGTATTATGAATATAAGCACCCATGACTGGAGTACAAACATTCGTGCTTATCACACAAATGAATGCCCCCAGCGGGACTCGAACCCGCGACTGCTAGCACAGCAAGAAGGGTCACTACAAACAGAGTCAAACGTGTCATCAATGATAAATCTATACAGATAAATAAAATTGGAGTGTCTGTTTGTAATATTAAAATAACCACTTTTTACTAAATGCATATGGATACACGGTATACACGATACACATACCAAAACAACATTTTTTACAATTTTTGTCTGTCTGCTTGTCTATCTGTCTGTCTGTTTGTTCCGGCTAATCTCCGAAACGGCTGGACCGATTTTGACGGGACTTTCACTGGCAGATAGCTGATGTTATAAGGAGTAACTTAGGCTACTTTTATTTTAGAAAAAGAATCAGGGTTCCGCGAAAAAAATTAAAACCCATGAAATTGTGAACAAAATCCGCATACGGCGTACGCACCCGAGCAAAGCGAGGGTAAATCACTATATAATTTAAATTAATATCTTAGGAGTAGCAAGCTACTTTTTATGTATAAAAATAGCTAACCGTGAAAACGTACCTAGGGACGAACGCGAGCGAAGCGAGCGTGAGTCGCTAGTATAATCTAAGTATAATTTATATAATAAAGCGGTTCAAACCTGCTTTATTAAATTCCTAAAGAGAGCACGTTACCACTGGACTACCAGTGCCTTAAAAATTAGAAATGCCTTGAATTGAATACCACCTTTTCAAAGTCGGTCAAAAACATGTACAAAATACATAGATATAATATTATGTACCTAATATAATAACGACGTTATGACTCACTCGTTAGACTCCATTGAATCAATATGAATAGTCACGAAGTGTGTTAGACATGGTGTTTATAATAATTTAAAACTGTCTACGTTTATAGAGACTTTGAATACTACGAAGGTAACTGGTTCGATGCCTGAATGGTACATGAGTATGTATGGAAAGATACCATCGCAGAATTTATTAGAAGAAAAATTTGAAGACAGTGGTAGCTCAGAGGTAACGCGCTCGCTTGGGAAATCGAGTGAAGCGGGTTCAAATCTCGGGTCTCGCGCCTCTGATATTTTATTAAAACCTGCAATTCTGAGAGAACCTAGTAAGTTTTCGAAAGACATGTGAAGTCCGCCAATCCGCACTTAGCCAGCATGGTGGACTATGGCCTCATCCCCCTCGTATTGAAGGGATGCCGAAGGGAGGAAGTTATAAGACTATATTTTAGTTTTATAGTTTAGTGACTATAAGTAGTGATGAATTATAAATTATTATATTTATAATATGTATGTATTTAGAGTTATATATGTGTAGTGTATCAACTATCTGGTATCCATAACACAAGCCTCGTAACTTACCATAGAACTAGATAGTGCAGTGTGTTAATGTCCCAATAAAAAAAAGATGGGTGCGTGTAACCTTTTCTCGCGGTTAAAGTAAAACTTCTTTGGCAAATATCGCAATTTAATTAAAACAAATCAATAATTAAATAAGGTATATTAGGCATATTATAATCATATATTTATAGAATATCATATACGGAAAGAATATAATAATAACAGGCAATAACAACGGTTACCATGGCAACAGGGCAAAGTATTCTAACTCATTTTCTCGCCGGCTTAATCCTATATATTTATGTGTTTGTCTCTTTCTCGTATTGCATTTCCGTTTCATCAAATTTCAAATCAAACCATTCTAAAGAAATTTCACCTCAAAAAAAATTAATAACAAATAATAAGAAAGGCTATCGCACTATTATTATAAATGCAGAAGCTTCTGTATGTTTGTTACTCTTTTTTACGGACAAGCTGGACGGATGAAAGAATTTGGATGGAATTTAGTACAAGATAGAAAATTACCCGAAATAACACATAGGCAATTGTTAGCAATCTGCACATTAAATATTTTTTGAAAATCTTATTGAAATAGTCATTATTATCGACACAGAGACCGAAGCTATAATATTTAGAATTTTAATTTTGTCTGTCTGTCTGTCTTTCTGTCCATCTGTCTGGAAATGCATCATGATAAAACCACTGAACAGATTTTGATGAAATGATGGTATGACGATAGCTGGTTGTCCGGGTCAACTAAATATATAGGATAGTTTTTACTACGGAGAAATATCTTATCTCTGAGAAATCTATACTAAACGTTAACACTTAGTAAACGTTCGTAAACTACTAACTATGCTGGATAGATTTCGATGAAATTCAGTACCTAGATAGTCTATGACCTGGATCAATGCGTAGGATACTGTTAGGCACCTTAGCCCTCAAGTGAAGCGACGGTAAGTACCCAATAACCTTAAAGCTGAAGAAATTGTTCAAAATTCCTTTAATCGAATGCGTTGATCTCAAGTTACAAGTCAAATTTGAAAAATTCTTTCGATATTAAAGAGGAATGTGTATGCTATCACGCTTTAAAGTTTAGGAATGTATGTATGTACGACCATAATCATTATTGAGAATGTGAGAAAAACATATATGAATAGAATTTACCTATCTATATAAAAAACACTGTGACTGTCTGTAATTGATAACACTATAGCTCAATAGCTACTAAACAAAGAAAATCGGTTGACATACTGAGTAGAAAAAGGTACAGAAATGTTTTGTCTTTGTCTATTTATATATAGACTAGCGACTCAACCTCGCTTCGCTCGGGTTCGTCCCTAGGTTGCTTCCCAAAATAAAAAAAATTAATTAATTTGGTTTAATTTTTTTTTCGTGGGACCCTATTTTTTTTTATCTAAAATAAAAGTAGCCTAAGTTACTTCTTATAACATCAGTTATCTGCCAGTGAAAGTCCCGTCAAAATCGGTCCAGCCATTTCAGAAATTAGCCGGAACAAACAGACAGACAGACAGACAAAAGTTGTAAAAAATATTGTTTTAGTATATGTATCGTGTATATATCCATATGTATTTAGTAAAAAACAAACAGACACTTCAATTTTATTTATCTGTATAGATAAGATATAAACCATATGAGCGTAGCCGCGTGCAAACGCTAGAGTATGTATAAAATAGTGCACCAAAAATTAGTTTTCATTCAAGCACTGAAACTGATATAGAGTAGTGTTGACGGACGCGTTCGATCGATATGGCAATATTTGCTATTAGTGATGTTATAAAATTTCGGTTATCGATTAAACAATGATCGATTATTCATAACGCGATGTTTTTATGCCTAAGGTCGGGAGTTTGATTCCCACTTATTATAAAGACTAGACTACTAATATTATAAAGAGGTAAAGTTTGTAAGTTTGTGTGCAGAGATTCTCTGAAACTACTGATCCGATTCTGAAAATATTTTCACCAATAGAAAGCTACATTACCGCCAAATGCTTTTTTTTGGGGATATTAACACACAAAACCTTCCAATTCTATGGTAAGCCACAAGGCCTGTGTTATGGATACCAGATAGTTGGTACACTTCCCAAGGTCTCAAACTATCTTCTTACCAATTTTCATATAAATCGGTTCAGTAGTTTCGGATCCTATTCGGTACAAATAAACAAACAAATTTTTCCTCTTTATAATATTAGTATAGAAGTATAGATTGAAGGGAGACCCATGCCCAGTAGTGGGATATTAAACAAAGAACTGAATACATATGTACATACACAAGGGGCATCTAATGTATACATATAAAGATAAAACAAAACTGGTTAGAAAAGTTTATTAAAGCAAAATATATTTTGATTAATTTTTTTTTATCAAAATATCGAATAAAGTAGTGCCCAGCCCTATACCGATGAAGAGGTAGTACGCGTGACACGGACGTTAGCAGCTTTTCTTCCCTTTGTCATGAGTACTTTAGATACCGTATACTGTTAACCATAGGTAAGAACTTAACAAAACGCTGTCGTGGTAAATATTATCTGTCTATTGGAAGTAGTGGGTTCAAATCCGGAGTAGAATCAATCATAACTAATTAACTAATCTAGTAACATACCCACACTCCTGCGTCGCATCGCCTGACAGTAGTAGCCTATGTGTTACTCTAGATCACAATCTATATAATTGTAAAATTTCATCCTAATCCGTCCAGCCGTTTAAGCGTAAACGAGTAACAAACATACAGATTCACATATATTTTTTGTAATTATAATAGTTGTCCGTCGCGAAAGTATTTGTGGGTTTCCTTCTATGCTTAAATAAGTGTTTTATTTGCATAGAGAAATTATTCGAGTTGAAAAGTGACAGGCAATTTATTGTTCTAAAGGAACGAGTAGGTATTTCCCATGGGATATGAGTTTATTGTAAATTTTACCGCAAGTTACCGGATATCAGGATATAGTATGAAGTTACGGTTATATTTACTATATATAGTTACATAATAGTATATATTTATTAATATCGAGTAGCGCCATATGTAGCTTATAAACAAAATAAAGTCTTTGTAATGTTACTAAGTATGTATATCGAATTAATACTTAATCATTTTATGTATTAAATCAAGATATTATCTATCTGTCTGCTAAGTTTCATCTGAATCGGTTTAATAGTTTAGGTGTATTTGAGTGACAAACATACAAAAATACAATAAATCTAAACACCTTGAACATCCTTAATAAGAATTTATAAAGGATGTTGAAGGTGTTTAGTTTTAGATAGTCTGCTCCAGCTTCACCATACCCAGTATTTTAGAACATAATATAGAATTACATTTTGAAAATCATTATAATGCGTGTTTAATTAATTTAGCCGAAACTCTCGCCATACCTTTCTATTCTTTTAACATTATATTTAAAAAATCGGTTATTATAGACATAGTGTCAAAATTTGAGCTTTTCAAAAATATTTTTTATATATAATGCAATATTTTTATTTAATATGTAGAATAAAAATATAAGAAATGTCTGTTTTTGTGATGTTATTCGATTATTTTTGAATATAATTTATTCGTATTTAATCGATATAATCCACGCACATCACTATGCGAAGCAATAAGCGCGTGACAGCGGTGTTAGACCTCACTTTTATTCAACTAGCTCAGTTGGGAGAGTATTTGATGCTTTCCTCTACGAAATAATTGCTTCAAAGTTTACGAAATCAGTATGTCAAAATGTCTCTGCTCTGTTTTTGTAGTATAAATAAATAAATACATCGAGACATTAACACACAAATGAACTCATCACACAAATGAATACTCCCGGCGAGAATCGAACCCGCGACCGCTGGCACAGCAAGTAGGGTCACTAAAAACTGAGCCAAACGCGTCTTCAAAATATTAAAAGCGAACATGTATGATATGACGACAATATTAAAAGCGCTATGTTAAAGATAGCCTAAATAAAAATAGGTCACAAAATGTCCAATTAATTTCTAAAATCGATAGTTTCACAGATTAGTGCGTACAAACAAACAAAAATCTTTTCGATTTATTAGTATACTAGCGACTTACCCTCGCTTCACTCTCGTAAGTCCCTAGGTACGTTTTATATAGATAAAAGAAGTTATTGTGAGCGTACCTTAGGAGAAAGACACACATTCTGCTATTGCAGAATTTTCTAGGCCTAGACCCTTCTTAGGCCTTTTTAAGATCTACAATTTTCTAGTATATTGTCTTGATGTATCTCAAATATTTAGCCAGCGATAGCCATATCGTACGATAACAGTTTTTTGACAAAACACCGACTAGGCTCAGTCATTTTGTACAAATATATTTACAAATTATATACTCAAACCTTCCTCGTTTATCGCTTTTTCTTTTAGTGAAAACCGTATAAAAATCGTTGTTTGGTTTAGAAGAAGTAAGCGGAGAAACAGACAGACGCAGACAGCAACTTCGCTTACAGATACATAAATAGATAGTTATAGCAGCAGATATTTACTTAAATATTAATAAAAAGCTTTGTCAATCAGATCATCTTTTTTAAATTATACGGACCTTCCTTTCACTTTAAGTACCTGTTGTTTATTTAATGGATAAAGCAACCAAATTTTAAAGAAAATTGGTCTAAATACTCTATATCAACGTTCTTCCATAATAAAAAAAAAACGTGTATGTACATCTACTTATATATGCACGTAAGAAGTTATACTTATTTGGCGTAATAGAACAAAAATAGCTAAAGATTTCATCCCGTATGTCACAACTCATAACTCTCTGTTTGTAAAAGAAATGCAGCTAACTTGATCATGTCGCTTTCAGATAACTTGATCATGTCGCTTTTTGGCTACCGGTGCGTACGCGCATTGTAAAAATTTTACTCTCATAATTTTTTCCAAACGTGCCAAAAGAAGTAAAACTTCAAAAATATTTTTTTTCTTATAATATGCAATGAATTCAAAATGTAGGGAAGTATATGTATGCTTCCCGATATCCTTACCAATTGGGTAATTGACACCAATCAATTGACATACTTTTTACGAGCTGTCAAAACGCGATTCCCCCATACATTTTGTATGGCAATAAACAACTGTGACGTCACTTATTTGCCAACACAATTGACTATTTATTGATTTTAAAGCAACTAAAGTCAAATTTTACAGAAAAATTGTCAAAAATTTTATTGATAACATTTTGTAATCTTGTAGTAGGCACTGTCTGTAAAAACTATACTAGTTCGAGACGTCTAAAACCATAGTGTTTCCAGTGACCATGTGTGCCGTAAAGCATTCGAAACGTTGGGAACCAAAAATCAAAATAAATCCGCGAAAAAATCCGAAAAGATAGTTTTTTTTAAATGTCAAACGTTCGAGTAAATCTAATAAGTATATTACAGATAATAAAAAAAAAAACAGATTTTCATGGCTTAAGTATTTTTTAGAGAAGTTGTGTCTTGGGATTATAGTTAATGGTATTCATCTTTCATGATTCATGATTCTTCTGTGACACTACTAAGTTTCTCTCTGAGCCGGCTCTTCTCAGCAGAACTGCCTTCCGAGCCGGTGGTACTTTCCTGACGCATTTACATACTGACATTTAATCTATACATATAATAAAATTGTAACTAAGCCGAATCTGTACATTAAATATTTTTTTGGAAAATCTTATTGAAGGAGACTTTATCGATAGAGAAGTCAAATCTATAGTTTTTAGAATTTTTGTCTGTCTGTCTGTCTGTCTGTCTGTCTATCTGTCTGTTACCGCATCACAGGAAAACCACTGGACAGATTTCGATGAAATTTGGTATGATGGTAGCTGGTTAGCCGGGTCAACATATAGGATACTTTTTACTGCGGGAAAATATCTCATCTCTGAGCTAAACGTTAAAATGTAACTAGGGACGAACCCGAGCGGAGCGAGGGTGAGTTGCTAGTATCTAATAAATTAAAAAAAATGAAGATTCAAATGCGCCTTTAGTAGTCTATTTAAATAAAATATATTTAAATTTGATTCGAACATAATTTAAAAAAAAATGTACCAAAACAAGTGGAATTTCTTTAAAAGTAATTTTGACGAAAATTATTATTATTGATAAGAGCCTAAAGCCTCTAAAGTTCTAAAGTATAAACCACAAGTGGGGTGGCGTTCAAATATAAAATATGCATAAGCCTTGGGGGGTCGAGTCATTAAAGCAATAGAAAATATTTACGACTCTGCCTATATTTAAGGCTCTTAATAGATATAATTAAGGAAAATGGTCCCAATTTATACCTGGTGGTACACCGTTTATGATTTTTAATTATTTATTTAGACGATATAAATCGTTAGCCCTATTTCTTGGAGCAATCGTTATAATAAAACTGAGCTAGTTGATTTTTTTTTTTTGTGTAATATAATTAAAAACTATGAATTTTGATAGACAAGATATACTAATGACTTCATCTTATTATTAACTAGCAACTCACCGTCGCTTCGCTTCAGGTTCGTCCCTAGACAAAAACAAATCTGTCCCACGGGAACCGTACATTTTCCGGGATGATATATAGTTTATAGCCTTCCTCAGTTAACGGGCTATCTAATGCAAAAAGAACTTTTCAAATCGGATCAGTAGTTCCTGAGATTAGCGCGTTCAACCAAACAAACAAACAAACTCTTCAGCTTTATAATATAATATTATATAAGTATAGATTCTTCATCAATTCTTCATCTTCTTCATTAATTCTTCATCTTCATCCATATTTAAATTTTTGACTTCAAAAAAAGATGCTCAATTCGGTTATATCCATTTTTTTCTTTTTATTTATAAGTGCAACAAAAAAAATACAATGACAAAAAAAATACATATAAGCTACAAAAAGTTAAGTATTTCAGTATAAGGGCGGCCTTATCACTAAAAATGATCTTTTCCAGGCAACTTATATTAGAAAGGAAATCGTAGGGTTGTATGGATAATGGCTGGCGAACATTTAGAAGGCAAAAAACATAATGACAAAATACCATAGTCAGTATACTTACTTAAAACGTAAGGTAACCCTTTTTTAACGTCCCACTGCTAGGGGTGGGAGGGGGATAAGGCCATAGTCCACCATATTAACCAAGTGCGAGCGGACTGAGCATGAATGTCTTTCGAAAACTTGTTAGGTTCTCTCAGACATGCAGACTTAAAAGTAATATATTAAATTTAAAAGTAAAATAATTTTTTTTCATAATTCTACGTAAATTTCAAAAAATATGTTGCATATAACGGTGAAACCATTACTTTTAAAGTGATATTAAAACCAGCGTACTTTTTAGTTAAAAAATTAAAAATATCTTATTAATCTTATATCTTGAAAAAAATACCTTGAAATTTCTATTGTGAATCGCCTAAGTCTAAAAATTACACTTTCTCTTTTTTCTCTCCGTTTTTATTCTTTCTCCGCTTTCTCATATTTTCTTTCTCATTCTCGTCATCTGAATGATTCATACGAACATTTACATGGAATTGAATCTTAAACAAATATTATTCCTGCCTGTTACACTGGCGGTATCTATATCTATTATATACGACGTTTATTATAATTTGTGAGTAAATTAAAGTTGTCACGAGCTCTGTAGGCGGTTGGTGTCAAATAACATAACAGAATACTATCAAGTTACAAATGACTGTAAACATGTAAGAAATTAAGAAAATATTATGAAATTGTATGTTATCTACTTTTTAAATCGACTTTTTCGCGGTTATATTATGATTTATGGTTTCCGTGACGGAAGAGAGGAAAAGTGTATCGATAATAATGACTATTTCAATAAGATTTTCCAAAAAATATTTAATGTACAGATTCGACCCAGTTAGAATTTTACTATATGTACCTGGGCGACCGAGCTTCGCTCGAAGTTTTTGGTTTAAAGTACATTTTTTTTTTAATTTGGCTTAAAGACAAAAAAAAGTAAAAACCTGAATAAATACAAAAAAATAAATAAAATAAAAGTAAAATCTTTATAACCGACCGGGATTCAAACACACCTGATAGTCAATCTTGCGCCTTGGCCGCTTGATCACGATGCTTATACGCAATTGTGCGAAATTATTAACATATTTTGCGTAAAATAATGCTTAAGAAAATCGCATGAAAACTCGAAAATACGCGTTTTCCCAGACATAAGGCTAATCTAGATCAATTTTTCGCCCCCGAAAACCTCCACAGGCCACATATCAAACTTCAGCGAAATCGTTAGAGCCGTTTCCGAGATCGCTGGTATAAATAAATAAATAAAGATATAAATATACAAGAATTGCTCGTTTAAATATATTAGATTAGATAGATATAGATAATACTTTCTCAGATTTACGCGAATATTTGACATTTTAAATAAAATAAAACGTCGGGAACCAAAAATCCAAATAAATGCGCGAAAAAATTCCAAATGATTTTATTTTATTTAAAATGTTATATACATAGTTATTACACACGGTGTCTATCCATAAAATAATGCAATAACTAAGTATATAATTTTTTTTGAGACTTCAAAGACCCTTAGTTTCGTCGTGTACAGTAGAAGTGGTCACTTCTACTGTACATCATTAAATATTAACGAATTTTCTTTGTATATAATTTTTTTATTTTATTTTAATTATTTGTCTTCTTTTTGTGTGTGCAATAAAGAGTTATTATTATTGTTATTTATAGCCGTTCCGATCGTGTCGGTTTTTGTGCTCAAATCAAATGGCGTTTTTCAATTACAGAACTAAAGCGCATTATGCGGCATAATGCTCAACTTCGAATGTTTCAACGACAGCAACGCTCCGCACAATCGAGCACTTTGAAAAGTACTGCTTTGGCGTGATGAGCGCAAGGATACCAACTCAGTAGCAGAAAATATAAGAAGTGTTTTTATCGCGTTTATGCGCCAAAGTGCGGCATTATGCTCTGTAATTGGAAAACAGGGAAAGGTGCGGCAAGTACTTATGATACATCTACACGTTTGTGCGTTTATAGGGATTTGAAGTTCGTGGCATTAGACAACCGTGTGGACCCAGCATAAGATTTTAGAAAGACCTAACATTTGTCTAGTTAAAATCTAGATTTTAGATTTCACTCGAAATCTTAGAATCTTGACAGAATTTGAATCGGTGACTTTCATATGTATTATTGTAAATACTACACCTACTCTACTACAATTTATCGATATTTTGTACGTACGTTAGTTCATTGCACTTCTTTATAGCTATCATTTAAAATAATTTACATATAAAAAACATTTTCGTCCGTCGGTAGGGAGTATTTTTCTCGATTGCTCTTTAAATTTAGCCGTAAAGTTTAAATAACTGCTTTATATTACAATAATGATGCTTTAATAGGATTTATTTTAACCGAATACGAAAAGGAGGTTTTTTATTCGACTAGAGCATAGGTATGTATGTGTTTGACTGTTCGCGTTTTGTTTAAAAACTTTTGAATCAGTTTTCCTCTCTTATTGACATAATTTGAGGTACATTTTAGGACTACTATTATATAATCAAAAGTTTGTATGTTTGTATGTTTGTATGTTTGTTCCTGCTTCACGCTAAAACGGTTGGATGGATTTGGATGCAATTTAGTACACAGATAGTCTTTGACCTGGAGTAACATATAGTATAATGGTAGGCACTTAGGGAAAAACCCGAGTGAAACCAGCGTATGCCACTAGTATTATATAAAAGTAATATAATAAATGTATATCGTATGATATACATATATGTATGTTTTTTCGTATTTTTTATGGACAGGTCATAGCTCCAAAATGGTCTCGTAGAAATTGCTAGAAAGCATAATATGTTTCAACAGTCTAACGTTCTAAAAAAATATTTTTTTATTTTTTATTAAAAGAGGTCTATGTATTACAAAATTGCTGTATAAGGCAATGACGACACGTTTGGCTCGGTTTGTAGTGACCCTACTTTCTATGTCAGCGGTCGCGGGTTCGAGTCCCGCTGGGGGCATTCATTTGTGTGATGAACATGAATGTTTGTACTCCAGTCATGGGTGTTTATATTTATTATATGTACGTATTTAAAGTTATATATGTGTAGTGTATCAACTATCTGGTATCCATAACACAGGCCTCGTAGCTTACCGTGGAACTAGATGGTGCTGTGTGTTAATGTCCCAACATATTTATATAATTTTTTAATAAAAATATTTTTTTGTAAGGCTTTTATTGCATTGCAAGCTACGTTTACGATATACCAAATAGGCCGTATACATGTTTACCTCCTTTGTGATATAAAAAAATAATCAAATCCATACATAATAAATGGTGATATGTTATCGTCACTCAAACGTCTGTATTTACTCTCCCACGGTTTTATCAAGTAAGAGGCATAGGTAGGTGTATCTTACGTTAGAAATATTTTTAAATTATATTTAATATTTATGTAATTTTTTAGATTATATTTATGTAATTTTAAGGCTAGTATAGATTTTCCTGCAGTAAAAAGTATCCTATATGTATGTTGACCCAGAATAACCAGCTATAATCATATCAAATTCCATCAAAATTTGTCCAGTGGTTTTCTCGTGATGTGTTCCCAGACAGACAGACAGACAAAAATTCTAAAAACTATAGATTCGGCCTCTGTATCGATAATATTGACTATTTCATTAAGATACTCGTATTTCAAAAAATATTAATGTACAGATTTAACTAAGAATTTTATTATATGTATAGGTTTGTGACAAAACTAGTGAAATATTCTGGCTCTGAATAGATTTTTTGACATTTTTAAAATTAAAAATTGGTTTTACTTAGGTATTCATTTTTATTCATCTCATTACTATTTATAAATACGAAAGTTCATATGTTTCTATATCTTTTATTTTTTCACGCACACATAGTATACAGATAGGATATTGCCTGAACTAACATATAGGCTATTGTTAGTAAAGAAAATTTGTCAAAAGGTGGCGCTATTTGTAAATCCATACTAATATTGTAAATGCGAAAATGTGTTTATTTGTTTGTCCTTTTTACACGTTAAAACAAAGTGACGGAATGGCGTGATTTTTGTTTGGAGATAGTTGGACTGCTGGAGAGTGACATAGGCTACTTTTATTTTGGATTATCTCAATCCCACGGAAAAATACGTTACAATACACACCAAAAATTATTTATGATCAGAATTACTTGAAACTTGGTATTAGTGCTCTTCAATACAATTAAATAAATACGTGTTTTAACATTTCATCCCATAAGGGGGTAAAATAGGGGATGAAAGTTTGTAAGAAACCTACTTTTTAGAGTTTTTTTATTGCAGTTCTATAGCGCGAGCGAAGCCGCGGGTTACAAAAGGCTATATTTTACACATAAAACTCAAGCAAAGACGCGTGCGACGACTAGTCCAAATAACTAAACACGATAACCACGTATACAGATGTACTTAATACTTATAGTTGTAAAATATTTGAGAGATGCAAAATTTTCGTATTTCATAGAAGAAGAAAATGAACATAAACGTTATTTCCTGTCTAGACGTTTGTCGTCTTTCTTGTGTTTGGTTCTTGTAATATAAAATAATATGTTTTTTATTTCCACATTTTCTTTACGACTGTGGGAGAATGTATGGAGTCTTCAGTATTCTGAGCGCATAAACATAGTGTGAACTTAACGCATACCAATCCATACTAATATTATATCCATAATAGCGACTCGTCCTCGCTCCGCTTGGGTTCGTACCTAGGAGCGTTTAAATGTTTAGTACAGATTTCTCAGAGATGAGATATTTTCCACAGTAAAAACTATCCTATATGTTGACCCGGATAACCAGCTATCATCATACCAAATTTCATCAAAATCTGTCCAGTGGTTATCTCGTGATGCGGTAATAGACAGACAGACAAAAATTCTAAAAACTATAGATTCGGCCTCTGTATCGATAATAATGAATATTTCTATAAGTTTTTCAAAAAAAAAATTATACGTACAGATTCGACTCAGTTAGAATTCTGTTATATGTATAGATTAAATTCGAAAGTAACTCTGTCTATCCGTCTGTTACCTTTTCACGCTTAATCCGGAAGGGCATAAGATAGTTTTTATCCAGGAAATCATCCCTTAAAGGGGTGAAAAGGGAGGTTATTGTTTGTATAGGGAATCAATCATTTCTCAAATAAAACATACTAAACTCATCATACCTATCTATTCCATACTAAATGTCAAAACATACCTAGGGAAGAGCCCGAGCGAAGCGAAGGTGATTCACTAGTAGGTATACACTATTTACATTTGCTTTATACTCGTACTCACAAATAAATTTAAAAATACGAGTTTGATCTCATTTAATGTATGCGACCGTCAAAATGATTTCAAAATGAAATTTTCCAAATGAAAATTGAAAATGATGGCCAAATCCAAAGACTTAACTAAAAGCTATTGCAGAGTTCCACTATCCATTCTACCTCCATTATCAGACATCAGATCAGCTCCATGATATCAAATTATTCAATTTTCATCCGAGTTTGTCATACAAAGTTTCAAATAGATATGATAATTACAACTACCTTAAAATCGATTATCAAGAAACTAATAAATATAAAACGTGTTACAATAAGACTGTATCTACTATATTTTGAATCGGTGTTCTAAATCACCTTTTTTTAATGTTGGGAAATGCATTTACGCATACCATATATATGCAGGTGGTTATGTGAGACTCACCGGCTAGAAAAGCCAGTACTACCCACTAAAACCCAACAGAACCTCCCCCGTCTTAATGGGGCGTCGCAGGGTCGCTTATGCATTCAACCACGACGCCCCGTTGGCTGACTACCGAAGCAGACCACACAACCATGGGGTTACTTCCACAGTCTACTCTGCTGTCAGAGAAGTACCAGGAGCAATCCACATAGAAAATAAAAATCCCTAGCGCCAGTTTACATTTTTTGTTCTCTTAATATGTATGATACCAGCATTTATACAAAACAGCGAAAAGAAAAATATATATCGGACTGTTATTAAATATGTATGTTTGTCCTTCATACCGAAACGTCTAGACCGGATTTAGTTGAAATTTAGTACACAGACTGACCTGGAGTAGTACATAAGCTACTATTAGGCAAGTAAGTACATACCCAAGCTAAGCGAGGTTGAGTCGCTTTTATACTTTGTAAAAATTTCAACCGATCGAGAACCTATTAAAAAACTTAAATTCATTTAAAATTTTAATACGAGAACAGAAAGCCCATAACACTATAAAATTACATCGATCCATCGTTGCGTAAAAGAACCAACAAACAAACTTTCGCATATACACACGATACAATACTAGTTTTGCCCAGACACTCCGCTCGCATGGTGGGTGATGCAAAGATAAAAAATAGCCTAGTAAATATTTTATTTTTCTTTATGGTTATAAATATAATAATGGCAACACTAAATATAGATTACTAATCAATAAAGTTTTCTAAAAAATTGTAATAATTATAACAATAACAGCTAAAATTAAATAAATAATATTTCATATTCAAGTATAAAAGTAATTGAAATTATAAAAATGTTTAAAATTAAAATTAACAAATATTGTTAGGTACTTTAGTGCCTTTTTTCAAGTTTTTTAAATTCATTTTGTCATTAGTAGATAGGCTGTCTGTAACAACTATATAATACCTTTGAGACATCTAACACCTTAAGTCTCTCCCGTGACCATGAGTGCTGTAAACCATTCGAAACGTCGGGAACCAAAATTTAAAATAAATCCGTGAAAAAATTCGAAAAGATAATTTTATTGAAAAAGTGGTAATCATTTTGAAAATGATTAGCACACGAAAATATCTGAGATGCAAGACCCGAGATTTGAACCCGCTTTACTTGATTTCCCAAGCGAGCCCGTTACCACTACCCCCATATAGACAAGTGAATAACTCACGCTTCTATAAACATAATATGTATGTATTATGTCATATGTATATATGTAAAAAAAACTGCGTATTATAGAAGAACAAGACATGTATTCGAACCCTTCATACATTTAATACTTAATTGAAATTTCCTTCTAACGCAACCTATGCTTTATCGGTATTTGTACAGCTAATCGATAATTTATGTAGATTGGATGCACATCACTATTTGTGCGGGTTATCTTTGCGTTGCAGCGACAGTGGCTATTTGCCTAGAGATGGGCTTCATTAAAATTTATCGATATTAAGATTTTCTAATTATGTTCTGTATGTATTTAGGTTTACTATTCCGCCTTTGAATTTTCTACTGAGTTTACAACATCTTTCCTGTGATGAGTTTAAGCTTTATTCGCATTTTAAATAAATTACTTTCATTTTATGATTTTGTTGCCAACGTTCCAAAAGTTTAACAGCAAATATTATCACGTCAGAATTAAAAATATTTCGGCGCCATTCCTGTTTTCTTCCAAATTATTTTAATTTAAAATTGGTGTATTCGTGTATTTTTGTTTATTATTTTTATAATTTTAATGTGGATATATATAGATAACACGTATCTGTTATAACTATGACGTTTGACAACATCTAATCCCTTAAGTCTCTCCTGTGACATTGTTTGCTGTAAAGCATTCTTACCGTTTGGATCTAAAAAACAAAACAAAATCATAAAGAAATTTGTATAAATGGTATTATTCAAAATGTCAAATATTGTGTTTTAAATAAAACTATCTTTTCGGATTATTTCGCAGATTTATTTTGATTTTTGGTTCCCGACGTTTCGAATGCTTTACAGCAATCATGGTCACGGGAGAGACTAAGGTGTTAGACATCTCAAAAGCGTTATATACTTGTTACAGACAGTGCCTACCCACAAATTTACAAAAATGATTTTGAAAATTCAAAAATGGCACCAGAGTACCTTACAATATTTGTTGATTTTAATTCTAAACATATTAAAAATATTAAAAAGGTTAATAAGTATTATAATTAAATATTATTTGTTAAATTTATAATTTATAAATTATTGTGTGTTAAATATTTGACATGAAAAAATAGTAAATCCAGGAAAGTATCTATATATTAATATGTGAAGCAAAAACTTTGTACCCCTTTTCAAGAAAATTGCGCGGACGGATTTCATACTCCTGTATGAAATTTCCCACACTTATATTTTATATAGAGAATAAGTGCAGAATGATAATATTTTTTTAAAATTATGCATAAAAAATACATTAAATCTATAAAATACACACACTACCATGTATTTGACACACACACGCATACATGTATATTCTTTTGTTTATTGTTAAAGTCTGTGGTCAAATTGAGAATAGAATAATATTGTAATATACGCAAGACAATAAATACATATATAACTTAATGAATTTTGGTTGATTTTCAACCACGCGGCGATCACTAGTTATATTAAATGCATTTCTCCCTAGAAATCTCCTTAGGTTCAATGATCTATATATAAATCGGCAAAGAACAAACAGTTCAGTATATTTTTCTATTTGTTAAGAAAAAAATTGGATACTTATTTTTTATATAGACAGGTAAAAAAAAAAAATCTATAAATAATGATTATAGTTTGAATTTTAACCACAGATAGAAAATTTGTTATAAGGCCACCTAAATCTTATTTAAATTAGATTTATCGATATTGTTCTTAACATTAACATCCCTATTGTATACATATTTATCTATCTCGATGCGTCGGTATGTTTGTTCAGTACTAATGACTCCTAATTGGTTATAGTGTTTTATTTGATGAATAGTAAGTAGTAAAAAAATAAAATATTTTCGCACATAAATACTTTTTAAGTAAAAATTTAACCGACTTCAAACGTGATAGAATTGGCAGTTTGGATTTATTGATTGTTTTTGACGAGTTCTTTACATTAAAATCAGTTTGACGACATGTTTGGCTCAGTTTGTAGTACTTGCTGTGCCAGTGGTCGCGGGTTCGAGTCACGCTGGGTGTATTCATTTCTGTGATGAGCACGACTGTTTGTATTCTAGTCATGGGTGTTTGTATTTATAATATGTATGTATTTAAAGTTATATGCGTATGTGTAGTGTATCAACTATCTGGTATCCCTAACACAAGCATCGTAGCTTACCATGGAACTAGATGATGCTGTGTATTAATGTCCCAACTTACTTATTTATTTATTTAAATCTAAAGTGGTTTTTAGGGTTCGTAGCCAAAAGGCAAACGGAACCCTTATTATTTCTTCATGTCTGTCGGTCCGTGTATTACAATCATTTTATTGTTTTTTAAATAAAACTATCTTTTCGGATTATTTCGCGGATTTATTTTGATTTTTGGTTCCCGACGTCTCAAATACTTTATAGATAATCCGAAAAATTTTTTTTTAATATTTTTGTTCTGTGACGCCAAAGAAGTATAACATCTTACGTGCGTACATAAGTACACACACACGTTTTTTTTAAGCATTAGTTCTCTTCCCGTTGCAAGATATATAGCCTAATATTAGCTTATTCGATTTTTATCTTTATTATAATAAAAGCTAGCTATTTTTATTTATTAACATTTATTTACTTATCACAGTAATGAGTTTCATATTAATATTTGTAAACTGTTTCAAAACATTATATATTACTAGCGACTCACCCTCGCTTCGCTCGGGTTCGTCCCTAGCTTGCATTAAATCACGATTGATCAGTTTTCGACCGGAGAGGAAAAATGATTAAATTACTAAAATGGCTATTAAAAAATAAGGGTTGATCGTAGAAGGGTGAAAATTGAGGATTGTATGTATTTTTGTATGTTGTATCATAAAAAAATAGAAATTAAAAATTTTGTCTAAAAAATAAAAAAAAAAATTAGGGGTGGACTACCCCTAACATTTAGGGGGATGAAAAATAGATGTTGGCCGATTCTCATAGATACCGGATAAGCACAAAAAATTTCATCAAAATCGGTCAAGCCGTTTCGGAGGAGTATGGCAACGAAAACTGTGACACGAGAATTTTATATATTAGATGTTAAAAAATATTGTTTGGTTTCATGTTTAGTTCTATGACACTTTATATTATATCTTAGTCTGAGACGTTACTATCCCGTTACATCAAGAACTCCCGTGGGACGTTATTTTGTTGGACGTTATTAAAGACGAGTAGTCTGTCGTTAATCGTTAAAATACCGTACATAAGAAAGCAAAACTGCCTTCACTTAATTAAATTATACAAAAATTATATAATCTCATTAAGTAAGGTATAACATTTTGTGTACACTTTGTTGGGTTTCAATTATTTTCATGCAAACGTTCTAAATTATCTATACAGATAAATAAAATTGAAGTGTCTGTTTGTAATGTCAAAATAACAGCTTTTTACTAAATGGATATGAAATTATATACGGTACTTATAAGAAAAAAATAATTTAGAAAATTTTTGTCTGTCTTTTTGTTCCGGCTAATCTTCGAAACGGCTGAACTGATTTTGTTTGGACTTTCACAGGTAGATAGCTGATGTTATAAGACTACTTTTATTTAGTAAAAAGAATCAGGGTTCCACGTAAAATTTTAAAACCCATGAAATTTTGTACAAAATCCGCGTCGGACCGCCGGACTCAATTTTCGAGTTCTAAATGAATTGTAAATTAAACTATTGCTAAGATGCAAAGAGGCGGACGCCTCTGATCTCGGGCAGCACAAAATAGGGGCGGCATTTGGAGCTACAAATACCCCAGACTTTCATGCTCAACTCATGTCGACTCAATTTTTTCGGAAGGAGAACCCCTATTTTCGTAATTTGATAGAATTGTCTAGTAATTGACATGATATACCTACCACCTCCCTCCAATAGTCTCTTAATAATATTATTGTGACATATGAACAAACGGATGGACAAATTACAAGGATTTCGTTTTTGCCTTTTAGTTACGGAACCCTAATGAAAATCTACCGCATGGCCCTGATTTAGTCTAACTACCTTAACTTAGTCTGGACGAGACCTAAAACATCAAAATAGTACTACTTTGGAAATAAATTAAGTATACCACAGTCTATACATATAATAAAATTCTAACTGAGTCAAATCTGTACATTAAATATTTTTTGGAAAGTCTTTTTGAAATAGTCTTTATTATAGTAACAGAAGCTGAATCTATAATTTTTAAAATGTTTGTCTGTGTGTCTGTCTGGGAAAGCATCACGAGAAAACCACAGAACAGATTTTGATGAAATTTGGATGATGATAGCTGGTTATCCGGATCAACATATAGTATACTTTTTACTGCGGGAGAATACCTCATCTCTGAGAAACTTATACTAAACGTGAAAAGTAACTTGGGACGAACCCGAGCGGAGCGAGGGTGAGTCACTAGTCTCAAATATATTTACCTATGTATCTCCTAAGAGCAAAAATACATATATGGTTGTCACAAAATGTTGCCCCAAACTTAAATGGTACTTCAGAATTTGAACCTGCGATCTCTAACACGTGCCTATTCCGAACAATCTGTCAAGGGGTGTGAAATAAAACAAAGCTCGAGTATGCGGGCGGACTTACTGAGTGCTTTGAATTAACCGTATTGAAGGAAATATTGTCGAGTATCACTCTGTAACTCAAAAACATATCCCATATTCAACTCATATGGTACTTAAAAATGTATACAGACGAAAATAGCACCTCCACTTTCTTGTAAGTCGGTTAAAGTATTTTTCTACCCTTTCACCCTTAGAAATGACCATGACCACCAGCCTTAAGAAAAAAATATTTAAAAAAAAAGGAATCGTGATAAATGCTTCTCAATTGACGAAGACATCGTACTCATACTCTATCTCCTTCTTCTCTGGTTCTTTTATGAAATCGGCCAAGAAATACCGTAAATCAGCCATATTTTGTGTATCCATACTAATATTATAGACTAGTTGTACCCGCGGCTTCGTCCGCGTTCAAACTTGCGATATAAACATCAGTTTTACAATTATGTACGGAAGTCTGCCCGATTTGTTGACATTTATGATTACTGCTCCGCTCCCTTGGGTAGTGGCATGATGATACAATATAGCCTTCCTCAATAAACGCAATAAACGGGCTATCTAATGCAAAATGAATTTTATATATATATATATATATATATATATATATATATATATATATATATATGTACATATACGATAGACATAGACAAGAAAGTGTGAAGTAAAGGTGGGAGAATTTTTATTAAATTTTTAATAATAAACTTGAGTAGAAATCGAACCAGTGAGACGAGTCCCAATAAACCGTGCCACATACACACTTTTGTGCCGTTCTTGTCAAAAAAACAATGTCTTAACAAATCCAGAACAAGCCATTTTGAATTTCCCTAACTCAAAAACTTTCGCATTTATTTTATTAGGCAGTGACACAAAATTTTCGAGACGACCAAAATTCGAGATAATATTCTATTTTATTTTTGGCATTTCTTTTGGCAATAAATATGTTATTTTCGGCCAAAAATGTGAACTGTTTATTCTCAATTGTGACAAACACACTGACAGTGATACAATAAATGTTTTATTTTGTGACAAATTGCTGACACGTAACAAACGACTGTTTACTTCTGTATTTACATTGCAGTGGATTACACCGTCTATACTAATACATATATAAAGATGGAAGAGTTTGTTTGTTTGTCCGAGCTAATCTCTGGATGTACTGGTCCGAATAAAATAAAATCTTTGCGTTTTATAGCAATAAAAACAAAAACAAATATATCCTACGGGAACCGTACATTTTTCCGAGACAAAAAGTATAATTTATCTCTGCCAATTTTCATCCTGATCTGTTCAGCCGTTCTTGCGTGATTAAGTAACAAATATCCATTCAAACAATTAAACTTTCACATTTATCTATACTAATATTATAAAGAGGTTAAAGTTTGTGAGTCTGTAAGATTGTAGGGGGTAATCTCTAGATCTTCTGAACCGGTTTAGATGAAATGTAGTAAGAAGATAGTTTGAGACCATGGGAAGGAAATAGGTTAATTTTTATCCCGGAAATCATCCCTTAAGAGGGTAAAAATAGGGATGAAAGTTTGTATGGGAAATCAACCTGGACGAACCCAAGCGAAGCGAGGATGGGTCGCTAGTATATTATAAATGTGAAAGTTTAATTGTAAGATTTATTGAGGAAAGGCTATAATTTATAAAAATATAGTAAAACATTATAAAGAAAGTACGCTGACTCTGAAATCTAGATAAATATCTACACTAATTTTATGAAGAGGTAAAATTTGTGAGATTGTAAGTAGGGGGTAAACTCTGAAACTACTGATCCGATTCTGAATATACTTTCACTAATAGCAAGCTACATTATCGCCGAGTGCTATAGGCTATTTTTAATTCCGATAAAAATGTGTTTAGTGCTAGAAATAATAATAATTTTCATTGAAACCTATAAAAATTGGTTTGAATTAAGCTGTAAAAATGCATGGCACTAAGAGCCATAGAAAGGCACCTAAACGAATCAAGGGCTAGTCCATAGTATTGCAAAAACAACTTACTAACTATTGACAAAATCTCAGAAAGTGTAAATGCTACAAATAAGAAATTTGACAGATTCCTCATATACCCCTTCCGCTAAGAATTTTTATAATTTAACTCTTAAAGGGGTAAAAAGGGCTTGGAAGTTTGTATAAAAATCCTTTATTTTTTTAAGTACATTGAAAAAAAAATACACCAATTATATAAAAATAAACTACGCGAACAGTCTTGGGGAAACGCTACTTTATTTATACCAGTAGTACCTTTTTCTCCTCCATTTGTCATTTCCTTTTTTTATTTAGTCACTATTGACGTAGGGAGGGTTTTAGGGTTATCAATAAAAAAAAATTAAAAAAGAGTTATCAATCAAAAAGTTTTTATGTAGACAGGTAAATTGTATTCATATGTTTTCCTCAAATTTTCAATAATGGTTACGGTCGAATTTTGACCATTTTGCAAGCTGTAGTTAAAATTAACCTGCTTTTTAAATCATGCTCCTTTTATAAATATGAAAGTTTGTATTTGTGTATGTCTGTCCCTAATTTACGTTGTAACGGCTGAACAGATTTGGATGGAATTTAGTAAACAGATAGTCTAACCTGGAGTAACACATTGACCGCTAAGCATAGGCACTCTAAAGCGTAGCGAGGGTAAGTCGTTTGTAATAAATAAAACATTTTCTATACATATCTGCATTACAATATTAGTAACGCAAAAATAAATTCTAAATACTAAACCACCTGTCGCCCGCGACTTTACTCGCAATACGTCGATGAAAATTATATCATCTTACTCAAAATGAGTATAACTTACTATATGTATATGAAATTTCAAAATCATTTTATTAGTTTCAGTGAAAATAGGAACGAAATAACAGATTTTACCTATTCATAACATAAAAGTATAGCAGATTCGAATCCCGACCTATACAAAGGCTTTGATATGTGCTTAATATAACCACACATTCATACGATCCTCTAAATTACTTCAATTATTTAATCAATAACGTGGAATGCTACAAGTTTTTATTACACCTAAAGTAATTATAAATGGCTAGTTTAGTCACGATTTTACATCTAAAGAATTTGCTATTTAAAAAGTTTATTTATATAAAATATTAAAAAATCCGTCTATACGTAATCTTACAAACTATTTGTATAATAAAATAATTATTACTCAATTATATTTCAATTGATAAAACCAACACCGTATAGTAAAGTTATGGCGAGCTTTTAAAAGCTCGAATTGATACAAATCGATATACGAACGGACAAAAGTATTTAATATTATTTATATATATTTAGTGAAACTTACCCTTTTCAAAATATAATATAAATAATCTCAGATTGATCAAAATCGCACAAACACACACAGTCACTACGTATATATTTTTGTTTTTAGCCACACGTTAGACACTACCGGTGGTTGAACGCGTACTGTGGCAGGAATTTTGTTTTGCAGCTTTGGGGGCTTGGTGTTACCAGGTCGCATATAAAAACTTCCCTGTTTATTTTAACTGATTTTGGTAAAGAGGGTTGTGTCTTTTAATATTACATACGTGTATACATTTTTATTTTTGATTCATAATTAAGTAGAATTTTTTTCTTTTACATGTGTGACAATTTTTTTTTTGTTTAAATTATATTTTATAAAGATAGATATTTTATAATACATATGTTTTTTTTTAATTTGTGTAGTTAAGTTTATTTTATGTATATAGGAGTACATAATATGAATTTTTGTGCTGAAATCAATTTGTAATAATAACAATTTGATTATTCACGAATAAATGTTTTTTTTTTTTATTTAAATTTCAATATATTTTTTAATTATCTAAGTAGATAATTTACTAAATAAATTTAATAAAATGTAGTATTGTATAAGATAGAAATGTAGTATTTAGAATAATGATAATATTACATGTTTATGTCAAAACTTTTCTGATTATTCACAGATTCAGGACATTTCATTTCAAGATCATAGATTCAATTTCTATACTAATAATTCATAATTTATTGGTACATTTTGACAAATATATAAATTTAAATGGCTAAAAATAAAAGCAAACAATAATCATTAATAACAAACATAATAATGAAAAATATATTTTTAAATTTACCCCAAATTTCGGGTAAATTTCCACCACACCAACACTAGCCTGATACCTGTATTACGCACACATGAACACTCCTTTCATTCGCCTTCACTCACACATCTACGTCTGATTGACACAAACGGGTTTGGAGTTCGACTCCTGTGCTTGGGAAATGTTTCCGGGGGGGTTATTATAATGCTTTTGATAACTTCAATACTACAATATTACTAGTAATGAAATTTGTTTACTATTTTCCATACATATTTGAAAATATTATTAATATTTATTTAAATGAAATTGTATGTACATATAATAATATATAAAATGTGTGTTTGTTTGTGTGTTGTGTGTTTTATTTTGTATGATAACTACTAACTAGATTTTACCTGTGTCATCGTCCCGGTAATTTTAGACCTAGCCTAAGTCTAACCTATGGACTATAAAAAGCGCGTTCAAACAAAAAATAAGACTATTTTTTCGTATTTTTCCGCGGATTTATTAATTTAAATTAATAAATACTGTAAGGTACTTTGTCATTTTTGTATTTTTGATATCGTTCTTTAATTTTGTGTTTGTAGGCACTGTCTGTAACAACTATACATACTCGTATATGCCTTTAAAACGTCTAAAAGTTTAGTCTCTCCCGTGACCATCTGCACTGTAAAATATCAGTTTTATTTAAAAACGAAACAAGATATAAAAATCAGTGTTGATACTAACATATTTTTTATTAATTTAATTGCATCTTGTTTCACAAAATAACCGTTAAAAATTATAAAAACTACAAATTCAAATTTAAAATATTTTATTCAGCATTAAATTACTACATTTTTTACTGAACGTCATGAGTCTACTGCCTGTTCGGAAAGAAGAAGCCTCAGACCTGAGAAGAGCTAGTGAAAGAAACTCAGCGGGGCTAATATTATTTCATTAAAAACAAATATTACAAAAATATATAGATGTAGTAGTATATATTATGTTGGTATAGTTTTTTGTATGTAATGCTAGTCTATACATATAATAAAATTATAACGAAGCCGAATTTGTACATTAAATATTTTTTGGAAAATCTTATTGAAATAGACTTTATTATCCACACAGAAGCCAAATCTATAGATAGTTTATAGAATTTTTTGTCTGTCTGTCTGCTACCGCATCACAGAAAAACTCAGAAATAGCCGAATAGGGATTTTGATGAAATTTAGTATGATGATAGCTGGTTATCCGGGTCAACATATAGGATACTTTTTACTGCGGGAAAATATCTCATCTCTGAGAAATGTATACTAAATGTTAAAACGTAACTAGGGACGAACCCGAGCGGAGCGAGGGTGAGTTGCAGTAAGTAATAAAAAGTAAAATTTCTTTTTCATAACCTGTCAAATAGTCCTAGAGATTAGCGCTTTTGTAAAGATTGCTTTAAAAATAGGATTATTCCACCCTATCATGAAAAAAAAATCACTTAGATGGAGTTTCTCCTTTGAAGTTGGTTAAAAATATCGTCAATATTAATATCTAGTAACGGAATCGTACGGAACCATTAACATGGAAACCGTGTATGTGTAGGATCACTAGAACGTGAGGTAGGTACATTCATGTAACATATTAATTTGGCTCACACGATGCATTTGAAATTTGTCGCATTATGTATACATACTATATACTACGACTC